>OX578147.1:121611398-122811866 GCA_951213105.1 Amaurobius ferox
TTTGGAATTAAAATTTGAATTAATCAAAAGCTTTAAGTGGTGTGCACGAGTATTCAATTAAGTCGTGTTTATCGCTCGGTGAGTCTTGTATCATCCATATATGTCAGTAATTCTCGTTCGCCGTCCGCAAACCAAAATGGGTCCTTGGATATTATTTTTAACGCTTGACGAAATTTTAAGGAGCAAAAATTTTTGGAATGTGAGTCTTTTCCTCAATTTTCTCATACATTCATATTCCTGAGAGTTTTGCTGCACTTGTATCAACAATTTTATCAGAATATAAAGAATTCGGCGAGGGATTCCGTCCGATGAAAACAAAATGGTTTTGCAGGAATAAAGTCTATTAAAATGAAACTCCAATTCAGTGTTTCCAGTATTTAATTTGCAGCAGATTTAGAATACCCCTACCCCCTCTGAGTTAGTCTCCTGACGGACATATTTGAAGTAAGGAAGACACGCCCATTGCAGATAACAGGATCCATGGACTGGTTTTGTACTCATTATGCGCTCATCAGCTTAGAATAATTGATAATTGCAACAGGCAGCAAGAAAACTTGCTATTGGCCGTAATTTTGCGACTGATAATTGTAGTCCATCCACGTAGCCAACAGAAAATTCGTTCACAATTTTGCTCGGGCTACACGAAGTTGCCCGACTAAAAAGAAGTTGCAAAAGCCAAGTTCCAAAAAGAAGTTGCAAAGGAAAATGTTTAAAAGGAAGTTGCAAAAGTCAAATTCAAAAGGAAGTTGCAAAAGGCAAGTTCAAAAGGAAGTTGCAAATACCAAGTTCAAAAAGAAGTTGCAAAAGCCAAGTTCAAAAAGAAGTTGCAAAGGCCAAGTTCAAAAAGAAGTTGCAAAAGCCCAGTTCAAAAAGAAGTTGCAAAGGCCAAGTTCAAAAAGAAGTTGCAAAGGCCAAGTTCAAAAAGAAGTTGCAAAGGCCAAGTTCAAAAAGAAGTTGCAAAGGCCAAGTTCAAAAAGAAGTTGCAAAGGCCAAGTTCAAAAAGAAGTTGCAAAGGCCAAGTTCGAAGTTGCAAAGGCCAAGTTCGAAGTTGCAAAGACCAAGTTCAAAGCAAAGGTCAAGTTCAGAAAGGGCCATTCTCCTAAATACGGAAGACACTTTAATCCCCTATTTCGAGTATTTCTGTCGGTTTTTAACTGGGCATCAAAGGTCTTAAAAAGGGAGGATACCTTGGGAGGATACCTTTACACTTTTTGCTTGAAGAATATAGCCTTGCAATAAATAGTTTCTACATAGTTGAGAAAATTCTAGTTTTGAAGTGACGAATCCAGAATTTAATTTCGTGGCAAAGTTGAGTTTTTTTTTATTCTCGCTCCTTATCTCAATGCTTAACTGTAGTTGCAAAAATTAAAAGTGTAACATTTTTAAAAAGAAGTATTCAACACTGTAACCTTTATTTATATACATTGAGAAAGAAAAGACAAATGAATAAATTTTATAAATTAGTAATATTATTTTCCATACAGTAACTCCATCCGCCGTGGGTACTTTTCATCTACCGCCTCCTGATTGACTAATACTAATTGATTAATACTGATTGATTAATACTGATCTATGGATGCACAAAAGTACAACTAAACAATATATACAATATTAAAATCAGTATGTACTACAATGATAAAAATCATACAGTATAAGTCAAAAAGTCATTTTATCTAGTAGAAGACGATTTCATTGGGGGAGGGGGAGTAAAGTCCTCTGGTCCCTCTCCTGGATCCGATAGTGTATACAATCAATACATTTTTTAATATAAGTAAACTCTTTATTTATATGTTGAACGAAGACTCAAATAATAATCTAACATTGGGTTTCATTTCTTTATGTGGTGAACCTGCGTCATAAAATTGACTGCTAAATGCTTTCAATTTGATTAAAAAATTTCAACTGCTAAATGCTTTAAATTTGATAAAAAGTACTGGTTATAGGATCCCTAAACACCCGTAGGATTTAGCCTAGGGGGTGTTCGAACATGACTTTGGGTGCGTAAATATCCCAGTTCAGTTCCTGATCCGAAATTATATTATATGCATGTCCTTGCACGATTTTTAAAGGACTATGAATTTCTAACTTACTGTTCATATTTAGCACTTTCAGTTTTACAGATATAATCATGGTAAACTAAACTTTAATAATAACGTAAAATTTTCAATCTTCTTCAACTTGACAAAACGATTGCTCAGCTGTAAAAGCTTTAAAATCAAATTATTGATCTAGAAATAATACTACAAAATATTGTCGCTTACTGTTTATATATACCTTCTATAGTTTTGTAGATAATTTGATTGAAAGTAAGCGAAGTGAAGCGATAACGCGCAAAGTTTTTACTCAAAAAATACAATAGTTCAAAATATTGAAATTTTTTTCATATATTCATAAATAGTATCCTATTTCAGACCAAACAAGTATTTTTTTTACATTTTTATCTATTAGGTTCGGAGATATAAGCGTCATTTACACGTGACGTTTCGATTTATCGGATACTCCAATCAGGGATGCTATTCACAATAAAAAAAAAAGAAATCCAAAGCAAGAATTATAGACAAATTTATCGGCTAAATATAAAGAAAACAATTCGATTTAAACAAATTGTTAAAAATCAGAAAAATCAAAGACCTTGACGAGAAATTGCGAAATGGAATTTCTATGAAAAATATCGTTCCAAAATCGCGATAAAACGCAATACTGTGTTATGAACAAAACGCAATTTTCTTGGTGAGAGGTTTCTCTGCTGTCGAACAACCCTCGCCGTGAAACAACTTTTACAGTCAAAGTGTGCTACATGTCGTGCAATGTTTCCAAACGTGTGCTTGATATCCGTACCCCTGGCAGTATGCGGATGTACCACTGGTTACAGTTTTGTAGTTTATCAACAGCAGAAAATTATTATTCTCCAAAAAATCATTTTAAAAATCTGATGTGTCTAACATATGACTTTTCTGCTATATTTTATACACAGATTGCTATATTTCGATACTGCTTGAAAAATTGCTATATTTCGATACTGCTTGAAAACATCGACACAAATTTCAGCTTTCTCATCTCTCGATATAGCTGAAAATAATCAAGCATTTTTTTTTAGTTTCCGATTAAAAGAAACATACCAAATTTCGTGTATTTTACCTAGTTATCTCGAGCATTATCGTGCACCTTACAAAAGAGTAAAATTTCTAATATTTCTAAAACGATTTGTGATAACAATTATGGTGATAACTAAGAATGGTCTCGAATTATTTTTGATGAAATTGAAATGTACTTAGAAAGCATTTAGTTATTCGATAATAATAAAAAAATACGTAAACTTTTTCCATTTTATATTAAAAAAAAAGCATGCAATATTTCAAGAATGGTGTAGATTATCACAATGTAAGTTATATCATTCGCTAATAAATAAAAACATTACATAATAAATGCCTTAAAATAGCATACCTTAACATAATTGTATTTTTATAGTTTTTTTATATATATTCCGATAAATAAATGCTTTAAAACTTGAGGATATTTGTTTGGTTTATGTTTTTCGATAATCAATAGGTTTATGACAATTACGGATTGAAAAAATAGTACCAAATCTTATTCGATTTGCTTAATTGTTTAGAAAAATATAGTGCTCCATTAAAAAAAACATTCCAATATCATGAGAACGGATCTGGCTAATTTCTGAAAAAAGGCGTATGCATTCATTTCTGAGCAAATGTAACCAAAAATAATTCCCTCATTTGACAGTAATGAGTTATTCTATTTTTTATGATTTTTTTCTCTTTTATATATAAACATTAAATATCTCGAGGATGACATATTCGTGATTCTTATAAATTATGACAATCGCTTTAAAAATAAATATGACATTAATTATCTATTTCTGCAAAAGTTTTATACAAAATTTCGATTTTAAATGTTTTCTCGATTTTCAATTTTAATTTAAACGTTCACGGAATTAAATAACTATACCGAATTTCATTTCATGTTTTTCAGTTAATGTCCTAGAAATATCGTGCCCACAGATACATAGACATTATTGAAAAATGGTTGATTCATATTCATATACTCAATATGCATAGATGCTTTAAAACCCAATAAATTGATATGCGAATTCCTCGCAATACTTTCCTTTTACATATTTTGAATTGTATGGAAAGTAAAAGGCAGAAAATATAGAAATCAAATCATATATGTTCCTTATTCAAGCAGCACAACAAACTCTTTTTGTGAGACATTTGGATTTCTTCGTAAATTCGAACTTTTTTTTACGCTTCCATTTTCTTGTTTGTGTAATTTGGAGACCGTTACAGACGATTTCAAACATCTGTCATTGGCAGAAGGGAGATGGTGTGTGTGTAGGATCATTTTTATCCATTTGGCGAGATTTTCGTTTATTTAGCAACATTTAAAAAGTCGCCAAGTTGGCGGCATTCCGCCAAATTCGGCGCCAAAATCTCGCCAAGCGTTATGAACTAAGAAATAAGTTACTCTTACAGCAGATAAATGACTATTGGCGTTCAAATACAAAAGTATTACTCAAAGTATCTTTTTTCATGAATGGAACGAGCTAGATCCACAAAAAGGATGTCACCCAATTTATCGCATGGTATTACATATGAAAAGTGAACATGTTTCTCAATAGGAAATATTTTTTTTTTATTTTATATGACTTTTTGATAATTTTTTTGAAAAATGTGAAATATCTCAAGAACGGTTCATGTTAGCGTTCTAAAATTTATGCCAATCGTTTTCTAATGAAAAATGACATAAGAAATGTCTATTTGCGTAACTTTATTAGCAGTTTTGATTTTTTGACGATTTTTTCAAAATTTCACTCGAAAATTTAGGGGGTTCTGAACATTCGATTGCGTATAAAGTTCGTCAGTTATCGTCTCCACAGACTCACACACACACACACACACACACACACACACACACACACACAGACATCACTTCAAAAATGTTTGATTCGTGATTAGGGATGTTTGAAACGTGCTCTCCCGTCGAAAACTCGAATTCGAATTTCCGGCCCCGTCACAATACTTTCCTTATACATTATGTATATACGGAAAGTAATAATCAAAAATACATATACTGAATACTATGCCTCTCTATTGTGTCAAATGGTAACAAAAGGCGCTTTACTAACACTAGCAACAAATAGATATAATTCTCAAAGCGTTATGGCATTTTCAAGCGTTTCATCTATAGAAGCTTTAACTAATTCACTTTGACTTCCTGACAAATTCTTTTACAATTGGCATTCCCTTTACATTAATATTTTTCAAAGTAAGAACTAAACTAGAAATGCAATAAAACGCACAAAATGCGGGCAATAACTAACTACCCATGGTTACGCACTGGTAACTACTGCAGCGCAGTCAATTTATGCTTCCGCTTTTCTAATTAAACACTCACGTTTCTTTGTAGATTCGAATGTTTTCTACCGTTCCATTTCCCGTTTTTCTTTTATTGTTTGTTATTCGGCAACGTCACAGCCAATTTCAAACATCTGCCTTTGAAGGAAGGGGGACAGTATGGAATATTCCAGGTGGTGAGCTGTAACTAATTTGAGATGAGTTGATAAATGGTGGTTGTATGACGTTGGGTATAATTGCTGTAATAGTGCTTAGGGGTTAGTTTCGAGTTTATGATAGAATTTTGAGATATTAGAGTATTTATGATCGAAGCAAGATTGTTTATGATTTTCTTAATATTAAAATGTAGAAAAATAAGAAAATAATTTTAAATTATTTTGTTAACAAAATGTTAACTACGTTTAAAAATTATCTTAAATACGAAGATGTTATATTATTATTATTATATATATATATGTATATAATAGCCATCTTAAATATAATCATAATAAATGAAAATGCCTGTTTGTGTATATGCTTGTATATGTTTATGTCGTCGGTAGCGAAAAATCTAAACTTCAAACAACAGCGAAATTTAGTGCAAAGTTACTTCAGAATCCGGGACAATATGGTTTGGGTCCCGGGACAATATTTTTTTTTATAAATTCTAATTATTTCTTTAGTTATGTTGTACTACAGTACAATTTTGATCCACATTCACGCAAAACGGTTCCTTAGCAATTGAAAATATTATTACACAGTTTCCATTCCGATATAATCCAAAAGATCGAAAAATTTTCTTTCTATCTTTGAACCGAATACGTAGGACAATTGCTTAGATGATATCTGTGATAGCAACAAGAAAACTTCCTATGTGCCACAGGTTAGTGAACCAGTATGGCAACCAAAAAATTGTAGTCCAACCACGTACCAACTTCGAATTTCTTCAAAATCCAATTGAGGTTGCAACAGTTAAATCGTTTTTGATTTGGTACGTACTATATTTTGTATGTACCATCCTACTTGTTTCACTATTTTACTGTAATAATGATATTTTTTTCGCAGAAATCATCGACCTTTAAAATACTTCCGATATCGATAAATGTGATGTTACTAAATCGTTCTTGATGTTCTCTCTTTGCATGGAAGCTCCAAGAATATTTTTATCAATAAATGGGAAAACCTTAAACCTTATCATTTCATCAGAAACGTCTTCTCCAGCAAATGTCTGCATGGTAGAACGAATCTAAATTCCAAATCGTTCTCTTTCTATCCATTCTTACACCACTAAAATTCACTTTTAGAATTTACCGAACACTATATTCTCTTAAAATCACCGCCGTTATGAATTCCGCGTCTGGAAAACAATGGAGCAGGAGCCATATTTATTGCAACCGTAGCGATAAATGGAAAACAACTTTTCAAATGTACCATCTGTTGCCACTGCTGCCGTACAAACTTTCATCTTGAGGACGACGCTGCTTGGCTACGTAAAACAGAAGTGGGGGCGGGGGCACGCTGTGACAAACAATGTTTATGGAAGACATAGGAGGAGGGGTGGCTTAAGGAATGCGTACTGATGCTTCAGAGTAGCAATTGAATGGAACGTGAGATGGCCTGTCAGAAGGAGCAAAGATGCAATTTCTTCTGAATTTGGGGAGGGGGGTTGTCTAACAAGTTATTTATTGTGATATTAAGTATGCTTTATGAGCGTGCTCTATATAACTTGAATAGGATGTGTGGATGAGACTTATCTGCGTAAAGTCTAACAAAACATTAGAATTTATCATATTTTACTTTCTGACATAATTTCGCTCCTTAGGTAAAAAGCCATTTAAAAAAATCGGCGGTGGCTGCAGTCCTGTGGAGTCGAAATGGTCCTGCGTGAATAACATTTTGTAAAATAATACCCAAATTTTATAATATCTACAAAAAATTACTCTCAATTAATTGTAAATCCGATTATATACACTTATATGGCTTTCAAAGAGCTACAAATTCTTGCCTATAGTTTATTGTTATTATTTTTAATTTTTAAGATACAAGCATTACAAACTTGAAAATCGTTGAATTTTTCATACTTCGTTAACAAGACGATGATTCGAAAACTAAAAGAGCTTCTTAAAAAATATATATATATATATATATATATATATATATATAGATTTAGACACGAAATTTCCTCATACATATATTTGTCGCTCACTATTTATATCTATCCGTTTTTGTTTCAAATATATTTCGAGTGTAATTATAAAAAACAAAAAAAGTTTTTAAAAAAAGTATGGAAGTCGAGCCAAAATCCAATTATATACACTTACAGGGCTTTCAAAGAGCTACAAATTCTTGCATATTGTTCAAAGTACTCTCAAAGCACATACTCTTTGGATTTTTAGGATATAAGCAAAGTTATGTAAGTTGTTTCGAAAAAAAAATAGTTTAAAATATTAAAATATTGAAAATATTTTTATATATTCTTAATCTGGACTCTATTTTCGATAAACAAGAAAAAATATCCACATTTTTTATCTATTAGGTTTGGGAGTTTAAGCGTCTAAAGCATTTACATTTTCCGTAACACTCCGTTTTTCGGCCGAAGAAACTACAACTATAGATGTTATTCACATCAAAAGTAAATAATATAAACATAACTTACATTTCTGCACAAATGTGACGATGACGAGAAATTTAAGCAGAAACCTTCATGTGGTGACAAATAGTGTGCACACTTCCGCTTTGACGGAACTTTTAAGCATTTTTACTATCTTTTGCTCACTGATTTCGTACAATAATACGAATTTTTAGAAAACCGGAAGTGACATCTTTAGAACCAGAACTGACATTTCTAGAACCGAAAGTGGAAATCCTTAGTCCATTATCTCCTTCTAAATTTGATGCTGAGTCCATATCAGTTGTTACCCAAGTTTTATCAGTAGCTAATCTTGGAAAATAGATGTTTCAATTAAAATGAAATGGTTTTAACCGGAAACAGAAAAAAAACTGAAGTGGAAATCCTTAGTGAACCTCCTTCTCTGAAATTTGATGCTGAATCTATATTATTCATTCTCTAAGCACTATCTGTACAGTTGATGATAAATAGGTATTTAAAGGGAAAAAGTTTTCGCAAAAATAATAATATAGCAAAATGTGTGCCCCTTAGTGCCGTAGCCAGATACGAAATTCAAGAAGGTCTGGAGTGAAATTTAAGGGGGCTCAACAGTCTTGAAGAGGGGGCTCACCAAAAATTCAATTAATTATTAACATTTATAAACCATAATAGTTACTAACTTATATTTCAATCCATATAAATTATTAACAAATAATTGCATATTTATATTTGTAAGCTGGGAGTTAATTATTAAAGTCCATATAGCTACTATACATCAATTTTAATAACAATTACAATTGATTTTAATATAAGCATTAATTAGTAGTAAATCTGTTAATTAATTGAAGAACATTTCTGAAAATTAACAAAAGTTAATGCTTAATATTAATTCTTAAATACTTATCTGTTGATTTTAACTATAATGTATAACAGTGAAACCTGCAATAATACAAAAATAACCTAAACACTAATGACATACTCTTTAAAATTTTTAGAATAAATATGTAAATAAATTGAGCATCAGTATAATCACACATTCAGATAAATTAAAACTGAGTAATTTATAAAAATAACTTCATAAAAAATTTTTTATGCAAAATGTGGATGATATTTTCGATGAAATGTTATATTTCTTCTAATATTTTTATCAGGGAAGCTGAGTATACCTCTTGGGGGGGGGGGGCTGAGTATAGCTCTTGATCGGCTGAGCCTCCTCTGGCCCCTGCCTGCCTACGGCCCTGTTGCCCCTCAAAACAGACGAAGGTCTTCAGTTTTCAGTGCGAATAAGAGAAGATCTTAACACTAAACAAGAACTAACGTGCAAGCCAAAATATTGAAGTATATAAAATATGGAAAAGGTAATGCCACACAGCATAAAGAGAAGTAAAGCGAGTAATGGCACTAAAATCAGAAAAAAAAATGGACTAAAAGCACCATTATATTTCCCCAGGGATTTATGTTACCTGATTTACATTAGAATGCCTCAAAGTTACTTACATTCCGTACATCATTACAAAAATTTTATTAGAAAATTAAATATAGCTATGCCATAAAATTAGCCAGAATTAAATATGGTCATGTTATATGAGATAAATAAATATGGTTATGCCATAACTCTGAGAAATAAAGTGCCACAGACCAATCATTTACTACATTGCTGGAATTTTTATGAGTATGATAAACTTTAAATGTAAATCCAAATCAAAAACTCGCTATTCCATTTGAATGATAGAAATAGCAGAAAAATCAAACACATAATCAATCAATTAATGTAACAGTTGCCAGGTTTATCAAAAAACTAATTCTATTGCAGTTTTAATATTGATATTAGACAAAATGGAATGAAATGTTTACTAACATGACTAACAGATAAATACAAATCCTTCCGCAAATCCTTGCAGTAACTTGCGTATATGCATACATAAATCGCAAATGTCATTCAAAGTTCTTCCATCATTTCGATGGCCAGATTGAGTCACAAATTTTCTCTCAGGAAAACTGTTTTAAATTAAATAAATTGTATTTTGTTACATGCAAATGCATTCTATTTGTTTACTCTTCAATTTAATGTGTGTTATATTGCTATATCTGCCAAGCAGGCACTGTTATCTAGAAAGTTGTTTTATACTGTTGTTGTAAATCATCTATCTTCTAGAAGAAATACAATTATAGCCTCTGAAAATACTGTAAGCATCTTTATTTATTATGACAGTTGCCAGGTAACAAAAATACGTTTTCAAGAACACACCATCTGTTGCCACTGACAGTACACAAATTGTCGACAGTAGGAAGATCGGGGATTATTAATTATGGGAAAATACTGCATCTGATAGTTTTTAAGTTTAGTTCCGCATCGCAAAGGTAAAAGGTGGATTTAGAAATTTAGTTTGGCGAGTGTAACTTTGAATTAGGCAGAAGGTTATTACTGCTAAGAAGGTAAATTTTTATAGATTGATTTTAATACAGCAAGCTCACTTACTGTGTAAAAATCGCTTCGAAACTGGAGCATATTGATAACAGCAACTGAAGATTATAGTAAGCTTTAAACCTCACTTAAAAACGTCCTCTATAAGCGGGTTCTGTGAATGTGAGTTAAATAACCGTTCTGTCCCAACTATAGTGACTGGAATATCTATTATACTTGCCCCAACTATAGTGACTGGAATATCAATTATACTTGCCCCAACTATAGTGACTGGAATATCTATTATGCTTGACTCAACTATCGTGACTGGAATATCTATTATACTTGCCCCAACTATAGTGACTGGAATATCTATTATACTTGCCCCAACTATAGTGACTGGAATATCTATTATACTTGCCCCAACTATAGTGACTGGAATATCTATTATACTTGCCCCAACTATAGTGACTGGAATATCTATTATACTTGTCCCAGCTATAGTGACTGGAATATCTATTATACTTGTCCCAACTATAGTGACTGGAATATCTATTATACTTGCCCCAACTATAGTGACTGGAATATCTATTATACTTGCCCCAACTATAGTGACTGGAATATCTATTATACTTACCCCAACTATAGTGACTGGAATATCTATTATACTTGCCCCAACTATAGTGACTGGAATATCAATTATACTTGCCCCAACTATAGTGACTGGAATATCTATTATGCTTGACTCAACTATCGTGACTGGAATATCTATTATACTTGCCCCAACTATAGTGACTGGAATATCTATTATACTTGCCCCAACTATAGTGACTGGAATATCTATTATACTTGCCCCAACTATAGTGACTGGAATATCTATTATACTTGCCCCAACTATAGTGACTGGAATATCTATTATACTTGTCCCAACTATAGTGACTGGAATATCTATTGTACTTGTCCCAACTATAGTGACTGGAATATCTATTATACTTGCCCCAACTATAGTGACTGGAATATCTATTATACTTGCCCCAACTATAGTGACTGGAATATCTATTATACTTACCCCAACTATAGTGACTGGAATATCTATTATACTTGCCCCAACTATAGCGACTGGAATATCTATTATACTTGCCCTAACTATAGTGACTGGTATTCTAGGCACTGTAGTCTCAACCGTTCTAAAGATATCAATTCTACCAACTGTCCCAATAGATAGAAAAAGTTATGAAACTAGCCCTGTAAGTTGTCAAGAAAGACTTGCAGAAGTTTCTGTTCAATTTAACTTTCAGAATTCTGCTGTGGTCAGGAAAATAAATTCCATCAGCGGATACAAATCATGTCAAGCGTTTCGTATGAGCCATATGTTGCAAAGGCAGACACACTGAAGTTTTATATGGGGAATATAAAGTAGGAGGAGAGGAGCGAGGCTGTATAACGTTCAACTCAGAGGGGGGAGAGATAAATGATGAGTTACACCTGAATAAGAAGAGAAATCAAAGGTGAAAGGAGGAATGGTACATTTCCTATCGAATATCAGGGAATGTCCTTAAAGAAATATATGAACACAGGTTGAATCCTGTCTATAGGTTCGTAGGAACAAGAAGAGTCAACGTCTCCCCTTACCCATGAGGAAGAGTCAGCCTAGAAAAAAAAAATCTGATGTGGGCAGCACATGACTTTCCCTGCAGACTTATTTATATCCATGTTCTCTTTATTTTAATTACATTTAATTCACTTTTAATTCAATTTTCGTTCTCATTTGGTAACTGAACTTATTTTCAAAGGTGGCGTAGAGGAAATACGAAAAAACTAAAATATCTCGAGAATGGCTAGTCCTAGTGTAATGAGGTTGGTCTCATTATTTTCTTCGTTAAAAATTACGAATAAAACCATTTAATGGATATATTTGAGCATACATAGTTTTTTATTTTAGATTTTGGCGATTTTTACTGGCCAATTCGCTAAAAAAGACAGGTTATTTTTTCCGAATTGTACCAAAATCTAATCAGCACCAGAGTAACCCACAAGCAACTTATCAACCGAATTTTGTGAAATTCGGTGCATTCGTTTTTCAGCTAGAGTGGATACAAAATCTGCACAGATAGACACACAGACAGACAGACACATAGACAGGCACACAGACAGACACACAGACACATACACACAGACGTCACGCTAAAAATAGTTTTTTCGTATTCTAGAAGTCTCGAAACGCGTAGGTCCGTCGAAAACTCGAGTTGCGATTTTCGGCATGATTCCAATACTTTTCCTATACATTACCATGTATTGCAGGAAAAGTAATATAAACAAAATTAGGGTAATATGGTACTTTTGCTGTATAGTGCTCTTGCAGTAACAATGAAAGAGTAAAACTTGCAAATTCCGACGTTTGTTCCCGGAGTGAAAATATGGTAGGCAAGCATTATAGCGTTGAGTTGAACACGTCTCCAGCTCAAGGCATTTTATAGGACTTTCTGAGCACGCACCGCAATAATGCCTTTCACTGACTGAGATCGTTTGTGACGTCAGCAGCTCTCAAAACGATGGCTCAAAGCTCTCGAAAAAGGCACAAAACAATGAACAGATTTTAGATAATACGAGGAGGCGAAAAGTCAAAGCTGTGGCTTCGTTGTTGTGTAGTAGTAGTAGTAGTAACATCTGTGATGAGTATCAGAAAAAGTACGATATAGGGTCAAATATTGAAGGTTGTAGTAAGAGGTTACCCTTTATAGTTAGGACGTGAAATACCAACTTTTCAGTGTTTGCGTTTGATCCTGGAGCCAAAATGTGGTAGGTGTACATTAAAGCATTCAGCTAAGTATGTCTCCATGTTTGCTACGTCCTTATATAGCGATAAACAATTAGTTTATTTTTAATGCTCCATGTTGTGTGAATTATTACTGCTTGAGAGATTTGCTGATTTCAGTCCCATAAAAACTTTTGCGGGTATTACAAATTTTGAAAAAGAATATTTTTATTTCATAAAATTTTATAAGTTAATTCATCTTTTCTGTATGCAAAAGTCAACGCTAAAGATTTCTATAAGCAGCAATATTCCTCAACACATGTCTCATGTTGCAGGCGAACATAACTATTTTCTTTTTAAAAGGTTAATATAAAAATAAAAATCTGGTGTGGGCAGCATAGGACTTTCCCTACAGACTCAAATTCACTTTCTTTTATAATTCATTAAATTGAGTGCATAGTACAAATTCACACGGATAATTATTTCAAAGTACACTGAATGTGCAGTTCTATTTCAAGTTTCGATTTCATTAGGCGATGGGCGTCTTTGGGCAAAAATGCGATAAACTAAAATATCTCGAGAACGGTTATTCCTAGAGTTATGGGGTTGATATCACCTTTTTTGACGTCAAAAATTAAGTATGAAACAAACCTTTAATTGCTACATTTGAGCAAACGTAGTCTTTTATTTTAGAATTTGGAAATTTTTGTGGGCCATTGTGCAAAAAAGGGTAGAATATTTCGCCAAATCGTACTAAATCTAAGAAGAATATCCCACAGATGACTTATTTACGAAATTTTGGTGAAATTTGGTCAATTAGTTTTTCAGCTAGAGTGGATACATATTTTTTTTTTCGGGGGGGGGGGGGGGGGGTATTTTGCAATAAAATGCAGGTTCGTTTTTTCTGAATTATTCCAAAATCTAAGCAGCACCAAAGTAATCCACACGTGATTTATATACCAAATTTTGTAAAATTTGGTCAATTAGTTTTTCAGCTAGAGTGGATACATACGTCGCACAGACAAACACACAGACGTCACAATTAAAATAGTTCCTTAGTGTTCTAGTGTCCTCGAAACGTATAGATCCGTTGAAAACTCGAGTTGTGATTTTCAACACGATTCCGATATTTTCTCCATATATTACCATGTATTGCAGGGAAAGTAAAAATGTATTTCTATCATAGTGAGCTATGGAAGAAAAAAAATACATCTATGCCAAAAACAGATACATCAGAGCGTTATTTATTTAAACACAAGGGGAAAATAGACTAATATTCCATATTATTTGACCTTTCTATTTTATTTGCAAGCATGACAGATTAAATTAATTTTCATTTAAATTTAACACGCAAACTTGTGATTAAAGAAAATTGAAGGAATGGTTCAATACTATTGTACAGCTATGTTTGGTGTTCTACTAAGTACCTAAAAACAATTTTGATAAGTGATTATACAAATAAATGGGGTTTCAAATTATGTTTAGATCTACACTTTCGATTGCTAATTTATTTTGTATTAAAAACTAATAATTGCATAATATTTTGGTTGAGGAGAAATGGAAGAAATGCGTATGAAAAGATCAAATTACTTTCAAATACCAGCGAAGATTCATAAACATTGCACCCTAGTTAGAATTACACTTCCATCGCATTTAAATGTAATTATGGGCATGATGCCGTCATGAGGATGATATTAATCAACGTGCAGTAGATGGCGGTACTAGTGAAGATTGGCCGCTCTATTTGGATATGGGATAGGGCCGAATTTTGACTATTAAATTATATTAACTTCTTAATTTGAATTTAAAAAAATATCGCCGGCGTGCATCGTCCCGGATCCTGAAGTATCTCTGTACCAAATTTCGTCGCTGTTTAATGCTTACATTTTCCCCTGCAGATGATACAAATAAACATATAAGGATATGGATAGATATAGATACAGATATAGATACAGATAGATACAGATATAGATATATAGCAACAGTATTATAGATATGGGAATATGAATTTCTTACGGCAAATATATTAGTACATTGACTGAAAGCAATAATAAGGCAAATATAATTTCTTGTGGAATCTACCAATATATTTAGAGTGACACCTTAGGAATGAAAGTATATTATTAATAACTTGGAGAAATAAATATTTCAGTGCGCAGGGGCAGAGGGGACGCAATGGAAAGTACACCTCTGCATATGAAAAGAAACAAATTTCTCAATTCTATACATTGAAAACCGTTGTAAAAAGGTATCAACTTAAAATACATCAAAGATAACACATATGATTTTATATCTTAAATCTGCCAAATAAAATGTAATGTATAGGGGAAGTATTGGAATCGTGTCGAAAATCGGAACTCAAGTTTTCGATAAACCTATACGTTTTGAGCATTCTAGAACCCGAAAACACTATTTTTAGTGTAACGTCTGTGTGTGTGTATGGCTATTTGCCAGTTTGTGTAATATATGTATCTGCACTAACTGAAAAACTAATGGATCAAATTTCCCAAAATTTGGAAGATAAATCACTTGTTCGTTACCTTGGTGCTGATTAGATTTTGGCATAATTTGGGAAAAAAATGAACCTGCGTTTTTTGGCTTTTTTTGCAAGAATTATCAAAATCCAAAGTAAAAGACTAGTGCTTAAATGTATCAATTAAATATTTGTTTTATGCGCAATATTTACAGGTTTCTTATAATTAGCTGACTTAGTTTGTGCAATTAAACTCAATTTAATGAATTGTGAAAGAAAGAGAAAGAGAGAGAACAAGTTTGAGTCTGCAGGGAGAATCATGTGCTGACCACATCAGATTTGTTATTTTATGTCTCTGAATTATATCTTAGAATAATCTTCAAGATGTCATTCCAAGGAATAATCCTATCCATTACATTTTTCGATGAAAGAAGAAATAAAGATAGAAAGATTGCAGACTTGGGTAGCATACGAATCTTTTAACATACTACTTTGGAAATCTTGCAGATGTCGCTTTGCTGACAAAGACGAATTACGCCATTAGTCTATCCTGAAAGAAAAAGTTCGTCTTAAAAATGCATGTTTGTGAGCATTTTACTGGAACTATTAACAGATACTGATGCTGACGTAGAACTAGCATTTTACAACCAGAGCTATTGTACACTGAAATTGAATCAAAACTTCAAATAAAGGTCCATAGGAAAGAGCAAATGTAAAAACAGATTGATATCAATTTACGTTACTTTAACATTTAGGAATTGTTAAAATGAAGAATAATGAAGCAATAGTGACATAGTACAATCATGACGTAAGCTTGTATATTCATGTCCAAAAGTTAAGCATAATTGCTGTTTATGTGAAAATTTCAGGAAATCTACATCGGAATGGAAGGAAACGCGGTATGCGGGTGTAATAGGGTTATAGAAGAAGAAAACAATGCAAAACAAGGATAATAACGACTTTTATTATCCAAAGAAAATAGTTGAAAGAAAAAGAGTCACAATACGAGTGTCAACCTCAGTGAAGCAGAATGATTAAAACAATGTGATGCTGCAGTTTAATACGGTGTGTGGGAACCTCGGGTAGTCACGCATGCTGCACAGCGATTTCCCATACTTTCGATGAGGATACTTTGGATGAACTGTGTGCTCAAAAAGCTCCAAACCTGACGGAGAGCAGTTTTCAATCCCGGAACGGAGCCTGGTGGGTAGCAGAGGGCTACAGGATATCTCTCGAGCATATCCCACACATGCTCTATTGGATTCTGATCAGGAAAGTTGACAGGCCACTGCTGTGCTGAATATATTCAGTTTTGAAGGAAGTCGTTGACCAAGGCCGCACGGTGAGGAGGCACGTTAACAGCGATGAATATGAAATCAGGACCAACAGAACCTCGAAACAATCGAACTGTAGGGAGAAGGACTTCGTCTCTGTATCTTTGACTGGTAACCGACCCCGTGTTAAAGATGTGGAGGTCTGTGCGGCCGTTCATCATGATGTCTGTCCAAACCAAGACTCCCCCAAACGGAAAACGATGTCTTTCCGTGATGTTTCACGGGTGAAAACACGTTCTATGTCCTCTCTAGATCGTGGTACGACGAGAATCAGTTTGCAGGCTAAACCCGGACTCGTCACTGAACATGACATTGCCCCACTGTTGTTCACTCCACTTCCGATGTTCCAAACTCCTGTAGACGCGCGCGTTTCTGTGCAGACGTTAGGGGGATGCAATCGTCAGGGGGATGAAGTCGTCTGGCATAGAAACCAACGTGTCTGAGTCTCCTGTAAACAGTTTGTCTCGACTCCTGTGGCGGCTGTCAGGGCTGAACCCAGTTGTCTGACAGAACGGTTCCTCTGACGTCGCGCAGTTATCACCAAATATCGGTCTTGCCGAGTGATTGTTACTCATAGTCGACCTGATACTGGTCGTCGGGTAACATCTCCAGTGGTTTGGAACCTCTGCCACAGTCTGGAGATCACACACTGAGGCACATTGAGAATTCGAGACGTTTCTGTTTGCGATCGACCGGATCCCAGCATTCCTATAATTCGTCCCTTCAAAAACATGTCCAGTTGACATATTTCGTCCTTTTTGATTGTTAACAACACCCCGTACCACAGCAATTGCGAAATTCTGCCTCAACTGGCCATGGCGCTCGAGACTGTTTTATACTTGTTCTGACTTGCGCTGGTGCATTGCGCATGTCGACATCGACTGAACGGTTTTGAATATGCACAATGATTTATCTTCGTCCCACGATTCGTCACAACTGATTGTGAACCATTGTATCCATATTAACTCTGAATTTTTCGCATTTTGCGAATTAGCTTAACTTTTGGACATGAGTGTACTGTAGTAAGTAATATAGCTACTGCTCAAACGGTTGCTAATGCAATAAAACTAAAATAATATTATTAAAAGCAATATACAACATTAATTTTGTGTTTAATGCTGCTGTTAACGATGTTTTTTAATTTTATTTGTAAGGTATGCAAAATACAAGAAACGTAAGAGAAGCAAAGATGCACTAATAAGCTTATGAAAAAAGATTCTAAAGATATGGATGGGCAATGGAACCTCAAAATCTAGATACTTTAAATAATACAGGCAGCATGAATTAAATGAAAATAAAAAAAAATAAAATAAAAAATAAAAATAAAAAACAAAAACATGCTGATGTCTTACAGCTGAATTATTGATTTATCATCTGTGAAGATAGTGTATTTTTTTTTATGAAATTTATACAGTGTTAAATTCAAAATGAGTTGTAGAAAAGAAAACATTCGCTGTTGAAAAATTGCGCTCTAAAAATATCTTGCATCATATCGAAACTTTTACTGCGCTATCTTTTTCGGATCACGAAATAACGTTTATATCATCATACTTCATCCCCGTTACATCGCTTGTCTTCTGTGACCGTGGTTGCTATGGAAACTCGCGGGAAAAGAATGCGCGCCAATTCCATACACCAGCCAATGAGCACGATCGATTGAGTCGTGGGTCACGTGACGCCGATTGTTTATTTCAGGTACGGCATGCTTATGGCGCGAATCTATTACTCGAAGTGAAAGCAGCTAGCTAGCTCTCTGCCTTGAATAAATTTCTCGTTGATTGAATCCAATCAATTAATTAATTTCGCTCCTGTGTCCAATTTTCTTTAGAATTCTGGCAACAGCTTCGAAAATGCTAGAAATGTGTTTAAAGAGAATTTTTCGCTTTGCTAAAAGTGTTTCTAGCTAGATATGTTTGTTTAGTTTGGAGTATTTTGGTATAAGTTTCTTTCAATTAAAGTTTGCAATGAAGTGTGCCTTCAATTAAATTTATTTTCCAGGCAGAAATGGATAAAAATATACGCTTCATATAAATGTATTTGCTGTTTGGAAGCTGGTACAATACAAAAAAAATAGAAGAATAAATATATTTTATTGAAATTAAGTAGCTTTAATAGTTAGCATTTTCATTTCTTAAAATGAAAAATTAAATACATTTTTATGTGTTGCGAAACATTTGTTATTATCTAAATTAACTGAAAATTGTATTAGATAAATGTAATTAAATCGGTAATGCAATAAATTTAATAAAACGTTACTTAAAATATAATTAGAACATGGATGCAATAAATTAAACATAATCCCTAATTAAAATACAATTAAAACGCTTGTGCAATAAATGTAACTAAAATGTTAAACAAAATGTAATTATAGCATTAGCATTAATGGAAAGAGTTTATAAGATTACAAAGAAATTATGGTTATATTTTTTGTTGTAATTTTTTAAAAATAATTTCCGGTAGCTGTTTGTAATCTCTTGTCAATTATTAATTTATTAACAGTATATAGTAATTCAACTTCATAGAAAAGTTCAAATACAATATTTTTTAATCACGTGTTTATGTATAAATGTATGCAAGTGGGTAAGTAACAATACATTTATTTACATGTATTCTGAGATACTGAAACGCATGCGCAGAGTATCATTTTAACCTATATTTCGTCTTGTTGGGTATCATTTATTCTTATTTGAACTTGACTCCTTTTTTTCGAGATATTCCTGTTGTGTTCTGGCGCACGCCAATCTTGTGTATTACTTTTAGTTTCGCATTGACTGGACTGTTCTTCATGCTGCTTTCTGATTGGCTCGCTCTTAATCCAGGTCTTGGGTATATAACGCCCTCTATTTCTTCCTTTTGCACCCATTCTTCTTTTGAATTTCGGATTTGTTGCTTCTCTTGCATTGACGAAAGGGATCCAGCGTATCCTCGAAACAGCTGTGTGCTGCATTGTGTTATTTGTGCTTATATGTACGTTGCTCGAGTTTTCCTTGTCCTTCGCACAAAGTGTACTTTTACTTAGTGAACTCGACATGTGTTAGAGTTGTGTATTTTTATGGAGGTGTAAAATTATAGGGAAGCCTCTATAATTTTACACGATGAGGAAAGTTTTAGGGAGCTGATCCCCCCCCCCCTTTTTATGGAGTAAAGGAATTAACTCGCTTCCTGTTAGAGATAGAAGGTAAACGTCAATTTCGAAGTTGTAGATCGTGGCAAAATTAGTACAAAGCAGCATTATCGTGCAGCAAAATCTACAAAATAACTATCTAAATAACGATTTAAAAAAAGACAATTTTTTAATCTGCATGTATCAGTATAAGGTAGAGACATTGGAAAACACGCAGATACATCTTATTATGTATGTGAAAATACATCGTTGATGAATGAAAGAATTTTGTACTTCATGTATAATAAAGTCAATTTTATTCTACTGCATTATTTAAATGCTCGATTTATTTCGGGGGATGGGGGTTAAATTATATACAATGGTTTTTAGAGTTACTTCACATTTTTGTCGAGAGGAGATGACTTAATACTAATTTTGCAACGAACTTATATTTGACTTTTCCCGCTATTTTTTAACGGAAAGTGAGATAGCAACGTACCGCCCCCCCCCCTTTAAAAAAAGTTCTCTCATCATGTGGCATCTCTGGAGTTTCCTATATGCATGCATAAAAACATTTAAAGCACAATCTTTTCCAATGGTTCTCTGATCTGTAATTCAAATCACCCTTTTAAGTTTGTGGATTTAATCTTTCCTCTCTATATCTTTTCAGAGATCGAAATAGTTCTGCTCACTCTGTTCACTAGGCGGCTTTTTATGTATATTTCATCCAAGTTGGGGATTCTATTGCGCTATCACTTAAAATAAATTGGGGATGCACTTAAAGTGGCATTCACCACACTACCTGCCATTCAATGTAAATCACAATCGGATTTCTTGCCGTGTAAGTAATGATGTGGCTTCTAACACGCTTTTTGCGTCTACGTCTGATTGATATCAAAAGATAGCAGAAGTAGATGCAGAAGAACCTCATAGGGAAGGACAGCAGAAATAATAATTTGATATGGACAGAACATGCATTTCAGGCAATGATTTTTTCACAGAAAAATAACCCACGACGCATTGCTTTTGGCACTGGATTAACATCATGTCAATTGAAATTGGCCATTTTTTGCAACTTTTTAACGTAATTACTTATTGATGCTCGCCTGCCAAACCTTATAAAAATGCGATGGATATCTAATTAATATCGCGTGATATAAATGACTATCGGCGAATTATTGGGCGTCAAATGCAAAATCATCATAAAACAGGTTTAGTCTGGTAAATGGAACGAACTAGATCCATGACTATGATACAAGCACATATGTTGCTTAATATCGTATATGGAAAGTGGAACCTATTTTATGATACTTACCTATTTTATGATTTTATGTAATTTTCTTGATAAATTTAATTGTAATATCATTAGAACGGTTTGTTCTGAAATTTGTCATTCGTTTTCTAATGAAAAATTATGTGAAATATAATTATTAATTTATCCTTACTAAAGGTTCTGATTTTTTAAAATTCTTTTAAAAAAAGCGTTCTTCTAAAACTACAGAGTTTTCCAAACTTTGTGTTAAAAATCAGCAAGTTTCTAATAATCACTGATCGTAATAACCGTAAGAAATTGCTTTTTAACGGTTCGTTTGTTCGTGAGATACCTTATTCATAAACTGACGGGCACACCCTCATATATACACGCTGACACACGTTCGGACATGCGTACGCACACACTAACATACATATATACACTCTAACGTGCTCTTCCGTCGAAAATTCGAAATCAAATTATGGTCCTCGTCACAATACTTTCCATATACATTATACTATGTATGTAGTTAAAGTAGAAAAAGGTCTTAATTATCGTCTGATGCATAAGTTAGAAAGAAGGAGATAAAACTCGTGTGGATGAAACGCTGGAAAATGCCATAATTCTTTGAGAATTACACCTAGGTGTCGCTAGTATTAGTGAAGTAGTCGCTATTTTTAGCTGACGCAACAGAATGGCTTAGTATTTAGCATATGCATATTTGATTATTTTTAAATTAAGGGTTCCCAAATTATGAGTATAATTACCCCTTATGTTTTAATAGTTGTAGGATAGAGTACAGAGTATATGGAGATACAAATAAATTGAAAGGCTAAATAATTTTGAATACGTAGAAACATTCTTTATTGTTTCAGTTCTAGTTTGCATTACGCTAATAATTCATTTTTGCAAAATTGACAGTTTAAATAAATATTTTAGGCCTTTCGCCATAGAAATACATGCACTTCAAGACTTCTTATTTTACTCCAGTGCAACCTGAATAATTGTCTCAAACGATATTGGAGGTTTTTTTAATATGAAGTTTTAACTCTTTACTTTCATCTCCATGGATATACCATTAGAGATTTTGAGTTGTTTAATAAAAACATGACTGTGGAGGTAAAAGTATATATTCAAAATTACCTTACCTTTCAATTTATTTTTATCTCCTTATATTCTGTACTTTATCCTACAACTATGAAAAAAAATGGTGAATTGTATTCATAATTAGGGAACCATTAACTTAAAAACATTCAAAAATACATATACTAAGTACTACGCCTATCTGCTGTGACAACTAACAGTAGCAGCTACTTTACTAACACTAGCAACACCTAGATATAATTCTCAAAGCATTGTGGCATTTTCAAGCGTTTCATCCATAGTTTTTTTTATCTCCTTCTTTCTAACTCCATGAACATGATACTTAAACGTGCATTCTATAGAAGTAGTAATTCTACAAAATATAAAATACTAGGCATTTCAACCGCATTCGAAGTCACCAGTTTTTATTAAATGTGACATCTACATACCTACTTTTACCTCCATGGTCTGATGTATTTAAAAACAACAGACGATATATCTGAAAATTTTTTACGGTACATTAGTGCCGCATAACTGAAAAAAAAAATCTATTTCGATATCTCGATACATTATTAATAATGTTAAAATGTGATATGCTTTTACTCACTTTTCAATCTCACTTTTCAATCAGCCTGTACTAGTACGATGAAAACAAGATTTTTTTTTTCTCGTGGTCTTCCTTCAAATTGCTTGAAGAATCTGTTTCTTGCATCATATAATTGCGATTCCCTACTTGTGCCGTACCTAAAAATCTTTTCAAATCTCATATATTTGTCTGTGGGAAAATAGTTCGCCAGCATTCCATAAAATCTACTTTTTTCGGTGCCAAAAAAAACTTGCCGAGAATAAAAACTACATCTCGGTCTACAACCAAGATTATGACAAATTGGATAATAATACGGCAGGGACTTAAGATATAAGTGCTTTTTTCTCTTTTTTGCGTAGGTAAAAAATAATGATTTCACATTACACGACGATAGAAAGATAATGCAAAAAATATCTTAGAATTTTTTCTGCGCAACCAGTTTTTGTGTAGCATTGCAAAGCTCTACGAAGATAAGTAGTAATTCTTTTCTTTTTTTTATTTGAGAGAGAGGATCGTAAGGAAAGCGTTGATTTTGAAATAGCCTTGACAGAGTTTCGTGTTTGTTAGCAGCGGATTTGACGCAACTGTTAATTATTTTGACGGGTACTTTCATTTGTAACATTTACTCCATAAATTGAAAATCTGTCTGTCTGTCTGTTTGTTTGTCCCATCATCACGGGAGAACGACTGAACCAAATTTGATAAAATTTTGTGGGTAGCCTTGAAATATCCCACTAAAGATTTATTTTAAGTTTCGAGTTTCTAAGACCATTGGTTCTCGAGATATTAGTGAAAAACGAACCCTTGTCTCATCATTACGAGAGAACGGCTAAACCGAATTTAATGAAATTTTGTGGGTACCTTTAAAATAGCCCCATTTAAATTTAGTCCGAGTTTCGAGTTTCTAAGATCAGGGATTGTCGAGATATTAATGAAAAACGAAACCTTTTCTTAGGAGGAGTTCTCTCTGGTTCCTCCAACCGAAAAGGTTGAAAATTCGTTTGTTTAAAAGGGGGAAAATGAATTAAAACTTTATCTCTTAGTTTGGTGGGAGATTTTTTGCGCTAATTAGTCACTTTCTGAAAGCATGAATTGTTTGAAGCATGAATTTAAATGGAAAACCTATCACCATGGTTTATTTTTCACGAGCTCTTACTCAACAATGAGAAGTATTAAGAAATCAAAATACTTATTTTATTATTAGCATTTTATGAGAAAGATTCTATCTTATATCATGTTGCTCGGCAACGCAATTAAATTAAATGTGTTCGTTAATGTTTCTTATAAGTTTTTCGATTTGAATAATAAATAAATGGATATTAAAATATATCTTATACATGAACGGTTTGATTTTTCTTTTAATTATATTAATTGCGGACTGCATACATCAGTTTCATTTATTTTGGCAAACAGTTTTCAAGCTTATATACTGTGTTTAACTAATAAACTCATATATTGTGTTTAGCCAATAAATTCATTTAACCGATTGTTGAAACAAAAAAAGAGTAGAACGGGTATATCTTCAAATACAATTTTAGTGTTTTCATTTAGTATATACAAACGGGATCAGGATGCTTTATTCAGATCTGCAAATTCAGTGCTACAAATTTGGCGGGATATCGCTAATTTGGCAACTTTTCTTAAACGTTGCCAAATTGTTAAAAACAACGCAACCCAATGAAATTTAATTTGTTCTGTTAGAAGAGAGTACTGAAATGATGTCTCGCTAATATTTCTCTGTCAGTCCAACTGTCCTACGTAGTAACGCATTTAGCGAATTTTTAAATGTCACCAAATTGATAAAAATATTTGTAAATCCATAAAAATATCTTGAAATAGATAAAATTGAGCTAAATAAATGAAATGAATTGTGTTTTGTTAGGGGATAGTATTGTGATGATGTTTCGTCAATTTGTCGCCAAGTGGGACTGTCAGTTCTACAGTCCCACATGACGACAAATTTGGCAATTTTTTAAAATGTAGCTAAGTTGACGAAAATGTCGCCAAACCTTTCATAGAGATAGCATTATTCAGACGATATTTTTTCCACCAATTTATTTGAAGGAAATAATATCATGTCGCTCAGCAACGGATTTATATCCAATGTGTTTATGCGGCAGACGTTTTTTATTAAATCTTTTCCAATTTGAATAATCAAAATATGTATATAAAATAAATTTCATTGCCATTGCACTTTTGACTGGATAATATCAATTATGGTCTTCAGGTTTAAACATTATTATTATTGATATTTTCGGGGCTTATTGATTCAGAGATTATCGATATTTTCAAGTTATTATGACATTGTTTTATTGCTCCAAAAATTGTTGAAACTCATACACTGTACTTTGTACGGGTAATCTTCTACAAATGCACGCGCATATCTTCTAATCTACGAGAAAATGAGTAGTACAGGTATATTGGCATATTTTAACATATATTGACATATATTGGAATCAAGTACGGCCTTCGGGTATGAAGATTACGGGGATTATTGATATTTTCAATTTATTAGGTCATCTGCTTTATTTTGGCAAAGATTATTGAAACTCATATTGTAATACAGGTAATCTTCTACTAACACTCGGACATATCTTCTAAACTATGACATTATAAGTACTTCATGTTTATCTTCCCATATAATTTTAGCACTTTCAATTTAGCATATATTGAAATCAATTACTATATTCAGGTTTAAAGATTACGGGTTAATTGATATTTTCAATTTATACATGTAATCTACTAATACAAGTTATATCTTCTAATATTCGCGTATATAAGTAGTACGGGTCCCATACAATTTGAACAATTTTATTTTGCATATATTGATTCAATTCCATATTTTTTGTAAATTTACTTACAAAAGGGGCCAGGATGTCTTATTCTTCAGATCTGCCCGTGAAAATGATTTTATATAGCGAGAACAGAGATTCTTAAACTTTAAAAAGCATTAAACTTTAAAATCATTAAATTAAATATTTTAACAGAATAATTTAATTAACAATGTCATTTAGCATTTGCACATGTATTTGCACATGAATGTGAATTTTAAGTTTCTTTATATTATATACTCCGTACAAAGAATGGGTATGCTGCTAGTTTAATTATAAAATCAAAAATGAATAATTTTTTAACTACCACTTTGCTATATTTAATATGAAAAACGAGTTTTCTTTTTCGCATTTTCTCTCAATGTTTTTTAACTCTAGAGAATTAAAACAGAAATCTTAAAATTCTCTTTATAAGTCATTATATACGAGTCCTTAAGCTCCCCGATAACTTTATAAGGAAAGAGGAACCAATATTGTTAGTAAAATAAAAATACTATTATTCAAATAGATAAATTTACATTAAATAACTGAATAATTACAGCAAACACACTCTGTTGCAAAAAGATATATACACCCATAAGAAATTGAGCAACAGCCGCAAAATTCGGCATGTATATATCGTTTGAGGAGATATGCAAATGATTAGAATTTGGGAGAAAAAATAAGAAATTATAGCAACAAAAAGATGGCATTTTAGTAAGTAGCCCTAGCAGCTGTACAAGTCGATATTTGGTGCGATATAGAGTTGCGTATGTCCTTCTGCGGAAGATTCAGCACGAATGTTGCAACTGGTCAGCTGATTCGGTGATATTTGGAGAAGGTTGCAATTGTCATTCCAGCATGTCCTAAACATGTTCTGGTGATAATTCTGGGGACCTGGATGGCCACTGGAGGGTAATAAATCCTCGAAGGCATTGTGAAGAAAGTTTGGCAGTATGTGGTCGAGCGTTATCTTTGTGATAAATGGAACCTGGACGGCTTGACAGCATAGGCAGAACAATCGGCTGCAGAATATCGTTAATGTACAAGTGAGTTATCAGATTGGCTTGTGGCACAATTAGAGGAGATCGGCTGTCCCATGATATGGCTCCCCAGACTGTCACACCACGTGTGAAAACCGTCTGCCGCTAGACAAAGCATCTTTGTACACAATTTTTCAGTATCAAAGTAGAGTGTACGATCACGATAAATATGTGAGTTCATAAGTCCTGCCGAGAGGTTTGTGAAGGGGAAGGAGGATACGGTCTCTGTGGATGCCTCCCCACTGGGGTGTCTAAATTAGGTGGCACTTTCCGGCCATCTAAACGGATACCTTACACTTTTGGGTAGATCGGACAGTCTTCAACATAAATATTTTTTGGTATTACGCTTTAAAGAAACAAAGTACATAGAACGAAAGTATAAATTTTTCTAGCGCAAAGTTTCACGCTCCTTGCACTTTAAGTAAAGTAAGCAGAATGAAATTTAGATTTTAAAGAGACAAATTTTCCGAACAGTTCTAATAAAGCTATGTGACTTCCATCTAAATAATTTTCAAAGCATTTCACTTGATGTTTTGGAATAAAATTCTAATTATCTAGGAGTCCAAATTCGAGTACTGTAAGAAATAGAATATGTTAAATGAAAAAATTTCTTCAGTTAGTGCAAAAAGGAAGTAAAAAGTAGAAAATTTGAAATTAGGTCGTAACAAACACTTACTGTGCTCTTAATTTTATATTAAATTATTTCTAACCAAATATTTGAAAATACGAATGGTCTTGCATGTATCACTATGGATCATTAAGGTCAGTAATTTGCAAAATATTTATCTTTCAAATATCCTTAAAAATAGGAAAATTTTCTATATAAAGTTCAGTTATCAGTCCTTAAGAAATAGATGTTTCAAAGAAAATGAAACATTTTGAATCGGAAATGGAAATAGAAGTCGAAGTTTAAATCCTTAGTGAATGCCCCATCCTCCTCCGAAATTTGATACTGAATCCATATCCGTCATCATCTAAGATCTATAACTTATCCTGAGAAATAGATGCTTAAAAAATGTTCTTTTTTAGTAACTATAATAGTATGGTAAAAATTTTGCCACCAAAAAACATTCTTAAAGAAGTGAATTAGCGAAAAAGTTAGAGCAAACACATCAAATAACCCCCAAAATAGGCAAAAATAATTACAGAAAAGCTCTAAAAAAGACCTCCCCCCCCCCCCCCCCCCAAAAAAAAAAGAGTAGATGTCAAAAACCAGTCTTAAATAATCATGTTGACACTACATAGTTCTGAAATCTTTTGCTTTAAAAGAGTCACAAGATCAAAACTAAGCACTTCACTTATTACCCAACACCCTGCTAAGGTTCACACGATTTTATTCTTCTCTTACAGCATTTCTCAACACGGAAATACGATACTCTGAATTATGAAGTGTTGGAAGTGGGGTACTTTTTCACCCATTTCCCATTTGTCTACATCACTTAGCATCAGAATGGGACGGCCACCAATCTCTTCCCCTGCGTAGAATCCCCATTTCATAAAAAAAAGCCCATTTGTAAGGCACTTGTGTTCTTAAATCACTCTGACACGAATAAAAGGGTTTATGTCGTCCATGTTTTGTCGCATCGTAACATTCAGGGTGATTTAAAGTTGCATTACATCTTTGAAGTGGTGGGACATTCTTGCTGGTGTATGACAGAAAGATACAGTTCTTCGACTAGCTCTCTACCAGATCAGTCTGATACTAGCTTGTCTTTCGTGACACAAAATAGAAGCAAAACCGGGTATCTAGCTACATGTGTAATAACTGAGAAGTTTATTTTATGAAAATAAAAAGCTGAAAACATTAGATGCAAGATATTAAATATTAAATAACTAGGGTGCAAGACAGTCTAGTGTGTGTTTTAACAATTGCACAAGTTACTAGCAATCTATAAGCAGGTTGAACAAGTTATACCAAATAATTAAAAAATTATTTTTTGTTTTGCGAATTTTTTTAAATACATTTTTCTCCCTAGACTTAAAGTTGTCTGATCTTTGATCTCAGATATCTCGGTACATAGACCGAAATTTAAAATTCAGTCTTTGTCATGACATAAATTATTATTAGCTATTTATTACGCCATGACCTAAAATATTATATGCTATATTTTACTTTGGATATATCAGCACATAAATCTAAATTTAAAATTCGTGTTTTGTCATGACCTAAATTATCATTAGCTATTTATTTTGTCATAGACTAAAATATTATGTGTTATGTTTAATCTAAAATATCTCAGTATATAGATTTAAATTTAAAATTTGGGCTTCGTCATGCATAAAATATTATTAGCTCAATCTATGTACTAAATTTTATTCGAATTGGATTTTTTGGTGCCATCAAAACTTCCGTCCACACCACGATCAATTTTGAGTCGGTGTTAAGGTAGCTACGCATGGAACTCGATTTGCTTCAATAAGGCAGTGTGATTCAGACCTACAGCTCCAAATTTTAGGAGTAACAAATTGGTATCTTTATAATAATTATGATAATAATTGTCATTTCGTTTGCGTGCAGTACGAGTTAATGGCTAGTGTACCACTCGCGTGGAATATAATTCCATGGTTAGCTGAATTGGGGAACATATTCTGTGGTATTTCAGTTAAATAGACAAAATTACGCCACGTATTGGTAGGGTGAATATTGAAATTCAGATGTGAATATGTATTAGAGATACAGTAGAATGATGCACATCAGTATGTATGCTATATTATAGTTGGAATACCACTATATTGTACACAGCATTCCACTGTGCGGGATACAATATACTTCTGACATACAGTGGAGTATTGCAATTTCTGCACATTTACACAGCACTTATTGTATTATACCAATATACAGAAGTTTGCTTTAGAATACTGTTTAATATATTGTAAGTATTACATATGTAGACTCAAAGCAGTATAGAGGGTGCCGAAAAAAGTAATGTTCCAAGCCAATACCTCAAAAAAGATTAGAGTTTCAGTATATTTTGTTAGGTCGGTGTATAGTGACCCTACACAAGTCGGTGTATAGTAACCCCTTGTGACCCTACACGATGAGATAATTTTAGGCGGAGGCTCACTCCCATTTTTCGAGGGTACAAAGAAATCTTGCTTCCTGCTAGAGATAAGGGGGAAAATCACTTTCAAAGTCGTAGAACGTTGCAAATTTAGTACTAAGCATTTCAATCCCACAGCGAAAGCTTCAAAATAACTCTCTAAATAACGATTTTAAAAAAAGATAATTTTATTACATCTGAATGTAATAGTGCAAATGTAAATATCGGAAAGCACGCGGAGATATTTTATTACACGTGTGGAAGCATGCATTGTTGTGGATGAGGAACATTATGTATAATAAAGTCAAATCTATACTGTTGCATTATATAAATGTTCGACATTTTCTGACGGGGGGGATTAAATTGTATACACGGGCTTTCAAGGTTCCTTTCTATTGCGGGGGGGGGGGGGGATTTTTAGTTCGGTAGCACTCGTGCCCCCTAAAAATTGAGTAATCCTAAAGTTATCTCATCGTGTAGCGCAATTAGAACTTTCTCTACGTCTACATAAAAAATACGATAACCCTAATAATTCTAGAGATATTGTCTAGTCCATGACTTGCCTTGACACTGATTACTTACCAACAAATTGAACCAGTCAATTTAACCTTGTCCTCAAGCAAACTTAGAATAGTTGAATTTTTATCAACTATCGACGGACAGCTTTTAAACTGAATCATAAGTTACCCTAACAGCATTTTTTTTCCACAGTGACGTAAGATTTACGTCACACTGTGGCTTTGAGTCACTGGGCGTCACAGTTCGTCTCGGCAATGTCATATGAGGTCATTTTGGTCATTTTCATGGTCGTTTGTGACGTCACATATTAACTTGTTTGTGACGTCACATTGTATTTACCATTGTAATGTTGTCACCTTGTTACGTGTTAATTAAATTGTGGAAACGTCACAGAATATAGTCACAATGAAGTTACAAAGTTACTAGTACGTAACGTCGCATAGAAGTCACAAATATGATGTCACATTGTGACCCAGGTTTCACGTGGCTATAACGTCACTGTCACACATGTGACGATCTTTGCTGTGAGGGTACCTAATTAAGAAATATTCACATAAAAACTCCAATATTTTCTATTGTACACACTCTTATATGCGCTGTCTAATGTTCTCTGCATATTCCATACTACAAAAATAATCCTTTCAGAAATGTTCATAGAATAATATAAATATTTCTTAACTGTTCTTTCTTATGAAAACTCTTTGATGAATTATATTTTGTAAGTGCTCTAGAAATTTTCATTTTTGTCTCGCAGTTATGGAATGTTAGCAGTGTTCTCAACACTTGAGTGAACCCTACGGCTAGAATTACGGGAAAAAATATTAGTCTTCAAACTATTATAAATAGATTTTAAAGGCATCATTTCAAACTTGGTCATTTTATAGTTACATTTAGCCATTTTTCAGTTCTTAATGTTCCAAAAAATGGCTAAATCCAGCCATAAAATGGATACGTTATCAACGCTGAACGTAAACCAAATTTGACAGGTGTTTAATCAGCATGCATACTTCTATCTAACAGAAAATAATTATTTTAAAAGTATTTATTATAGTACTCGAATATTTGTGATTATACGAACTTTTGTCTAAGATGTTTATTGTTCTCTTTCGTTGTCACAAAAATAAACGACAGAAATAATCCTTTTCATAGAATAATATGAATCTTTCTTAACTGATCTTACTCTCCACTGCTTTTTTAATTTTCTCAGCGACCTCAAATCAGTATTCACACTTCTATTCAAGCAAGAATTAACTTTCCGAGACTATTCATGGTATAATTTATATATTTACCACTATATAAACTCTTATTTGAGGTGTTTTAACATTCCTTTCATTTGTCACACGACGAAAATAATCATTTTCAAAGTATGATAATAATATTTATCGATTACTTTTCTTGATTATTTTTCGTATCCAATTACCACAAAATATGAAATAAATTTATTCTGAATAAATTTCTTGATTGGAAACTCTTTGTTTAGTTCTCTGGAGAATTTCGTATTCTTTCCATGGTTATGTATTGTTAGTAAAATTTGACAGGTTCCTAATCAGTATTCACACTTCTATGCAAACAAAAATTACTTTCTTCAGAAGTATGTATAGCGTAACTCGAATATATACTATTGTGCACACTTTTATATGAGATTTTAAATATTCTCTTTATTTATCACACAACACAAATAGTAAATTTATTAGAAAAATATAAATATTTTTTAATTAGTATTACTCTCCAGTGTTCTATTCATTTGCAAACCGACCACAAAATTTAAAATAAACTAATTTTGAATAGATTTCTTTATTGGAATCTTTTTGTTTATGTGTTAGGAGATTAATGTTTTTCCATGTTTATGTATTGTTAGTCAACTTTGACAGGTTCTTAACCAGTATCTACACTTCTATGCAAAAGCCAACGGCCCTACCGTGCTGAAAACACCGGTTCTCGTTAGATCACCGAAGTCAAGCAGCATCGGGCGCGGTTAGTACTTGGTGGGTGGCCACCTGGGAACACCACGTGCTGTTGGCACATTTCGGGCGCGGTAGCCGGGTGGTTTGCGCGCTGGATTTGCACGCTGCCACAACTGCCGCTGTGTTCATGTACGATCACGTTAAACATGTGGGTCCGTAAGTCCTTCCGAGAGGTTGGTGGTAGGGGAAGGAGGGTACGGTACCTGTGGATACCTACCCCACTGGGTTCCGGTCTAAATTGGGTGGCACATTCCCGGCCGTATAAACGGTTACTTTACACTTTTCTGGTAGGTCGGACGGTCTGGGTCTCAACAACAACTTCAATGCAAAAAGAAATTACCTTCTTCAGAAGTATTTACAATATAATTCGAATATATACTACCGCACGCACTCTTATATGAGATGTTTAATATTCTTTTTATTTATCACACGACACAAATAGTAATTTTCCTACAAAAATATGAATATATCTTGATTAATATTACTCCCCAGTGTTCTATTTATTTGAAAATCAACCACAAAATTTGAAATAAACTTATTTGTTCTGAATAGATTTTTTGATTGGAATCTATTTGTTTGTTTGGAGACTAGTGTTTTTCCATGCTTATGTATTGTTAGTTAAATTTGACTGGTACTTTATCAGTATTCACACTTCCATGCAAAGAGAAATTAACCTCTTCAGGAATATTTATAGTGTAACTCGAATATATGCTATTGTGCACACTCTTAAATGAGATGTCAGTTATACTCTTAATTTATTACACTACACAAATGATCATTTTCATTGAAAAATATGAATATTTCTTGATTAATATTACTCTCCAGTGTTCTGTTAATTTGCAAACCGACCACAAAATTTGAAATGAACTTAGTCAGAATAGATTTCTTTATTGTAATATTTTTGTTTAGTTCTTTGGAGATTTTTATATTCTTTTCAAGCTTATGCATTGTTACTCAAATTTATCAATCACTTAATCCGCATACACACTCCTATGTAAAGGGAAATTAACCTCTTTAGAAGTACTTATAGTATAACTCGAATATATACTACTGTACACACTCTGAGATTTTAATTATTCTCTTCATTTATCACACCACACAAATATTCATTTTCATAGAAAAATATGAATATTTCTTGATTAACATTACTCTCCGGTGTTCTATTCATTTACAAAGCGACCAGACAATTTGAAATAAACTTATTCTGAATAGGTTTCTTAATTGGAATAACTTTGTTTAACTCGACTTCAGTACTTTTCCACCCTAAATTACCCTCTTCAGAAGTATTTACAGTTTAACTCGAATATATACTACTGTAAGTACTCCTATGTGAGATGTTTAAGGTGAGATGTTTAGTATTCTATATTTATCACACGACACAAATAGTCATTTTCCTAAAATAATATAAATCTTTCTTGACTAATCATATTCTTCGGTTTTCTATTCATTTGCACAGCAACTACAAAATCTTGAATAAATTTGATTTGAAGAGATATTCTGGTTGTGAACTCTTTGTTAACTACTAGAGACTGTTTACTCTAAAAACTGTTTCATTCTTTCTACAGTTAGCCGAATTTCACAGGTACTTAATCAGCATTTACACTTCCAAACAGCAATTAATTTCTTCAGAAGTATTTATTATATAACTCTAATATTTACCGCTGTACACACTCTTATCCGAGATGTTAAAAATACTCTGTGTCATATGCAGAGTCTACTTTAACGATAAGAGCTTGCTATTTCGTCCCAGTAGCTTAACGGTTGAACATCGGCTGACCAGTTCGAAGATCCAGGGTTCGATTCCCGGTTGGGGAAACAAGGTTCTTTACAATGGCGCACAAATAAATTAACGCTGTGAATTAGTGCCAAAATATCGGAGGTCTGAAGACCCCAGACCGTGCGACTCACATAGTGGGTTTAGAGTAGCCAGCTGCACGACCGGGGAAGGGTACCTCCTGCACTCAGGAGGCACCCAAGGTCTACCATCCCGTCAAACGAACATTTATTTAGATCTAAAAAGATAACAATGGATGAAAAATAGTGTGATTAAACAGACAGTTTTACGTTATATTTGAACTTGACAAGTACGTCCATTTTTCAAAAATGAGAAATGGGTTATTGCAAATATTGATAAAAATATCATTGAAAAATAAAATTTAGAGTGAGGTATAATAACATAATGAAAAATAGATTAAAATTAAAGAAAATAATAAAATTTTAAAAGTAAAATTTAGAAAATATATAAAAAGAAAATATATGAAAAGGGAAAAAAAATTAGGCACATGAATAACAAAAACAGAAATTTAGAATAAAATTTAGAAAAGAAAAATTAGAAAAAATACGTATAAAAAAGGCCAAAAGAAAAAGAAAGAACCGAGAAAATAAGAACAGTCAATATAGCTTTTCTTTACTGTTCTTATTTTTTCGTCGTTTGAATGTCGGAGGTTTTGAAAGTGACCCTAGTACGACTAGTACAGATTCAGTGGACTGTGGAAGATTGATCGCCGATTTGAAATTCAGAGGATAACGACCACGCAGGATACTAACCTGAGTAAAAATAGTAATAACAAGAGGCTAACCTAAGGTAAAAATAGCAGGATGTGGTCAGTCAGATTGTCAGTTCCCTGCCAACCGGACGGTAGAGGTCGAAAAATGCAGAGTCCACTTAAACGATAAGAACTTGCTATTTCGTCCCAGTAATTCAACTGTAGAGCGTGGGCTGGCCAGTTCGGAGATCCAGGGTTCGATTCCCGGTTAGGGCAGCGAGGCTCTTTACACATATTATAGAAATAATCATATCAGCGATACTCATAGAATAATACGAGCATTTCTTGACTACTCTTACTGGCTAATGCTCCTTTCAATTGCACAGCAACCACTAAATCCTAAACGAATTTAATCAGAACAGATTTCCTGGTTGTGAACTCTATATTTGATTAGTACTCGGAGACTTTCGTATTCCTCCCACGGTAAGCCGAATTTGACAGGTACTTAATCAGTATGCACACTTCAACCAAAGAGAGGGGAGAAGTGCCCTGTGGCAGACGATCCAGTGCTTTCTACAAATTACCGCCCCCATTCCGATCTGGGATTCCGCGCCCCGTCAAGGCATCATTAGAAAATTACATACCATCTGCTGTATGACCTCTTCAACCTCCGGCGCTCATTTCTTGAGTAAATGGTTGGAATCAGATATGGCAGCAGGCAAGGATCTCTCAAACAAGAATAACAGTAAATGTTGCTGTATTTAAGAATATGCGAGGTAGTGTTTCTCATTTATACTTTCTTATATTGCATAGAGAAAGTATAGTGTTTATCTGACGATTTTCGAATTTTCGTTTTGACGAATAACCCTTTTTAACACTTCCCAACATAGTTGAAAAGTCTTTATGACTTTGGCCATTCCGTCTGTCTGTCCTTTCTCACGATAACTGCCGTAAAAATGATTTTATCAAAATGAAATTTTAGTATGTTTTTCAGACGGTCTGTGGGACATATGGGAATGTAAATGAATAATATCATCCAATTAGTTTTGGATTGAACTCTGGTTGAAAAAGTGAAATACATTGAACCCTATGGGATCTAATTTTTCAAACCTCATGTAAGAGAAGTTAAAATTCGCAAATTGCTTTGAAAATTTTGGGAAATTTTCAAATTATCCCATAAAATATATAAAAGAAATTTGAGCAAAATATGTTTGGTAGTTTTTTAAATAAGAATTAAAATAATAATGACACCCATATTATTGAAGAGATCACGTGACCCACTTCAAAATAAAATACGGCATCTATCTTTTTCACAGTGTCAAAATCGTGATTTTTAAAGTTCTTTTAAATTTATATTTAGCGTTGCATTCGTTCTAAAATCGCTATATTTTTGCGTATTTTCTGTTCATCTATATTCTACGCCAATGCAATTACAATATTTTTTTGTTTAAATGATCATCAAACTATTTATTCCATTTCTACAACGAAGTTTAATTTTAAGGTATGCCGAATGTAAACAAATCAAGCTGTATGATGAGTTGTATAAGAATTGCTGAATTTTTTTTAACACACAGTGATTTAGCTCTGGAATATAGGTGATATGAATGAAATATTCATTGATTTTACACAGAGAAGCAGACTTCCCGGCCGTCCAAATAGCTGCTCTTAGTCCTCTGGACGAGTCGGACGGTCTGGGTCTTCAACAGAGAAGCAGACGATTTCATAGCATTGCCCTTTTCGATGAAGTTTAAAGCATGGAGTCAGAAAGTACTTTCACCTCCATGGTTTTAAGTTTTTAAGTAAAATAAATTATTGCAGTACTGTGATAATTTTAAAAATGTCTCAGCTGAATGTATTGTATTTTAGAGATGTTTAAATGAAATTGCATTACAATTGGAAAATGTTTCATAATCAATGCTTTATGCATGATTTATCTTTCTTGTCTTTTTTTTAAGACTTCTTGAACCCATTTTGAATGATGTCCTTCTGTGTGTGTTTGTGTGCATGTGAGGCGTATCAAGAATCATTAACACACTTTATGTGGTTGGTTGGTTGATTAGGGATTTTTGGCACAAGATCCAAAAAGGATATGCTGCGCCAGACATATGGTATTAAAACACAGAAAATAGTAAAGAATAAAAAAAATCTGATGTGGGCAGCACATGACTTTCCCTGCAGACTTATATCCACGTTCTCTTTATTTTAATTAAATTTAATTCACTTTTAATTCAATTTTCGTTCTCATTTGGTAACTGCACTTATTTTCAAAGGGGGCGTAGAGAAATACGAAAAAACTAAAATATCTCGAGAACGGCTAGTCCTAGTGCAATGAGGTTGGTCTTATTCTTTTCTTCGTTAAAAATTACGTATAAAACAAGCTTTTAATGGATATATTTGAACGTACATAGTTTCTTATTTTAAATTTTGAAGATTTTTGCGGGCCATTTTGCAAAAAAAGGCAGGTTATTTTTTTCCGAATCGTACCAAAATCTAATCAGCACCAGGGTGACCCACAAGCGACTTATCTACCAAATTTTGTGAAATTCGGTCCATTAGATTTTTAGCTAGAGTGGATACAAGCTTTTGCGGGCCATTTCGCAAAAAAAGGCGGGTTCTTTTATCCCCAATCGTACCCAAAATTAATCAGCACCAGATTCGCTCACAAGTGACTTACCTACCAAATTTTATGAAAATCGATCAATTAGTTTTTTAGTTAGAGTGGATACAAAATCTGCACAGACAGACACACAGACAGACAGACACACAGACACACACACAGACGCCACGCTAAAAATAGTTTTTTCGTATTCTAGAGGTCTCGAAACGTGTAGATCCGTCGAAAACTCGAGTTGTGATTTTCGGCATGATTCCAATGCTTTCCCTATACATTACCATGTATTGCAGGGAAAGTGACAAGTGTATAATCTAAAAAGGTGATAATGTATGAATACAACAAGACAATGCAAGAAGTATAATTATGGAAACAAGATGAAAAATGTCTAAAAGGTGATAGGAAGTCAATTTAAATACAATGGTAAAAACCAATGTATAATAAGAACGGGAAAATCCTGGAATGAGGATTTTCTTCAGTCAATTCTGCCAAAGTTATAGTATACGTTTTAAAATGCTTAAAACGAAACTGTTTATAGATAGGACACGTAATTAAAATATGTTTTACACTCACTGCAGTTTGACAAACATTACAAAGGGTTTCAATTTCTCCTAAAAGTAAATGTCTGTGCGTAAAACGAGTGTGACCAATGCGCAAACGAGTTAAAATTACATCCAGTTTCCTACATTGGAAACTAGTGCATTTTTGTACTAAGGGCTTTATCTCGTGCAACTTATTATCAGCTTGCTGATTCCAGGAATACTGCCATTTGTCATGAATATTTTTTAAAACAAATTGAATCTGACTACCCCTTTAACTGACATCAAACAATATTTGAGTAGCTGATTTAGCAGCAATGTCTGCCAACTCATTTCCTTTGATACCAACATGTCCTGGGACCCAACAGAATTTAGTATGGTACCCTTGTCCCTTCAAACGATGCTCATACTTAAGGATATCTGAGGTAATGTGGTAATTCATAACTCTCTTCGATGATAAAAGCTGTAATGAACTCAATGAGTCAGTATATATAATTTGCTTTTTGGAATTTTAATAAGAGATGAAGATTAGGGACTGGTATATCGCCATAAACTCAGCTGTGAAAATAGAGCAAGATACGTGCAGTTTATAAGACTTTATAGTATTGTTGCAAACATAAGCTAAACCAACGTAATCTCCTGCTTTGGAACCATCTGTAAAACCAGGAGTAAACTCCTTATATAGATTCCTATGTTCTGCAAACAATTGCACATAAATAGCCGGAGTGGTGTTAGTCTTCGTAAAATTACAAAAGGGGTTGAGAAAGGTGAAATTGTTAACATACCATGGAGGTGTTTCAAAAAACTTAGTTTTACGAACATAAAGTTCTACTAAAGGGGTAGCTGCTACTATGTTGCGTATCCGCTTGCCAAAAGTAGGAATGCAGGAGGATCTGTGGTCATACAGTCGATCATTATGATCATCAAGGAATGAACGTTGTAACGGATGGTTATGTAAGGACATGATACGGAAATGATAATTCAGCATCAGCTGTTCACGACTTAATTGCAAACATGGCTCATCAGAGACAGCATATAAGCTTTGAACAGGAGATGTTCTAAAGGCTCCTGAGCATATACGCAATGCCTTATGGTGAATTGGATCAAGCTTTTTCAGCACAGATGTTCGTGCTGATCCATACACAGAGCAACCATAATCAAGTTTTGTACGAATAACAGCTCTGTAGATGCGAAGCATGGAAGTAAGATCTGCACCCCATTTGGTATTTGAGAGGACTTTTAAGATGTTATGTGTGCATACATTATGCGAGAAACTCGTAGAACTAGGTAGAATTATCGGGAATTTCCATGATTGCAACACGGATTATTCAATATTTAAAATTTCCTTAGCATTTTATTTCCTATCGCCCGATAGGAAATAAAATGCGACACTTTACAGAAAACGACACGATACTTTACAGAAAAAAATTATTTTGATTGTAATTGTTCATGAGAATGCTAATTGCGAAACGGTTTGCTTGTAAGAACCAACAATAAAGCATGCCATTATTTTCGGTCACCTTTGTGACGTTTCTGCCAGCAACTCATATCACAGAGAAGTTGGAAATCGGCCTAGACCCATTAAATTTTTAATCAAACTGGCAATGCAAAATTTTATTAAATAAAAGTTTAATAACTGAGGTTTAAATAAAAATTCTAAATACGCCTTTCACATCTAAGTCTTCATATTAGTCTATATAAAATTTCAGGTATATATGTTTTGCCGTCTGTTCGTAATGCAGTATAAAAACATAGCAGAATTTTTTTCTTTTTAGTATTGAGAGATTGTCTCTTAATTCCGAATATTGATCCTTATAGTCATTTTGGTCCTTACTGTTTGGCAACTTACACCTAAAATATGTTTGAAACTCAATTTCTTCAGAGAAAATATTTATTATCAGTTTTTATCATATATTTTTCTGTTTTTTGCATTATATTATATAATAGGTCTACTTTTATTTATTTATTGTATTTTTTCCGTTAAGTTTGGCTGTTTTAAGTTGGTAATTTGTTTTTAAAAATTAAAGTGAGTACTAATATTATTATTGAAGTACTTGTGTTTAGGCCTGTCAAAAGCAAATAAACTAACATTTATTAAAAAAGTTGTAACTGAATTCTTTAAGTTTTATTTTATTTACTAATGGATGGTTCTTAGCGTTTAAATAATTGTCTTACTCAAAAATTGACTCAGTTAGGTTTTGTCCCATAGTCGGTACTATAAGTGGGCAAAATTTCGGCCTTCTATGTCACCTGGAAGGTCTAAAAAATCAGAAAATATTTTTCGAACCCTTCCTCCAATATTTTGTCTTTCCCCGGAGGAGAAACCCGAAAATATGGCTCAATTAGGTTCTGTTCCATGGTTATTACTATACAAAGGTACAAAGATTCAACCTTCTAGGTTACCAAGGGGAAGGTTTTTTTTTTAAATGTCGGGAAAGACTTTCTGAAAAACTATTTTCGAAACTGTTTGAAAATCCATCTCCATTAGGTTCTGCCTCGTAATCTATACTATAAGTGCCCAAAGATTCAATCTTCTCGGTCCCCACGTGGTTTCAGAAGAGTCTTGAAAGATTTCAAAGAAGAAGAAAAAATATTTCGCCTTCCAGAGGAGGATTAAAAATCCATCTCCTTTAGGTTCTTTCTCGTGGTCGACACTATAAGTATAGAAAGATTCAGACTTCTACGTCTATAGGGGACTGGGGTCTGAAAAAACACGAAGACGTAAGAAAATTATTAAATAGTTTACTTTTAGATGTTACATTTTATTCTTGCTCTATGTATATTCATATATATATATATATATATATATATATTAATTAAATTATAGTTTACGCCTTGTTGATTTTCCTTAAAAAAATTTCCGTGGGTATAGTGCTAAAATTTGAAAACAAAAACTAGAAACATTAGTATCAATATCAATAAGTAAATCAATAAATATTATCGTACGTACTTGAGTTGTATTGTTCTAATATTTATGTTGTGTTTTGGTTCATGTCAATCTTGTGTGTTATTTTTCGTTTCGGATTGGATGGCCTGTTCTTCTTTCTGCTTTCTGGTTGGTTCTGTCTGGTGGACTCTTGATCCAGGACTTGGATATATAAACCTCTTTGTTTTTTCTATTTGTGCCCCTTTCGGATTTTTATTTTCGCACCTTTTTTCGGAGTGCACTTTCTATATTTTCTTATATGTAATCTAATATGGCTGACAATTTCTATTTTCGATGTGAGTATAAGTGATCTCCTTGTCACAAGTGCCCCGGAATGATGCGTTTTGGTTTTGCTCGGTATTTTGTCTTTTTGACTTCTCGTTTGTTGGTTCTTTTGCACTGACGAAGGGTGTCCTCAAAACAGTTGTATGCTGCATTATTATTACTTTCCTTATATACATAATGTATAAGGAAAGTATTGTGACGGGGTCGAAAATTTGAATTCGAGTTTTCAATGGGAGAGCACGTTTCAAGCATCCTTGATCTCGAATCAAACATTTTTGAAGTGATGTGTGTGTGTGTGTGAGAGAGAGAGAGAGAGAGTCTGTGGAGACGATAACTGACGAACGAATGGGCCGATTCGAACGAAATTTGGTACAAAAATCACAATCCATAAACACTGGAAGCCTATTGTTTTAAACGTAATCGAATATTCAGAACCCCCTAAATTTTCGAGTGAAATTTTGAAAAAATCGTCAAAAAATCAAAAGCGCCAATAAAGTTACGAAAATAGACATTTCTTATGTAATTTTTCTTTAGAAAACGATTAACATAAAATTTAGAACGCTAACATGAACCGTTCTCAAGATATTGCACATTTTTCAAAAAAATTATCAAAAACTCATATAAAATAAAAGAAATATATTTCCTATTGAGAAACATGTTCACTTTTCATATGTAATATCATGCGGTAAATTTGATGACATCATTCTCGTGGATCTAGCTCGTTCCATTCATGAGAAAAGATACTTCGAGTAATACTTTTGTATTTGAACGCCAATAGTCATTTATCTGAATAACTTATTTTTTCGTCAGTAAAGCTTGGCGAGATTTTGGCGACGAATTTGGCGGAATGTCGCTAACTTGGTGACTTTTTGAAATGTTGTCAAATTAACGAAAATTTCGCCAAATGGATTAAAATGATGCTAAATCAATGAAAATGACGACTTATTGTCGAAAATTCAATATCTGGGAAAGAATATAAGTATCTACTATAAGAAAAATCTATTTTTTTTTTACTGTAAAAGTGGTAAATTTATTGCATTATATAAGGAAGGTCATGTGTTGCCTACATCAGATTTTTTTATTTGTGCCTAAATGCTTGGCTCATGTTTTCCTGATCAGAATAAATTTTGGCACAGGAATACTGATAACCTAGTTTAAAAACTTTGAAACACAGTTTATAATTTCGAGGCTGTTATGAATTGCCCCATATGGAATATGCTTCAACAAGCAAATCACTATAACGCTCTTTAGCTGAAGGAATTTAATTCCAAAGTATTTTTATTTATTTTTTTCTTCCTATTTTATTTTTTAAATTATTCTTTCTTTTCCTCTTTCTTCTTTCGATATTTTTATTTTTTTCCTTATTCTGCAAAGTGCCCATACTTGCGACCTTTCAATCTATAACCGAGCACCTTTTACTCTGCGAGATCTACAACTAATATTTACACTCTTTGAACTATCCCCTCAAGGCCGGAGCGGGATCTCATCGCAAGGCCATCTTTGAAAAACCTCTCTTTATTCTGCAGAAACTGAGAAGCTAACTTCTTAATCATCCCTTATTAAACCGACGCCTCTTTATCTACCGAGGTGGAGAAGACCTCACTTGGATGTTGAGACATCTAAAGAGCAGACAACTTTCTTCTGTGCTTGTTTCTGTTTCAGCTTTGCCCATTGATGGGAAAGTTTTTCCAGCAAGTGACAGACTGCGCTCATCAATGACTTGCTTGATTTTCGTGACTGTGAAGCGAAATGTACATTCATCTTATTTTTGGTGCTTTCAACAGCTGGTGATTTTTTCTTAAATTTTGTGTAAACTGGTACTTGTTGACTATTTAGTATCTCTGGATAATTCTGCTGATGAAAAACAGTTGGTGATTTGCTTTTGAATTTTGTTTGAACTGCAATTTGTTGGTTTAGTATTATTGGATAATTCTGATGTTGAAGCTGTTGCTGAAGACACTAACAAATGATTTTGGTGATTCTTTTTATTATTTTTTATCATTGCATCTGCGGTAAATTTCGTTAAACGGGTATTTATCTAGAATTTATGACAACTAAAAGACCTTTCTGAACACCAAAAATAACTGTCATTATATTCTGTTGCACTTTTTTTTATTATTGTTGCATTTAATTAACAAATACTTGAGAATTTACAAAACTATTTCCAAATGTGCGCTTGGGCAAGAAAGTTTGCCATTTTCACCACCTTCAACGATCTTGCTTTCACCTGCATCACAAAATAAAAATTCTTCAAAACTCAAATGCTGGATTTATTCCACGAATAGCGTGAACATAGTTCTGGAATTGGGTTAAAGCCAATGAAATTGTCAAAACATGATATAACTTCTGATTTTTTTTCATTTAATAAATTGCCGAGCAGAAGCCCCAGAATTGAGTCGATGCTGGAGAACTGAGATGGAATGTCATACAATTCACTCTTTGACAGTGATAGATAGTTTATGGATGAAAGTGCTCTAGATAGAATTTACTGCGATGATAGAAAAATAAACTAAATAAATAGATTAGTATTAAAATCTATAGAAATTGTTATTTTCGTTGCAGTTGTCTCCCCGTATTTGTTTCACAAATTGAATTCCGTTAGAAAAACTTTATACCCTTGATTGTTCTCAATTGAATATTTGGAAAAATCATTATTTTAATACTTGCTTCTTATTTTGAACTTCATTAAAGACAATCCCCTTCTTAATTGCACTTAATGGTGTGTAAGATAAAATCATTATTAGCTTCTTGATAGTTCTTTTGTTTAAAAGATTTAGTTTGTTGAGAACAATTTTTCTTCATGATTGTGGTTAATATAATGCTTGATATTGGATGTTTGAAGAAATGGTAATTTTCGTACTGATAGCTCATACTTGCTTTATGACTTGAATTTAATTAGAAGCAAAATCCCCCACCCACCCCCTCAATTGTGCTTAATTGAATGCTGAAATATTTAATGTACTAAGAAATAATTTTTTCATACTGAACATCCATTTTTGTTACATTTATTTAATGCCATTAGAAAGTATTATTCGTGATTGAGCTTAATTCAATAATCGTACTAATATCCTTATTAATCAAAAATCCGTATTTTTCATAAAAATAATATATATTTAATTCAAAGGTTGGTAATTCCACTGAACATTTTTTGTCTTGGTTGTGCTTTAACTTGAATTGTAATTTCAGTTTTGCTAAGTAACTTTAGTAGCAGCATGAGTCAACTAAAATGTTTTAGATTTTCTCCCTAACAATGTTTTTAATTCTCTGAATATTTTCTAATTTGTAAATTTTACATTCTACTTGCCAAAGCTATTCTTTTTTTTTCTAAAAATCCAAATCAACATTTAGTGCAGCGATGAGTTTATATTGAAAATTTTAATTTCGAATATAATTCTATTATTCTTGTCGATGCATAAAATGTGCATTTTCTGATAATAAATTTAATATCAAAGGCGAGCTTAGAAATACAAAAGCCTCTAGCTGCAGACTTTTTTTAGCTACTTCAATTACGAAGCTTTCTAGAGAAAGTTCTGTCATTCATCTAATAGTAAATTTAATTTCACTTCATCAAAAGGTTCTTGAATTAATTTCCGCCGTGATTAATTCAGTTTTAGATTGCTAATAACTCAACTGAAGCCTCTCTTCCGATACCGGAGGCAGATATTATAACGTTCATTGGAAAATAAAAAGAAAATTTATAGCGAAATACTTTTCCAGACTTTGAAGTTTTATATCTTTCAGGAACATTTTTTAGTTCTTCACCGGGACTCTTAAATTATCTTGTGAAATAGATGCGCTGAATATCCAAGGCGACAGTGCAGAATAAAATATACGAATTTTTTGGAACTTCGATCTCAGCATGTGAATAATGCATCACCATTGAAAGAAGCAAAATCCTTGTTGACACAAAAACAGAAAATTCTTCGTCAACAAAAAAACCAAATATCTAGTTAACTAAAAGTCAAGTTCTTGGATTTTACTTTAAAAGAAAAAGTTGTAATGGTTAATACACCGGAGAACTGGATTAGAAAAACATTTTCTATTCTAAGAGTAAAAATAAATGTCTACTGCTGAAATACAGATCAATAAACTTGTTTAAATCGTCTGCTGTGATACTATTTCACAAAATGAAAATGGCGCAAATAGAATTGGTATGTGCATAGATTTTTAAAATTGTGAAAGTTTATATATGTTATAGAAGAATAAAAAATATTCTGGCGCAATTTGAAAATAGCGCTAATTTATTTTCTAATTAAAAGTGCCTATTTCTATTGAATGCAAAGAAAAAACATTAACTTCTTTAATTCTATTTTCTGAGTTTATTTCACGTCAAATGCATTTTTCTTCAAAATGGAAATTTGGCACTGAAACATCTATAATATATTTAGCAGCATTTTGTTTTTACAAACTAGTGAGTGATTTATAGAAAATCCATTATAAAATGCTGTCAACACTAATTATTGCATTTATTGCCGTCATTCATTGTGTTAACGGTAACGACAACACAACTCCAACATCAGAAATTAAAGCTACTATAGAACGACCATTTTTATGTCCAGCCGTTGAATGTGATAGTGCAGAATGCCATCATTTAGATCGATCTGGATTGTGCGAGGAAGTTATAAATGGAACTTTGGAAATGACTCGGGAAAACTGTGGATGCTGTATTCTCTGTGCTGATAATATCGGTGAGTATTTAATAACATCTTCTGATCACACATTTTAATCATAATAATTTAGAATATTTTGATGTGAAACATCTTTACGCGAGTCATGCTAATTTTCGCAACATTGAGTATTCTCATCCACTCTGAGTATGCGTGTTACAAATTCACTCACAGTATGAATGTTACAAACTCATTCGCAGTATGAGTACCACAAACTCACTCACAGTATAAATGAAACATCAAAATACCATAGTAAAAATAAATATATCACTATATTTTGCAGATTGTATGATCATAATATGTAGTTTAGGAGCTTATTATTATTGTCTCTGTATTTTTTTTATATTTTCGAATTTCATGGTCATAACGTCAAGGCCTATGTACCATTTGTAATGAGTACATCGAGTTTAACTCAATATCCTGTCTAATATTTTATTTCGAAAGTGATTAAACTTCGAAATAAAAAAAAATCAAAATATGCGACTAACAATCATTGAATTAAGTTTCAACAAAAGGCAATTTAGTAACTGTCTTGTTCCTCTTCAAAAACGTCCCTACTTAAATAGTCACATAATAAATTTTCCTTTCCCGGGACATAAATAAAATCAAACTTAAATTCTGAAATTTCCAAAATCCAACGCTGAAAAGTATTTGGGGGATTAGACATTTTTAAATGTGAGCCGAGAGGCAAGTGGTCGGACAGAACGAAGAACTTCCTGCCATACAAAAAATTTTTAAAAAACATAATTCCATTGTGCATTGCCAACAATTCCGCTTTTATCGCTGCGTACTTTTGTTCTTGTGGATTGAGTTTACGGCTGTAATAGGCTATGGGTTTGAGCATACCATCTCTCTTCTGTAACAGCGCTGCTGACGCCGAGGTTAAACTCGCATCGGAATTTAGGAAGAAATCTTCTTCAAAATTTGGTTGAATTAAAATAGGTTTCTTAAAGAAACAATCCTGTAGATTTTTGAAAGCTTTGTCACACTCGTCATTCCATTCAAATTTCGTGCCTTTTCTCGTCAAATCGGTTAAGGGGGCAGTCTTAGCTGCATAATTGGGGATACAATTTCTATAAAAGTTACATACCCCTAAAAATCTTTTCAATTTTCTTAAAGTCTTAGGTATGGGGAAAGAAGAAATTTTTCCTATATTTGCATCAGAAGGGCTTATGCCTTTTTGGTTAATATTAAATCCTAAATAATTTATCTCCGCCATGCCAAATTTACATTTATTTGGGGAAAGCGTTATGTTTACCTTCCGGAATCTTTCTAAAACCAAGGTTAATTTTTGTTTTAATTCTTCATACGAATTTGCCGGGATTACCACATCGTCAATATAAGCCAAAATATCCTGTGAATGTAAATCCCCTAATATTAAATCCATTACTTTGCACTCGAAATGTGGCCGAAACATAATCTGTTATATTCAAATGAACCAGAAGGGCTCGAAAACGCGAAATATTTTCTCATGCGTTCCGGGAGGATGATTTGGTTAAATGCACTCTGAAGATCTAACTTAGAATACAGCGCATAACCTGCCAATTTAGAAATGATGTCATTTATCTTAGGTATCTTATAAGGATATAAAATCGAAGTATTGTTTATCAGCCGAAGGTCTAAAACAAGTCTGTAGGTATTGTCCTGTTTCTTGACTAAGAGCAGACTCGACGCGTAAGGACTGTTTGTTTTAGAAATTACCCCCGCCTCTTCTAACTGTTGTAATTGCTCCTTTGCCGTATTGTGTAATGCGAAAGGAATATCATACGGTTTAGAACAAATAGCATGCTCATGAGATAATTCAATATTTGGTTCAAAAAAATCAGTTGCTCCAAGAGTTTGTAAGCTTTTCGAGAAAACGTCCGCATACGGCATAATAAATTTTAGAAAATCTTGTTTTGTTGATTTTTCCATATGCTCTAAATTAAAATCTTCTGGTTTTAAATCTTTTCTTCTTTTTTCAATAATTTCAGGGCTCGCTTGTACTAAATTTATAGTTTCCTTAATATCTACCCTTTGTTGCGTAGTTTTATTTTCGAATCTTTCTGTAATTTCAAAATCCTGTGTAAATCCTCCCAATTTCATATGTTTATTTAAATCTAAAGCATGTGTAGATATATTTTGCACCTGTATATCAAAAGAATTATTTTCTATATTTACAACAGCGCAGTTGATTTGTAATCTCTGATTATTCTCAATGGGTTCATATAAAACCTGCGTGTTATCCTCGCAAAAAGTGTCCGATACAACCCGTACCAGTTTTGATTCATTCGGTTTCAGAGATATCTTGCTTTTGACTCTAATAATATTATTCATCTTGGCGTCCTGATGTTCTATGTCCGCTTGTGGAAACCTGTGCTCCTCCTGGTTTATGGGGATTTTATCATTTAGTACTTGTAATTCATTTTTTTGTGTATCAATAATAGCATGGTTTCTTTTCAAAAAATCGTAGCCAAGGATTCCGACATACGTGTTAGGGAAATTTGCTGTCGTTACATAAAAAATTTGTTTGAAATGTTTCCCATTAATTTTAAACGGAATTTCAATTGTATTTACGTAATCAATATTCTGGCCACTCAATGTCGAAATTTTTACCGCGCGGGAAATATATGTAATTTTAATTCTTTGCTTTATGTTTTGAAAAGTTTTGTAAGACATAATGGATACACTTGCGCCACTATCAATAAGCATTCTATAATTACTTTTATCAATCTGTATGTATGTCGTGGGTAAATTTGGGATATTTTCAAAATTCGACGCGGATGCTACTATTTCATGTGTTTCTAAATCAAGATTTTTATCGGGATTTGTAATATTACTTGAGAGTTTGACCCGTTTTGTCTGTCCACAAACCCTCGACTCTAGTTTAAATTACTAGATCTATAATTTTTAAATTCCCCCTTTCTCTCTGTGGAATAATCATTTCTATTTTCTCTCTCATAGGACTTTGTACCATTTTCCCTCTCCGTTTGCGAATTTTCAAACGTTCTGTTCGGCCTACTGAATCCTCTCCTGTCATTACTATTTCTTGCATAGAAATTGTCCCCTTTTCTTTGCTCGTGGGAGTTCCAAGGTTGCGGGGGGCGAGACTGCCTATTTTTCTCGTACGAAAAGTTTCTGTGCGGCGAAACCGCTCTGGCTGAAAAATCTGGCTGGTCATTAAATTGACGGGCTGCCTTTTCTTTATTGTAATGGTAGCATATTTTCATGTAATGCCCTTTCTTCCCACAAAATCCACATATACTTGTTTCCTGGGTACGCATCTCATTTTGCTTGACCGGTCTGTTTAATTTCAGATTATTTATCTCCTCCATTAGAGTCTGCATAAGTTGTCCATTGAAAGCATTCTGTTCTTTCCGCAGATTATCAATAGCTTCGAACGGATCTTGTTTAGTAATATTATTTAGGGATGGGGCCATTGCTAAATTAGCTTGTTCCAAATTAATTGCCAGTTCTACAGCTTTGTTAAAATCTTGAGGATTTGCGCGTATAATTTCGCGTTGAAAATCAGCATTTAGTGCTTCTAAAAATTTACTTAATTTTAATTTGTCTGTAATTTGCCTAGTAGATTCATTGTCACCCGTGTCGCCTATATAATTTAGCGTTAGCGCTGTAATTCTGTGGGCTAGAGATTTTATAGTTTCTCCCTGATTCTGCTTTGCTGTGGAGAAAAGAATTTGTTTTGAAGTTATGGATTGTTCTTTATAAAAATAGTCTAGAAAAACTTTTTTGAAATTTTTGAAAGACGTTTCACGCCTGAGCTGCTGAGAATTCACATAAAAATCGTTAGCTTGACCTCGGAGTCTCGATTTAAAGATCGCGAGTTTTTCCTCATCGCTCCATGACCCAAGGATACTCAAAGCTTCAAAGTGCTCTATAAAAGCGCTACAATCCTGTTCGCCATCAAAAGTGTTTAATAAATAGGTTAACCCGGGAATTTTGGAAGAATTGCCCGTAGCACCGTTGGAATTTACCGTATTTGGCATAATTGAAAAATATTAGTGAACAAACAAAAAATTTAAAACCTCGTCTACATGTAACAATGCAATCGATGACATATATCAAAACCAAAAAATATATATATACATAACTCTCACAAATTAAATTTCTTTGTATTTTATCAATAATCTATTAAAACACATATTTTCATGGCAAATGAAACAGTTAACCCTTCTCAAAGGTTTATACATTTCTTCTAAATTTTTCATATTAAAATTTATTTATTACCAGGGAAAAAATTATTGCAGATATTGACATTTATTATTTGCTTTATTTTTTACCATCTTTCAAAAAAAAAAATTTCCTTGGTTAATGCACCAAACATAATTCTTAACCTGTTCGTTGGCGTCAATTTATTTTCTTTCGTTACTGAACCCAACCAAATTCATCCTGGCCTAAGGCACCAAATTATTTTGTCCTAAGGTAACTTCCTTTTTAGGACACGCCCGGTAAGAGCGCGAAGAAGAAAAAAAGGCCGTGTGTATTTATGTGTATTTACAAACATTAATTTATTTACACTATATAAAATATTTACAACAAAATTGATTCAAAATATTCAAAATGAAAGTATACCCCTTTAAGATAACAAATAAACAATTACAAACGTATATGTAGTCTCATAGACTAAAATGTGAAAGATGGCAATTAAAAATTAAATTTAAACAATCCTATGCAATATTTTAAATATCCTTAAATCCGGAGAGAGAGAGAGAAAATATGCAAATCGGGCATAGGCCCTTAAATGTGGAACTCACCGAGCATTCGCTGAATGAACAGCCTCTCATGGTTGAGGACTATGCTGGCGAGTATGACTTTTCTCACTCACCACACAAAACCTTCTCCCTGCTCCTCTTTTTCATTCTCAAAAACTCTCTCTCTCCAAGAATTTAAAACACGCCCCTGAGGCGCATACAAACATCCCATTGGATTCAGGGTCTTAACCCCTTGACCCCAAAGCACCGCCATTGGCTTTAGGCCTTCCAAAAACAAAAAGCCCCTTCTCAAGCCCCTGCGAAACTGATATTCCTTCGGCCACTAATTCAAAGTCGCCGAGGACCCTATGACCCTTCCGAAAAGGACAGGACGCCCGTTAAATCTTTCGGTACGAATCCGAGATCCAAAGCAAGTTCGACATCCTGGTTTTCTATTTCGAGTGCAGATGGCCGAACGAAAAGGCTGACCCCCCAAAATAAATAAGAAGACTCTAGGTCGCATTCCCGAAAATATTGGCTCATGGGTTTACCATGCGACAGTAACAGACACAAAATTGTGGCACTAGTGTTGGAGAAAAATACTGACATTTATTTTGAAATATTGGCTGCAATTCAACTCAATAATAGTAAATTATTCTTAAATGGACTAGGATATCATAAAATTGTGTAAAAAATCAGCATGAAAAATAATGCTTATCATTGCAGGTTCCATTAAATAATATTTTTTTTTTATATTAGTTTCGTATGGCCCATCAATAAATCTAGTATCAATAGCATCAATCTGAGCATCAATAATTCAATATAGTATATTAAATAATGTGATATATCCAACATATGACTTTCCTACAAATTAACAAATCAATTATTGCGTGGTATTTGTAATAATATTTTAAGAAATTTTCTGCAGGTTCCATAGAAAGTTCTCAAGCACCCCAATAACTTTAAGGCATAGTAATTAGGTATAGTAATTATAGTATTAGGTATAGTAATTAGTTATTGTATTAGGTATAGTAATTAGGTTCTAGTATTGATCTATAACTTTGTAATTGTCGTTTTTTCGTCTGCCATGCTTTATTGCCGAGTTTGTTATTCTAACATTTTAAACTCTCCGCTGGGGATGCTGCAATAAATTTTATTCGATCCGGTATGATCACTTTTCTATAGATGAACCTAACGTATACATTCATGGGTCTTTCCTTACAAAGTATTGGGATGCTTAAGACTTTCTTTGGAATCTTGTGTGTTGAAGGCCCAGACCGTCCGACTCGTCCGAGGACTTAAGCAACCATTTGGACGGCTGGCGGAATCTTGTGTGTTGTTGTTGTTGAAACCCAGACCGTCCGACCTACCAGAAAGGTGCAAGGTAACTGTTTGGACGATCGGGAAGTGCCACCCAATTTAGACCGGAACCCAGTGGGGGAGGCATCCACAGGGACCGTACCCTCCTTCCCCTACCACCAACCTCTCGGAAGGACTTTCGGACCCACATGTTTAACGTGATCGTACTCCGCATGAACACGGCGGCAGTTTTGGCAGCGGCTGGAATCGAACCCGGGCCTACCGAGTGCAACTCCAGCGCGCTAACCAATGGGCTACCGCGCCCTGGAATCTTGTGTGTAACAAAGCAGTTCCGAATCATTGTTATTCTTATTTAATGCCAAATATTTCCATCTATCGCTTGAGAAATGCGGTCATTATCTCTGGAAGTTTAACTAACAGCTATTCCAGGCAATGAAATATTTTTCTAAAGCTAAGCCGTTACATTATTTGTCGCGAATCTGCATTTAGATTTCACCCTTGTCTTACCATTAACAATTGGAACAAGTGCATTACATGCTTTCGTGCTAATGACCGTAAACACAACCACAAGTAAGACACTAGGGACAGTAACTTCCCCGGCAACCCATTGGCTACAGGATTAATGAAGTGTGACTCATTGCGATCTCATTAGCCCCGAGTAAAAACTCCCACGTTATGTTATGTTCTCCCAGCCCTGTGAGAAATTCTCGGATATTTGTTCTCTTGAGATTTGCTTAATGGGGTGGCAACAGCACATAAAAAGTTCCGTTAACTGAAACGTGGTATGAATTACAAATTTGAGGTGTAATGAGAGAAATTAGAATGAGTTTAGTGTGAACATGTATTAACTTACTCGTTTGGGAAAAGAAGAAATAGTATATAAGTTTATGATTGCACTCATACTGGATTAGTCAAGATTATATACTGCATTGGTCAAGATTACAATCTTTTTACCGGCCCGGCTCGACAATACCATTGCTCGAATTTGTTTCTCCAGCTAGAACAAATTTTTAATCGTACCTAGCATATATATGTCTGTGTGTGTATATATAATAAAGATATAATGCGAAAATCCAATGATAGAATAGAGAGAAGTTGTAACTCATTAAACCCTAACTTAAAAAATGCCAACAATTTAAAAAGAAGGATAAAATAGAGAATCATCAATCAAAAGGAGTATAAAATGCATATATCGAGTCATCGAGCCAAATATATTCAACAAATATCAATGGTGAGAATTCCAAAATTGAAAAACAAAATAACCAAGCATTAAGCTATACACGTGGATAAGCACTAGGCCTAAAAAGTTGTACATTTTGAACAAATTCTTTTTTAAGTCCAAGTATATATTCAAAATGAACAAAAATGCCTGTTTCTGAAGACAGAGATAGATAATATCTATAATATATATATATATATATATATATATATATATATATATATATAATACCTCATTAATAGATTTATGTATATATATATATATATATATATAATACCTCATTAATAGATTTATGTATATATATATATATATATATACCTCATTAATAGATCCATGTATATATATATAATTCATTTTTCTTTAATATTATTATATTAATTTCTTTAAATATAATTGATGGTATCTGGTATTTTCTTGAGATGGTTGGTGTTTGAATACTTTTGTTTGTTATAGATGATTTACTATTTCTATTCAATAATTCTATTTTAATTCATCTTTATGACTTATATATATTGCTGAATGGTGGCATATTATAGCAAATAATTAAAAATTTCTTGTTATTTTTAATTATTTCTATAACTTTCATTTTAAGATATGCACGTCCCACTTAAGACCGATCTTACTTTCTACACTCAGTATTTGCGTTGTAAATCTCCTGACATACATCCTGATACCACATACGACCTGACCCATCCACCAGGTAAAAATTTAATAAACGGGTCTTAAATACCGGGATTACTGATTCACCACTTGGGCGGCCCAAAGTTTATTCTATGTGGATCTTTCAAACAGTACTTTATAATAATGTCGTGTTCAATAAATTATGGTGCAATTACGTGTTTAAAGCTGCGTCAACCGCAGATGCCGGCTCGGTAAATAGGCGATTAGGGGGGTGAAGTATTTATACGTGATGCGGGAAGCCGTTGAGGTTTCTATTTGTTTTTCATGAGCTTTTCCCGCCAATTTAGTTTTTAGAATTAGAAGATGGGCGCAAGTAGATTAGTAAGTAAATGGCGGTTGCGTGCATAGGGAAGGGGCGGGCGAACTTTTTACTTTCCTTATATACATAATGTATAAGGAAAGTATTGTGACGGGGTCGAAAATTTGAATTCGAGTTTTCGACGGGAGAGCACGTTTCAAGCATCCCTGATCACGAATCAAATATTTTTGAAGTGATGTCTGTGTGTGTGTGTCAGTGAGTCTTTGGAGACGATATCTCACGAACGAATGGAGCGACTCTAATGGAATTTGGTACAAAAATCACAATCCGTGAATACTGGAAGCTAATTGTTTTTAAACGTAATCGAATGTTCAGAACCCCCCCTAAATTTTCAAGTGCAATTTTGAAAAAATCATCAAAAAATCAAAATCTTTAATGAAGTTACGCAAATAGACATTTCTTATGTAATTTTTCCTTAGAAAACTATTGACATAAACTTTAGAACGCTAGCATGAACCGTTCTCAAAATATTGCACATTTTTCAAATAAATTTATCAAAAAATCCCATAAATTAAAAAAAAATTAACTATTGAGAAACATGTTCACTTTGCATATAAAATATCATGCGATAAATTGGATGACATCATTCTCGTGGATCTAGCTCGTTCCATTCATGAGGAAAGATACCTTGAGCAATATTTTTGTATTTGAACGCCAATAGTCATTTATATGTTAATAGAATAACTTATTTCTCCGTCCATAAAGCTTGGCGAGATTTTGGCGACGAATTTGACGGAATGTCGCCAACTTAGCGACTCTTGGGAATGTCGCCAAATTAATGAAAATCTCGTCAAAAGTAAAAGTAGTAAATTCATTGCATTATATAAGGAAAGTCATGTGTTGCCCACATTAGATTTTTTTATACGGAATTGGATGAATTATGGGTTTTATGAAAGCGGCTGTTGACAAATGAGGAACCTTCTAAAATCAAATACTGGAATAATATACATAAGAAAAATGAATATCTCTGTCTGTCTGTCACGCTTGGCGACAAATTTGGTATCATATTTGCTGAGTTGGGCGAAAAATTTAGCGTAATATCTATATCGATCTATAATTCAATGTTAGAATTAGGTTTTCATTGCAGATAACAGTATCCATGAACCATGGTTTCACACATATTCGTCAGCATATACACATTAAAAAAATATGGTTTAAAAAGATACTAAAAACTGGGTTTACTGCCATTAGAATGACACTTTTAAACAGGTAAATTTCCAATTTACATACTTGAAAAGGTAACTATATGTATATGAATGTGTTATTGTTTTCTATTATGTGAGAATTACACCGACTAATGGGTATGTACTATTTATTATACATTGAAAATACTGTTTTAAACAGGTAAAGTGTAATCATTTTACGCACTTGTTTACCTGCTTAAATGGGTCCCTTTTAAAGAACCCTTTTCGGCGGGTAAGCAAGAGGGTAGCAGGTAAGCAGGAACGTAAAATGACCTGTTTAAAACGGCCTTTTCAGAGTAAAATATCCATTATTCGGTGCAATTCTCAAATAAAAGAGTAAAATAACACATTCACATAGATATAGTTACTTTATTAAGCGTGTAACTGGAAATTTACCTGTTTTAAAGTATCATTCTAGTGGCATCTAATGCAGTATTTTGTGTGTTTTTTACCCATATATTTTTAGTGGGATAGAGATTATGTCAATATTGTCCATAAACCCAATCCTATTGCCAAAAAAATGTTACAATTGCCACAAAAGAGAATCACAGACAATTTTCACATCATTTTAGAGGTGTTCGATGCATAGGACGCCTTTTATTGTGTTCGATGCATAGGACAAACGTAATTAAATTTCTGTAAAGATTATCATCTAATATATACAAGAGAAAATGTAAACTTATATTACCTCTTTTCACATCATTTTGGAGGTAATATAAGTTTAAATTTTCTCTTTTATATATTAGATGATAATCTTTACAGAAATTTAATTATGTTTGTCCTATGCATCGAACACAATAAAAGATGTCTGTGTGTCTGTCTGTGCATTTGTATTCTCTGTAGTGGATAATCGACGCTTTAAATAGCAGCTAATAGACAATCGACGCTTTAAATTTGGTACAGAGGTATGCCAGGTCTTCGGCCGATACGGCTGGACGAGGTTTTTAAAAATTCGAATTAGTTTAAAAATTATGAACATTTTAAGGCTAAAAGCAGTCGAATTTACGGCTTCAGAATCACATTTATTGCAGCAGACGATTTACGAATGCAAAAGATAGAAAAGCAAGTGTTTTGATAAAATGGCAGACATTTTGTACAGACAAAAAAACAGATGTTTTTAAACGAAGGTAATTTAATTTATAGGTTTTCTAATTTTGCGAATTTAAAAGATTTCATTTTGATTTTTTTTTAATTTGGTGCTATATTATCATTATGAGAATTGTGTTAAAATGGAAACATTCTGACAAGAACTCATTGAAACAGTATTTAATAATTTTTTAATTTTACCGATTTTTCATATGCCATTTTATATATCTCAGCCTTCCGTTGATTAGATTGAAATGCAATAATATGCGAGCGCTTATTAACAAAGGGAAACTTTTTTCTATTTTATTTATATTTTATTTTTTCTTTATTTATTTATATTTTAGATTGTAAGTATTTTCAGCACGCTTATCTAGAACATATCAAAGGAGTTTATTTACGAAATATTTAGGCATTGTATAATTGGCATGGTTGCACATGAAAATAAAAAAAAATACAGAGCGGGAGAATGCGTTTGGTTCAAAACAGGCGAAGTGGAAATTAAGTGGAGTTATCTGTTGTGTAGTAGGTGATTATTTATGATTCTCACGATGTTGCGTGATTCATTCCAGTTTTAAAGTAAAAACAATATATTCTTAATTCTATAAGGATGCATTACTAAATGAGATATAAAACTACAATATTTCGTTTAAATTATGTTCGTTTCATTTAATTTTTATTTGTTTTCTAAACAATTTCTTATAGCTATTTTATAAAAGCTTATTTTAATTTCTAATAACCTTTCATTTTCTCAATCTCTGATTTTCAATTACATTCAACAATAATTCGTATACCTCGGTATTAAAATAATTTTGACAAATCCCAGAGTTTTGCCTTTGAATTTAATCAAACTCGCATTTTAATTTTTGTAGATGGGATTAATATAAAGAAAGGAACAGCTTCGGAGGCTTAAAAGATTCTCCTTTTTCCCGTTTCCAATTAATTAGTCTTAGCGTCAAACACCACTTTTACTGGAAATTTTTGAATAAAATTTAATAACCTGGTCTTGTGGTTTTTTAGCACGTCATATTTGATCATTTTAAATGCTAATTTCGAAATATATATTAGGAAAATAGGTTCTTGCAAAATTATATCTTCGATGCATATTTTACTGTTCTCCGTGAAGAGCTTTAATTGATTTTACATCAAATAGTTTTAACAATAAAAATTAAATCATCGATGTATATAAGGAATTCAAGGAAATTCTCTATTTAGTCGGAATGGTGCAGCTGGTAGCATAACTGGGCAAAATCCAGAAAGCCCAGGGTCATGTACTACTTTTTTAAAGGTCAGATACTTGATTATTCAATCATTAATTTTGATTATTCAATCATTAATTTTGATTATTCATTAATTATTCTTGATAATAATTATTCAATAATTATTCTTAATTCAAAATTTTGATTATTCAATAACTATAATTAATTTTATTAACAATTATACTTGATTTTCAATAATTATTCTTGATTATTCTTTAATTTTGATTATCCAATGATTGGAGGATTCTCTGTCTAAAAATTTAGGAACTTTGAGGGTTTGAAATATAGTGATTTTAATCTTACACTTTTGCACCCCATGGAAGGTGTGGGAAGGAGGGAATACCGTCCTTCCCTGGATAACTTGGCCATAAAATCTAAACTCTAACGTAGAATTGTCCAACTGGCAGCCTTCGAACAAGAACAATGCTAAGATAACATGTTTAACATTAAACAAAATTGCTGAAATTTATTTTAAAAGTAAGCAAATATCGATAGCGAATGAAATACTTAACTATCATGAATGCGATGCATTAATATTACTGAAATAATTTTCAACGGCGATGAAATTATATTGATTGGAAATTTTACTCTGCATTTTATAGAAGTTGAACAGCTTTCTTTAAAGAGTATAAACAAGAAAGAGCAATCATGCATAAAGAATTGATTATGAAAAACTTTTCAACTTCAATGCAATTTTATTTAAACATCTTTAAAATGCGATATATTCCTCGGTAATATTTCAAAATTATCGCAATACTACATTAACTTATTGAATTTGAAAACATAAGCATCGAAAAAAATGATCTTCATTCAAATGACGGCATTGAAATATAAATTGCCTGGTTCCAACATCTCTAAAATGCGATACATTCCTCGGTAATATTTTTAAAATTATCAGAATACTACAATAATTTATTATATTTGAAAACTTCATCGAAAATAAAAGAACTTTTTCAAATGACGTCATCGAAATATAAATCGGCTGTCTCTTTAAGTAAAAGCAGCATTTCATTCATAACATTTTTCCATTCATTTCATTCATCACAATGCTATAATAATTAATTTTATTTAAAACTTAAAATCATGGAGGTACAAGTAATTTAACTCTATGCTCAAAACTTCATCAAAAAAGATCGTTTGCTTCTCTGTAAAATCAATGATTGTTTCATTCATATCAGCTATATTGCAGACTCCATGGGCTAAATAATTTTGTGTTAAAGAAATGCAGCAATTCTTATACAACTCATTCTTCATCTTTTGGTATTTACGTCTTCCATAAATGAAAAGTAGGCTTCGTTGTAGAAATAATCAAAGTTGGATGATCATTTAAACTCAACTATATTGTTATTGAGTTATTTCAGGATGTAGATTTTCAGAATGTTTCGGAATTTATGCAAACATAAAGTGGTTTTAGGGCGGATACAACACTAAATATGAATTAAAAAGAACTTTAAAAAATCACGATTTTGACACAACATGGATGTCATATAATATTTTGAAGTGAGTCACGTGATCTCTTCATTTAATGATCACGTGATCTCTTCACATAAAGGATGTAATTCTTATTTTAATTTTTATTTAAAAAGTTACTAAATATATTTTGCTGAATTTCTTTTTATATATTTTATGGGATAATTTGAATATTTTCTTAAACTTTCGAAGCAATTTGTGAATTTTAAATCCGCTTAAAAATTGTTTGAAAATTTAGGTCCCATAGGGTTCAATGTATTTCATTTTCTCAATCCGGGTTCAATCCAAAACTAATTGGGTGATATCATCATTTATATTCCCATAGGTCCCACAGACCGTCTGAACAACATACTACAATTTCATTTTGATAAAGTCATTTTTTCGGCAGTTATGGTACTAACGGACAGACAGACAGACAGAATGAACAAAGTCATAAACGCTTTACAACTATGTTGTAAAATGTTAAAAATTAGAAAGAAAAAATCATTAAATATGTGCTTATGTCTTTGCTTTCATTTATGTTTTCGAGATGCATTATAAATTTATGCACACAAAATGTACTGTACACGTTTCACTAAAGAAGAGCTTAGAAAAATTTATATATATATATATATATATATATATATATATATAATTCCATTTAATTCCCTTACTAAATTTCCTAGCTTTTATATATTTCTCTTTTTTATGTTATATTTAGAATTAGAATGTTTACTTCATTTCTAACAAAGTTTCACATTTTTAAGATTTTATAATTTCAAAATCTTCTATATCGAAATTATTATAACTTTAAATGGTAATAAATTTAGGATGCAAGTTATTGGTGTATGGCTCTATTAACTTCCATTTCAATTAATTAATTTTTTTACTTGTTTTCCTTTATTTTATTGACTACACGACTTTCCAATATATTGTGTTTTCCCGCATACGACGTTTTGAATCGGTTCCACAGAGAAACGCAAAATCGGGACTCCATTGTAATAACAAATTGTAAATTGTAATTAATTGATTTTCATTATAATTCAGTTATTTTATTTTATTGTTATAATATACTGCATGAAACTTTTTACTTGCTAATTTTGATTCTTATAATTTTGTATTTCCCAAAATTATTATACCACTTTCTGCCACTGTATATGGTGTCCATAAACTCACAGGCATAATTGAAAAATAGTTTATTCGTATTCAGGGATGTTAAATCATGTACTAATTCAATCAGCATCCGGGAATTGAATTTATTTTTCTATTGCAATACTTTTCTTTCACATACACTATGCATATCATATAGCTAAAAATAAAGTTTGCTTGCAATTTTATTTAAATAAAATAATTCTTTATATAATTAAACCCATATATTTAATGTCCTAATTATGTACATTTTCTATTTTAGGTAAGTAATGATTATACATCTTTCTACAATTATCTTGATGACTACACTACATTAACTGTGTTTGTGAGGTAAGGAACATTGAAAAAGAATTTTTAATTCATATGTGAAAAGTGTAGATAAAACTCTCACTTGGGGTAATTTCTTATTAAGGTTGAAGCCAGTGATTACAAACGGTAGAAAGTTATAACCTGCAACAGAAATTTTAAATTCCTAATTTCACTAATTTAAAACTCTTTATTAAATTTTAAAATTCTTTATTGACTTTAAAATTTGTTTATTGACTTTTAAAATTATTTACTAATTCTTAAGTTTTCTGCTGACACCTTTCTACAATTATCTTGTTGACTACACTATATTAATTGTGTTAGTGAGATAAGGCACATTGAAAAATAATTTTACTTTTTAAATTCATATATGAAAACTATTGATAAAATCCTCACTTGGGGTAATTTCTTATTAAAGTTGAAATCAGTGATTACACACGATTGAAAGCAGTAACTTCTATTTCAACAAATATTTAAAATTCATAATTTTACTGGTTAATTTAAAATTCTTTATTGACTTTAAAATTTGTTTATTGACTTTTAAAATTATTTACTAATTCTTAAGTTTTCTGCTGACACCTTTCTACAATTATCTTGATGACTACACTATATTAATTGTGTTAGTGAGATAAGGCACATTGAAAAATAATTTTACTTTTTGAATTCATATATGAAAACTATAGATAAAATCCTCACTTGGGGTAATTTCTTATTAAAGTTGAAATCAGTGATTACACACGATTGAAAGCAGTAACTTCTATTTCAACAAATATTTAAAATTCATAATTTTACTGGTTAATTTAAAATTCTTAACTTTTAATATTCTTTATTAATTCTTAATTATTTCTATTCAAAAGCAAAAGAAAATCCTTGAAGAACGCTCTTTTTTGCCTTTGAACTGGTTAATAGCAGCTTTTTTTAAGCTCTTTCTTTACTAACGGAATATTTATGTTGCAAACTCTATTCAAATATTTAGTTCTTGAAACATCTTAGTATCGTGACTAGCATCCCTAGGTTTTCTGATGCCCCAAGCGAACTGTCATGAAAGGCCCCATCTGAACAATAAATGCAGTAAAACGTCATAAATCTAAAAATCTATAATCCGAAAAATCGATTATCCGACAATTTGTTTACGTTGCTTTTACAAGTTCAAAAAATAAATATGGATTCATCACGTTAGTCTTTTCACTTTAGATTCCGGCATAGAATATTAGGCCCACTGGATCAGCAATATTTTATATATATATATATATATATATATATATATATATATATATATATATATATATATATATATATATATTATGATATAAAAATATTTCCTACTCTACGAGTACAGTTTGGTAAATGCAATTGTACTGATTGTATTTAATACGTCAGTTCTTACAAATACAGTAACTTCTATCCGAGTTGTCAACAGAATACGACCCCGTTTTTCCAATAGTATATAAAAATGAAACCATTTCTTTTCCCACAGCAGAAAAGAACAACGTCGTGTTCTATTTTGTCTTTCCAGTCATGTTCGAATGCCATTCAACCCGCGTTCGGAGAAAGAACTTTTTTTTTAAGAATCTGGAATCTTCCGAAAAGGATTAGTCTCTTCGTTGTTTCCCCTTTTCTCCTACACTGTATTGGACTTATTTTGCGATCAACGTTATTAGTGCTACGTTGCTTGAAAGTTTAACAAGATGTAGAAACTAAAATCAGTTGTACGATGTTTTGCGTTATGTTCATAAAGCAAATAAGGATTTGGAGAATTCGCTGTCATACTGTGTTACTAGATTTTGAAAGCCGTAAGAGAAATGTTGAAATGATATTTTGAAGATAAGGATTTTTATTTCGAGACATTATAATTTTGGGTGTAAATTGTCGTTTATTAATAATTTTGATTTTGCTCTTCGAATAATTATTTAGATATTTGTTACTCTTAAAACCCTTGGAAACATGTAGCCGCGCTTCCTTTTTACCTAAATATATATATATTGTGTGTATATATATATATATATATTGTGTATATATGTATATATATATATATATATTGTGTATATTTCGCCATTTGTAAATCCAATTTATTGAGCAAATGATTCTGCTCGATAGCCAGCACTTTCTTTCGCAGGTGTTTTGCGAAGAATATCTTAGACTTTCGGTCTAGACTTTGAGTGCTATGAATTTTGAGATTTCCTTCCTGATTTCGTAGATTTTACAGATAAATTTTCAAATTTTGGAATATAGAATTATTTCAATGTTATATGTTTTGAAAATTTAACTTAAATTAAACGCAAACTTTTGAAAATTGGATGTAAAATTTTATTTTTATTTTCTGTTTCAAATGTAAATGCATTCCAGCAGACGAAAGGAACTTTGCCTAAAAACAAATATTAAGCTAAAAAACAGAAATTTAACGTTTCGAACTTAATGGTATGGCAAATTTTTTCAGCACGCCTAATAGGGTGTATTAAAGGAGCTTATTTGATGTGCATTACGCCCAAGTTGTACAACTGGCATGGTTTCGGATAAAGGAAAGCGGGAATAATTTTGGTTCAAAACATGTAATTCGGAAATTAAGTGGCGTTATCCTTATCTGCAGTACGTAGTGGGCGCTTATTCAGAACCCAGGCAATGCCGTATAATTCTTTCTAGTCAGGAATAAAATCCTCACTTCATCATCAATATAAAACGCTATCTGAATCTTTATTTAACTGTAATCCTCCTCTTACAAATGCCGCAACTGATTTTATCCAAGCTGTCAACAGAATACAACACAGGTTTTTCAATGGGATATAAAAATAAAACCATTTCTTTTTTTTTTACGCCTAGAAGGTACAATGCCATGTTCTATTTCGTCTTTCCAGTCATGTTCCAACGGCTTTAAATCCACGTGTGAAGAAAGAATTTTTTAAGAATCTCGTATCTTTCTAAAGAGATTAGTCTGCTGCTTACCTTTTCACCCTATACATTGTATCGGATTTATTTTGCGATAAAGGTTAGTAGTTCTTCTCTTTTTGGAAATTTAACAAGATGCAAGAAATAAATCTGTTGACAACTTGTTTGTGTTCCATTATTTTAAAATAAAGAATTTGTGAATTTGTTCTTTTTTGTTAAGCTTCAGAGAAAATTTTGAAGTCATTATGACTAAGATATGTTTCATTTGTTTCAATTTTGCATTTTTAAGTGTAAATTACGGCAAACTCCCTTTGAACTAATTAAGGGAGCAACAAAATGATAGAAATAATAATTAATTCTAGTGCTATGCAACCTATTTATTTAAAAATGTATTCATATATGCGAACAACGTTTACATTGAAATATAGTTTATTTAGTGCATGCATAATCCTAAACTGGTTTATTTAGTGTATGCATAATCTTAAATCTATAATTTAGGATTATGTATGCACTAAATAAACATAGTTCATTTAGTGTATGCATAATCCTAAAAACCTGTAACGAACCTTGCTGCCCGAACTGGGAATCGAACCCCGGATCTCCGAACTAACCAGCCGACGCTCTACCGTTGCGCTACTGGGACGAAATTGCAAGTTCTTATCGTCGAAATGGACTCTTAAAACCTATTGTTTATTTAGTGTATGCATATCCTACATCCTAATATTTCTTCATAATTTTAGACGAAAAAAAAACTCAATTATTTTTATCCTAAAAAAATTAAAAGTTTTACAAAAATTACATATTTAGCTTTAGAGGCGTTTGTTACATTTTCTTTTTCTAATTTGTTTCATGTTAATGGTAATTTTCTTTGGTGCTAAAGTTTGTGGAAACAGTTTTTATAAACATCAAATGCTTAATTTGACTCTTACATATGACTCGGTGTATTTTGTTATTAAATATAATAATTATTTGCGAGTTACATTATCGATTTCCTTTGGCATGAAAAACATCCATGGCTTTTGTATGGCTGAAATGGGAGCGTTACGAAAAATGCAAACATTTCAGACGCTGATACCTCAAAACCTGATAGATATAAATGTAAACAATTTCCACTTATTTTGTCGGAAATAGGATATCATTTATGAATATACAAAAATTACTTCAATATTTTAAACTGTTTATTTATTTATTTATTTAATTAGTTTGAAAATAAGAAATAAGGCTTTTGTCCTAGCGAGTTTTCGCTTCCCTTTTTTCACTTTTATAGGTAACGGGAGCTTATATAGGATCCGGGGCCAGGGCAACGGCGGGTAATTCGTTATAGTAGTGAGAACTTTATTCTTCCACTATAGATCTATAAAGGTTGGCCAAATCTTGTACGCAATACTTTGTCACTTCTTTCTAATGCCGCAGTTGCTGATTTCTGAGCTGTCAACAGAATATAACGCCAGTTTTCCAATAGAGCATAAAATGAAACGTTTTTTTTTCTCTCGCGCCAAAAATGAACACCGTCGTGTTCTATTTCACCTTTCCAGTCATGTTCAGATGAATAAATCCAAGAAAAAACTTTTGGAGAATCTAGAACCTACAGGAGAGGATTAGACAACTTTTCCTTTTTCCAGCCTTATATATCTTATTTGCCAAATAAAATCTCTACATGTCTTTTTCCTGCCCATACACTCACTGTACCGGACTAGCTGTTCAATCAATGGTATTAATCCTACATTGCTTGAAGTTATAACAGGGTGTCGGGAATAAAATGAGGTGCTGGATTGCTTATTCTATTAAAGCAAGTAAATTGTAGAATACGTTGTTCTTTTCTTACTGGTTTATTTAATGTATGCATAATCTTAAATCTATTATTTAAGATTATCTATACACTAAATAAACCTATAGTTCATTTAGGGTATGTATTATCCTATAAACCTATAGTTTATTTAGTATATGCGTAATTCTAAATCCTAACAATTCTTAATAATTTTAGACGAAAAAAAAACTTAAAATTGTAAGTCAGAGGAATTTTGAAAAAAAAAAAAAAAAAAACCTTAAATTTGAAAATCAGAGGACATTTTGAATTGGCATTTTGACTATGAAAAGAGTGTTTTATTTGAGTTTATCAGCTTAACTTTCCCCGCAATATATCTATGTAAATAAAACTGAAAATATGTTTGTTTCATCCTCACGGGAGAACGTCTGCATCGAATTTCATGAAATTTTAATCGGTAGCCTTGGTATAATCTCATTTAATATGTAGGTGTCTATCTGTCTTTCTGTCTCACGTCCTTTTGACTGTTTTCTCACATTGAGCGTAATCTAATCATTATAGGAGCCTCCAAACAAACGAGACCCCATCAGTATTTGAAGTCTCCAAACTAACGTTTTTCGAGCCTTTCTACAATAAATGCAATTCTAAATCCCTGAACGTGACTTAATTGTTGTTTGTGCCTCTACCTTTAAAACGACGGAAGCTTTATAAACAAGGAGAGACAGCAGAAGCAAGGGCAGACACGTAGCACTTGGAGCATAGACTGAAGTACCTGCTGCTTTTCACATGGACAGCTCTATGTTGCCTGTTCAAGAGCCATAAATGAAATCTCTCTTCTTATTTCTGCCCCAAATAAGATCAGAAACGCTGTTTACAAAGAAGCTAGGTTTAGTTATAAAATTGTTATTATCTATACGAATAAAATTGTTAATTGTTTGTCTGCTTATTTCCTCAGTACGGAAAAATTCTTTTTTTTTTCCTTTTTGTGAGAATTGTTATAAAATTTCAAAAGAAAAGACTCCAAATATTACAAGTTTACCACAAATTGTGAGTTAAGTTTCTTTCCATTATATATTCTGTACGAAGAACGAGTATACAACAAACGGGGATATATATATAAAGCAAAAACATTTTGCCTAAGTTGAAAATCTGGCTTCCGGGATTTGAAGGATTAAAACGTCTCGGTCATATTACAATAAAAACAACTTCTGACCAATAAAGAACAAAGCTGTTACATAAAAGTAAGAAAGTGTTCAACTGATCATCTATCAAAGACACACATGAGCCATAGTTTCCCGGTAATTGCCGCTAGCTATTGACAGGATGCAACCGAGGTGCTGATTAAAGAGCACAAATCTCTTCAAAGAAAAGTTTTTATAATTTTACTGGTACATATTCTTGTATACAATACATTGTTCCAAGGTAGAAGTTCTGCAGTCGTGAGCGCTAAGAAATTTGATAACGATGAGAGTGACTAAAATAATGGCCCGCATCGTTGTAAATAAGTTCGAAGTAAATACTTCTACCAGAAAAATTCTACAATCCTTCATTAGCTAGTTTTTGTTTCACAAGAACATAATTATTGATTGGAGTGATTCTCTAGGACTAACAAACAGAACTAATTTTATCATGAACTAGAACGAATTATCCGGAGTTGCCCGGGTCGTGAATAATGTCCGCCAGTGGCGCACCCAGAATATTCCTAAGGGGGGGGCCATTGGTGCACAAAATTTTTATGAAAGAGGATGACTCCTCGATAAATTTTCCGAGAAAAAATGATCAGAGGCCATATCAATTAACAAGGCGGTTGTCTTTTTTTGTACATTTATTTTTATCAAATTACTAACAATTCTTTAGTGCAGTGCAAGAGAATTGAATGATTAGAAGAAGTAGTAGTAGATATTTATACAAAACAACACAAATTAAGAAATAGATGAAGATAAAATTATTTGTTCTGGTCTGCTTATACTGTATACTTGTTTTCAACCACTCTCTCATGATTACATATTGTTATATTATTCAATTATGATCTATACATATTTATAAAACGAAGTCCAGCCTCCTGTTTTTCTTTGTAGCCAGAGCATTAATTATCTGGTCTGGATCAATTTCCACTTCACGGTGAATGTTCATTGACGCCAGTCCATTCAGTCTGGTTTCACTCATACTGTTTCTCAAGTAAGTTTTCAACCTCTTCATTGTGGAGAATGACCTCTCAGCACTGCTTGTTGATACTGGGAGGGTGGCATACACTTTTAAAAGTTCAAACACAGTTGGAAAAGTCCTTTGGTCACAAAAGTTAAGCAGTTCGATTGGGCTTTTAGTTTTCTTGTTCAATGCAGAGACCTTCATGTACCACAGATGTAGTTCAGCTTTTAGAGTATTATCTGATCTAGGTCCTAAATCATCTGCAAATTTCCTTGATAAGGCAACAAATCTCTCGTTTTCTTCCAGTGTCGGCTGCCTTCCATTCGGAATGACAGATGCAAAACTTTGTAGAAATTCCTTATGTTTGAGAAATTTTTCATGGAGGTGAGTGATGAAATTATCAATCCATGGAATGAAAATAGAAAGTCTGTAGTATTCTTCAGGAGTCTGTACGTTGAAATTTGATCTATAAATTTGTCTGGTGGCACGGCGTGGTAGAGTAATGTTTTCTCCATGCTGTTCCAGCTTCTTAACAGCTTGTTCAAACAGATGGTGAAACTCGTTCTCTGCGTTCTCTCGAATTATAGATATAGCTTTCAAAACGTCTTCTACGTCACTCACAGCAGTTGCCAGATCAAGGTTAACTTCCTGCAGCTTTTCACTCAGACGAACACTGTAGCTGAGTAATCTGTCAGCTGAAACAAGTGCTATGACAAACTGTGATGTTAACATTGAACATAACAAGGTATGAGCCTCTGTTGATGTCTCCTTGTCATTCTAGGTAGTAATCTCCTCCAGAGCCTCGATTACTTGATCAAACAATGAAACCATAACTGTGACGGCATCATGTCTCTCCACCCAACGAGTAGGGCATAATTTCTTCAGTTTTTTGGCACTGATTTCTGTCTCTCCCTGATTAGCTGCATTAATTTTGCTGGTGAGAACAAGGTTTCGTTTTGGTGTGTTGAAAAAACTAGAGATTTTCCCTATTATTCCAAAGCTGTTTCGGATATCCGGAACTCTAGATGAATAAGTTATGGCTAAGTTCAAACAGTGTGATGCACAATGAACGTAGGGGGCTTTGGGGTGTTGCTCATATATAATTGCTTGGGCGCCATTGTACTCTCCACTCATTGCAGAAGCTCCATCGAACCCTTGTCCACGGAGGAAAGACGTATCAATGTTGCAGTCTGCAAGGCCTTTAAGAATAGCATCTGCAATTGCTCGACCTGTAGTTTCAGTCAGGGGCACAAACTTAAGGAAGTTCTCCACTATCTTAAATTCAATTTTATACTTATCATTTGTTTCAAACCGTTTCAAATAACGAACGCAAAGTGTCATTTGCTCTACCGTTGCAATATCTGTGGTTTCGTCACATAAAACCGCAAAACATTTGGCCTCATTCACCTCAGTTGCTATATGCTTCACAATGGAATCATTGCATGCTGAAATAATCTCATTTTGTATATTCCAACTTATGTAAGTTGCATTTTTTGCACAACCTTGTAGATGAGTTTTCAGTATTTCTTCTCCTGCATCAACTCGGAGTCGCAAAAGGGCTCTAAAATTTCCTTCGCATTGGCATGGTTCTGACAATACGTCCAAATCCCCACAGTCTCTATGCCCTCTCATGGCCAGCCCTTGCCTTCCACAAAAAATCACTGTTTTGATAATAGGTTTAAGAATAGCCCTATTCTGCAAAACTTGTTTTTGCTTTCCTCTGTCCATTACTTGATCCACAGGAACCGTTTTTCCTTCCGTGACCCTTAAGAACTCATCGGCTTTGAGAACTGAATCCTTATGATAGAAAAAATTTTCATGTTGACAGAACTTCTCCAAGGCCTTCTTCCAATTATTAAATCCTTTTGAAACAAGTTGACCTGTAGCTTGTGTGGATCTTAAACCAACTTCATGGGGTGCAAAGAGAACACAAAATTTGCAATAGGCACTGTCCTCTGCCTTTGAGTAAGCTAGCCAGTTATGCTTACTCAACCAAGATGAGCAGAACTTCCGAGTGTGGTGAGGTTTTCCTTGACTTGATACAGCACTAGTGACAGTAGCAGGAAAACTGTAATTTGCATATGGTTCCCAAAGATTTTTTAGCGCTGTTATCCTATCTTCATCTGTGAGGTTAGATTTCTTGACATAATTAAAAATATCTGCAGCCAGAATTTCTATTTCAACTGTGTTTGGTATTGTGTTTTGTCCTACCTTTACCTCCTCACAAGCGTTTGAAGACAGCCCGGGGTCACGGCTGTTGCTTGCTTCGACTGCAGCCTCATCAAGTAACAAGAGCTCAGGGAAACGTCGTTGGGAACGTCACTATTTGCAATCTTACTTTTTTTTTAAATAATTTCCCAGTGTCTGTTGGCCTAGCCCTTTTCGTTTTTCACTCATTGTCTTTTTTTTTTACCTTGCTCCTCAGTTATTCAAGAACAAAATTTGCTATATAGCCGAAATACGCACATAAACACACACACTGATCGTTAAAGATGCATTTCACTGTAAGATCAGTTGAAAGTTCAGGACCATTATTAAATTCAGCTATTCACCACGCAGGCCCTCGTTCCGAAACTACCAATTCACTGTTATCACCTTGTGTCGTAACGTCGCACTTTATTTCAACTCACAGCAACACTTAATTCGCGAAGCGTTGGCACGATCTATTTATTCACTTCCACAATTTTCTCACTGGGTAAACGAAATCCTCGAGTTTTCGAGCGAACAGCCGCTTCCCCCATAGAGTTTCGTCCAGAACAGAGCACCAGGCGCGTTTGGGTCACGTGATTTTGGACGAGTCCATTAGTTAAATTCAATCACAGGTAGAAACGTCTTAAGAAGAACGGGTTTCCAGAATTGGCGCCTTTAGTGCGAATTAATTTATAATTTGTACAGTACGATAAAGAGCTTTATATGTATAATTACATTCAGTGTAAGTGTTGGGATATGCTGGAATTGTTTTCTTCACAATGATTAAAATTATTTATTACAATAATGGTTGTAAATGTTTTTTTTTTATACTTTCTCGAAGGCAGACCTAGTTCTCTCTTGTGCTGACAGCGCCCTTCGCGTTTTGCTTTGTCAGCCCAAGGGGGGGGCCAGGGCCCCCTCGGCCCCCCCCGTGGGTGCGCCACTGATGTCCGCTACTTAAAAATGTCCATACAGATAACACCACGTCATTCCCAAATCGTCTTGTTTGAATCAAAATCACTCCCGTACTACGGTTTTTCACATATGCTACCCTGCCAATTATACAGTGCGGGCGTAAAACACTCTACTTTCCCTATATATACTTTTTACATGCCTTTTATACTTCCCTATACCTTTGATACGCTCGAAATAAGCGCGATATATATTTATATATATATAAATGGAAATTCATGATAAATTTTCAAACTCATCATGGACACCAATAACAAATCGGTTGCTTAATCTTTTTTTCGAACTGGTAACCCTCAATTAAGGAATAAAATGCTTGTTCTATTGTCACTAAAAATCTTCCGTGGAGTCACTAAAATTCTTCTTTCTCAAATTTTCTGTGGAGTACTAAATTTGAACTCGTCGCTTCTAATAAATGCATCCACTGCTTCTTTCCAAGCTGCTAAAGGGATACAACCCCAGTATTCCCATGGTATATAAAAAGCAAATCTTATTTTTTACGAACCTGAGAAGAACAACGCCATATTCTATTTAGACTTTCTAGTCATGTTCGGATGGCATAAAATACACATTCGGAGAACGATTTTAGGAATCTGGAATTTACGGAAAAAATTTAGGCTGTTCTTTTTCTTATTCATTCTATATACACTGTTTCGTGCTTATTTTGCCCTCATTGTTATTAATCCTGCGTTTCTTGAAAGTTTAACATGATGTACGGAGCAAAATCTGTTGTGTTATTAGCAAATAAAATATTGTTGATATTGCTATTTTTATATTTACTGTATTTTGAAAACCTACAAATGAATAAATGTTTTAAATGTAATTTGCTATTAATTTGCACGTCTTAGCATTTTTCATGGTTGTATACCTTTTTGAACGAGTTGTTTGTAATGTGGAAAAACTTTAATGTTAGTTTGCATGTGTTATAAGAGTTAAAACATAAAATATAATAACTGGTAGTTATGTTTTAAATTTATTAAAACTTTATAAAATCTGAATTTGCGTTTATTTACGTACTAAAAAACTTCAAATATTTTGATCAATGAATGGATCAATTTTGACAATTTAAATTATATTTTAACTCGAAGTAAACTAAACGATTTATTTATTAAAATATTCTTATATTTCAAAATTCCATTTATTAAATTATAATACTGTAACTCTGTTGATTTTAAGCGCAATCAAATGTTCATAAGGCACCCCCCCCCTCCCTCAATTTTCGAATGAATTTGAAAAAAAAAATCATGAAAATACGGTTAATTTTTTAAATAATGATTAATAAATAATCATTTCAGACGTAATTTTTCATTAGAAACCGAATGATATGAACTTTTGAACGTCATCATAAACCGTTCTCAAAATATATGTATTACGTTTTGTAAATAAATGTAAAGAAAAATATAAAGAAAAATACCAGAAGGTCGTAATTGATTCCAATATATGCCAATATATATCAAAACATATGCCAATATACCTGTACTACTTATATTCTCGTAGATTAGAAGATATACTTGTGTATTTGTAGAAGATTACTCATACAACGTACAATATATGAGTTTAAACAATTTAATTTTTGTCATAATAAAACAATTGCATAATAACTTGAAAATATCAATAATCCCTGAATCAATAATCCCCGAAAATATCAATAATAATAACGTTTAAACCTGAAGACCGTAATTGATATTATCCAGTCAAAAATGCTATAAGAAAAATCAAATCTTTCTTTTTTAAATATATTTTTATATCCATTTCAAATCGAAGAAATAGTAATTAAAATAAACAGACATATTTAATTTAATTGCGTTTCTGAGCAACATGATATAAGATAGAATCTTCCTCATAAACTGCGAAATTAAATAACCATTTTGATTTCTTTATACTTTTCATTGTTCAGTAAAGCTTGTGAAAAATAAATCATGGAGATAGATTTCCCATTTAAATCATGTTTCAAACAATTCATGTTTTCAGAAAGTGACTAATTAGCGCAAAAAATCTGTCATCAAACTCAGAGATAAAGTTTTAATTCACTTTCGAACGATTTTCAAGCTTTTCGTTTGGATAAACCACGGAGTTAGAGAGTAGAACTCCTAGGGAAAAGTTTCGTTTTTCATTAACCATTCATCTCGATAACACCTGGTTTTAGATACACGAAACTTGGGTTAAATTTTTGGGGGGCTATTCCAAGGCTATCCACAAAATTTCATCAAATTCGGTTCAGCCGTTCTCCCGTGATGATGAGACAAATGAAAATTTTGTTTTTTACTAATATCTCGAGAACCACTAATCGTAGAAACTCCAAACATAGACTAAATTTTAAGTTCGACTATTTCAAGGCTACCCACAAAATTTCATCAAATTCGGTTCAGCCGTTCTCCCGTAATGACGGGACAAACCGACAGACAGACAGATTTTCAATTTTATTTATATAGATGTGGAAAGTATTGTGACTGGGACCAAAATTTGATTTCGAATTTTCGACGGAAGAGCACGTTAGACTGTGTGTATGCATGTTAGTGTATGTGTAATGCGTATGCATGTCTGGACGTATGTCAGCGTGTGTGTATATATGAGGGAGAGTCTATGAATAAGATATCTCACGAACGAATGAACCGTTAAAAAGTAATTTTTTACTGGTTACTGGTTACTTATACTCATAATTAAGGAACCCTTCATTTAAAAATAATCAGAAATACATATACAAAATACCACGCCTTTCTTTTGCGTCAACTAACAATAGCAACTACTTAAACCACACCCGCAATACCTAGATATAATTCTCAAATCATTGTGACATTTTCAAGCGTTTCATCCGTAGCAGTTTTATCTCCTTCTTTCTAACTCCATGGAAGGAATCGTATCGAAAATTGAAATTCGCTGTCTACATTGTTGCTCATATTTTATTTTTTGCTATTATTCACTTAAAGATAAAGATTAATGTATACCGAGAGAATAAAAGGTGGATAAAATATTCCACCCATCATTAATTCGATATCGAGTAACTAACTCTGAACACGAAGTAATTAATCCAATTACCTTTTATTTAATGCACATTGATATCCGCCTATTATTTAACTTTGACTGTAATTAAATCCAGATCAAAAATCACGATTCGAGATTAAAGGTCAAGAACGAGAAAAATAAGCCCTGTTCAGGTTTATTAATTAAATCCTGGATAACTGACGAACGATGCCAATCGAAATGAATTGAATCGTTTGCTGCCAGTTTCAACTTATTCTGACACCAAATTAAAACGCAGAGTTTAATTAAACTGAGACACCCTTGCTAAGAACTCTTTTGAAGTCAAACGTAAGAGAAATTGCTTATGACAAACCAAATTGGAGATGGATTTTGAATCACTTCAAGGAGTTATACCGAAACTTGCGGGTACTTGCAACATTAATAATATAACGAAACTTAACCTCTGGAATCGTGGGTGTACACTCAGGATACAAGAACGAGTCTAAGTTTCTGGATAATTTACGTTTATTCACAAGCACAAAGTAAATTGGAACAATATACAATCAAACAGCACTTAAATACTCTAGTAATTACACAAAATAAGCGACAATATTCTCAAAACACTGGCGAAAATAATTTTACAGAATAACAGCTACTTTTCTCAAAACATTGACAAAAGTTACAGTCCACTGTAGCTCGTATATTGTCAACTTTTCAACTGAACTGCAACAAAGGGGTAAGTCCTTTTTATAGTCATAGAAATTTCTGGAAATCTCTGGAAATCTGGAAACTTCTGGTAAAGAATAATCGTTCTATCGAGAAGTTTCTGGAACATTTCGGAATTCGTCAAATTGGCGGTAAATCGCCAAATCTGGAAGTCCTTCTTCTAACTGAGAAATCCTGGAAACCCTAGGGTCACTTCATATTCACGTCATGGTGTCGTCATGCACTGTATTTTTATCGTTTGACGGTTGAAACAGACGGAAGAGAGGCGCCAAACGGAATATTGCTTGTTCGCAACAATAATGTTTTGTTATAAAAGATTAGTACTTCAGTCTGTCAGTGACACAACTTTTTTCAATGAGTTTAATTTTTCTTAACAGTGTATGGTGCATGGATTCAAAAATAGTCATTTTAATCCAAAATTGACTCAAATACATGTTGTCTTTTATGAGAGACATTTTGTTACAAATTATTTTTGTTACAAATTATTAATGTGCAAAGATTCAGTCTTCTGGGTCATAGGGATGGGGATTTCTGGAGAGTGTGGAAAGACATTTCTCTCCCCCCCTCCCTTATTTTCAACGCCTTCGACAGAGATGAATCGAAAAGGCTCTATTAAGCAAGTAAAAACACTTTGTGCAAAGAATTGTACCGATGATACTGATTTTTCAAAAAAAAAAAAAAAAAAAATTCTTGTAAAATTTGGGAGAAAAAAAAGCTACTAAAAATAAATTCTTGCATGAGAAAGTCTAGTTGAGCCACGCTTTAGTTAATTTAAAGCTGCAATGCTATCCACGATCTATTTATGCATAGTAATTTAGCTCTAAGATTACTTAATATCGACTAAACGAATTAAATTGCGAATAAGAAGCTATAATATAATGACCTTCATTTTAATAAACTCCTATGATTATCCAGCATTAATATATGGTCCCTATCTTTAAATTTCCAACTAAATCATCCCGATGCTCTTCCTGCGAAAGATTCAAAAGAAGGGTTCACCATCTGTGCAGGATAACTAATACGAATGCCAGATAAGCCTTTCGCATATAGCATTGCGTCCATTAGTCGGAAACCTGAATGTCTCATTGTTGCAATTCTTTTTAGAGAGACACAGGAAGCGATAACTGTAACTGTATCGCATCGGAGGAGTCAGTTCATGGTCACGTACAAGGAGTATAATTGCGGCTTCTATATCGTCTCGGGAGCATTCTCAGCGGAAAAGATGAGCACGCAATGAGGGATGCTTTTAGCAGATTTTTAGAGAGAATTGAGTGTGGTTTTTTGAAGTATTTAAATTTTTTGGTATTTATCTGTACGAGTCATTTCTAAAGACAAATTGATGGTTCATTGAGGCAGACCGACGTTTCCCAATCTGCGATATACTAGAACGCAAGCATAAAACTTTCTCCAGATTTTGCACATTTTCTAAATAAATATCAAAAAATTATAATAAAAAATATGTAAAAGTAGTAATTATCGTCCAATAAGTTAACTTTGCATGATATATTGTGCGATAAATCGGTAGCATGATTTTCATCGATACTGTTCGTTTCATTCACGACAGAAAATACTTTTCGTAATAGTTTTATATTTTAATGTCGAAGAATTGGCCAATAGACATTTATTTTACGGAATATTAATTCAATGTGATTTGAATTTTAATGAGGATATTGCACGTGAGTATAAAATATCTGATGTAAGCAGCACATGACTTTCCCTGCAGATACCAATTCATTTTGTCATTTTTTATTTCATTGTGCACTAAATTGAGTTTAATTGCTGAAAATAACATGGATACTTTTCTGATATTATATCCAATTTGCCTTTTTATTGCATCTTCGTTAAATTTGGCAACTTAATTCACTTTGTATTATTCAGGTCCTCAAATTAAAAGAATAATAAAAAAAAAGCAATATCTCGAGAACGGTTCATCCTACAGATGTGGGGTTAGTCTTATTTGCTTAGTTGTCAAAATTTACATGACGAACAAGTACTTAATCACTACATTTCAACATATGCATATATATTCATTTTAGTCATTTATTTCAGATTTTCACTATCTTTCCGGGCCATTTCGCAAAAATAAGTCGGTTATACTTTTCTGAATATATCAAAATCTAATCATCATCAGGATAACCATCAGGGGACTTAACTACAAAGTTTTAAGAAATTTTATTAAGTTGTTTTTTAACTACAGTGAACATCGCGTCTTCATTTCTTCAAAAATAAACATTTAAATAATACCTTGAGAATGGTTCATTTTAGAGTAATGGGGTGGGTTTTTTTTTTTTAGTCTAAAATTATGTATAAAACAAGCATTTAATTGATACATTTGAGCATACATAGTCTTTTATTTTATATTTTAACGATTTTTGCGGGCCAGTTCGCAAAGAAAGGCAGATTACTTTTTTCCGAATCGTACCAAAATCTAATTAGCATCAGGGTAACCCACAAGTGACTTATCTACTTAATTTTGTAAAATTTTATCTTCTATTAGTTTTTCAGTTAGAGTGCATACAGGCAATTTTTGCTGGTCATTTCGCAAAAGAAGGCGGATTGTTTTTTCCCGAATCGTACCAAAAACTAATCAGCACCAGAGTTACACACACGCGACGTACCTACCAAATTTTATGAAATTCAGTCTATTAGTTTTTGAGTTAGAATGGATACATACATTGCACAAACAGACACACAGACGTCACGCTAAAAATAGTGTTTTCGTGTTCTATAGGTGTCCCAAAACGTGTTGATCCGTCGAAAACTCGAGTTGCAATTTTCGACATGATTCCTATATACTTTCCCCATGCATTACCATGTATTTCAGGGAAGTAATAAGTCAAGGAAAACTGAAGCAACGAATTAGGCACAAATAAAATAATAATGCAGAATACCGCTGTTTCGAGGATACACTGGATTCCCTTCGTCAGTGCAAGAGAACCAACAAACGCAAAGTCAAAAAAACGAAATTGACATAAATAGAAGAAAGAGACGTTGTTATATACTCAATTCCTGGATTAAGAGACCACCTGAGACAGCCAATTCGGAAAGCGGAATTGAGGACAGTACAATCAACCTGACACGAAATGCCCATGTATGCCCATTTCGTCTTTTTAACTTCCGATTTGTTGTTTCTCTTGCACTGACGAAGAGGATCCAGCGTATAATAGAAACAGCTGTATCCTGCATTACTGTATGGACTAATAGTCATCAAAATCGTCCAATTTCAATTTATGTCACACTAATTCAATGCCAGAATATTGTGATATTATTTATTTATATGCATATTAGGCTTAGGACTATTAGATAGATGGCTGTCTATTTTGTTTAGTAGACAACATTTTTCTAACTTTCGGTGGATTTGCTCGAAATATAAATTGATTTCGTACATGGATATATATATTTACATGTTGTCATCAAGAAAAGTGCCTAATGTTACCAATGTAATACTAAATATTATACAACTTGTGCATCATTATTCTGCTATAACAGAAATAATGGCATTGAATAACGTAGGGAGAGTCACCTGCTTCTACTAGATAAAAATGTATATAATGTTTCTTTTTTTCTCGGAAAATGTCCAGATTATGAATATATAAAAATAATTTAAATATTATAACATTTAAAACTATTTCTGTCGTAAAATCTTTTTAAAATCTTTTTTTTCATTTTTCTAACTTTCACTCAAAATATATAGCAAACTGTAAAAGATAGATATAAATAGTAAACAGCAAAAATATGCACTAGGAAATTTAGTATTAAAATTTAGATTTATTATTAATAAAAGCTCTTATAGGTATCGAGCTGTCAAGTTGAAAATTTTCCGTTTTTCAAATTGCTTATATCTCAAAAACTAAAAGCCTTGAAAAATAAGCAAGAATTTATAGCTCTTTAAAAGCCCTATAAGGATATATTATCAGATTTTGGATGGCGTGCTTTTTGTTTTGGATACAACAAAATGTGGGTTTTATTTTACAAAATGTTATTTACACAAAACTATTTCAGCTCCATCGGACTGGAGCCACCGCCGATTTTTCAATATGCAAATTCAAATTTGTTTTTAACCATTAGCTTCTAAATAATGATAGTAGTTAAAATTAAATATTCAAGCATGAAAATGCAAGAAAAAGTATTCCAATGTTACTTCCAGTGAAAAAATAAATTCAGAAGCTACCTCTGTAATTAGCCCCATGTTAATTAAATTAGCGTCTGTAGGAAAATCTAGAATAACTTTTTCACTCTCGACTTAGTTAACATTATAAACTAATTATTCCAAATTGCCTTCCTCAGATAAATTTCGAAAAATACCGAGAACAAAAATTACACGAAAAATGCTCTTTTTATTATTTAAATCTTTTTTTTTTCTTTTCCCTTTTTTTAACAGATAAAAAAATGCAAAAGTATATGAACCACTTAAAATATACTTTAAAAGCATTCAAAAAAAAAATTATGCACATGGACTGGCTGAACGTAAAAATCATTTATTATAATTCCACGCGACGCTATTTAAATATTGCATCACGTACTGTATTAATATTAGACTTAATTTAAAAAGAATTGTCAGCAAAAAATAGAAGGAAATTATTATTTTGCAGTGTAATTGCTTATTTTATTTTTAGGTAAAGTATAAAAATGTGCATTGCAGCCAATAAAAAATTGCGGAGCTGCTTTTGCGATTTTTTATATTTTTAAATAATCTCATTTGTTTAAAATGTGAAAGTAATTTAGAAGAAAGAATGAATACAATTTTGTTTTTAGCTGAAATTGTTTTGAAGTAAAATCCGTAAAAATATAGGATTGGGATTTGATCTGGATTAACCCAAAAAAAGTATACATGTTTTTGAATACGGTAATAGCTTATAAAGTAGTATATATTTGAATACTATATGCTCAGTCGATAAGAAGAAAAATGCATAATGATTGAAGACATATGAAATATAATAACCAAGGCATGCTTTTTTTTAATTTATTAATAAATTTACAATTCATTGTTTATTGTCAAAAGGAATAATTACTTTCCTTGCATACTTAGTATAATGTATAAGGAAAGACAGGGTCAAGAATTAGGAATTACCAAATTGATAAAAAAAATGACTCTAAATCAATGAAAATGATGACTAATTGATGAAAATTTAATATCTTGGAAATAATATAGAATCTACTATAAGAATAACCTATTTCTTCGTTTTTAACTTTTTGCAAAATTTTGGAGACGAACTTGGCGAAATATAGCCAACTTGGTGAGTGTTCTTTAAACGTTGCGAAATTAACGAAAAGGACACTAAATTGATGAATTAATTATTAAAATACTGTAATATATGAACTATATTACTTATTGCGGATACTATCAATATTGATAATTGTCAACTTGGAGTTGCGTGAAATATACTGCTGGCCATCCAAAATGCAACACCATGAAGGAAGCATCCAATAAGCATGAAATTTGCACCATACGTAGGCCTCGATAACACTGTGCCGTGGATCTTATACATCATTTTTCTTCACTCTGAAAGAATTAAATTCATTGCATTATATAAGGAAAGTAATGTGCTACGCACACCAGATTTTTTTTTTATTTGTCCATGCGTAGATTTAACGAATATCTGAGTATCACCTATTGATCTCTGCACTAACGTAACATGGTTTTCTTTAATAAATTGCGTAACATTTCTCTAGAGAAAGAAACAGTATTTTTTCCAGACTTTATATCACTTCCACATTTCATTTCAGACGATAATTCGAGCAAAGGTCGTAAAAATCGTTTGACCCAGTGATTTCTATTGGTTAAATAAGAATTTATGGTTTCGATATTTTGTCTTACCTATTGATCAAATGGCGACCTTCAGGTGCTGTAGAAGGGTTAGTGAACAAAAGAACGTCGTAAAAATGTTTCGTGCTCTTACATTTGGAATAAGAAAAAGTAATAATAATATCAGCAAAACTAAAAGAGGGGGATTGTGGTATGGAATATTCCAGAATTCTAGAAATTTCTTGAGATAAAAAAACATAATATTACGGAATCTCGTAATTGCTCGTTCTTTTCCCTTGTTTTAGGAATACATTTTTGAAATTCAAACTATAATCTTCTAATATCGGAAATGTTAAAGTTTAAATAATTACGAAAAATTACCATAAATCGTTTTTCATAATAATTATTAATTTATCTAGGATCTTTTACGGCAAATCTTTTAGATGGAGGATAAAATGATATTTTCATCAATAAATGTTTTTTATTCGATGAACGAAATTTTAATTTTTTTTTTTTGGGGGGGGGGGGGGGGTTGTGGAACTTTTCCGGATTTCAAATGAAAGTAGGGGGGGGGGGAGAGCACTTTCCAGGGAAGGGCAAATCGACGGATGTCTATGCTATTTATTACACACATGGATCTAAATAATAAGTAACATGAATGTATGAGAAAATCTAGTGGAGTGCCTCATTTTAGACATTTTTTTACACAGCTTTGTGCCTTAAAACGGATGCACATTATTTCAATCAATTTATATATTGAAACAAATACTTGTTTGCATTCGTAGTCATCACACGAAAACAGCACTTCATGGTGGCGGAAAAAGAGCAACAATAACAGAAAAAAAAACTCCTTGCCAAGTGCAAGAAACAAGAACCTCTTCCAAAAAAGTTATAATATCTCAAAATGGTTTGCACCGAGTCTCCGCATTGGCCGAAGCAGTGCATTTAGATCTATACTCTGTTGGACCGTAATCCTTCATCAAATGAAGGTTAGGAACCTGATTTGAAGAAGGGGGATGTAGAGCTTAAACTACAGCTTCGGTCATGCTGGGACTTTGAGCAAAACCATTTTTAGATTTCATAACTTTTTGGAAATATGTTTTTGTTCCTTGTACTCGGTGGGGAAGTTTTTTTTTTAACATGAAATGGCACTTTTCGTGAGATTTCAATACTTTTTGTAGAAATATTTATCAATATGATTACGCTACAATGATATAGACAGGCATTGTAAGTTTTACTGTACCCCCGAACGCTATTTATTGCTGTTTTTTCAATTTTTTAAATTCCAAATCAAATTTATCTTCCAGTAAAATAAAAAAAAGGATGTATCATATATTAAAACACCTAAAATGAGCCAATATTCAACTATTTAGGCTAGTTTAAGTTCGTCAGCATTGAAAATATTTAACTAAAGTGTTGCTCAACTCGTCTTTCTCACACTAAAATTCATTTTTTTTTTCAAATTTTACAGAAAAAATGTGAAAAATGGGTAACGTGGATCCACATGATTACAACTATAGCGTGTTACCCTTCACATTAAAAGGCTTGAAAAAAATCTTGCGATTGATACCATACTTGATAATGTAACCCCCTAGGAAGGGGGGTGGATAATAACTTCACGAACAAAAAAAAAGTGGTATTGCGGCTATTTTTCGCAACATTGATTGAAACTTAAGTCTCGCCATCATTGATCTACAAATAAGCCCCTTCATGCCCGACTGTGTCACATTTTATCCTATGCTGCTATGTTAAAAAAAATATAGCATTTCGAAGTTTTCGCTCGAATTTAAAAAAAGTTCTATCTAGTTCTAAATTTTTTGATAACAAAGCCGAAAATAAAGTTATGTGAAAATCCGTTAATATTTGTGGCTGTTATCGTGCATACAAGGAATCGACCACAGACATCAGATAGATATCACTCCAAAAATAGTGAAACGTATTCAGGACATATAATGACACCAAACCATAAAACGTATAATGGCACCAAAATCTCAAAATCACATTTCCTGTGAAAAAACTTTCTTAAAACAACGTATGAGAAATTAAAAATAAGTCGGAACGAGGATCGTAAAAAATTCTTTTTAGAATTCAGTTTTTTGGGAGCTACAACACTTATTGTCATGTGTGTGTGAAAGAGAAAGGGGGGGGTAGGAGAGAGAGGGGAGATAGGAGAGAGAGAGGATGAAGGAGAAAGAGAGGAGGAAGGAGTGAGAGAGGAGGAGAGAGAGAGGAGGAGAAGAGAGAGAGGAGGAGAGAGAGGAGGAGAGAGAGAGGAGGAGAGAGAGAGGAGGAGAGAGAGAGGAGGAGAGAGAGAGGAGGAGAGAGAGAGTGCGTGTGTGTGTGTGCTTTAGTTTTGAAAGGACTTTACAGAGAAAAAAAAAATATTTAAGTCTTTAGCTTTCTTGGGGCTGAGCGAATTTGAGTTTGTCACTTCAAGTATAATATACACTTGCCAGTTACGGATTCGGACATGACGATTTGGCGGGTTGATGCCCCTTTCATAAAATGCATTATTCACATCCGAATTTGAATATTTTAGCAATTACTTTACAAAACGCTGTAAAGAAGTAAAAACATTGCATCCGCAATTCTTTTCTGTATTCGATGTTTCATTGTCAGGTATGGATACATAAATGGGAAATTAAATTAAAAATGAAACATCGATTTTATTATCTGAAAGTAGTAACATAAAAGTTTCTGTTCGATGTTATTACGTTTAATGTCATTCCCCTTCATAAAAATCCCCCATAACTTTGCTTTGTATTTTGTGTTACCCGCTCTTTTCATTTGCAGACGATAATTCCAAGAAATGTCGTAAAAATCATTTGATTCATTGATCTCCTTTCGGCAACTGTAATTTATGGCTTCAATATATCGTCTGCCTTTTGATTAAATTATGATCTCCCTGTATTTTTCAATAAACGTAAAATGTAAGAAGTAGACTTATGTGTATTTTTACTTTTTCATATTGGGTTATGTAGAGAAATTATTATTTTTCCAAACAAATTCTATTCAGATATTTTAACAGAAATTTATACAGGGTTCCTAGGAAAGTATTTAAATACACCAATAGCTTTGTAAGGAAAAGTTCGTGAGTTTGCACATTAGGTCTATCTAAAGTAAAGGCACTATGCCCGGTCTAGTACAAGTGATTATAGCACCCCTAGCAGAGAATTTAAAAAAAAGTAGAGGAACACAACAACAAAGCGATATAGATGAATAAAGTCAATTACAAAACTGTAGGAAAATGTATAATAAGTAGAAATCAACCATAAAACTGTTATAGAAGATTTAATTTAATTTACAGAATGGGGTTATTGGCAAATTACTATCCAATTTAGAAATGATACAATAAATAACACGAATAGAAAATGATACAATAACAACATGAATAGAACAATATGAATGATACAATAAACAACATGAACAGAACAGCACGAATATAAATTACATGAACAGAGATCCAGTGGGGAGTCTGTTTAAGATGCCCTCCTTCAGAGGCAAGGCATATTTGAATTCAAGAAATAATATTATAGTTTACTTTGATAAGTATTGTATGTGTCACTGTGTTAGAAGCCCTGATGATACAATTTTTCTCAAAATGATTTAGCTCTGGAGTCTGAAATAAAACTGATATGAATGAAATATTCATTGCTTTTACATAGAGACGATTTATATATTGATGACGTCATTTGAATTCAGTTAATTTTTTTCGATGAAATTTCAAGTCTCCAAATAAAATAAATTATTGTAGTATTGTGATAATTTTAAATATATCACCTCTGAATGTATCGCATTTTAGATATGTTTAAGGAAAATTGCATTTTACTTGGAAAGTGTTTCATAATCACTGTTATGCATGATTGATCTTTCTTGTTCATCTCTCTCGCTTTGTTGCTGAGTTTGTGATCCCAACCGTTTAAGTTCGCTTGGGGGTCTGCAATCTCTTTTACTCGATCTGGTATAGTGCCTTTATTATAAATAAAACTAACGTGTACAGTCATGGACCCTTCTTTGCAAACTATTAGAGTGCTTAAGGACTTTCCTAAGAACTGTATATAAATTCAGTGGCGTCGCCAAGAAGGGGGGGATGTGGGGGGTCATAAACCCCCTCCACAGGAACTCATCAAACTTTGAAGAAATTATATATGGAAAAATAGAGAACAAAATACTTGTTTACCACCTCCCACCCAGAAATTTTTCTGTTGCCTCCACTGTATAAATTAATAACTAACTCAGAGATCATTTGATCTTCTTTTGGCTATGATCTCCTTTTGGCGATCTTCTTTTGGCTTTGATCTTCAACCGATTTCCATGATACGTGTTTCATGTCAGTTATGAAACATTAAAACAATACAGCGCAACTTCAGTAAGAACCCCCATTTTATTCTTTAAAGCATAAAGAATAATAAAAAGAATAAAATTGAAAGGAAAGGAAAAACAAGTATTCTACAGAAGCAGTAGCGGAAACTCGTAATGTGATATCGATTGACAATCCTCGTTTGGTATTCATGGAAGCGCACCTCTACTGCTAGGAACGCATAAAAAAGTGAGACGCGGTGTCGGACAAAAACATTCGAAGATTCATTCCGTAATAATGACACCCTCGAAGTGCTGCGTGGAGATCTAAGTAAACATTTGTGTAGTCGATGGATAATTCAATATTAAGTGAAGGGGACGTATATATAGCTTCATCTTTTCTACTGTCGAACCCCATTACTCTCTTATGAAGTCGAAAATATAAGAATTATGAAGAAGATCAATCATGCATAAAGCACTGATTATGAAACACTTTCCAACTTCAATGCAATCCTCTGAATGTATCGCACCTCTAAAATGCAATACATTCAGTAGTGATATTTTTTAATTATCATAGAATTACAATAATTTATTTTACTTGGAAACTTAAAACTTCATCGAAAAAAATGAACTTTAATCAAATGACGTCATCGAAATATAAATCGTCTGGTTCTCTATGTTAAAGCGGTTTTAGGACGGATGAAACAATAAATATGAATTTAAAAGAAGTTTTAAAATCCCGATTTTGACACTGGGGGAAAAAAATGGATGCCCTATTTTATTTTGAAGTAGGTCACGTGATCTCTTCATATAATGTGGGTGTTATTATTTTAATTTTAATTTTAAAAACTACTAAACATAATTTGCTGAATTTTTTTTATATATTTTATGGGATAATTTGATTATTTTTGTAAATTTTCGAAGCAATTAGTGAATTTAACTTCTCTTAAAAAATGTTTGAAAATTGAGATCCCATAAAATTTAATGTATTTCATTTTTTCAACCCGAGATCAATCCAAAACTAATCGGGTGATATTATTCATTTACAGTCCCACATGTCCCACAGACCGTCTCAATAATATATTAAAATTTTATTTTGACAAAGTCATTTTTACGGCAGTCACCGTGCGAACGGACAGACAGACAGACAGACAGACAGACAGAATGACCAAAGACATAAACACTTTCAACTATGTTGGAAAGTATTAAAAATTCCAATTGCAAAATTATATAACATCGTTTAAGGAGTGAAAATCGACACTGAAACGGCGACGGACGACATTTACTTGACATAGTTTAGTTATTGGTGAATGGCTGCCACATTCGTTCAAAATACCCTCCATGAGCAAAAATGCACATTTGTATTTGAGAAAAAATAGAATCGTATTCTGTGCTTAGGGATGCATTGCGGGTATCAACGTGATGTTCCCGATGAAATTATGTTCCTGATGAGAGACATTTGTTGCCCTCCATATAAACGTTTATTGCATTCCAGATGTCGATTTTTACTAATTAGATAATTCTCTGCAATTTTGTGACTGACTTTCTTCTATCTCGCTTTGCTACCGATTTTGTAACCCAATTTTTATAATTCTCCCCTAGGGAAGCTTCAATCCCTTTTATTCGATCGAGCATGGTCACTTTTCTTTAGATAGGCATAATCTGCACACTCATGGATCTTTCTGTACAATGTTATTACAAAGGACATTTCTGAGTACCTCGTATAGGGGGCGGAATAGCCCAGTGGTTAAGAACAGGTTTCCATTTGGAGAGCCCGGATTCGATACCTGCTTCTGCTCAAACTATCACCGTGTCTACTTACAGTACGGACTCGTTAAATCTGTGGGTTTTAAAGTCCTTCCGAGAGGTTGGTGGTAGGAGAAAGAGGGTACGGTCCCTGTGGTTGTCACCCCAACTGAGCTCCGGTCTAAATTATGTGGCACTGCAGCCCGTTCAAATAGATACCTTACACCTTCCCGGTCGTCCACTTTGTTACACAAGTCCTCTGGACGAGTCGGACGGCCTGGGGTTTCCACACCTTACACCTTCGGGTAGATATCTCCCGGCCGTCCAAACAGCTGCTCATGTCTCCGGATGAGTGACCGCTTGACCATTAATAGCTCTCCAGTATTTCTCAATGATTGAGTTAAAAGTCACTAGTGCAAGGCACTCTTCCTAATGTTTACCAGACATAGGCTGTCCTAGGTCACACACAATACAATCCGAGGAGGCAGCAAGTCCAATACGATAGAGATGAGCTCTGAGAGAGTCATGACCAGTCAGAAGTCTGAACCTGGCAACTGCTTCTCGTCGAGGAGCCACTGAAATGAAAGAAATGTTAATGCTGAGGAATCTTCATGACTTTCCCTTTGAAGGGAGGCAAGAGCCGTAGAAGATTTGGCGTTACCCAAGGTGCACCACGTATAGAAAATGAAATAAAATATAGAAAAAATATAGAAAATGAAATAAAATATAGAAAAAATATAGAAAATGTAAAAAAAAATAGGAATTGTAAAAAAATATAGAAAAATATAGAAAATGTAAAAAAATATAGAAATTGTAAAAAAAAATATAGAAAATGTAAAAAATAGAGAAAATGTAAAAAAATAAAGAAAATGTAAAAAAAAATAGAAAAATATAGAAAATGTAAAAAAATATAGAAATTGTAAAAAAATATAGAAAATGTAAAAAAAAATAGAAAATGTAAAAAATGTAGAAAAAAATATAGAAAATATAAAAAAATAGAAAAAAATATAGAAAATGTAAAAAAAATATAGAAAAAATATAGAAAATGTAAAAAAATATAGAAAAAATAGAAAATGTAAAAAGGTATAGAAAAAATGTAGAAAACGTCAAAATACGCAAAGCATTGGCTTCTTATTGAGAAAAAAACTTATAAGAAATTTGATTCGTTCTATTTGCTACTACATTCGTAAGCTCGCAATTTCCGACAAAAACAGAGTTCGACAGTATCAAAGAAGAAGTTATACATACGTCCCCTTTTCTTAATATTGACTTATCCATCGTCTATACAAATGTTTTCTTAGATCTCAGCCCTTCGAGGGTGTCATTATTACGAAATGAATCTTCCAATGTTCGTCCAATGTAGCGTCTCACTTTTTATGCGTTCTTGGCAGCAGAAGTGCGCTTCTATGAATACCAAACGATGATTGTCGATCGATATCACATTTCGAGTTTCCGCGGCCGCTTCTGTAGATTGCTTGTTTATCTTTCCTTCTTCAATACATTCTTTTTATTAATCCTTTTACTCACTAGAAATAAAATGCGATTGATATTGCAGTTAGTTGCCTATCATCTCTTTAACACCTCATAATTGCCTCAAATCAGATATTGTGGAAACTGGGTGAAAACTTAAAAGAATTTACTGAAGTCGACTTTCTCATACCACAATCCGTTTTTATTTTCAAATTTTACAAAAAAAAATTTGACCAAGGAAGATCAATGATGCATAAAGCATTGATTCTGAAACACTTTCCAACTGAGATACAATTTTATATAAATAGCTCTAACATGCGATACATTCAGCGAAGATATTTTTTTAATTATCACAATACTACAATACTTTATTATATTTGAAAACTTAAAACTTCATCGAAAAAAAAATGAACTTTGTTCAAATGACGTCATCGAAATATAAATCAGCTGGCTCTCTCTCTCTCTCTCTCTCTCTCTCTGTGTGTGTGGGGGGGGGGGGAGGGACTATATCTCACGCACAAATGGAGCAATTTAGTACAACGAAATTTAGTACTAAAATTACAATCTTTGAATACTGGAAGCTTATTGTTTTTAAAAGCAATCGAATGTTCAGAACCCCCCAAATTTTCGAGTGAAATTTCGAACAATGAAAACCTTTAATAAAGTTACACAAATCATCATACGTTAAGTAATTTTTCATTATAAAACGATTGACATAAATTTTAGATTGCTAGCATGAACAGTTCTCGGGATATTGCACATTTTTCAAATAAATTTATCAAAAAATCACATAAAATAAATAAAAATATTAACTATTATTAAATATGTTCACTCTTCATCTATATAAATAAAATTGAAAATCTGTCTCTGTCTGTCTGTCTGTCTGTTTGTCCCATCATCACGGGAGAACGGCTGAACCGAATTTGATGAAATTTTGTGGGTAGCCTAGAAATAGCCCCACTTAAAATTTAGTCTGTGTTTTGAGTTTCTACGACCAGTGGTTCTCGAGATATTAGTAAAAAACGAAATTTTCGTTTGTCTCATCATCACGGGAAAACGGCTGATCCGAATTTAATGAAATTTTGTGGATAGCCTTGAAATAGCCCCCTATAAATTTTGTCCAAGTTTAGAGTTTCTAAGACCAGGGGTTGTCGAGATATTAATGAAAAACGGAACTTTTTCTTAGGAGATCTACTCTCCAACTCCGTGGTTTATCCAAACGGAAAGGATGAAAATCGTTTATTTTAAACGCCAAAATGAAATAAAACTTTATTTCCGAGTTTGGTGCAGGATTTTTACATTAATTAGTCACTATAGGAGAACATAAAGTGTTTGAAACATGAATTTAAATGGAAAAATCTACCTCCATGGTTCATCTCTCACAAGCTTTTACTCAACGATGTAAAGTATAAAGAAATCAAAATGGCTATTTAATTTCGCATTTTATGAGGAAGATTCTATCTTATATCATGTTGCTCGGCAACGGAATGAAATTAAATGTGTTGTTAATATCAATTATTATTTTTTTTTATTTGTATAATAAATAAATGGATGTAAAAATATATTTTGTAAATGAACGGTTCGATTGTTCTTTTAATTATATATATTGCGGACTGCGTACATCACTTTCATTTATTTTAGCAAAGAGGTTTCAAGCTCATATATTGTGTTTAGCTAATAAACTCATATCTTGTGTTTACCCAATAAATTCATTTAGCCGATTGTTGAAGCAGAAAAAGAGTAGAACGGGTGTATGTATCTTCTAATACAATTTTACTGTTTTTATTCAGAATATACAAACGGGATCAGGATATTTTATTCTTCAGATCTGCAAATTCAGAGCTACGAATTTAGAGGAATATCTCTAAATAACTTGGTAACTTTTCTTAAACTTTACCAAATTAGTGGAAATGTCTCCAAATTGATAAAAATGACTCAAATCAATGAAATTAAATTTGTTTTTTTAGAATAAAGTACTGAAATGATGTTTCTGTATCATTTGTCGCTCAGTCCATCCATCCCACTTAGTAACACATTTAAGGAATTTTTTTAATATCACCAAATTGGTAAAAATATTTCTAAATCCATAAAAATATCATGAAATTGATAAAATCGCGCTTAATAAATGAAATTAATTGTGTTTTGTTAGGGGATAGTTTTGTGATGATGTTTCGTCAATTTGTCGCATAATGGGATTATCAGTTCTACAGTCCACTTGGCGATAAATTTGGCGATTTTTTAAGTTATAGCTAAATTGACGAAAATGTCGCCAAACCTTCCATGGAGATTGCATTATTCAGATGATATGATTTCCCTCAATTTATTTAAAGCAATTGATATCATGTCGCTTAGCAACGGATCCAATATGTTATGCGGCGTATGATGTTTATTAAATCTTTTCCGATTTGAATAGTAAAAATATGTATATAAAATAAATTTCATTGACATTGAATTTTTGACTGGATAATATCAATTAATTATCTTCAGGTTTAAACATCATTATTATTGATATTTACGGGGACTGTTGATTCAGGGATTACTGATATTTTCAAATTATTATGGAATTGTTTTATTATGACGAAAATTGTTGAAACTCATATATAGTACGTTGTACGAGTAATCTTCTACAAATGCATGGGTATATCTTCCAATCTACGAGAATATAAGTAGTACAGGTATATTGGCATATATTTTGATATATATTGGCATATATTCGAATTAATTACGACCTTCTGGTATTAAGATTACGGGGATTTTTGATACTTTCAATTTTTTATGTCATCTCTTTTATTTTGGCAAATATTTTTGAGACACATATTGCAATACGGGTAAACTTCTACTAACACACTGGCATATTTTCTAATCTGCGACAATATAAGTAGTACGGGGTTGCATATATTGATTCAATTCCTATTTTTTTTTGTAAATTTGCTTACAAAATGGGCCAGGATGTTTTATTCTTCAGATCTGCCCGTGAAGATAATTTTGCATAGTGAGAACAAATATTCTTAAACTTCTCTTTATGAGCAATAAATTTAATATTTTAACAGAATTTGCACATGATTGCGAATTATAAATTTCTTTATATTATATACTCCGTACGAAGAACGGGTATGCTGCTAGTATATAATATAATCTCTCTATATTAAAAAAAAAGTAGCTGCCGCCTCCGCTGTTTGATAAATTTCGCATTTCTCATGGTTCTACCTGTATGTGACTTAGTCCTGTATGTACTACCTGTATGTGACTTAGGAAAGTATTGAAATCATGTCGAAAATCGCAACTCGAGTTTTCGACGGATCTACACGTTTCGAGACCTCTAGAATACGAAAAAACTATTTTTAGCGTGACGTCTGTGTGTGTGTCTGTCTCTCTGTCTGTGTGTCTGTCTGTCTGTCTGTACAGATTTTGTATCCACTCTAACTAAAAAACTAATTGACTGAATTTCATAAAATTTGGTAGGTAAGTCACTTGTGCACGAATCTGGTGCTGATTAGTTTTGGGTATGACTCGGGTTAAAAGAACCCGCCTTTTTTTTGCGAAATGGCCCGCAAAAGCTTGTATCCACTCTAACTGAAAAACTAATAGACCGAATTTCACAAAATTTGGTAGATAAGTCGCTTATAGGCCACCCTGGTGCTGATTAGATTTTGGTATAATTCGGAAAAAAATAACCTGCCGTTTTCTGCAAAATGGCCCGCAAAATTCATTAAAATCTAAACTTAAGAACTACGTATGCTCAAATATAGCCATTAAATGCTTGTTTAATACGTAATTTTTAGCGAAGAAACGAATAAGACCAACCCCATTACACTAGGAATAGCCGTTCTCGAGATATTTTAGTTTTTCGTATTTTTCCTACACCATTTTTGAAAATAAGTCCAGTTTTCAAATGAGAACGAAAATTGAATTAAAGGTGAATTAAATTTAATTTAAATAGAACGTGAATATAAGTCTGCAGGGAGAGTCATGTGCTGCCCACATCAGATTTTTACTTTCCCTGCAATACATGGTAATGTATAGGGAAAGTATTGGAATCATGCCGAAAATCACAACTCGAGTTTTCGACGGATCTACACGTTTCGAGACCTCTAGAATACGAAAAAACTATTTTTAGCGTGACGTCTGTGTGTGTGTCTGTCTGTCTGTCTGTGCAGATTTTGTATCCACTCTAATTAAAAAACTAATGGACCGAATTTCACAAAATTTGGTAGGTAAGTCACTTGTGGGTGAGTCTGGTTCTGATTAGTTTTAGGTATGATTCGGGATAAAGGAACCCGCCCTTTTTTTGCGAAATGGCCCTCAAAAGTTTGTATCCACTCTAACTAAAAAACTAATGGACCAAATTTTACAAAATTCAGTAGATGAGTCACTTGTGGGTCATCCTGGTGCTGATTAGATTTTGGTACGATTCGGAAAAAAATAACCCGCCTTTTTTTGCAAAATTGCCAGCAAAAATCGTCAAAATCTAAACTAAAGAACTACATATGCTCAAATATATCCATTAAATGTTTGTTTAATACGTAATTTTTAACGAAGAAAAGAATAAGACCAACCCCATTACACTAGGACTAGCCGTTCTCGAGACATTTTAGTTTTTCGTATTTTCTCTACGCCACCTTTGAAAATAAGTCCGGTTGCCGAATGAGAAAGAAAATTGAATTAAAAGTGAAATAAATTTAATTAAAATAAAGAGAACGTGGATATAAGTCTGCAGGGAAAGTCATGTGCTGCCCACATCAGATTTTTAAATTTCGGTTTAGTTAATGAGTTATTCAATTTTTTATGCATTTCTGAAGTGAAAATTTTCCTTCTCTACGGGCGAAGATTTAATTGGTCGAGGCGATTGCTAGCTTCTTTCTGATTGGATTTTGGCAGAAACGTTGCAAAATGGGCGTGGACTAAGTTATTGAAACATTAAAAACTTTAAAAGTATAGATCTTTATTTCTAAACATGACTACAACGTTGGTAGTGTATTTTAGAAAATGTGAAATGTTGATAATCACATGACTTATCGTTTATTCCAATAAACAAATAGAGCGTTTCGCAACCATTGTTGTCATGAATATCAGGATGTCATTGTCATATTGCACAACAATTAAATGTTTATTGTTGTAAATATCTCTATACTGAAAGCGTAGCACGTATTATGAAACTGTATTAAGAACAAGCAGCAAAACCTACAGTTATGAAATTTTGCCGTTTCTTTCTGATACAATTAGCTATCGTTCTTAATAGCATGAGGCAAGGAAGGATTCGTGATACAGGTTCAGCGAGCGCAAGGAAGTAAAGACAAAGCCTTCCAACTCATGAAGCGATATTCTTAGTTGGCGAGCTTAACGATTTGGGGGCTGAGCTTGGTGACATTGTTAGGGAACGTTAGCGAAGTTAAGGGAGCTGATGGGCGGCAACTAATTATCAGACGAAGTCCCTACTTGGACATCAAACCTGAGGCGAGTTGCGATTAATGAGTGGCAGTCAATAGATGGCGGATTCCTGGGATTCGTGATTCGGCGAGCGTTAGAGAGTATGGAACACGTAGGCGATCGTGTGAGCCGTAGAATGAGCGGCAACCAATGGAGGGCGGAGCCCCAGGATTCTGCTAGCATCAGTGAGTATGGGACACGTAGGAAATCGTGCGAACCGTCCGAATGAGCGGCATCCAATGGAGGGCGGAGCCCCGGGATTCGGCGATCGTTAGTGAGCGTCAGTGATTTGGAGGCGAAATCTCCCGATTCGTGAATCAAAATACAGAGTTAAAGCGGTATCCAATGGAGGGCAGAGCGCTACGATTCTGCGAGCGTCAGCGACTCTGGGGCACGTAAGAGATCGTATGCGCCGTCCAGATTGTAAGAGCTAGCGAAGCGAGTTCTAGGACTAGTGAATTGTAGTTAACAATGACTGTGTCCATTTGAATTTTATTCCTGCGTAGCAGGCGGCACGAAAGTGCTAGCGAACCGAGCATCAGCGAGTAGGAAACGAAGCCTCCCGATTTGCGAATCCAGTTATTAAGGGGAGAATGAGCTGTAGCCAATGGAGGACGGATCCTTTGGGTTCTGCGAGCGTTAATGAGCGTCAGCAATATGGAGGCGAAGCCTTCCGACTCGTGAATCGAATTGGATTAATGACCGGCAGCCAATAAAGGATGGAGCCCTGGGTTTTGAGAGCGTCATCCAGCATGGGATACGTAGGCGTCTATATGAGCCGTCCAGATTTGAACTAGGGCTTTGATTCGAGGCTAGTCTAGGGCTTTGATTCGAGGCTAGTCTAGGGCTTTGATTCGAAGCGAGTCTAGGGCTGGTGAATGTCAGTTAACAAGGATGGTACCCATTTGCGTGTTACGCCTGCGTAGCAGGCGTCATGAAAGTGCTCGCGAAGCGACCTCAGCGAGCGCAGCGAGCAGAGGGCGGAGACCCCTACTGCGATAAATTTGTTGACATCATTCTCGTGGATCTAACGCGTTCCATTCATGAGAAAAGATACTTTGGGCGATAGTTTTGTACTTGGACGCCAATAGTCATTTATCGACTATAAGAATAACCTATTTCTCCGTCTATAAGGCTTGGCGATATTTGCAGCAAATTTGACGGAATGTCGCCATCGGGCGACTTTATAAATGTTGCTAAATTAATTAAAATTTCGCCGAATTGATAAAAATGACGCTAAATCAAGGAAAATAATGGCTAATTGATGAAAATTCAATATATTTAGTGGAATGTCGCCAGCTTGGCGATTTTTTGAATATTGCAAAAGTAACGAAAATGTCAAAAAATTGATAAAAAATATCGCCAAATTGATAAAAATGATGCTAAATGGGGCGTATTGTTTTGCAAATTTTTAATTCCGTCATATGACGGGCATACCTTCTAGTATACTCCTATTAGAAAGCTCCTTTCCCCATTTGTCTACAACACTTTTTGATACATTTAGCGAACTTGGTGAATAATCGAATGACATATCATCAATTTATCAATATTTAGCCCTAGATTGGCGAACATATTATCAAAATTGTAAAAATGACACCAAGTTAATGAAACTAACGTCTAATTGATGAATTTATTATTTACATATTTTAACACATGGATTATATTGCTTTTTGAGTATGAAAGAAATATTGATAATCATTAATATAGAGTTGCGCGAAAAATACATTGTTTCATGAAACTTATACATTCATTTTCACAATAAGAGCTTGTAATTTCGTCCCCAGTACCTCAACAGTAAAGCTTCGCCAGGCCAGTTCTTAGATTCAGGTTCTATTCCCGGTTGGAGCAAGATTCTTTACAATCATCATTTTTTCACTGTAAAAGAAGCTACAAAGTACTTCATTGCATTATATAAGTAAAGTCATGTGCTGCTTACATCAGATTTTTTTTATATTTTGAAGTGAGTCACGTGATCTCTTCATATAATATGGGTGTAATTATAATTTTTATTTTTATTTAAAACTACCAAACATATTTTGCTGACACTTTTTTTATATATTTTTTGAGATAATTTGAATATTTTTCGAAGCAATTTGTGAATTTTAACTCTGCTTAAAAAATGTCTGAAAAATTAGGTCCCATAGGGTTCAATATATTTCATTTTTTCAACCCGGGTTCAATCCAAAACTAATTGGGTGATATTATTCATTTATATTCCCATAGGTCGTCCCACAGACCGTCTCAACAACATACTGAAATTTCATTTTGATAAAGTCATTTTTACGGCAGTTATCGTGCTTACGGACAGACAGACTAACAGAATGAACAAAGTCATAAACACTTTTCAACTATGTTGTGAAATGTTAAAAATGGGTATTGCGGATCCAAGTGATTACAACTATAGCGTGTTACCCTTCACTTTAATAAAGGGCTTGAAAAAAAATCTTTCGAGTGATATCAGACTTGACAATATACTCCCCTGGGGAAAAGGGGGGTGGGTAACTTGCATCCCCCTAGTTTTTACTCGAATTTTTGAAAATTCTATCTAGTTCTATATTTTTGGATAACAAAGCCGGATATAAAGTTTCGTGAAAATACCTTAATATTTGTGGCTGCAATCGTGTACACAAGAAGAAATCGACCACAGATATCAGACAGACTGATGGACATCATTCCAATAATAGTGAAAACGTGTTCAGGAGGTCTTAAAACATATTGGCATCAAAATCTCGAAATCGAACATTTTCGTGAAAACAATACCTTTTTATTACCATACTTATGATAAAGTAAAAATCTATGGATCTCTGAGTTTGATTTATACAGGGTATTTCTAGGAAACTTTTTAAGAACCTCAAAAACTTTGTAGGTTGTAGGGGAAGGTTCATGAGTATACACGTTATATCTTCCTATAGTAAAGTGACCACGCCGAATCGAATAAATGTGACTGCAACGCCCCTTAGTGGAGAATTTAAGAAGTTAGCATGACGAATTCGAACGAATTCAACAACAAAAGAGATAGATGAAAAAACTACAATTACAAAATTATAAATTATTACATAATTACATATTATATATTCCTATAGTAAAGGGACCATGTCCAATCAAATAAAATTGATTGCAACACCCCTAGTGGAGAATTTAAGAAGTTAGCATAACGAATTCGAACGAATTCAATAACAAAAGAGATAGATGAAAAAACTACAATTACAAAATTATAAATTATTACTTAATTACATATTATATATTTCTACAGTAAAGGGACCATGTCTAATCAAATAAAAGTGATTGCAGCACCCCTAATGGAGAATTTAAGAAGTTAGGAGTATTAGTTAAGTATTCTACAACAAATCAAGATAGACGGAAAACGCCAATTACGGAGTTTAAAACATTGTTTAATGAGTATGAATATACAATACGCAATTGTTACAGAGGGCATTTATTTTCACACAGTAGGGTTATTGGCGAATGGCATGGCTATCCTATTATGTAATGCTGAAAGGAACAACACTTACATGAACAGGAATCTAATGCACAGCCTGCTCAAAATGTCCTCCGTCAGCAACACTGCATAGTTGAATACGAGAACGAATAGAATCGCGCACTTTGACAAGCATTGCAGGTGTCACCGTGTTACAGTCCCTGGTGATATGAGTTTCTTACAGGTTCTTATTGCTTTTCGTATACGAATTCAGGAAAGAATAAAACCGCGTAACTTTGAGAAGCATTGCAGGTGTCACCCTGTTACAGTCCTTGATGATATGACTTTTTTACAGGTTCGTATTGCTTTTCATATACGCGTTTCGTGCATTCAGGATGTTAGTTCTTGGTAATTTAAGGATGTGGGGGAGGGGGCTAATCCCCATTGGTGGGGAACAGGTTCGAACTCGGAACCTGGAGCTTGGTGTTGCCTTTTTATAACCATTAGATCAAAGGAATTCTTAGAACCTTAAGGTATAATCGGGACAGGCTTTCGTAGCAGTGAGTGACGCAAGAGCAGCCCCACAGATCCTCTACAACTTTGCAATTGGTGTTTTCTTCTATCCCGCTTTACTGCCGAGTTTGTTATCCGATTTATTTTAATTCTCTACTAGGTGCGCTGCAGTCAGTTTTATTCGATTTGATATGGTCACTTTACTATAGATAGATCTAACGCGTACACTCATGTACTTTCGTTACAAAGTTATTGGATTGCATAAAGATTTTCCAAAGAACTTTGCATACAGTAGCGTTGCCAAGGGAAAGGTTTTAGGGGTTATAATCCACTCAGAAACTTAATAGAACCCTTTGAAGTTCGGGAAATTGATATCTGGAGAAATGATAAACAAAATATTTTGTTGTCAAAATCTCATCCCAATTTTTACTTTCCCTGCAATACATGGTAATGTATAGGGAAAGTATTGGAATCATGCCGAAAATCACAACTCGAGTTTTCGACGGATCTACACGTTTCGAGACCTCTAGAATACGAAAAAACTATTTTTAGCGTGACGTCTGTATGTGTGTCTGTCTGTGTGTCTGTGTGTCTGTCTGTCTGTGCAGATTTTCTATCCACTCTAACTAAAAAACTAATGGACCGAATTTCACAAAATTTGGTAGGTAAGTGACTTGTGAGCGAGTCTGGTGCTAATTAGTTTTGGGTACGATTCGGAATAAAAGAACCCGCCTTTTTTTGCGAAATGACCCGCAAAAGTTTGTATCCACTCTAACTGAAAAACTGATGGACTGAATTTTACAAAATTCGGTAGATGAGTCACTTGTGGGTTACCTTGGTGCTGATTAGATTTTGGTACGATTCGGAAAAAAATGACCTGCCTTTTTTTGCAAAATGTCCCGCAAAAATCGTCCAAATCTAAACCAAATCTATACTCAAATATATCCATTAAATGCTGATTTAATACGTAATTTTTAACGACGAAAATAATAAGACCAACCCCATTACACTAGGGCTAGCCGTTCTCGAGATATTTTAGTTTTTCGTACTTTCCCTACGCCACCTTTGAAAATAAACCCGGTAACCGCATGAGAACGAAAATTGAATTAAAAGTGAAATACATTTAGTTAAAATGAAGAGAACGTTAATATAAGTCTGCAGGGAAAGTCATGTGCTGCCCACATCAGATTTTTTTTTTTGTGACGCTACTGCTTGTATATTTACATTTTCGGGAATTTTAACAACAGTGACATTTTAAAATGTTTTTTTAAAAAATCCTTTAGATAACAAACATTTATTTTTACCTGAAAATTAAAAAGTTGTTAAAAGAAGCATTCATTTTCCATGTAATTTTGCGCAATGGAAATCAAATTAATACCTTAGGGACGAAATATGAATTTGAGTCTAGAAGAAAATCGTCTGCTGCCCACATCAGATTTCTTCCTCAAGGCTCGAGTGATCCCCAATTTTGTAAGCATAATCTTCATCCATTTCTAAAAGCTGTACTCTCAACAGACTTCCCACTTTTTTCCTCAGCGAAATCTTAAATGTGATGGACGACGCGTCGTAAGATTTTTCGTTTATCTTACGTTCCTCCCATAATGCAACTGGATCCATTACGGATGTTTCCTTCTGCTAAAGACTGATTACGTACAACGCATTGAAGAACTCTAGCTGATTGATTCTGCAGTAGATTCTTTTAGAAGACAGTTTACAAAGGGATAATCATACAACTCAACTCAACTCAGCTAGGAATGTTTTTTTTTTTCTTAAGTAAGGCAAACACACGTCTAAAACATTTTAAAATATCTAGTAAAGACTTCAAATACTTTGTATCCTGTCCTTATTCAATACACCATCAATGACGTACATGATAACATTTAAAAAGGCCAAAACGTTTTCGGAGAACATGGTGTCCATCATCAGTAGCAATAACAAGGAATTGACAAACATGAGCCTTTTTACTACCAGCAATCGTGAATATTAATTTGCATAGAGCAAAATGGGAAATCGATACCACAATTAACACTTAATCTACCTATGCAAATTTATATTTACGATTGCTGCTAGTGAAAAAGCTCATGTCTGTCAATTCCTCGTTATTGCCACTGATGCTGGATATTATGTTGTCCGAAAACGCTTTGGCCCTTACTAAATATTAGGAATGGTAGACTAATTTCTTGAAAAGAAAGCACAAAGAAAGAAGAAACACAAAAGCACAAAGTTAGAAAAAAGTAATGGCCTTCTATTTCGAAAGAGTTCATAAGGAGTCACTGAGACTGTTGACGTTAAGGAGAGATTTTTCTTTACTAATTATTTTAAGACAACTTTATTTTTATTATTTTATTTTTTCTTTGCTCATCTTCCGTATTTCAACCGTTTGGCATCTTTTCTTTCTCTTTAACACTTTACAACATAATTGAAAAGTGTTTATGACTTTGCCCATTCTGTCTGTCTATCTGTATGTCTGTCTGTCCGTTCGCACGACAGCTGCCGTAAAAATGACTTTATCAAAATGAAATTTTAGTATGTTGTTTAGACGGTCTGTGGGACATATAGGAATGTAAATGAATAATATCACCCAATTAGTTTTGGATTGAACCCGGGTTGAAGATATAACATACATTGAACACTATGGGACCTAATTTTTCAAACATTTTTAAACGAAGTTAAAATTCACTAATTGCTTCTGAAATTTTAGAAAACATTCAAATTATCAAATAAAAAATATAAAAAAAAAATCAGCAAAATATGTTCACTTGTATTTTAAATAAAAATTAAAATATTAATTACACCCATATAATATGATGAGATCACGTGACCCACTTCAAAATAAAATATGGCATCCATCTTTTTTCCCTGAGCCAGAATCGTGATTTTGAAACTTCTTTTCTATATACAATTAGTGTTGTATCCGTCATAAAACCGCTTTATTTTGCGTATTTTTTGTGCATGTATATTCTGTGCCAACGCAATTATAACATGAGTTTATATGATCATCAAACTATGATTATTTCTACTACGAAGTCTAATTTTAATGGTTGCAGAATGTAAACACGTGATTGTAAGATGAATTGTATAAGAATTACTGAATTATTTTCATGCAAAACTATTTAACTCTGGAATAAAAGTGTATGAATGAAATATCCACTGCTTTTACCTAGAGAGCCAGACGATTTATATTTCGATGACGTCATTTGAATAAAGTTAATTTTTTTTGGGCGGATTTTTAAGTTTTCAAATAAATTACTGTACTGTAATAATGTAAAATATGTCAGCGCTGAATGTATCGCATTTTAGAGATGTTTAAATAAAATTGCATTTGAGTTGGAAAGTGTTTCATAATCAATGCTTTATGCATGATTGATCTATCTTGTTTAGTTTTTGAGTCTAAAGATGAGTCAAAATAAACTGCGGTACGATATTTCATATACATCTTAAACATTATTTAAAAACAAATCTGATGTGGCCAGCACATAATTTTACCTACAGACTCAAATTTATCTTCTCTTTCCCAAATTAAATTGAGTTTTAATTGCACAAATTAATATGGATAATTGTTTGAAATAAAACTGCGAACTCGGTATAGTGTCAAATAATTATCCATGTTATTAAAATGAAAAGTAGTGAATCTGCAAATAAAAACTTAATTTGAACACATTTCAAAGCGTTAATTGAAAATTCAAAATGTAATCAAAAATGGAAAAGTTGAAGATATACTGTTGAAGATGACTGAAACTATTTAATTATTAATAATAGCTTTAAATTATTTGTACAGAACTCCTACGAAATCTCTTAAACATTCCTATAAATTTGTAAGGAAATGTCCATGAGTGCACACGTCAAGAGATAGGTCAAAAGGTCAGGAGGTCAAAAATTACGGAAGGCAAAGTGACCATACCCGATAGCATAAGAGATATTACAGCTTCCTTAGCGGTTAATTTAAAAGTTAGGATAATCAACTCGGCAACAAGGCGAGATAGACGGAAAAAGTCAAATGCAAAGTTGTAGAGCATTGTCTAATGGGTAGGATTCGGTTCTAAAATTATTACAGAAGGCAGTTATTTGACAGACTTATTGGAGAATAACTGTCCTATTTAGAAATGAACAAATACCTACACAGGAATATAATACACAGCTTGTTAAAAACTCCTATCATCATAAATGCGCATTTGAATTCGAGAAAGAATATAATCGTGTGCTTTCACAAGCATTGCAGGTGTCACCTTGTTAGACGCCTGATGATACAACTTTTTGATAGGTATTTATTGCCTTCCGCATACGCATTTCGCTCGTTCCTGCGTTCGATTTCGACTTATTAGACAATCCTCTACAGCTTTGTATTTGTATTTTCATCTATCTCGGCAGAGCTTGTCATTCTGACTTTCGAAATTTTTCTGCACGGGCGCTGTAATCACTCGGAATGGTCGCTTCACTACAGATATAAACCTGACATAAACACAGTAAGAAAGACAGAAACACACCAGGCCTCGCATTTGTAAGAAAATGTCTCATACATATTTTCTTACAAATTTATTTGGGATGCTTAAAGGAACCTTTGAATAGTCCATTTCTACAATAAGAGCGATCCCGTCCCAGTAGCTCAACGGTAGAGCATCGGCTGGTCAGCAAGAATATCCGTGATTTGATTCCCGGTTGGAGGTAGGAATGTTCTTTACAACGGCGCCCAAACAAATCAACCCTTTAAGTTAGTGTAAAGATGCCGGGGATCTGAAAGTGATCTTACTGCAAATAAAACGTATCCAATGAAATCTGGTATATTTAGCGCTGATTTCAAATCGGGCCATGAAAAAACACGCAGAAAGCTAACATGAAGGATAAAAATAGCAACAGCAAGCTAACATGGAGGATAAAAGTAGCAACAGGGAGGATAAAAATAGCAATAGGGAAGATAAAAATAGTAACAGGAAAATAACATAGAGGATAAAAATAGCAGTAGAAATCTAACATGGAAGTAGTTAAGAAAGGGGTGTTCTGCTGCGGAGGCTGTGCAATGCTGTGCAAAGCTGTGCAATGGCCGCCATCTTGAATTCCGTAATCCTGGACGGGGGTGTAAAAGGGGGGGGGGAGAATGAAAAAGGTGGGGGTGAAAATTTTGGAGAAACTTTTCTTTGGGTGGCAACGATGTCGTAGTCTTGTACGAGGGGTTGAGGGGGGAAATAAATTTTTTTAAATGAGATTTTTTCTAAGTATGGGAGAAACTTTTTGGGGGTGGCAACAGCTGCGAAGGCTGTGCAGTGCCATCAGCGCCCCCTAGCGGTAGAAAGGAGAAATAAAATTTGGATTTTTCTGATAGTTGGGATTTTTTTCTCTTTTTCTAAATGAATTAATTAAGTATGAAATATTCGCATTTTTTTTTCTTTTTTCTAAATGAATTAAAGGTATTAAAGAGGATAATGAAATAAAGTGATTAAGTATATCAAGAACATGTTATTACATGTCGAGAACATACTAAGGGTGTACCAAAGGGATATGCTGAAGACATGCTAAGGTCATGTCAATATCCCTCCGCCTAAGAAAAGAGTGCTTTTCCTATATCACGGTTACGAAGTGAACTGCGAGAATCTTGTAGGGTGAGATACTTGAAAATATCGTATGATGAGGGGTATGTCAATAGCATCGAACATGAATTTTAAGAAAGTGCCGCTTTTAGCGTTTTTTTCACAAAAAGTTTTCAAAACGTTAAAAAAAACAACAAAAATGTACGTTTTTTCAGCAAGTTGAAGTTTTGGAGTTGTTGGATTTCTCTATGGGAATTAACATGGGTTTTCACACTTTTGCGAATTTTTTAGAAAAAAAATGTGGTTTTTCGCAAAAAAGCGGCCAAAAATGTGTTTTTTGAAAAACGCGGAATCGGCCGATTTTTTTCAAACTGTCGGATTTCTCTATGGGAATTAACATAGGTTTTCACACTTTTGCAATTTTTTGAAAGAAAATGCGCGTTTTTGCAAAAATGCGGCCAAAAAAGCGTGTTTTTAGAGTAGTAGAATCGCGTGAATTGGGTGTATAGGAGGGGTGTGTTTCTCCAATCATTCGAGTCTTGGAATTGAAAGAGGTCGGTCAGGATGAAGCGAGTTAGATTTCGTGAGGAGGTATGCATTATAGAGGTACCCAAAAATGAAGATCGCAAGGGATTCTGGGAAATTGACGCCCAGCGTTTCAGAGAGCGCATTTTAAGATTTGGCGCTATTTTTAAATCTGTATATAAAAGAGGCGAGAAGAGCGATTAGTTTATTTAAAGTCATGTCTTCGAGAGAGGAGGTTATTGTGACGTGTGTCTATCTGATAACTGTTTTAATAGTATACATTACAACGGAAGTTTTGATTGATTTAAATATACCAAGGGATTTTATTCTGCATCTAAACGAATCTGTGAATATTTCCATGTTGGAATGATGGACGGAACCTACCAAGACCCCAAGCACCCCGCAAGTTTCGGTGGAGTGGATAGCATATATCGTGCTCTTCAAGGAAAAGTACCCAAGAAGGAAATTCAGAATTGGTTACAAGGTGTGGATGCTTATACATTACACAAGCCAGTTCAACGGAAATTTAAAACCAACCGTGTTATAGTGTATTCTATAGATCAGCAATGGCAAGCCGATTTAGCCAATATGTCAACACTCAGTCGACAGAATGATGGATTTGTGTGTGAGAGTATCTTTAAATACCATCATGTTTTAAAAAGAGAGTGCAATGTTTTAAAATGAAACCACAGAGAAAGAATCATCTGAATAAAACCCCTCTTCGATGCCTAGGGTAAAAACATGCGAGAAAGAGGAGCCCTCATTCAAAACCGCAAAGTCCATTAAATCACGATGACAGATCTGCCCCTCCCCACCTCGCGTGAATGCGGATAGTTACATCGTATGGTCAGTGCGGGAAAGATGGGATACTGCTATCAGAGCGTGGTTCTGTACCAGGCTATAACTTGAGGCTATTTGCCGCGTTGGGTTGGGCCGACTGTTTAGAACCGCTCTCGCTGCTATTGTTAACATCTGTGGTGGGGGAGAGTTTTTAGGAATGCTTGTGTTGGACCATCGTGAAATGCTATTCTCTGCTGGGAGAGACTCTTGAAGTTCTTATGTTTCTACATTTACGTTTAAATATGTTCTTTACCGAGTTGCTAATACCTGAAAAAGAAATTCTTGTGTTTTACATTTTCTAATAATATCTGAAACAAATATTTTGTACACTTACATTTTAAATATATTTTTTACCAAGTGCTTATTTCCATTTAAATTCTTATTTCCATTTCCTAAAGTACCTGAAAAAGAAAATCCTGGATAGCTGAAACAAAGATGTATACCATGCGTTTTGCATTTCCCAATAATAATACCTGAAAAAGAAATATTTTTTACCAAGTTTTTACGAATACCTGAAAGGGGTGTATCTGTAGTTTCCAAGAACAAGGCAAAGTTAAGAAAAAACACATTTATTAAAAAATAAATAAATAAATATTTACATATATATATATATACATTCTTCTTCTTCTTCTTCTTTTGCACATAGATTTTGAATCGTTTGAAAAAGTTCGGTAATATGAATGACTTGAAAAAAGTCATGGATAAACACCAGTTCTCCAAAATCAGGATTATCCAAATTGTCTCTGGTAAATTGGTAGGCGACATGAAACCAATCCAAAGCATACAGAGCCTGTTGTCCGTATTGTAGGTATTTATCTAGTTCGGTAAAAGAAACACAATCGTGGCTCGATGCGTCATCGTACCCAGCTGTACAGGCAAAACATTCAAAAAGTTCGGATATTTTTTCCATTAAACAGTTTTTTAAATGAATGCATAAAGCAGATCGAAGTTCATAAAATCCTTGAGGGTTATCAGGATCACCATTGGAAACACTGACTGACACTGAATAGCTGTTAAGTTCTCGTTTCACGAAATAATCCAAAGTATTAGAAACGACACTGGCTTGGACTTGAATGTTAATAGCATCGATGTAATCACACAATTGCAGAGTTTCAGGTATGCTTAGAACCACATATTCTGGAACGAACTGGAAGGAGGAGTCTTTCTTTCGAAACATACGCTGGAATGTCAGTTTGGGTTCTTCTTGGAGTGTATGTCGGGATATACAGAGATCTCTTTGTATAATATGCAACATATCGTCTTTCAGGAGATTGACGAGGGATTCCAACTCGGTGAGAAGAGCAAACCATACGGTGGTGGAGAGGGAAACACCTTCCTTTGTAGGTTTCAGACTTCCATCAGCATCTGTTGTAAATTTACGAATATGTATCCGTGTTTGTCCAATAAAATAAACAACACTGGCAAAAATATCACCACCCAGATGAAACAAAGTAGGAGGCAATGAATCCAATGTGATACGCTGAGAACAGACTCTCTTTGCTGAGTCATCCATAACATGTGTTAAAGTACGTTTGCAAGACATGGTTAACAGCGACGACCTCTCTCTATGGGTATCTAGCAGAAAGTAAAGAGTCCTTGCGAAAACACTCGCCAAAAGATATGTTGAAATCTCGCCAAAAAACTAGTAGGACTTGTTTAAAATCGCCAAAAAGTGGTACAGCGGGTTAAAAAAGTAGCCAATGCAGGTTACTCCCCTCTGCAAAAGGCGCCAAGGGCGTGTGACGTAGTCAGACAATGACGTCATCCGCTTCATGTCCATTCTTGAATGGCAGTTGTTTGGCATTATAAAACTTCTTTTAAAACATCTGATATGTTGGGGATAAAATCTCTGCAGTTGATCAGGACTTAATTTAATGCAAATGGGTTTTAAGCCAAAACCATCATTACCATTTCTGCATAGTTGTTGCAGAATGCAATCTTCCTCTTCAAACATAACCAAGAGTGTGTTGTTAGCAACAAAACTGGTGTTTGAGTAAATACTGTTGGTAAATGCGTACCAAGTATCGATATTCATGGTAATTCCACGAGGTGTTGGGAAATACTGTCCTCTGTTTTCTTTGAATTCACGAATATGAATCTTTAACTGATTTCTAAATCTATTCAGAGCTGCAAAGTAGCACCAGTTTAGATCCCATAAGCCAATATTTTCGGAGGCAGGAGGTGGGTCTTTCTTAGATACATATTCTTGTAACCAGTCATGAGATGGAAGCTCATCCTCTTGTATACTGGGCAGGGGACGCTTTTTACTGCATGAAACCAGCTTTCTAAACGTTAAGCTAATTCTCGCTTCAGAAATATCAGGCTGAGGTGGAATTCGATGAGAGTAAAGTTCGTTCGTGGGAGGATACATGACATACAGGGAACCATGCTTAGAAGGGATAGTAATAGACTGTTCACCGCTTCGTTCAAAGATAATGCGACGAGTTGCTCCAAAACTGACACAGGCAATGGCATAGGTAGCATCCAAACCCTTTTCATTATCCTTGTGACTTCCAATTTTAGCTTCACCATTTGGATAATAGTTTAAAAGCACATAGTTAAATTCCATATCACATGCTTTTTCCACATGTTTCTTAATATCCAGCATCAGGGGAGTCCATTCGTTGGCTGGAACAGAGGTACCCGAAAAGGCATAAGATAGATCAGCATCTCCAAAGGCAAGGGTTTTACGTAGAGGTGTATAAGATCGTCCATGTACAACCACGTTGGTTTCTTTAAAGTCCAATGTTTGCAACTGTTTAAAGATATCATCTGCTGTAGCTTGGTCCATAAATTGTCGAATGTAATGTACATTTAATCCATTATTTTCAAATCGAATAATTCGAGGAGAAGAAGCCATGATAGCAGTTAATAGAAATAAAACAACTTGGCAGGATAGAATCTAACGAGCAAGTAACCCATCTTAAACGCAATCCCCCACACTAGTGTTTCGCCCCTCCCACATGCTGACGTAACAAACCTGCTCTACCAATCCCCTGCAACCCGCTTCTCACGCGTGCGTGACCCCCGCTCCACAAGAACGGGCATGTTCAGTGACGTCACTGAAGCCTGTTTCGTATGGGCAGTATGCAATGGTAGTATACAATACCAACACACACTTAGTTAAAAGAATGAAAACAATACACAGGTGATTATGAATGGAAACACTACACAGGTAATTATAATCAATCATTATTTTATTCATTATTATTCATAATTATCCCATTTTAAATAACGGGATGTTACAGGTTCTGCCTTAGGTGGAGTAGGAGTATAAGGCTGATTATACAAATTTTTGTTTTTTACAAAGTGGGTAGGTATATTCAGTTCATCTAAAGCTGTTAAAAACACTTGTTGTCCTGTTACAGCTCTTTTCCTTTGTCCAAATATCAGATTAAATAAATCTCCAATATTAGTCTTTGAAATCCACTGCTGATGATGGGAAATATGTCCTTTTTCATCCCATGAAAGAATGTTGGGATGGTCTTTTATAATATTCAATAAATTGTTAGCATAACCTTGCATGTTTCGAGGAACACTGTTTAAAATAATATCTTCATATCTTGAGGTGTTCTGCTTTGGTAGGGCATCTTCGGATATTTTCGTCTCTGTAACCATATCTGTATCCATATTCTCGAGAAGGTCCTTGTACGATACTTGCGTATTCAGAAGGTCTTTGTGCAATACTTGTGTATTCAGAAGAGGTTCCTTGTGAGACACTCGTATACGTGTGTTAAAAGAATCCATCTTTATTTTCTTTTGTAAAAGTTCATAATAAAGTTTCACTTTATCATCTTCACTCAGGGAACTGTTGAGAATACGAGCCATTTCCTTATCGAAATGGGTTCTATACTTTTCTGTAGCAACATGTTTAGACAAAGAGTCTTCAGGAACCAAGGCATACTTTTTAGCGTGTTCCATTGAAAAGGGTTGTAATCACACTCAGGGCTGCTGGGATGAGTAAGTTCAGAAAACCACCTTTCTGAATAATAAGCTTGCGTTTCAAGTACAGTAGCTTACGCTTGTCTGCCAATTCTCGTAAAACAGTCTTGTGCTCTCGAAGTTTGCTCTTTTGGTGCTTCGTGAGTGGGATATTACCCCTTAATGTATTCAGGCTACACTCACAGATGGCTTTTATACAGGAACGAGGAATCTTTTTTAACAAGTTCTTTCGTAGTTTGGTGGGACAAGAATGAAGTAGCTGTAATTGCTTCTGTTGTTGCCTGCTGAGTGTCATCTTCACAACTGAGAGAATACTGCGCATGCGTATTCATTTATCCATTTCGAAAAGGGCTTAATGTCTCAGTTTATACACGTATTGTGTCTGATCGGGTAAAATCGAGGTGCGCAAACGCATCTCTTCTGGAGTCTCACTGCGCAGGTCTATAAACAAATAAGAATAAGGTTCTCGAGTAGCATCTTCGTACACTTCTTGGAAGAAAGGCAGGTGTCTGGGAAACAGTTGTTTTCCCAAATGCATGATTTGGCTCATGTCTCTTCGATTCTTGCAGAGTAGCAGATAATGGGCATTCAGAGTAATTTCACGCATTTCTTTCCCTTTATGAAAAAAATTTTGCGTAATAAACACCACACTTAGATTTAAATGATGACTTCCTCTCGTAAACAGATGGGTTAATCGTTTATCGTTACCACATTCACTCATTAAATCGTCTATAATAAAGAGAGTATTCAATCCCAGATACTCTTGATAGTTTTTAGGCAATCCTTCCACAAATAAAACGTTTGGTATTTCATCGTATAAAGGCTGGTGGATCCCATAGAACCACACGATTTTGTCCGGAGGAGGCGAAAACATATCCCGCCTGTGTTTAATCATATCCCGCACAAAAAAACTCTTCCCACATCCTGTGGGACCCGAAATAACCATAGTAAAGGGGTGTTGTAAGGATGGGAACTCCATCGTAAATAACAAGAACAGTATGTTGACATCCATATTTATTGGTAAAAAGGTGCACTTATGTGAAAGCGCTTGGTTACAAAGTTATATACATTAACATCATTACATACGTCGTGGGGTACAAAGGGTAATAAAAAGTCTTTCAAAGAAGATCCGCGACATCTTGAATACAAATAATAGATACAATAGTGTCCACAAACAGCTGTTACATTGCTTTGTAGAGGCATGGGGTTGTACTCTTGGTGCTGGAACGTAGAAACAAAGTCCGAGAGGGGTCCTTTAAAGGCTGTAGGTGGGTGTCCATAAGAATCAAAGAATTCTATCGAGTCTTTATCTTGCATGTAGAAGGCTACCCAATGGCTTCCTGGATCGGTCGAAGCGTCCACGTTGGCAACCAAACAGGCTGGGAATGTCACAATGTCATGGGGTAGTAAATCACTCGGAAAAACGCCCAGAAATACGTTCTTGGTTATAGGATTCTTGGAGAGGGCTTTATCCAGTTGCTGGCTTTCCATGATTAATTGGCAAAATCACACAAAATATGTCTAGACTTGTTAATTTCAACCACGTTTTCAAATTCAGCATACAGTAGAATGGAGATGGTTTCCTTTAAAGCTTCCGAAAACTTGATTTCCAATCGTAAATTACCCTGGTGTTGTAGATTCATATGAGGGCCATCGCACATGTCAGGTGATAAATCAAATGCGTACAAGGTAAATCCTTTTGCAAATTCGTCTCGAGTCAGATGAATTCCTTTGTCTTGGTTAAATCCAGGGAATAAGGTGTGATAGGCACGGATATAGTTGTTTTGGTTAAAGTTCAATTCCAAGGGTCTGCTGGGTACTGGAAGTCCATCCACGTAGACACATAGAAAATTCACGTTGTAATGGCCTAGCAGGAAAGGGTTAGAATCATACTGTCCATTCATACCCGCATTGTTTAAACAGGCAACGACCACTCTTTTAGGCATCACACCTAAAAAGGCATTATCCTGCATAAAAGACCAACTGCCTTTAGAAACAGAATACGTCTTACACAGAACGCGGTCAATGGGATACTTGGCCGTGTGCTTCTCCAGGGTTTTTATATGTCCCAGTAACACTCCGGGGCCCACTTTCACTTTTCGAATAAACATGGAAGCATGCTCTATCATCACTTTATAATCAGGTTTGGCAGCACTAGACACTAAACAAAAATCTGATTTGCTACGTGTCATCTTTATCTTCATGTCCACTAAATTCAATATAAGGCGGTTCTGCTGAAAAATGTCTGAATGAATCTGTCCAATCATATCCACAGTTTGGCTTTGTTTACTTAATTCATATCTCTGTTTCAGTCCTTCGTTAGCATCCTTTTCTGCAAGGGGGTTGGTATTGTTCAGATGGGTGTCTTTAAAAAAACATTCACAGGTCAATAAGCTTTTCTTGGCATCGGCTCCATAGTTCAAGAGGGTTTCTATATAGGCTCTGTAGGGATAGGTGTTGGTCGCTGAGGAAATAACTCGGTCATTCAAACTCACATCCACTTGGGAGAACAGGGAATGTAGAAATAAGTTCACGGGGGCCACGGGTTCTTTGTCGGCTATAGGTGATCCATCCGATTTCACAATCTTTGCTTTCACGTATAGAAAGGAAGAACCCAGATCCATATATTCATCTCCGCTTCCAGATATGTTAAATTCCACGGGGCCTCCATCTCGTATATTAGAGAGGGGGTGGTATTCGATAAAATGTCCTTTTTCTATAGCTGTCTGAGTAGGTGGGGTCACGAATAAATCCAATTCGCTCTTGGTACAGGGTGAAGAATCTTTATGGATAGACATCTTTAGGAGAAAATATCTCGTGTTCTCGCTTTCTTTGCTGAAGTGGGAATGAAGTGATTCTCGGATCGCTTCCTCTTTTTATTGCTTTTTCCAGAACCAATCATATTCTTCATCTGGGTTGCAGCCTTGTCTGTTAAATTACGACCTGCTTCTTTTAAATGGCGTTTGGCTGCCACTTTTAAATCTTCTCCTCTGGATACATCTCCCATCACATTGAGTCCACTCTGCCATATTTGTTTTCCCACGGCTTTGGCACCCGATTTTAGAATGGGCACAGCCGCTCTAAAAAAGGAACGAAACAAACTCCCAAATCCATATCCTTTTTGAAATGCAGATCCTTGATAATAATCCAATCCATTACCGGTTTGCTGAAGATAGTAGTCTTCAAAAGATTTCTGGCAACATTCATAAGGCACATACATTATGAGAGATACTTTTGGCGAAAGTGTAGCTTCACGTACGAGCGCCCGCGTTCAAATGGCGTAAGTTCTCCTGTGTGCGTCCTTATAACGATTTCCAAAGTGTCAATCATCTTTCTACTCACAGGTAAATAGTGGGGGCGGTCGAATGTTAGAGAAACCAATTCACCGTCGTTTCCGGCCACTTTCACTATGCGTAAAAGGGGTGCTAGTACATCTCCCACAATTTGGGGTTCCACAATGTCGGAATACACAAACAGTACATGATAATGAGCGTTCACATCTGCAACGTAGGGTCCTTCCACACTGGTTTCTAAATGAGAGTCCGATTCAATCACCATGGGATTAAAACCCAGTACTTGAGCCATTCCTTTGTCTAAAATCACTCTTGCTTTGTTCTTTACTTTAATGCGTACTCGTTTCGTAACAGGATTATAATGAAAGGAGATCTTGTTTTGGTGGTCTTTGATAAAAATAGCTTTCAAAATGTCTGGGATGGTTTCGTAATATCCCGCTGGTATTCTACGTACAAGCATTTTACCATCTCCTAGATCAAATCCAATAAAATTGTTCTCGGCAGTTATATTCATCCACGTATGGGGGTATAAAAACTCTGTAATTCCAATCTCCCAGCTTCCCTTTAGCTCTATAGGGGTGGGTAATCTCGTAATAAAATGTGAAATTTTATTCTCAGGAAAGTAGCTCATCGAGCTATCACTAGGAAGTGTCACGTAGAAACTCATCGTATCAACTGATTTCAGAAACAGGCGTCCCTTGCTTTTATAGGGCGGATAAATCAGAGGCAGGTATCCACTGATTAAACTTGTGGGGATAACCTCGATATTTTACAAAGTATTCCATATTATTCTTCTTGAAACGCTTCTTTAACACTTTTTCAATGGGGAATTCCTCTTTCATTCTCACTTTTTGTAGTTCTTGCAGGTAAAAGGTACCTTGTATGGGTTCTCCTAGTAAATCTTGGATTCTGTATACAGCAGGTTCTCGTTTCACACATTCTGTCACTCTAAATAATTCTTCCGACCAATTTGTTTCATACCCCTTCTCAAAGGTCATTTTAACCTTGGATACTCGCACAGTGTCCCCCGCATTTAAAATACATTTGGATACACCCTTAGGCAGGTTACCATAGAGCGTAAACCACACTTCTTGTTCATTGTCCGAATTCACATTCACAGGGGCTTTCTTAATGCTGGAGTGATAGGTATGATTATAGCTATCCATCAACGAGTCCAATACATCCAAATAGCGATAAGTATTCTGATTGGTAAAGTATTTCCACATTTTTGTCTTAAGGGTTCTGTTAAACCTCTCAACAACAGATGCTTTTGTGGTGTTAAACGTTGTAAAAAACTTGATATGATGCTCTTTAAGTAATTTTTGAAATTTCTGATTCTTAAATTCTGTACCTTGATCCGTCTGCAGAGATTTTGGAATGCGCTCTTTAAATATAGTCTGAAAGGCGTTCACGATATCTACCCCTCTCTTGTGCTTCAGGGGTATAGCCCATGCATACTTGGATAAAATATCAATACATGTTAAGATGTAGCGAAATCCATCATTCTGTCGACTGAGCGTTGACATATCAGCTAAATCGGCTTGCCATTGCTGATCTATAGAATACACTATAACACGGTTGGTTTTAAATTTCCGCTGAACTGGCTTGTGTAATGTATAAGCATCCACACCTTGTAACCAATTCTGAATTTCCTTCTTGGGTACTTTTCCTTGAAGAGCACGATATATGCTATCCACTCCACCGAAACTTGCGGGGTGCTTGGGGTCTTGGTAGGTTCCGTCCATCATTCCAACATGGAAATATTCACAGATTCGTTTAGATGCAGAATAAAATCCCTTGGTATATTTAAATCAATCAAAACTTCCGTTGTAATGTATACTATTAAAACAGTTATCAGATAGACACACGTCACAATAACCTCCTCTCTCGAAGACATGACTTTAAATAAACTAATCGCTCTTCTCGCCTCTTTTATATACAGATTTAAAAATAGCGCCAAATCTTAAAATGCGCTCTCTGAAACGCTGGGCGTCAATTTCCCAGAATCCCTTGCGATCTTCATTTTTGGGTACCTCTATAATGCATACCTCCTCACGAAATCTAACTCGCTTCATCCTGACCGACCTCTTTCAATTCCAAGACTCGAATGATTGGAGAAACACACCCCTCCTATACACCCAATTCACGCGATTCTACTACTCTAAAAACACGCGATTCTGCTACTTTAAAACACCAATTCACGCGATTCTGCTACTTTAAAACACCAATTCATGCGATTCCGCTACTTTAAAACACCAATTCATGCGATTCCGCTACTTTAAAAACGCGTTTTTGTTAGTTTTTTACAAGTAAAAAGTATGTTTTTGTGAAAAAACGTTAAAAAATAGCACAAGTGTGAAAACATATGTTAATTTCCATAGAGAAAACGGCACAAGTGTGGTTTTTGAAAAGTAAAAAACTTATATTTGCGAAAAAATATAAGAAAAAAACTTGCATTTACGAAATTTTGTTAGTAAAAAGTATGTTTTTGTGAAAAAACGTTAAAAAATAGCACAAGTGTGAAAACCTATGTTAATTTCCATAGAGAAAACGGCACAAGTGTGGTTTTTGAAAAGTAAAAAACTTACATTTGCGAAAAAATATAAGAAAAAACTTGCATTTACGAAATTTTGTTAGTAAAAAGTATGTTTTTGTGAAAAAACGTTAAAAAATAGCACAAGTGCGAAAACCTATGTTAATTCCCATAGAGAAAACGGCACAAGTGTGGTTTTTGAAAAGTAGAAAACTTACATTTGCGAAAAAATATAAGAAAAAAACTTGCATTTACGAAATTTTATTAGTAAAATGTAAAATTCTTACAGTTATGTATTCGTAACCGCGATATAGCGGAGAGATATTGACATGACCTTGGTATACCCCTTAACCTACAAATAGGGCAAGCACTCTTTTCTTAGAAGGCGGAGGGATATTGTAGACCTTGGTAAACCCTTGGTATACCGCTGGTAAGTTCTTGACACGCTTCTTGCACGCAATAACATAGACCTTGGCGGAGGGATATTGGCACGCTCCTAGCATGCGGAGGGATAACAATGGCCTTGATTACTTAATTACTTTATTTCATTATCCTCATTAACACCTTTCATTCATTTAGAAAAAGAAAAAAAGAAAAAGAAAAAAAAATCCCAATTTTAATTCTTCTTTCTGCAGCTAGGGGGCGCTGATGGTACTGCACAGCCTCCCTCACAGGTGAGTAGGTGTTGCCACCCCGAAAATAGTTTCTCCTATACTTAGAAAGAATCTGAAGTTTAACCCCCCATAGTTCCACTTTTCACCGCTAGGAGGCGCTGGTTGCACTGCACAGCCTCCCGTGCAGAACCTAAGCCGTTGCCACCCCCAAAAAAGTTTCTACCCTACTTAGAAAAAATCTCATTCCAAAAAATTTATTTCCCCCTCAACCCCTCGTATAAGACTACGACATCGTTGCCACCCGAAAAAAGTTTCTCCAAAATTTTTACCCCCACTTTTTTTTTCATTTACCCCCCTTTTACACCCCCGTCCAGGATTACGGAATTCAAGATGGCGGCCATTGCACAGCTTTGCACAGCATTGCACAGCCTCCGCAGCAGAACACCCCTTTCTTAACTACTCATGGAGGATAAAAATAGCAGTTGGAAGCTAACCTGACGTAAAAATAAGAGGTGGTTAGTCAGATTGTCAATTACACGTCAATATAATATTAGAAGGGAGGATGCAGAGTCCACTGCAACAATAAGAGCTTACGATTCCGTCTCAGTAGCCGCTCGTCGGCTGACCAATAAAAAGATCCCTGGTTCGATTCCCGCTTGGTGCAGCAAGGTTTTCACACCCTGTGTTCTCTACACAATATCAAATCTATTAGTCTATATAGAAAAAGGATGGGGCAGCCCGGTGGTTACTACTTGGAGATTGCACTCGAGCAACCGGAGTTCGATTTGGCTTTACCCAAATTGTCCCTATGTCCATGCGGAGTACTGATACGTTAACTATGTGGATCCGTAAGTCCTTCCAAGAGGTTGGTGGTAGAGGGAAAAGGGCACGGTCTCTGTGGATACCGTCGCCACTGTGTTACCTGTCTAAATTAGGTGGCACTTTTCAGCCGTCGAAACAGATATCTTACACCTTCGGGTAGGTTGGACGGTCTGGGTTGCAGAAGAAGAATCTATATAGAAGGCCGTGTGTCGGACCCGTCAGATTGTTCTCTAATGCATTCTTCTCCTTCTCATTCCCGTATTAGTTTTTATCATTATCCAACTGGGAAAATTGTTTTCAAAAAACAATATACTTTGCAACTTAATCAATCAGCTCATCAGCGGCACTCTTTTACGTACGTAATCTCCTTTAGTGAAACTGTAGTAGAGAGGAGCATCCGTATAAAAGGAGCCCGTTTTGCATTACGGGAGAGAAGATAACGAAAAATTCCGAAACAAGTCGTATATCACTCCCACAATTCCGCCTGAGGATCTGCGGAGAAGAAAGCGCCCAGAAATCGATATTTTACGAACAAAATTAGAAAATGGCTCAGAATTTTGTTTGATATTTTTTTTTCCTTTTCTTTTATGTTTCACGCCGGAAGGATACCATCCAGAACGGAAATGATAGAAGAACACGTAGTATTCTTGTTTGATAAATAGGTGGATATTTTAGGAAGAAATTTGAGGAGTTTTTCATTTGTGTCATGATAAAAAAAAATATCCAGATATTTTGGAGTCTCAAAATAGCAGAAGAACAAGAAATATATAAAGGAAGCATGTGGAGGCAAGTGGTCGTGCACACTTTATTTCCAACAGAATTAAGAATTTTTATACTCTTTTGCACACTTAATACAGTCAGACGGATTTTCAAAGAAACTTGAAGTGATGTTTTAGAATCGCAAGTGGAAATATTTTATGAATCACCACCACACCCCCTCCGAAATTGGTTGCTCAATCTATAACAGCCATCATCTAAGCTTTCAATTTCGTCCCAGTAGCTCAACGGTAGAGCGTCGGCTGGCCAGTTTGGAGATCCAGAGTTCGATTTCCGGTTGGGCAGCAAGGTTCTTTGCAATGGCGCCAAAACAAGAACCGAAAGGTCGAAATATCAAGTACTCTAAGTTTGAGTTAAGTTCTTTTTCGCAGATTAAGAAAAAATCCTCTACAATGGCATCTAAAGAGCATAAAGAGACAAGCAAATTTTACAATGGTGCCCGAAAAAATCAACCCTGTAGTTAGTGTAAAGATATTGGAGGTTTGAAGACCCCAGACCGTGTGATTCACATAGTGGGTTTAGAGTAGCTAGCTGCAAGACCGGGAAAGGATACCTCCTGCACTCAGGAGGCACCGAAGGTCTACCAACCCGCCAAACGAACATTTATTTAGGTCTAAAAAGATAACAATTGATGAAAAATGTTGTGGTTAAACAGACAGTTTTACATTATATTTGTTCTTGACATGCACGTCCATTTTTCAAAAATGGGAAAAGGGTTATTGCGAATATAGATACAAAGATCATTGAAAAATAAAATTTAGAGTGAGGTATATTGACATAATGAAAAATAGATTGAAATTAAAGAAAATAATAAAATTTCAAAAGGGAAATTTAGAAAATATGTAAAAAAGAAAATATATGGAAAATGAAAGGAAGTTAGGCACATGGAAAACAAAAACAGTAATTTAGGATAAAATTTAGAAAAGAAAATTTAGAAAAAATACAAATAAAAAGGGTCAAAATTAAAAAATGAACCGATATCGGAGATATATAGACCTCAGACCGTGCGACTCACATAGTGGTAGAGTAGCTAGCTGCACTGTCGGGAAAGGATACCTCCTGCACTCAGGAGGCACCCAAGGTCTACCATCTCGCCAAACTAACATTTATTTAGGTCTAAAAAAGTAACAATTGATGAAAATATTGTGGTTAAACAGAAGTTTTACATTATATTTGAACTTGACAAGTACGTCCATTTTTCAAAAATAGGAAAAAGATCATTGCGAATATAGATAAAAAGATCATTGAAAAATAAAATTTAAAGTACGGTATATTAACATAATGAAAAATAGATTAAAATGAAAGAAAATAATAAAATTTAGAAAAAAAGTAAAATTTAGAAAATATATAAAAAGAAAATATATGAAAAGGAAGAAAAAAATTAGGCACATGGAAAACAAAAACAAAAATTTAGAATAAAATTTAGAAAAGAAAAATTTGAAAAAGTACAAATAAAAAGGATCAAAACAAAAGAAAGAACCGAGAAAATAAGAACATTTAGCATAGTTTTTTTTTTTAAACAGAAAATATGGAGGGAACACAATAAGTCCATATAAGTTAATAAGAATGGTATCGGAGGTCTGAAAATTACCCTAGTACGACCAGTACGGATTCAGTGGGATCTGGAAGTTTAAGCGCCGATTTCAAATTGAGAGGATAACGACCACGCAGGATACTCATCTGGGTAAAAATAGTAGTCGCTGGAGGCTAGCTTGGGGTAAAAATAGTAGGAGGTAGTCAATCAGATTGTCAGTTGCCCGCCAATATGACATTAGAGGGTGGAGAATGCAAAGGCCGCTTCGACGCGAAGAGCTTGCAATTTCGCTCCAGTAGCTCACAGTTAGAGCATCGGCTCGCCAGTTTGGAGAACCAGGGTTCTATTCCCGGTTGGGGCAGCAAGGTATCTTACAAGCTCTATCTATGGACAATCCTGAGGAAGACGTTGCAGAGAAAATGTAAAAAACAATTGTTATTGGAACTGGCATCTCTAGAACCAGAAGTAGAAATCCTTAATGAGATCTCTTCACTCATTAGAATTTAATGTTAAGATCTATTTATAGTAGTTTCTGAAAAGTAACTGCTTCAAAAAGCATCCGGGTGTTAAAACATAGATGACACATTTAATAGACACCGATAACAAAATCTGTTGATTATTTTCATCAAGAACGATTTATGGAAATGCCTTTCTTCATATATGGTATATTATCCACAAGATCAAAATTACTAATCTCTAGCGAAAGCAGTGTTGAATACATCAGATTGTACCCTATTACTAGACACTGTCTCGGTTTCTTTCGTGCATTAGTTATGTTATTATCTGACGCCCTTACCCCTTCATGTCATTATCCAACAGAGTAAACTCTGTAAAATGGAATATACTTTGCAACTTAAGGGTGAGCGTCAGTAAATTTTCTGCCCTATCCGCGCTTTGTTAACTTTCGCGGCACACATATTTCGCCGAAATTCTGCTCAAACAGTTGCAAAATATTTTCTTATAGATAAAATGCTATGCTTAGATTATATTAATACTAAATTTAATACTCAATAAAACATAGAAAATATGTTTTATTTTAATTTAAAATATTTTTGGTGCTGCCATCTGTTGTCGTAATTTAATTCATACCGATTATTTTTATTTTTTAATGAACATTTTAAAATGTCTATTCCGTCTAATATGCTATTAAATACAACAACAAATCATATATAATGCCATAATCACGAAAACGTAATTGAACTTGGACTTGAAGACAAAGGAACTTGAAGACAAAACTGCAGTCCTCAGTGATGTATATTCAGATCCCTTATCAAATTTACAGAATGATAAATTAACTTTCCGTGATTGTGGCATTATCATATATGATCTGTTGTTGTATTTAACACTGTATTAGAAGGAATAGATATTTAAAAATGTTTATTAAAAAAATAAAAATAATCTGTATAAATTAAATTACGACAACAGATGGCAGCACCAAAAATATTTTGGATTAAAATAAAAAATATATTCTATGTTTTGGGGGGCATTAAATTTAGTTTTAATATAATCTAAGCATTGCATTTTATCTTTTAGAAAATATTTCGCAACTATTTGAGCATAATTTCGGCGAAATATGTGTGCCGCGAAAGTTAACAAAGCGCGGATACGGCAGAAAATTTACTGACGCTCACCCTTAATCAATCCCCCTTCAACGGTTCTCTTCTAGGTACTTAATCGTCTCCATGTAAACTGTAGAAGAGAGGAACATCCGTAAAGGAACCCGTTTTGCATTATGGAAGGGAAGATAACGAAAAATCGTGAAACAAGTGGTACATCACTCTCACAATTCCGCCTGAGGATCTGCAGAGAAGAAGGCGTCAAGAAATCGATGATAGTTTACGAACAAAATTAGAAAATGGCTCAGAATTTTGTTTGATATTTTTTCTTTTTTTAGTTTTTCTTTTATGTTTTACGCCGGAAGGATACCAACCAGAAAAGAAATGATAGAAGAACCCGTAGTATTCTTGGTTGATAAATAGGTGGATAATTTAGGAAGACATTTGAAGAATCTTTCATTTGTGTCATGCTAAAATTTGTTTTCAAGAAATTTTGGAGTCTTACAATAGCAGAGGAACAAGAAATATATAAAGGATGCATATGGGATCAAGTGGTTGTGTGCACTTTATTTCCAACAGAATTAAGAATTTTTATATTCTTTTCCACATTTATTTCTCAAAGTCAGGAGCATTTTCAAAAAAGTCTTAAGTGATATTCTAGAATCGCCAGTGGAAATAATTTATCAATTACCCCCTCTACCCCCTCCGAAATTAGTTGCTGAATTCATACGAGCCATCATTTAACCTTTGTTTATGGACAATCCTGAGAAAGACGTTGTAAAGAAAATGTACAAAAAAATGTTTATTGGAACTGATCTCTAAAATCAGAAGTAGAAATCTATAGTGAGACTTCTTCTCACATTAGAATTTAATGTTGAGATCTATTTATAGTAGTTTCTGTTAAAATTAACTGCTTCAAAAACATTCGGTTGTTAAAACATAGATGACTCATTTGAATTGACACCAGTAACAAAACCTATTAATTATTTTTATCAAGAACGAGTTATGGAAATGTATTTCTTCATTTGTGGTATCCAAATTATTGATCAAAATTACTAATCTGTAGTGAAAGCGCCGTATTGAACACATCAGATTGTACAATATTATTTGACATTATCTCTTTCATTTACGCATTGTTATATTATTGTACAACGTCATTATCCAACAGCGTAAACTGTTTGCAAAATGGAATATACTTTGCAGCTTAATCAATCAGCAGCTCTTCATAGGCTTCTACGTACGTAATCGCTTTCAGTGAAACTGTAGTAAATAGAAACATCCTGTAAAGGAGCCCGTTTTGCATTGCGTGAAGGAGGATAACGAAAAATTCAGAGACAAGTCGTACATCACAGTCACAATTTCGCCTAAGGTTCTGCGGAGAAGAAAGCATCAAGAAATCGATGATATTTTACGAAGAAAATTGGGAAATGGCTCAGAATTTATTTTATTTTATTTTTTTATGTTTCGCGCCGGAAGGATACCATCCAGAAAGGAAATGATGGAAGAACCCGTACTATTCGTGGTTGAAAAATAGGTGGATATTTTGGGAAGAAGTTTGAGGGTGCTTCTTTCATTTGAATCGGTCTTGAGTTGGTTTTCAAGACATTTTTGAGTCGTAAAATGGAAGAGAAAATTACACAGAGTTACAAAAATAGACGATAGATGGCTCTGAATAGTTATAATTAAAACCTAAGTGATACAGAATGATTTTGTCTGGTTGTACTCTAGGCTCCCTGGTGGGATGTTGAAACGCCACTCCCGTACCCTCTTTCGTTACCAAACTGAAAAGTGAATTATTTTTGTTTTAAAATTCTATATTGTTAATTACATTTTTTTTAATTTTGATATTAATTAAGCTATTTTGGTAGTGGGAGACAATTTGGATTATATAAGGTGATTCGAAACTCTCTATACAAACTTTAACGGGAGATAGGAAACATTAAAACGTGCCTTTTTCGTATATGAATTGTCCGCAAACGTCAGCATATGGTGGTAGAAAGCTCTTATTATATAATGCATTATATATGCGTGCGTGCAAAGAAACTTTCTGTTCTCAGTAGCAAAATTTTCTGATTACTCCTTTTCAATTTCAAGGAAGTTATTGAAAGTAGTTAATACTATCGATAGTCCGTAATATAACTAAATATCGTAGCTGATAATAACTAACAGCAATTGTATACCGACCACACGAATAATCTACGTATTAGTAGAGTAGCATTTTTTACTTTCTATACCACAAATTTTTTAATAATAAATGATTCATATATTTTGAATTTGCATTTATTGCAAATTCTTGAACCTGCGATTAGGGTCACTGAATTAATGTCACAGTTTGACGATAAGAACCACATATTGAAACCGGAGATTAAAGGCGCTTCGCGCCTGGTGCTCTGTCCTGAACGACACTCATAGACATATTGCAAATTGTCATACATCTTTTAATTTTGTGTCGAGATAACTGCTTTGCGGGGGCAGTAAATAAAATATAGCGATTATGATAGCTAACACTAAATAAAGGTCGTTGTCTAAAAGTATCAATTCATTTAAATTTTTTTTAATACTTTCTAAAAGTATAATTTATTAGTAGTTCTGAGAAAGTTATGTTTTTGTGTATTTGCCATTTTGGACGAGTTACTGGATGAATGTGTGTATGTATGCATGGTCATTTCAGTTTTCATTTCATTACAGCACACATAAAATAAATATTTGAGAAACATACGGATTTATTTTGTAACACACTTTTAACAGGTAAAACAGGTAAACAGTCTGATGCCATTAAATCTCAAAAATTTCCAGGAGGAATTTCAGACTTGAATATAACCGTTTACAAATGCGATAGAAACATATTTTTTACTAAATTTTTTTCTACCAAAATGTTATTTGAGAGAAAAGGGGCTCATAGTATTGTTGAGAATGAGAAATAGCTAAAAAAAATGCTCATGAAAAAATAGTTACAACATTCACCGAAACGAGAAAAAAACGAAAAAATATAAGATAAAATATTTGGTTTAGTTACCAAAGCGATGTTGTTATAGAAATATATAATTTCCTTTTGGAATATTCTATCAGTAATTTCTCAGTATTAAACTTTTAAATTATCAGGCATATTTAAAGCAGCATGTTAAAAAATTTTATCATTAATAAATGCAATTGTTTATATACCGTATTTTTCTACTTTCAATTAAATATTTCAATTTTCTCACGAGGCTGCATGAAAGAAAAGCAAATTTAACACAAATCTTAGTTTAACTACAATTTTTCTAAAATGAAATAAAATATTTAATCCCATGAAGGATGAGGTCCGCGAAAACTTATTCATTTATCTATCTAGAGACCTTTCTGCTCAAATATTAAATAAACACTGGTAAAGTATAATGGGATATTATAGAAAGAGGTATGGCTAAATTTGTAGGCGTGGCTTAAATGTCGCAGATATTGTTTATAATATTCCTGTCGTTCTGAGGCTATCTGACTATACGTCCTACCATGAATGCTTCAACGTCAGTTTATTCATGGTTAATGGCATAAATCGTTAAAATTTTTGAAGAAGGATGAGATAATGGCTAATAAGGTATCATCAATTTTGAATAAAATCTTAATTGAAGGTAAGCCAAGTAAATTATAATTAAAGTTCATCCAAATTAAGTATTGTGAAGTTAAAGCTAAACCAAACAATGATTTTTTCGCCGATCCGGTGATCGATGGTTGTTTCCGTCTGATTGCTGGATTGCGGGTTCGAATCCCACCAGCGGGCATGGATGTTGTCATGTCGAGGCCAAGTCAGACTTCCACCCTTCGGGGAGCCTTTATAAAAGTGAAGCTGCAATTCTTCTCCCCTTCGCCATGGGATACCCTGGGGGGGTCTTGTGTTTTATACGGTAACAATCGAATTTAACATTGAATATAAATGTATATTCTTTTCCAATGTTTATTTATGTAAGTCAGCTTTCTGTTCCCAGAAAATTTTTGGATAATCTTATTTTTCGTTTAAATTTACTGGACGCGGTTTAAGAATTGAAGTAATTGGAATGCATTGAGTAAACTTGATTGAAATGCAATCAAGGCAGTATATGTTTAAAATCTTCTAAGGAGCATTACATAAACTAGAGTTACCTCTAAAACTTTGGAAGCCGAGGCCCAATGCTTTTCAAAATCAGTCTCAATGTTGATATTGTACATTATTTTATTATTAACATTATTAAAATATTAATTTAAGGACCAATAATTTAAGGTAAATTTCAAAATCTTGAGCGGGGATTCAACAGACTTTTCATAAAAACAATCCTGCTTTCATCAAGGTCATCAAGGTCAAATACCAGCTCAGTAATACAACAGTGTGAATAGAATCTGTGATTAATGTGATTCTTGACTAATATGCATTTTTGTAGTCATTTCTGCAATCGTCAATTTCTTATTTGCAAAGAGCTCTTAATCAGAGACCTATTTTCAAAATTTCAGTTGAGAGCTGAAATTCTCCTTGTGTTACAGTACGTATTTGAATTAATGTTAAGTTTATCCCTGAGAGATATGAATTTCGATAGCACTTGGTTTTTGAAAACTTTTCTAAATAGGTAATTTCTATTCTATGGTTACCACAAATTATTTAATAATAAATTATATGTTAAATTTGAATGTGCCGGCTTCGCTAATTTTCAATTAATATCTGCACCAAAATGTGGATCGTCATTAAATACAATGATCAGTTATACTTGGTATTCATAGTCACTGAATACTGTATTAGTCAGTGCTCATTATTGCGTCTCTGCGATTTTTAAAAATGTATAGATTAATTTAAATATTGCTAGTTGCCAGAATAATTTAATTCCGGGGTGCGAAAACCCCATTTTCGAGTGGAAAATCAAACCATCTACGGGTTTTGCGTTGTCCAGGCATTCATCAAATTTCACTTTACAACTAGTTGAAAAGTGTTTATGACTTTGTTCATTCTGGCTGTCTGTCTGTTCGCACGATAATTGCCGTAAAAATGACTTTATCAAAATGAAATTTTATTATGTTGTTGAGACGGTCTATGGGAATGTAAATGAATAATATCACACAATGAATCTTCGATTGAACTCGGGTCGAAAAAATGAAATAGATTAAATCCCATGGAACCTAATTTTTCAAACATTTTTAAGCAAATTTAAAATTCACTAATTGCTTCGAACATTTTAAAAAATTTTCAAATTATCCCATAAAATATATAAAAAAAATTTCAGCAAAATATGTTCGGTAGTTTTTTTAAATAAAAATTAAAATAATAATTGTACCCATATTATATGAAGAGATCACGTGACCATTTTCAAAGTAAAATATGGCATCCATCTTTTTTCCCAACTGTCAAAATCGTGATTTTAAAAATTATTTTTAATTTATATTTAGTGTTGCATCCCTCCTAAAACCGCTTTATTTTTGCTTAATTTCTGTGCATCTGTATACTGTGCCAACGCAATTACAATATTTTTGAGTTTAAATGATCATCGAACTTTGATTATTTCTACAACGAAGTCTAATTTTAACGTATGCAGAATATAAACACATCAAGCTGTAAGATGAGTTGTATAAGAATAGCTGAATTTTTTAACGCAAAATTATTTAGCTCTGGAGTCTGGAATATAGCTGATATGAATGAAACATTCACTGATTTCACATAGAGAAGCAGACGATTTTATAGTATTCCCTTTTTCGATGAAGTTTTAAGCATGGAGTTGAAAATATTTTTACCTCCATGGTTTGAAGTTTTTAAGTAAAATGAATTATTGTAGTATTGTGATAATTTTTAAAATATCATCGCTGAATGAAAGGAATGAGAAAAAGGTTATGAATGATATATTCAATGCTTTTATTTAGAGAGCCAGGCGATTTATTTTCGATGACGTTATTTGAATAAAGTTCGTTTTTTTTCGATGAAATTTTAAGTTTTCAAATATAATAAATTATAGTAGTATTGTGATAATTTAAAAAATATCACCGCTAAATGTATCGCATTTTAGAGATATTTAAATAAAATCGGATTGTAGTTGGAAAGTGTTTCATAATCAATGATTTGTGCATGATTAATCGTTCTTGTTTATTATTATAGAAGAAGATACCAACTGTAATTACACCATTGCCTTCAAAAAACACTACCTATTTAAAAGTAAAAAATTCCCAGCCGCAACGCACTTTTTCCCTAAAAACAATCTCATTCCCTAAAATGTTCCATCAAGCTCGGCAGTAATAGATACCTTGGAGTATGGGATGACAAAATTGGCTCTGGTTTTCCGAGAAACACACTTTCTACTGTGCATCTCACTTTAATAGATTCTCCGTCTTCTATATCTGCAAAAAAGAAAGGGGGGAGGTTTGCGGAGAAAACTTTATTTAGGAAGCGAAATTTTGCCAGAATCTCATAAAATAAACCTTATAAGGAAAATATTTACAACAGGGATTTGGATGGAAAAGATTTTAGGGATGAAAAATAGAGCTTTGCCACTTTATTCGATAAAGAAAGAGGTTTGCTACTTATTAAATTAATTTTAAACACGTGTCTGGCTTTAAGAACAAGCGCCAAGGATGTCTTTTCTTTGTCTGTTCTTTGTCTGAATTTCTAAAGCAGATTATTCTATGCAAAAGTCTAGTGTGAGTTAATATCAAAGGTGAACTATGTGTATAAAGAGTGTTTTCCCTTCTGCTAGTTTCGGAAGGATATAACGTTGTAAGTCCGTTTTTTTTTTTTTTACTTTTTACACAATGCACATATGCAAAGAGAATGTAACGAGGTCAAAAATATAAAAATTTTTATGAATTTGCACGTTTTGAGCATCCCTGAATATGAATTAACCATTTTTCAATAGTGTCTGTGTATGATTCCGTGGTCACTTTGCATGTCGAATAAATTGAGCAAATCGAATAACATTTGATACGACTAGAACGTCAGATGCCTGTTGCTTTAGGGAATGAACGAACTAGGGAAAGACATGTAATTTTTCAAATTTATTTTTCTGAAAATTGGGAAAGCGTTCTAAAACATCGTTATATTTTACAATGTTGCAAATATAGGTATTTTGTACGAGATTTTTTTTATTTTAAGCGAATGCCCTCATTTATAGCAAAATACATTAACATGTTCCATTCTTGAGATAATTTGCGTTTTTGATTTAGAATAAAAAAAATATGTATCTGTTATCAAAGTGCATATTACTTCCTTTATGTACATAATGTATAAGGAAAGTATTGTGACGGGGACGAAAATTTGAATTCGAGTTTTTGACGGAAGAGCACGTTTCAAGCATCCCTGATCACGAATCAAACATTTTTGAAGTGATGTCTGTGTGTGCGTGTGAAAGTATGTGTGTGTGTGTGTGTCAGTGAGTCTGTGGAGATGATAACTGACGAACGAATGGACCGATTCGAACAAAATTTGGTGCAAAAATCACAATCCGTAAACACTGGAAGTCTATTGTTTTTATACGCAATCGAATGTTCAGAACCCCCCTAAATTTTTGAGTGAAATTTTGAAAAAATCATCAAAAAATCAAATAGACATACGGTACCCAAATAGACATTTCTTATGTAATTTTTAATTAGAAAACGATTGACATAAATTTTAAAACGCTAACATGAACCGTTCTCGAGATATTGCACATTTTTCAAAAAAATTATCAAAACGTTATATAAAATAAAAAAAATATTTCCTATTGAGAAACTTTTCATATGTAATACCGTGCGATAAATTCGGTGACATCATTCTCGTGGATCTAACTCGTTTCATTCATGAAAACAGATACTTTGAGTAATACTTTTGTATTTGAACGCCAATAGTCATTTATCTGCTGTAAGAATAACTTATTTCTCCGTCCATAACCCTTGACGAGATTTTGGCGACGAATTTCGCGGAATGTCGCCAACTTGGCGACATTTTTTATTGTTGCCAAATTAACAAAAATCTCGCTAAATTGATAAAAATGATGCTAAATCAATGAAAATGACGTCTCATTGAAGAAAATTCAATATCTTGGAAAGAATATAAGTATCTACTATAGGAATAACATTTTTTTTAACTTTAAAAGTATTAAATTCATTGCATTATATAAGGGAAGTCATGTGTTTCCCACATCAGATTCTTTTTTATGCATTTATAACCGTCAATGTATCGAAACCATTGTTTAGGAGCTATCAGTAGCCGTTCTCGAGATATTTATTTTTCCGCATGGAATATTTGGAATGCGTTTCGAACATATTGAGTGAATCGAATGCTATTTAATGTGACTGTAATAATCATACCAAATAGCCTTGAAAATTAATTGACCTCTGACGTAAATTGATAGTAATAACCAATGAACGGTAAAAGTATATTAATTTAACACTTTTTTTTAACGAAAATCAAAAATAATTTTTTAATTATCAGTATGTTAAAAGTAATTGCCATAATAGCCATTTTATGTATGTCTTTTTTTTTTTTTTAATTTAGAAGCAACTAAAATAATTTGCAGGACGATAATACGTGCTGTTTTCGAAACATTGGCCGTCTTTGATCTAAAATGGAAATTTAAAAAAAATAAATATATAAATATACGCTCAATATTTTTAAATGCATGAATCATTTTGTAACTACTTTTAACAAGAAATAAATGGATATTATTGTTAAGCAGTTATCTCGAACGGTTCTCGAGATATTTGAAAATTTACTTTTCCATATTTTTTGTTTTCATTTTGTTCCTGGTTAAAAGTGTTAAAAATAATAATAGTGACTATATTTAACTTTCTGTGATTTTTTTTTTTAGATAATACAAAAAACGTACAATAACTTGAGAACAGCGCATGTTAGTGTATGCTGTTGGTCGTAGAAATACAAAACTATTACACAAGTATTTTCTCTCGTGAGTAGAACGAACTATTATTTACTTATTTGCAAATGGCCAGGCACTTGATATATTCAATCATTCGCTCATACATTGATCAGAATCGTGAACCCTCTAACCGTCACGAGACGTTGCCCGGCGCATCAGTGGGGGTCGAACACACTACGCGCCGACAAACACTACAACACAACATGAACCGCAGGTGAAACTGAAATCCACAACTCGCCAGCCGGAATAGCACGAGGAAATGCTTACCTTGACCGCTCAGCCACAGCGTCGGCTATTGAACAAACTAAATCCACAAAAATGCTGTGAACAAATGTGTCGTATAATATTGCGTGAAAGATGGTAAATAATTTTTAATTTTGTGTAATATTTTTTATATATTTATTAGAAAAATGTTCAATATCTCGAAAACCAGTTCATGTTAGCCTTATAAAGTTTATATCATTCGTTTTCTAATGAAAAATTGCATAAGAAATGATAATTTTTGTAACATTATTAAAAGTTTTGATTTTTTAATGATTTTTTCAAAATTTCACTCGAATATTTAGCTGGTCTTCCGAACATTGCGTTTGAAAACAATTGGTATACTGTATTCACCGATTGTAATATTTGTACCAAATTTCGTTCGAAATGCTCTATTCGTTCTTGAGATATCACTTCCACAGACTCACGGACACACACACACACGAACAATACAGAGTCAGCTTTGACGATAAGAGCTTGCAATTTCGTCCCAGTAGCTGAACGGTAGGGCGTCGGCTGGCCAGTTCGGAGATCCAGGGTTCGATTCCCTGTTGGGGCAGCAAGACACTTTACAATGGCGTCCGAACGAATTAACACAGTAGGTTAGGGCAAAGATGTCGGGGTTTTGAAAGTGACCTTAGTAGTATCAGGGGGCTAAGTAGTATCAGGGAGCTAAGCTGGGATAAAAATAACAGGAGGTGGTCAGTCAGATTGTCAGTTGCCCACCAATCTGACATTAAATGGTGGAGAATGCAGAGTCCACTTCGACGATAAGAGTTTGCAATTTCGTCCCAGTAGCTCAACGGTAGAGCGTCGACTGGCCAGTTCGGAAATCCAGGGTTCGATTCCCGATTGGGGCAGCAAGTCACTTTACAACAAACATCACATCAAAAACGTTCGAATCCAGTTCAGAGATGCTTAAAATGTGCTCTTCCGTCGAGTACTCATTCGAATTTTTGACTCGTCACAATACTTTCGTTATACATTATACTATGTATATAGGGAAAGTAAAATTGAATTCGAGCCTAGGGAAAATCATATGCTCCACACATTAAATTTTTTCTTTACAGAAAATAAATTGACCTCAGCTTTTATTTTATCCGACAGAACCTTTACTTCCTCTTTTCAGAGATAGAATAGTAAGACCGCTTCATTTTTGAAGAAAAGAAAATTCTAATAGATTTGACTGTTTTCCTTTATGAAAAGAATAGTGACCACATAAGGGCCGATAAAGACTATTTTATTGACCCAAGAATTGGAACGATAAGACTGCCGTGGATAAAACTTTCTTATATTCCTCCTATTCGAGATTCCAGTTGTTTTGGCCCATCGATTTTTGCTGTTGCTTGCGGTTGTTTTATCTTTACCATTTCGTTGATGGCCAGTCATCTCCCCTCCACCCCAACCCTCATAGATATTGATCGTAATAAATTCTTCCAGATCGGGGCAAGATTTATTTTATGTTATTGAAGAATTAGAATTTGAGAGTTTCAGTTACATTTAAGCGTAATGTTGTTGTTGTTGAAACCCAGACCGTCCGACCTACCAGAAAGGTGTAAGGTAACTGTTTGGACGGTCGGGAAGTGCCACCCAATTTAGACCGGAACCCAGTGGGGGAGGCATCCACAGGAACCGTACCCTCCTTCCCCTACCACCAACCTCTCGGAAGGACTTTCGGACCCACATGTTTAACGTGATCGTACTCCGCATGAACACGGCGGCAGTTTTGGCAGTGGCTGGAATCGAACCCGGGCCTACCGAGTGCAACTCCAGCGCGCTAACCAATGGGCTACCGCGCCCCCACATTTAAGCGTAATGTGAAAAAGTTTATTTGTTGGTGGTATTTTATACAGTGGCTTGAAATGCCGGTTTTGACCATAAGCAAAGTAGGCAATAACTTGGGGTCCGCAAAGCTCTGTGGATCCATCTTCTGCCCTTAATGTACTTTTTTTTTCACTTAGTTGAAAAGTGTTTATGACTTTGGTCATCCTGTCTGTCCGTCCGTTCGCACTGTAACTGCCGTAAAAATAACTTTATCAAAATGAAATTTTAGTATGTTATTAAGACGGTCTGTGGGACATATGGGAATGTAAATGAATAATATCACCCTGTTAGTTTTGGATTGAACTCGGGTTGAAAAAGTGAAATACATTGAACCCATTTTTTAAGCGAATTTAAAATTCACAAATTGCTTCGAAAATTTTAGGAAATATACAAATTATCCCACAAAATATATAAAAAGCATTTCAGCAAAATATGTTCTGGTCCCGACAATGGTAAAGCGATCCTGATGGCTTACAAAGTGTCCACAGTTTACCGTCGTTATTACTTTCCTTACAATACAGTGTAAGTGTTAAAATTATTAGGAATTAATCAAGCTTAAATTTCAGTCCCCAGCAAAAGCTGGGCCTCGGGAATCCAGTTTTGTTTGAGGGTTTTTATCGTATAAAAATATTTAGTGTTAGAAGATTACTTTTATTTTTATTTTGCCAATTGCCTTCTACTGATTGTCAACTGGATGTCGTGTTCATATTTTAATGCAGCAAAATCTGATTAATTCAAACACTTTAATTCAAATTTTCCCATAATTCAAATCAACATTGTGCTTTCTGAAAAACAGGACGAATTTTGACAAACTCGCATTAATTCAAAACATGATTAATTTTCTAGCAGGATAACACGTGCTTTCATGAACCAGAATTAGTGCCGTTTTGACTACAGACAAATGAGGCAAATGCTGAGGGACTTCAAAGTTCCCGGAGGAGGGCGCATCTTCCGTGCTCCAGAGTGCATACGGGTACTTGAAAATAGGGAAAGTACTTGCATTTCAGATTAACATTTTCAAGGCCTTGAAAGTACTGAAAATTCCCATTTTCTTGGTTAAGTCCTTGAAAGTGCTTGAGAAAGTCAGGGTTGAAAGTATTCTGAAGATTCACAGCATTGTGTTTTTTCTGAGACGTTCTGCTTTCTCTGGAAATTTCCCTAGGAGTTACGCTGTCGCTGAAATTTTCCTAAACAACATTGTGTTTTCCCAAAAATTTCCCCAACGGTTTCAACAGTAAACAATAATGTTAGTTTCCTATAATTTTTTCCTCCCAGAAATGCATACAACTTCATAATATGGAAAAAATGATGTCCGTGAAAGATAATTGCATGGTATACTTGAAAGTCCTTGAAAAGTGCTTGAAATTTTAAGGAAAGTGTACTCACCCTAGTGCTCACTTTATTTTTATTTTAAAAATTTCTTGGTGCCTCTAGAATTAACTTTTGCCTATGGAACCCGGCAATGGGTAAAGCGTCCCTGTTCAGAAATGTAGTCCAGAAATTGTTTTGTAATGCTAGAGAGTGGCGTCTTTAGTTATTTTGACAGATAGACTCACGTCCTAAAAAGAATCAAAGAAATCATGTCCGAGTTAAAGAACTCATGAATCGGAAGGAATTCAAACGGCAGATTTTTGGCTTGCCAATTAGGATACTGGAACGGGAAAATTAGTAGAAAAATTCGATTTTTACTTTCCAATACATGGTAGCAATACATGGTAATGTATAGGGAATGTTTTTGCAATACATGATAATGTATAGAGAAAGTATTGGAATCGTATCGAAAATCGCAACTCGAGTTTTCGACGGATCTACACGTTTAGGGACCTCTAGAACACGAAAAAACTACTTTTATCGTGAAGTATGTGTGTATGTCTGTCTGTGCAATATATGTATCCACTCTAACTTAAAAACTAATGTACCAAATTTAGTAAAATTTGGTAGATAAGTCACTTGTGGGATACATTGGTGCTGATTAGATTTTGATTCGATTTGGAGAAGAAAAGCCTGCCTTATTTTACGAAATGGCCCGCAAAAATATAAAATAAAAGACTACGTATGCTCACATATATTAAATGCTTGTTTTACACGTAATTTTTGGCGTGGAAAAGAATAAGACTAACTCCATTATTCTAGGACTAACTGCTCTAGAGATATTTGAGTTTTTTCGCATTTTTGTTACGCCGACTTTGAAAAAGTGCCCAATTATCAAATAAAAACAAAAATTGAATTTAAAGTGCATATTGAGTGTTATTTTGTGCAATTAAATTCAATTTAATGAATTATTAAAGAAATAAAGAAAATATGATTTTGAGTCTGCAGGGAATGTCATATGCTGCCTACATCAGATTTTTTTATATTATTATTATCTATTTAAATGGTTCAAAATGTTTGTTCTCTTTACAAAGATGTATCACATTTGTTGATCTGTAAATGAGAAGTTGAAAAATACTTTTGTTTCAACTATATGTCCTCCTCAGACTTGTCATGCTGAGCTTTGTTTTTCTCGCTGTTTCTTCTCAGAATGTATTTTTTAATGTTTATTTTCCCTTCAGAATGTAATTTTTTACTGTTTATTTTCCCTTCAGAATGTATTTTTTTACCGCTTATTTTTCCTTTTCTCAGCTATTACCGAGCATAAATAACATTTTGAAATTTTTATGGTATATTCAAACTATGTATGCATATTTTAACCATCCGATATTATGAAAGTAGATTAATGATTTTTAACAAAATAAATGTTTTGAAATTTGGATTAAATCTGTGACTTCGGAGAAAAGTTACAATTTGAAAACATTCTACATTAAATTTTAAGAAAATGGCCTCTAAAATGGTTAACTTAAAAACTTTCAGCTGTGAAAATTTTGCACCGATATATTTTTATAGTTTCTGAGAAAAAGAACATAAATTTATAAAATTAGGAGCATGAAGTTTGCTAGATTCGTTGGGATACTAAAACAATAACTTTTACTTCTATACATTAAGTGGACCATACTCCTTCAGATTCCATATCTAAGTGAAACTTTAGATTTATACGAACTCGTCACTCCTCTACCTTTTATAAATGCAGAGTAACAACCTATTAGTCTTATATACGTGTGGATTGAAAATCACTACAATAAGTCACAGAGTTCTTGGAAAAATCAAACCAGTCTGCTTGACTATTACTACATTTAACCTGTTGGATTAATTTATCCAGTTCAATTAAACATAAAACACAAATACATATCTCACATGAAAATCTCTACTACACTATGAATTTCACTGCAATTACGAAGAGTTTCGGCTCAGATGTTGAGAAAGTTCCGTTTTTATCGGGAATGTCCAGATTTTAAGGTTTTTCCCGTGTCCCGGCACTTTTATGTTAAAAGGCGAAAATAACTTCCTTGCTGTATTGATAGAATCTTCAACGTAAGTATGAATTATTTGTTAGATGAAAGAAGAAATTTGCCACCACATGAAGAAACCTTCACGTGGTAGCAAATAATGTATACATTTCATTTTTGAAGGAACTGTTAAGCATTTTTATACTCTTTTGCATATTTATTTCGTACAGTCTTACAAATTTTCGGAAAATCCAAAAGTGCCATCTCCAGAACCGAAAATGAAAATCCTTAATGAACCTCATCGCCGCTGAATTCGTTGCTGAATCCATATCAGTTATCATCTAAGCTCTACTTACAAATTAATCCTAAGACACATATATGTCATGACTTTTTTTTAACAGGAAGTAAAAAAAAAAAAGAGGAGGAAATATTTTGTGAACCGCCTGATTCCTCTGGAATTCGATGCTAGATCCAAATCAGTCATCATCTAAATTCCATCTTTAGCCACTTCAGAGGAAATTATATATCAAGAAAATTTTTAGAACCGGAAGTGAAAATCTTTGGTAAACCTCCTATCTCCTTTGGTATTTAATGTTGAGTTCATATCCGTCATTATCTAGGTTCTATAGACTATCATAAGAAATAGATATTTTAAGAAAACTTTTTGAACCAGAAGGGGGAAAATATCCATAAATGGAAATCTTTACTATACCCACCACCCCTCTCATTTAGCTCTGTAATTTGATACTGTATCCATATAAGTCATCATTTGAGCTATATCTATAGCAAATCCTTAAAAATAGATGTTTCAAGAATTTGTTTTCGCAAAAACAATAGTATGGTAAAAAATTTTGCCACCAATTAATTTAAAAAATATCGGATCTAATATTAAAAAAAGTAGGAATATATTTTCAGGAGCACAATACCGACTCTAAAATACTACGGCAAACCTTTGCAACCCATCTCTAGTGGAATTTATTAAAATCAGTAGAAGAATCACTGCCCCAACGACGAAATGGCAAAGGTAAGACAAACGCAAGCAACAGCAAAAATCAATGGCTCTAAACAAATAAAATGTCGAATAGAAAGAACTTTTAAATTTTTATCGATTGCTGTGCTTTATACTACAAATTCCTGGATCAATAAAATGGCCTTTATCTACCCGTATGTGGTCAGAATTTCTTTTGTGAAAGAAACAGAAAATGCTACTAGAATTTCTTTTTTAAAATGCTGCATCGTTTTCAACTAAAGTAAAAGAAAAGATGGAGTGAGAGTCATTTTTTTTCAGCAAAGGGACTTTAAGTATGGTTTTTTGGCATATGTGCATGAATGTCCGAAATTTCAGAATTTTTGAGAAAATATAATCTATTTTCAACGCATGGCATTTTTTTTTTCAAATAGAGCATGGGCACGAATGTGAATAAAGAGTCTGCATGGTAGAATACGCAGAAACGTAAAGACAAAAGAGCATTATTGACGATGATGGCAAACAAATATGATTAACTGACGATGATGGCAAATAAAAATGATTAACTGACGATGATGGCAAATAAAAATGATTAACTGACGATGATGGCAAATAAAAATGATTAACTGACGATGACGGCAAATAAAAATTAAAACTAGACCCATTAAACATCGGAATTTATTGACAACACTTGTTCCAGTAGCGCGATATGTTTTGATGATGTTAGTTGTTGAGGAGGATTAGGAATCCCGCTACTGAATCTGCTCCACTCTTTTCTGAAGTCACGAGCCGCCACTGATTCTTGGAGGGTCTGGAGAGACGAAAATATTTTAAGACACATTACACAATTATATACAGTGATCTATTTTTATAAAGGATATTCGTAAACTTTCTTATAAACCCATTGGAATTGCGATTTTCATGAACCGGTACTGGTGTTAAAAAAAAAAAAACGGTAAACTGAACAACATCCTATTTCAATCTCATGAAGATTGTACCATCTGCTATCATTCCGTCCTCTTCTTCCTTTTCTTACCTTTCATCACATTTTAGCAGAAATTTTAAAGAACAGAACACATATTTTACACAACACCTTTCTGTCACCATTCCCGCCAAAACAGCAGTTTCAAATTTCACCGCGCAACATATGGTGAGAACATTCTTAACTTTTAACAAAAACTACAAACCTTTATTTTCTGTAGCGCCTCGCACTGTATGCCACAAATATAACGCCCAACCAACCCTTATGAGACCCCCCTGACGGGTTCAATTTTTTGTAGGCAAAAGGCACTCCGTCATGTAGGGGATTGACAAAAATGACTCCCCTTCCTCTCAGGGAAATTCATTTTTATTCCTCCCATCGTTTAACTCGCCCCCCCTGACCCCCCTTCCTAGTTTTATCGAAAGTCAAATCTACTTTGAGATGATTGACGTGATATACAATAGGGCAAAACGAAGGTGCCTAATATTCCCTAAAGAGACCCCGAAATTGTCATTTTTATGCAAAAATTCTCATCGCAGCATAGCATAGGATATTCGAGAACAGCCGAATTCAGTTTATCTGGTTCAAATAGGGCTAAAACTGATACGAATTTAAAAATCCGGATAATTCATAAAATGCACATGGGTAATGATATTAATCTTATCTGCAGAAATACATAAAAATCAATTAACTACCAAAAAAATTTCAATTTCTTGATTTATTTAATGAAAAATATTCACTGGTAAAAAAGGCAACTAGTTTGCTATAGTAAATTCTAAAGCTTATGACGAGAAATTTAACTGCAAATTTAACTAAAATTTTACCAATAACGTCACTTGAAAAAAAAAATAATTTGAATGTAAAAATAAATCACTCCATACTTATGCCAAAAGTTGAAAATATGCGACTATTTACTTTTATGACGCAACAGTATTAATATGAAATTTCATAAATTTCGCATATTTCGATGCATTTTCACATTTTTTCCAAATATCTTTTCTTAATGATCTGTTTTAAAGCTCGTTGAAAAGATCGTTCTTCAGTCTTTCCGTTGATATCAAGACAGATACTTTATTATAATATTTTCGATCGTAAAGAGCCAATTTATATAATAATTGCTCAAAAGTGCGCTTCAACATAAAATTATTAAACATCTAACTCACACAGATATTCAAAAAAGTGATCTTCGGACCTGACCTGAAGTACCACCATGCCTAATTTTTAGCCGTGTGTTGCTTAGATTTTTCGTTACACGATCAACAAACAGACATCTTTTTCTGTTAGTATAAATTACACATTTCCAGTTTGAGCATTTGGACCGCGTTTAGCAACATTCAGAGGCAAATCTTACCTTCTGGGGATTTTTAAAATTATTATTTTCATAAATAATCGTTTTCGTGTCGAGAATGTCGCAGACCCAGACCACTCGAGTTTCCCTATTCTACTAAATTTCCCTATTTCTACTAAATTTTGTTGTCTTTTGGTCCAAAGATTTCACATTATGTTACCCTGCATGCTACTTTTTCTTCCTTTTGTCTTTTTTCTTTGGTCTCTATAACACCAAATTTATCTTCTACTGCCTTATCTTCATATATCACTTTTCTTCTATATGTGTTCAGCAATGAATATACCAGTTGGTTATAGATAATAAGATATCTCAGAACGAAAAATAAATTTTCCTATTTAGATACAATTAGTACGCCGGATTAAGAATTTGGGAGCCCTGTGACCACCTTCTTTTTTCATGGGATAAATAATTTATATCACAGCCTGCGTCTGAAAAAATTCTAAAATTCATATATATGATTTAAAAAAAAATGAATGTTTCGTAATTGTTTTACATAATAAAAACTTAAAAATAAAATAATAACATTAAACATTTATTCAAATAAATTGAAGTCAATATTTTTTCTTATTTGTTCTTCTGTGTTACTTTAAGTATAATATAAATAGTAAAGTAATACATTTAAAAAAAAATCTAAAATGATAGTTGAACGTATAGTGCCAATTAAAATGCTATTAAATTTAAGTGCTATTAAAATGGTATTCGCTTTTGTTATCCTAAACCATGGATGAGCCTTAACTACACATTTTAAGCTAAATTCAAATAACTGTTTAGTTTTTTTCCTGTCACACAAGAGCTTCAAATGACATATGGTTAAATCCAGAAAACAACTAAATTTAGTTGATAATTCCAGGTATACAGGAAAGGTATTCTTCTCAGAAACTCAATAAATAGATCGATGGTTCAATTTACTTTTGAAAGAAACAAACTATAATTGTTTCGTAATATATATATATATATATATATATATATATATATATATATATATATATATATATATATATATATATATATATATATATATAAATATAAATTATTAAATCCAAAGTTAGAAAGTATGTAGTAACTCATAATACACTATTCCAAAATTTTTTACATATACAAAGAATTAAAAGAAATTAAGACTAAAAGAGGAAGTAATATAGCATAATGCAAGACATAAGGACAAAGACAATCAACAAATTTCAAAAATGAGGAATGCAAATAAGAAAACAAAAAAATCAAGCAAAAAAGCTTGCACATGGAGGAGATTTAGGCTTACGAGATTAGGCTTACGAAAAGTTCATTTCGAAAAAATTCTCGTCGGGTCCATATATCTTTTCGAAATGAACACAAAAATGCTTGTTTCTGAAACACAAGATAGATTTTATCTATAAACTTGTGTTATATGGACGACAAGCATATAGATTGGAACAATAAAGGAAAAATAAATACCTCAAAACACATCTCTTCAGCGCAACCATGACGAGCAAAATATGACTGGATCAATGTTGCCATATGCCAAAATGAAAAGATGTGATTTGCTGTTGCCAAAGAGAGTAATAAAAACTGTACTGCGCAAAGGCAATAAAATGAGATATTCAACTGTTAAAGCTGCGAGATAAAAAGATGAAAATATAATTGCAAGAGAATGAAAAAGTACGGCTAAAATAAGATAATAAGGGGAGAATATGAGAATTTTAGGCTAATCGAAACTTATTAACTATACTATTGACTAAATATGTAGGATATTGAAACATTTTACTGGTAATTTTGAGGTTATTAATGTGCAAAGCATGATATTTTTTATCTGATAATCTATAAATTCTAAAAAGTTGATTAAGTATAATATTTCTAAACAATTGAATCGAGTTGCAGGAATTAAAAGGTAATAATTTATTAATATTAAATTTAAAAAAATCTTTTTTATCATATAATTTAGTAACTATCCCATGAGCAGGTTCTATAATTAGATTTAAATCCATATAATAAACATTATTACTAATAGAAGTTTCATTAGGTATTAATTCCAAATTATCCGGATAGAAATCTATATCTATGACATAGTTATCAGTAAATACAAGACAAATCAGATCATCTACATATCTATAAATTTTATAATCAGTTGAAGTAAAGAATTTTTCATAATGATATAGGTATAAATTAGCTAACATACTGCTACTACAGCCACCTTGTGGAACACCTGAGACTTGTAAGTATAATTTATTACCTTGAAAGATATAATTATTGAAAAGAACAAATTGGAGAAGCTTAGGAAAATTGGTAAATTTTTTAAGATTAGAATGTTTAGTAATATAAGCATTATATAAAGCTAAAATGACATCATATAGATCAGTGATCTTAATATTATTAAATAGATCTTTAAAATCAAAAGTTTGAAATCCTATTATTTTACCAAGCGTGTTTAATTTATTTTTTAATTCCTTACTGTTATTTAGAATAATGTAGCTATCACCAGAATCTCGTAAATTGCTATTTAGTACATTTAAATAATTTAGTAATAATTTACTAGCAGTAGTAGAGTATGAATTATGACCACTAGTAACAGTTCTAAATTTAATAGGATTTTTATGAAATTTAGGTATAAGCACAACATATGGAAATGTCAAAAATTTATTATTAATATCTAAATCACTATACATATTGATAATTTTCAATTTGATACTATTAAGAGAGTGTGAATCAATTTTAAATAGACTATTATTTTTTAAATAATCTAGCAGATATTGAATATAGAATTTTTTACAAATAATAGCACAATTATTAGAGGCTTTATCTACATAAGTAATAACAAAAGATCTATGTAAATCATTAACAGAATGCTTTATATTATCCATATTATATATAGATCTAGATAAATTAATACTACAAATGGTATTTTTAATAGATCTTAAAATAGTAAATTTCCACATATTAAATGCCTCTAAAGGCTGAGCATATTTAGAAGCTAATCCATAAATAAATTTATCAAGGTCCAGATTGATTGACTTTAACACTTGTTTAGAATTATTACATGAAGGTAACCTGAATTTAGTGCCAAATGACATTATAGTTCTTAAAGATTTATCTTTTACAATGGCTAAGTCTCCAGTAACTATATGATATATATATATATATATATATATATATATATATATATATATATATATATATATATATATATATATATATATATATATATATATATATATAATTGAGATTTTAGCATCGTCTGTGGAAAATATGTTCATTTCCAAATAAACGATTATAATAATCAATATGAGGGAAATGATAGACTGCATTTTTAATGCATGAAAATTGCATTTAAAGTACTGACACATATAAATTAAACTTCAAATCCCATAAATCTCAAGCGCCGTTGAAAACATCTGCTATCAGTCTATAAAGTCATTTTTGGATTTAAAAATGCTGAGCCAACAAATTTAGGGGATATAACAAACCCTGGGTGGGGGAACGGTACAAAAAAAAAAAAAAAAAAATCGTCGTCAAAAAAAGAAAATCGTCGGCACGTGGAGTAAATTTCTTCCCCTCAGGGAAACGGATAGGAAGTATATTTTTATGATTTTTCCCCACCCTTCACTATATATCAAGACACTTTTTTTATTTCCCTTTCTAACTTGTATGCGTTGCGTGCTTGGGGTTTTGAATAGAACACTATTATGAAAAAGACAATTAGGCTTATAAATAACGCTTTAAACACGTGACGCAACGATGTGTTTTCATCGAAATGCTGTTAACAGATCAGTCTTCAACTTTCATAGGATGAAAGTAAAGCTTTGTTGAACATAATGGTTTTGTAAATGAACTAGTGGATACGATTATGAATAAAACGCTTATGAATTCCAACAGCGACACAGATTGAAGATACACATATTTATTTACATAATCATTTATTGCTTTTATAACCTCCAAAGCCGGTTTCATTAACGAATTTGCACGCACTATATTTTTACTTTCCCTACACCACATAGGCCTAAACTATAATGCATACAATGCGATAGTACAATACAATAAACTACAGTACAACACTATTACAATATACTACTAACTACAATACAGTGCAATAACCTGCAATACACGGTATATGGGGAAGAGTATATGGAGTGGAAATTTCGAATGAGAATTTTGGATGCATTTACAGCTTGAGGCACTTTTACAATGTGATTCAACTTATATTTAGTATGAGGGTTTGCATTCACTTTAGTTTTAAGTACATGTCTGATTTGCCGACGATCAGGTACTAATGCAATATCCTGCCACTGATAAGATTTGGGTGCTAATTCATGTACATTATCCTATCATTGATTAAATGTAGATGCTAATTCATATACATCATCTTGCCACTGATAAGATTTGGGTGCTAATTCATGTACATTATCCTACCATTGATTAAATGTAGATGCTAATTCATATGCATCACCTTGCCACTGATAAGATTTGGGTGCTAATTCATGTACATATCCTACCATTGATTAAATGTAGATGCTAATTCATATGCATCACCCCGCCACTGATAAGATTTGGGTGCTAATTAATATACATTACCCTGCCACTGATTAAATTTGGATGTCAATTAATATGTATCACCTTGTCACCGATAGGATTTGGGTGCTAATTCATATACATTACCATATCACTGATTAAATTTTGATGCTAATTAATATGCTATTGACTGTGTTTGAAGTTATTGCCACTGATGATAAATGGATGCTAATTCATATACTGTTGTATATGAATTAGCTGTCCTGTCACTGATTAAATAATTTGGATGCTAATTCATATACAACACCCTGTCACTGATTAAATTTGTATGCTAATTAATATGCATCACCTTGTCACGGATTAAATTTGGGTTCTAATTCATAAGCATTATCGGTGAAATAGGCGAATACTGGGGGTTCATCGTCCGTGCTCATTGTACTTTTGTATTACTATAAATGTTTTCTTTATTTTTTATTTTTTGGAGGATGGGGGACTAGAATTTAATTTTGCTTAATGAAGTCTGCACGAGCTAAGGCGCCCTCGCTTCTTACTTGTTTTGAGTTGGAATTACAACCTCCTTTACTACCGAGTTAAACTTCCTATTCTGTAATCAGATGAAGAACAAACCCAATTACAATAAAACACCCAGTGATTTTCCGTATGGGATATTTGACTTGCTCCAGAAGGATCGTACATCTTAAGTACCACTGTCAACATATTAATAATATCTTCTGTTTCTGAATCCCAGATAAGGAATTGATTCTGCTTGCAGATTAAGCATTTTATGTCCTGAGACAATCTGCCGTGAAACAATAAATCATCTTCCAGCAAAAGGGATTGTCAACAGCCCTCTCCAAATCCCCTTCTTTCGTATGGGAATATGCCCCCCAGACTGAAGCATAGTAGAAATAAAACAGGATCGGGAGTAGGGGGGATTAATAAGGGATTACGTTGAAGCTGGTCCTAGTATTTCACCAAAGTATGTGGATGCAGCTTTACTGGAGGTTTCACTGGAGAGTAGGTTATTGTATCAAATCATTTATATAATGTATTTGTGTTACAATATTAGAATTTAAGTACAGGGAGATATATTACTTTCTCTACAATATATAGTAATGTATACGGAAAGTATCCGGATCGTGCCGAAAATAAGAACTCGAGTTTTCGAGGAATATATACACGTTTCAGACATTCTAGAACATGAAAACATATTTTTAGCCTAACGTCTGTGTGTGTGTGTGTTGTTGTTGAGACCCAGACCGTCCGACCTATCAGAAAGGTGTAAGGCAACTGTTTGGACGGCCGGGAAGTGCCACCCAATTTAGACCGGAACCCAGTGGGAGAGGCATCCACAGGGACCGTACCCTCCTTCCCCTACCACCAATCTCTCGGAAGGACTTACGGACCCAGATGTTTAACGTGATCGTACTCCGCATGAACACGGCGGCAGTTGTGGCAGCGTGCAAACCACAGGGCTACCGCGCCCGAAATGTGCCAATAGCACGCGGTGTTCCCAGGTGGCTGTGTGTGTAATATTTGTATCCACTCTAGCTTAAAAACTATTATGAAATTTTACAAAATTTGGTAGATAAATCAATTGCTAATTACCCTGGTGCTGATTAGAATTTCGTATACAATTCGGATAAATAGAACCTGCTTTCGTTTTTAAAAAAGTTCATACCTTTTAAACTAATAATAGCATAAAAAAAAACTACAGAAGACACAGACAGCTAAACATTTTTTTTTAATGCGTTTGATCAGACATTTAAGACAGTGGCTGAAAATGATAAAATACAATTGAAATTTACAAATAGTAATTTTTGTACAAGATAACAATTATAAATGTTGCAAACAATTTTATTGACGCCTTATGCGCAGTGCGTACATAAATTTTATGCACCATGATTGAATTTGTAGGAATTGATGTTATTGGCCCCGAGCCAGGCCCGAACTCAGGACCCAGAGCTTACAAGACCGACATTATAAGGTTAGACCAAACGCTAGCTTAGGATCCGAACTTGTAATTCGGGAACTGATTCCTAGCATCTTCGATCGATGATTTTGGCAGGAGCAGAGTCGTCTACTGCCACAAATTTATTATTATACTTTTTAAACCACACTCGCCAGTGCGCTGTAAGAAATGAGGTCGGGCAGAATCATTGGATTGTGTTTGAAGTTATTTTTGGCACCGCTCATAATTGTTAGCTGTTAACTCTTCAAATTCCATTCGAGCTGTAACAGCAAATTCAAAGAGGGAAATTATATTAAAAAAAAACAAAAAAAAAAAAAAAAACGAGGATACAGCCCAAAGGGAAAATCTAGAACAAACTCAAAGCAGGACCTAAAGTAATTGTTCACTGTAGGACAAAATTGTATTTTTATAATAACTGATTCTCAAAAGGTCCTCCTGTTGGTGTTGCTCTTTACTTTTCTTACTTACATAGTATAATGTCTATGGGAAATATTATGACGAAGTAGAAAATTCAAATTCGAGTTTCCGACGCGCATTTCAAGCATCATTGAACTCGAATAGAATGTTTTTTAGATGATGTGTGTGAGAGTCTATGTGTGTGTGTGCATGTGTTAGTGTATGTGTGCCTGTGAGTATGTTTATGCGATATCTCACGAACGAATAGTGTGTTTTGAACGAAATTTAGTACGATTATTACAATTCGTAAATACTAGAAGTCTATTGATTTTAAACGCGATCGAACGTTCAGAAGACCCCCACATTTTGAAAGAATTTTTGAAACAAAATCAAGAAAATATCAGGATATTCAATAATGTTAAATAAATATTCATTTTATGTGTATTTCTTTTATTTTAAAACGAATGGCACAAACTTTTAAATGCTAGCTTGAATCATTCTCGAGACATTGCATGTTTTTCAAATAAATGTATCTAAAAATTACATTAAATGAACTATGGTAAGCATCATTAAATATGTTACACTTGGCGACTAATATGGCAAAATATAGCCAACTTAGATGCAGTGCCAAATTGACGAAAAGATCACAAAAATGGCACTAAAGTTACGAAAAAGACGCCAAATTGATGAATTAATAATAATTAGCGTAATTTAATATAATATAATGGAGTATATTGCTTAGCAGGTGTTAGCAAAATTTTCAGGTGTCAAGTTATATTTGCTCTAAATATAAGCTAATATGGTACTTTAAAATAATTTTATATGTTGTCATTTAGAAAAGCATCCAATGTCAGTGTACTTTTCAACATTAAAAAATAAGCTGTGGATCTTGTCCATCAATATGTTGTATTGAAAGAAGCAAAGTACTTGCATTATGTAGAGAAAGTCGTGTACTGCCCACAACAGATTTTTTTAAGTGAAATTGCATTTTTTCTGATATTAACAATTAATGTTGTCACCAAAGGTGGGGATCCGGGGGTCATAACCCCTCCCAAGGACTGACTCACCGACACTCATTGAAATTCGTAGAAATTATATTTGGAGAAATAGCAAACAAGATAATTGGTTATCAAAACCCTACCCAAAAATGTATTTTTGGCGACGCTACTGTCAATAATTTTACATGGAAAAAAAATGTTGTGAAAAAATGCGAATGTTGTACAAAAGTGTTTGAATTTTTTTCACGATAACTTTCCGTCACTGTTTACAAGTTGCATAACAACTTTTATACTCTTGAAACTTTGCTTTTTTAGCCAGTTCATAAATCCAAAGCATAGTATACTATTGCGTGCGTGCATTACAAATCCTTGAAGAATTGTTTTTAAAGTTTCCTGAGATATTACAAGAGAGGAATTTCAATGACACTTTAACGATTGAAACATTCTGAGCAAATTAATTACTAATTAGGCTTTGTGAGATGAATTTTGTTTTCGTATTTTGTTTATTCGCTCTTTTAATTAAACAGTTTGCTTCAAGAATGTTCGAAAGTTATTGCAAGAGTGTTCGAATGAATGTTCGAAATTTAGTTCGAACGAATGTTTAAATGCAATTTACCTTCTTTGCTTTTCATCGAGCAAAGAAAACAAATTCCTTCCGGACATTTATTGATAAAGGATTTGGTAATTTTAAACCAGAATAACAGGTCAAGATGTAAAAAGGTGACTCGGTGTTTAAATATGTTTGAATCGCAAGCATCTTCAAGTGGAAAATTGAAAAGAAACATAAAAATCTATAACCGGGAAGAACAAATTTTTATTATATGATTTAAAGAAGAATTAAACTATTTACCTATGCATGAATACATTGTAATCTTTTCTCTTGATTTATCGAATCAAATATTTGTAGAATCATATTTGAGTATTTAATTGTAATGGAGTTCCGTACGGTTAATGGACATTAGAACTTATAGCCAACTTGGTAGATTTCTGCTATATACAACCAGAGCATCATCAGCCATGCTTGAATAGGTAACTAAATGAAATTTCAGAAGTAAATTTCAAACTATAATTTCCTTCCACAACTGGCTCCTCTATATACGAGCTGACTCATCAAGCATATTGAAGCCCATCCTAGCTGGAAGCGCAGTCCATTAGCATTACCTCTATGCATATTTTCACTTTAAGAAGTATAATTGAAATAATTATTAGTGGTTGTTCTGCACCGAACTGCTCTAATCAGTCTAGAAAGGGTTTTAGACTATTTCGCTTTCCTAGAAACGAAGAAAGAAGAAAACAATGGCTAATAAATAATTGGACACCAGGTAATGGAATATACTTGTGCGAGCTAAGTTCTACAATTTTCTAATTGAAACTTCTTTTTTTATATAAAGTATTCATTTTAAACACTTATTTTATAATTTCTGTAACTGTAGTATGGAACCCTATGGGCTTCAATATGCTTGATAAGTCAGCCTGTAGTAGAGGAGCTCTAGTCCTTGCTATTCGCAAAAATCAGAAAACGGAAGGGAAAGATAAACGGAAATTGCTTCCCTTTGCATATTATGCATCAAACATATCGATTACTTCTATACACCTCACTTCTTAGAATAGCCCCCTGAGGGATATCTCACCTTTCTCATATTTTTTTTCTGCCTCTGATGGATATGTGCTGAAAGAATCTTTCGCCAGGGGCTTCACAGCCCATCTCACTACATTTTAAATCCCCGTACGTGCGCTTGGATGCGTTGATGCTATTACGAATCCATAGTTGGTAAAAGCGTGGCCATTGAAGTGAAGAAGCTTCCCCATTTGGACGTCGCAGTATCTAACAGTAGGACGTGATGGGAAGTAAATAGTGTGCTCGGTACGTGATGCTGGCAGCATTTGTTGATGCCCCGACGGGCCTGGAACTGCCCATTGTAATGATGGAAGTAGTGCGTTATCGGAGGTGTATAGTGAGAAAAATATACTTTTTCATTTCTCAGAATGGTGATAGGTGGGAGATGTTACAAGAATATTTATCTAGAATATACTATAGTAGACATTTTTAAAACCGGAATGGAGAAGAGGGTGATTTATACTGTGAGGCCAGAATATGTCCTCACATGAGGCATTTTTATTGCAATATTTATGGTGCATAGAACGGATAACGAAGCTCGAGTCTGGCTTGCGCCGGTGTTTACAACAACGTGAACTTTTAGGTCAAATACAATAAATTTGGGTGTCCCAGGCCAAAGGAGCTGAGAGGGGCCTTGATAAATGTCAAGTGATGCCATTGGGTTCAGAAGAACCTATAAGCACCAAGGGGAAGAAGGGCGGAGCTACCTCCCCCCCCCCGTTGAAGGAACCACAGGTAATTCTTATACAAAATGTTGCAGAAGTAACTCTTATACAAAATGTTGCAGAAGTAATTTTGATACGAAATGTTGCAGAAGTAACTCTGATACAAAATGTTGTAGAAGTAAGTTTGATACGAAATGTGGTAGCAGTTAGACATATACAAGGAGTGCTGTTATAGACGAAAGAGAGTGCAGTTGGAGATGCGAGCCACACACCCCAGAGTTGTGGCAAGACTGATGACAAACCCAAGATTAAACTTGAGGGTATGTCCTCATGTGCTTAGGTCCTAGACACTTTAGAAATCTAACTAGTCCTGGTCACATATCCCCCATAACTAGAGTAATTAAATGATATTTGATAATTATGATAAATTGTTGTTAGTGATAAATTGATGTTGTAAATAAATGATATTGTTTAAGTTTTAAATAGTCTAATCTTTTTAATATTAATTAATAATTCTTTTCAGGACTTACACAAAAGGTAAAAATAATTGGAGGGTTATTGCGGCACAACGAGCGATGTACGATTTAAATGTTAATTCCACTATATATGAATTTACGGCAATGTTAATGTAATATTAAAATAATCGTTAAACAAAACTAATTTTTAATTCCACGTCCCACATATACTTTAGAGAGTAGAACCCTGAGTTTAAAAGTCACATAATTTATTGCATGATCAAAGAATTTCGTCGATCTAAATATACAGTAAAATTCCGAAAATAAAGGAAGTTCGGTATTTCAGTTGTGCGGTGTTGTCAAATTTGCCAGATTATTGGATGCCAAACTAAAATAGGGAAAATGTATTTAGAAAACATAATGGACAATAAATGTGATATTTATTTGCCTAAAACCTATCACAGACTACATTACACTATACATTACGTTAAAGAAACATTTAAATTAATATAAAAATGATAAGGTAAACTTCAAGGAACAGATGTGCACAAAAAATCATGTACTCTATTACAGTAAATATACCTCAATACAGTCAAATGGACCCAAACGCCATTAGAGAAGCATGTCGAAACATTGGATACCGGATGAAGTTTACTGTACTCATATTCAAAGAATTTTAAGGAATTATTTTTGAAGCAATTCAATATATATGTACTCCGGCAGGGATTATGATGCTCTAAACCTACGGGATATCCCATCCCCCCGGTCTGGGTGTGAAATACATATTTACCAATAGAAGTATTTATAATTATATCGCACAATCGGGTATCAAAATAAATTTTATTATGTAAGTATAGATTAGATTCATTGAAAACCATTTAGTAAAATCCCTTCCCAATGCTACCAATGTCACAGCTGCAATAACAATGAAATATCCATCTACAGAACCTTCTCTTCATTCTTGAAATATGTTAAACTCGTTCATGTATTTATAATTTGTCTATCAAAAATTCTTCAGAGTATAGCTCACCCTTTTCTATATATAATAAATAAAACGTGTAACGAATTGTGTATTTGTAATAGAGAAATAAATTATTGAGTAAATCAATTAAACAACTAGAAATATGCAAATACCATATGATCTTTACTGTCGCCATTGTTACGAAAGAACCTTAGAATGTTATCAATGTTATATAATTAATTACTTAATTCATAAATCGAGTATAATTGCCTGGCGGTTAATTTATGTCAAGACATTAGAATAACAAAACCAAAAAAAGTGAAGGTTTGATAGCCTAGAAAAATGAACTCATCCAATTGTAATGAATTTCGTACATTATTAGACAAGAAACTTTAATTGACTAAATATGAGGCTCATTTAGATAGTGTTGCTCCATCAGATCTCTAGCCAATAACGGCTCGTAGGGACTATGGTTGTTCTGGATGACATAACAGGTATTGTGGATTTAAATTGGCACTACCAAGTTTAGATTCATTTTCCATCCCAGATGCCGCTTCTGATTTTGGGTGACTTACTACACAGAAAAAAAAAAGAGAAAAATCATCTGGGCTTGTTAATAGCAATCTCCGGAACTACTAACCTTCATTCTAATGTTCCTTTTATTGTAAATTTATCAAAAATTTGTTTCGTTTATTTCTGCATATGCAAATTATAACATTATATATCTCTAATTTACTTGACAAATTACTCCCAGAAACACATTTATTACAAGAACTATCGGAATACCACCTGCTCTTTACCAAGGAGATTTAAATACATTTAAATATCTTTGCTCTTTACTTGTTACAGTAGCCATCAAGGTCAGCAAATCATTTTCAAAATCGAGCGTTGCCACAACATATAATATAATTCATTATTTTTTATCTTAAACTAGAATGATTATTCAAGCGGTAAAACGATGACACGGTATTAGAATAAATGAACATCTTCTGATGAAACAAAAGCAAAAGGTAAGTTCCATGGCCTGAAGGAAAGAACGCAGCCGTTTTGATTAGTAGGTTTGCGAAAAGGGAGGGAATGTAGACTGTCGCATGTATGCCCACGGGCGACGAACTCGCATTGCTTTTATACTAGGCAAAAAGAAAACAAAAAAAGAAAGATGGGAGAAAATTGAAAAGAAAAAAAATATAGAGAGAACTGAGAGAGAGTGTGTTCGAAATCTGGTTCACCTGGCGAGTGTAACGCACGCGCGACCCACGTGCAGCCTGTGCTGTCAAGGTCAGGGAAAGCGTAGTTGTTAACTTCGAATAAAATAATGTATATAAAGGAAGGGGTTGAGTGGTGGTGATTTGATAGGACTCTGATTTCGAATAAAGTACGACAACCAGTGGTAAAGAAACTTTTGTCAGCAGATATTTTTTAAACGAGATTGAAATGTGTTAATTCGATCATGCGCTGTTACATTTCAGACCAATTCAGATTCTTTTTTTTTTAATAATGCAAGTTAAAATATAAAAAAAAAAAATATATATATTTATTTTAAAAATACATTGGATTTGATTTTTTTAAATAACTTAAATTATCTAAATATGCTTAAGACAGCATTTTCAGTTAAAAAAAAATTTATAAATTTCGTTTAAAACAGTGCAAATTATTAATTGAAATATTTTTGGTTAAATTATTTAAAAACAAACAAACAAACATGTAAAAAAACGTATCGAACATTGAAACATTTTAAAATTGTTTAACGGTAAAAATATTGAAGTCTTAAAAACGTACACAATCATTTAAAATTAAATAAAAATATTAAACTGAAATGCTTCAATATTTCAATGGCTTAGCACATATATGAACATATGATATCTTCAATTAATCTCTGTGTTTATGATAAAAAAATGTATTCGGAAAATTATTCGGATTTGGGGATTGAAAGATCGTTATTGTTTTTATATTATAATGTTATCCATATAGTTATTATTTATCTTTAAATTTAAGTTAATTGCAATACGACACTAACTATTGATTTTATGCCAGCGTGCCGCCCGTTTTGATTCAGGGTATGGACCCGCCAGGCCCACTTAAAACACCTTTTTCCGCAGTTGCTTGTTACACTGTTATGCAGTCACTTATGAGATTGTAATTTCACCTATTGCGCGACATAAAGTTTATTCTTATTATTATACTAGGATAAATATCATCCCAAGGATTGTGCGTTTTACGTAGACGTGCTACCAGACTAACAAACAGATATCTTCTTTTATCATGTTAGATTGTTTGCCAAGACAATTGAATTTACACAACCGAAAACACTATTCATGCATTTGTGATAACAAAATATCTGCAAGTACATACATGCATACATACATATAAGCTACCCATTTCTTTCAAAGATTATCCACCTTTTCGGTAAAGGTAGTTTTGTTTTTCCTCCAGTACTCCTGGGATTTGTTCTCCTTCCTCGGCATCCTGTGGCAGACTACTTTTCCATCGTTGAATAAATATTATTCTCGATGCCTGCCTGAGATGAGTAGCAGGTGTAGGGCACTTATCTCCCATTCTAATAATATTCTACGAGTAGAGGAAACAGTTATAATTGTACCTTCTTGCCAACTTGACAACAGCTAAAACTAGTTACATTCATTACAAATAGTATTAGTAGGGGAAAGGGAGCTTTCCTAAGGAATTAATTTAAATTTGTCTTACTGTACATCACCTTTATGTCAACATTGTATCAGAAGCAAAAGGAACCACTAATTTCAATCCGTCTGAACGTTCTACCTATTGAGCTACTGATACTATTTTTCTTTTTTATCTATTTAAAGTGGATCCAGAATTAATTTTCAAATTTCAGATCACGGTGAACTTCAAATTTTGGTGTTATTCTGGCCTTTGCCATATTTACTTCAATTGATTCGCAAGGTATATTTTTTTCAGACGCCATTGTAAAAACTCCTTTTCCCCTCAAGAAGAAATCAACTTGTCCCATCAAGAAGTAATCAAGCATATTCGATTGAACAAGTGGAAGCTCTATATATAGAGCTGCTGAGACAGTTTTCTTTTCTTTTATACTTGACATTTACCTTCATGCTTTATTAAATAGCTTCATTTTTCGCTAAGGAAATTAATTTAAATTTGTCTTACTATGCAACACTTTTATATCCACATTTTGTATATAAAACACATGGCAACTAAACTACACTTTGTGTAGTTTCAGAAGGCAGGATTATGGCTTCTTGAGGCCCTAAGCAGAGAAAATTGTATCCCCCCCTCTCCTATGCATGTAATGTTATTTAAACGATATTTTATCAATGACGACCATTTTATATTATATAAAATTAATAATGGTGAAATCAAATGTAAGATTAATAATGGTGGTATGTTGGGGAGGAGGGTGGACCGAGAGAAAAAATATCATATACGAAAGTGCAAATGGATAATGCTTTATATATACATATATATATATATATATATATATATATATATATGGCCGTGAATTTGCTTCTATGGTGATGTTAATATTACTTGAATTGTATTTTTATTTTTTTTATTTTTACATAATTCTTATTATTACATTTCAAATATATATATATATATATATATATATATATATATATATATATATATATATATATATATATATATATATATATATATATATATATATATATATGTGTGTATTATACTATATTATACTATATACACTTTTAATTCATATAGAGAAATTTACATAAATTAACCTCATTAACTGGCTTTGCATCTCAGCAACCGTAATCTTATTGCTTTTGATTTATGTTTAAATTTTTCAAAATGCTATTTTCTATCCTGCACTTAAAAAAGAAAGTTTGATAAGACAATTTGAAACACATGAACCCTCTACAACTTAATTATTGCTCAGAACTGACAACAGAAAAATTCTAAAAGACGATAGTAAATAAAAACCCAGTAAAAACCTAAACGTCGCACGATAAAAACTGCCTCGGATGAAATTGGAATCCGTCCAAGAGAAGATAACCAATGATCATGCGATGGAACCGCCATCTGTCGATCGATGAGAGCGTTACGAGAGCAACGACCCGCATCTGTCACGTGCCACGGTGGGACTGTAGAATCCTAGAATCTGTAACAATGCCGGTTTATGAATCCGGAATTGTACAGTCGTAAGCACGTATTGTGATTTGAATTCAATAAGAAAGGGAAGAATTGATTCTTATCTATGGCGCATGCATAAAATAAGCTATCTATATATGAATTGAATGTTTATATGTAAAATAATGAAACTTTTTATGTATAAAACTGTAAACTGAACCTTTTCTATGGTTTCGAAATATAATAAACTAAAAATCTATATCTATTGTCTTTAAAAATATCATCGATTTTATCTTGACGCTTTATAGTCTATCTTGCAGTTTAAATATATTTATTACTAGTAGATATTTTCAGTGTTGCTCCTGATTTAAACTTGTGAAACACTCAGTAAAATTCTAAATGACATTGTTCTTCAGAAATTTTATTAAAACACAAAATATATGAAGTTTGGTCAACATACGCTCTAAGTGAATGCCGCTAAAATGATTAAAAAAAATGGATTAGATTAAAAATCCTTACTAGAACAAAACAGATGACTTGAAGTTGGAGATATTAATAATTTTCATAATCTTATATCCTAAGGCAGAATTTGACCGAATGAAACTTTATAATAATATACATTTATACATTTTATTTTTATATCAATTCCTTTATTATATTTAAATCGAATGATTAAAATAAAAATCGTCTGCTGTACAAACTCATTTGATTTAATTCCATTGCTAAGCAATATGAAATAATTTTTTCAATACATTTTGGAGGGAAAAATCGTCTGCATAATGCTATTTCCACGGAAGTTTTAATTTTGTGTTTTTTATTAATATCTCGACAACTCCTAGTCCTAGAAACTGAAAAAATAGACGTATTTAGGAATAGACGTAAATAAAAAAATAGACGTATTTTAGGATATAGTAACCTTGTATTTACCTGCAGTGAAAGGGAGAGTAATAATACTAAATAAAAAAGAATATATCATTAAATCTATGGTTTTGTATATGGAACAAACAACAAATATATAAAAAAAACAGACTTCCAATTATATATATATATATATGTATTTGTATCATAAATACTTTATAAAGCCGCAAAATATTAGTTTTCTCTTTAAATACATTTAAATATCTACTTGATTCATCAAAATTAGGGAAAATGGGATGTATCAAAATGAAATCAAATGCTTGAATAAATGTAAGAGATTCAGTATTATTTAAAACAACAGAGTATATATTTACTACCAAAGTAGTTCCCATATAAATTGCTCTATAAATTTAATATTTATCGCTATAAAAACTCAAAAAAGACATTGCTGCACTCAAGCATCAACATGTCTCTCATTAATCTCAAACTAAGCAGTACTTGCGAATAGTTATGTTCCTCACTTTCACTCACAACTAACAAAATTGACGGCAAATAACTAGTTATCGAGCTCTGTGTAATGAAAAATTTAAGAGATCTTACTAAAAATTGGTTACCACGGTAACCGTCACTGTTTTATTAACGCTTGCAGACTGGCAGACAATTTTTGCACCAAAGATCACAAAATAATTCCAAGAGTCTTTATAATATGGCCTGTGCTTCGTACTTTTAGTGGATTTTCATCCTGAAAGTGATTAACGAAAGAAGTTTTGGACTAAACTTGAAGTTTTAGAACAATAAAAAGTTTACGATGTGCGAAGGTTTTATAGTTATTATGTGTCAATTATTATATATAAAGGTCGTAAGTTACACAGAGAATACGTATAAACAGTTCCATATCTGTGTATTCTACTATGAAATAAATCAATAAAAATTGGTCAACCATATATATTTGATGAATTGGACACGTAGAACACAAATCCACTCTTTTTGTCTAGACGGCTGTGTGTCTGCAGACACACAGCCGTCAGACACAAGCATGCTTGTGATTATCTGTCAGTGCGTTTGCCATAGTGGTTGTGTGTGTAACGTGTGCAACGTGTGTATCCATTTTAGCTCAAGTCAGTCACTTTTAGCAGTCAGATCACTTATTCATTCATTATTCTACCAGGTAATTTCTATATCATCCTCTGGTCAAACATGGTTATTATATAATCCTGCAACGAAATGCAAAGGTATCCCTTTCTCCGTCCCAACAAGAGTTCCACAAAAAATGAACATTGCTCTATTTTGAATTAATTTTAAAACAACACCTACAAAGCAACAAAGACCGTCAGAAATTAAATTTAATTTTAAGATATTGAATTAGCGACATTTCCTAAATCGCGTCAAGTTTCTCAAGTTTGTTGCCAATATCTTAAATTTTGAATCAAGAATTTTAAAGTAATTTTAATAGAACGATAAAATTATTAAACTTTAAATTTAAGGTATTGAGTTATAGCTAACTTGGTGGTATTTCTTAAATCTCGCCAAGTTTCCTAAATTTGTAGCCAATATCACTAAATTTGAACTAAGAATGTTACAGTAATTTCGGAAAACGACAAGGATTGTCAGATATGAAATTTAATTTTAAGGTATTGAATGATCGCTAATTTGGCGACAATTTTTAAAGTTCATCCAGTTCGCAAATTTGTCGCCAAGCGTGACAGCTAAACAGGTTTATTGGTTATTCTTAAGTATGTCTACACATATTTGTTTTAAGAACAATATTTTTCTTTATACTTGGGAATAAGAAAGTAATAAGAAAATCGATTTCCTATTAAATATAATTGTCTGCTGTTTCAATTACAATAAGTACAGAACCGTTTGTTTCTAGGATATTTATAGCTTCTAATATTATATCTTCTACGGATAAACTTTCTGTGCGGAGTTTAAATTCTCATTTACCCCCGCCCTCCCCATCTCTATGGTAAACATAAACCCTCTACTATCTCGCATAAAAAGCACGATAAGGTCATAAAATTCTCATAAACGTAACTTTTATATGTGAAAAGTGAAGTCGTTATAGTGATCTTTCAAATGTTATGTTTTTCTTCAATGCAATTTGTATCTGAAAACAGCAAATTAAAGTTTTATGAGACAGAAATACGAGGCCCAGGGGACGTCTAATAGCTACAGAAAATTACTGCATGTAATAAGTATTTCTTAACGGCATTGAAAGCACGTGAGTTTAGGTTTCTGTTGTAAGTTTAGGTTTCTATTGTCAGGAGTATGTTTCGTGATAGTAAATAGCCATAAATTCAGATCCAATATATGTATCTAGTTTGATAGTAAATATGACCGGTAAATTATATCCTACACATGTCAATGCGAGAGAATTTTCTTTCATTGTCTTCGAAACCTTTTTTTGACAGTAGTTATATACCGGATTTCTCCCCTTTTAAGTCCATCTATCCGTTTAACGTTCGACTGAGATCATCTAGTGCTGTAAAAGCAAGGTATACTTATAGGAAAGCAGCTAAACGGTATCGATTGAGAAAGTTTGCAACGCTTCCATCCGCAAATTACCATTTCGAAAAGCAATATAGGCTGAAATTTTCAATTAGTACATAGGTATAGAACGTACCCTATTTAGTATAAAAAGATATGCTGTTTGCAAACAACATGTACACAGACGATAAAGCATTAGGTAAACAAAAAGCCATAATTATGCAAATGTCTCGCTATACTAAAGTACTTCTGAAGGAAATGGCAAAAAATACACATGGAAAAAGGATAATCCGTGCAATAAGAAGTTTTAATTTATTTAGGATTATCATTTTGCAGTAAAAAATGAATGTGGTATAAAAATGGCAGACAGATGATGCTGTAAATTAATCATCCCTTTTCACTGACTTCATTTTTATCGTCTGTGTACATGTAATATACAAACCGCATGTCTTTCCATACTAAATAGAGAACATTCTAATGTAACAGAGTCTAATGTACAGAGATTCCAAGTTCCAACCGTCAGCAACAATGCATATTTGAATTCGAGAAAGACTGTTATCGCATATTTTAACAAGCACTGCAGATGTCACCGTGTTGTATACCTATAGCAACCAATGAAGTATGACAAATATTTATTACCTGTCACATAAACATTTCAGTCGTTCCTGATGTCCAATCCCACTCGTTAGACAAGATCTACAACTCTCTCTCTCTCTCTGTCTATATATATATATAATAGTTTATGATAATCCAAATAAATAATAGTGATAAATTGTAACACCTACGTAAAACCAATAATTAATTTGTGATTTATATTCTTTATGCAATTAATAATTAATTCAATAAATAGATATTGTGATACTCATCAAAAGATAGTAATTAATTTAATTGATAACAAGAAGACTATTTTTATTGAATGTATACGAAAAAGATTATTTGTATAGAAAGGAAATTCTATATTTTTATGATATAAAGTATAAGAATCTGACGAAGTGCTCCATCTCATTTTGTGACGGGCATGGTAGTGATTCATATTTTCTTGATTTATCTGCAATTAGCCAACAACAGAACACTGCTTGCTCTCCGGACAACCCACGTGTTTCGTACAATATCTAAAATCAACTTTTCGATCCAGACCATCATAGGAAGCTACATTAACCAATAAACCCCCCATAAATGTTCCCGTCTTCGGTTAAACATATCCATTATCGAAAATTTCAGACGAAAATAGCTTTCTCAAAACGCAGTTTGTATCATAATATGGGCTACTATTGCATTTTCTGTAGTAGCGTCTTGTTTCAACGCGTTCCGCTTTTTAAAGAGGACTTTGATAATTTTATGGCAGAAACTTGAAGTGAAATATATTCCAGAAAAATAATATAAAGAATTTTTAGAATATAATCTTTTATAACATAACAAGAATTACTTAATATCAAAGCTAATAAAAACATTAAGTTACACAAAGATTTATTTTTGCCGAAATATTAATCACTAACTTATTGTGCTATCACTTAAGTATGTAATATCACTCAAGTGTGTATATTAATTGTGCTATCAGATATATAATGTATTTGTTTATTAACACAAATAAAGACTATAGTGCACTTCTTAAATCATATTCTTTTTAACGTAGAAAAGTCAATTTATATGCTGCTGGGCGATGCCCCTGTAATATTTTTTTATACAAAATACAATAAAGTAAATTTTTTTATACAAATTACAAAGATTTATTTTTGCCGAAATATGTATCACTCACTTTGTGCTATCACTTAAATATGTAGTATCACTCAAGTGTCTATATTAATTGTGCTATCAGATATACAATGTATTTTGTTTATTAACACAAATAAAGACTATAGTGCATTTCTTAAATCTTATTTTTTTTCAACGTAGAAAAGTCAGAAATTTATATACTGTTGGGCGATGACGCTGTAATTTTTTTATTCAAAATACAATAAATTTAATAAATACCTGGAAATTTGAGGACAATTGTACATTTGTTAAAAATTACTCCTCTGGAAAGCACAATACTCCTTCAAATCAAGTCAGGGAATATTTTTAGTCTTCTGGAAATATTCTAGCTCGATCTCTGCACTTGCATTTATATTTGGAATACTGTGCATGACAAAAGTATTAGGCATAATATACAAAGTTGAGAAATAGTTGAATCAAAGCAATGCAGTTACCCGTAATGGTGTCTGTAGGATCAGAGATTCCGGCAATATTAATAATAAAAAAAATAAACGTTTCCATTGAAATAGCATTATGCAGACGATTTTTTTCCCGAAATCTTATTTGAAGAAAATAATATTTTCCTCGGAATTAAATTCAATATATATTTGCAGCAGACGATTTTAATTAATTTTTCTTTCCTATTTCAACAATAAAAATTATTATAAAAGAAATTTAATAAGTAATTGGTATTAAATTTTTAATATTGTTGTGTAAGTTACGAACATGGAAATAAGGATTACGGTAATGTTTCGCAGAAAAGGTTTCCTGAATTTGTACTCTTATATTTCCGAATGTGTTTACAGGATTGCTGTAACGGGGGAAAGAATGGTACGAAAATAGCTTTTGCTAACATGCATAGTTTTCATTTTAGTGCATGTTCATTAAACTTCATATTTTTGTACATTGGTTTACATCACACAAGACAAAGATTTTCTGTTCTTTAGATTTGCCTATATATATGTCACAAATTCAGTTTTTGGCTGATTTTTTTTTCTTTTTTCTCAAATTTTATATGATTATTCTTTGCATTAGTACGGGTAATTATGTCCGTGTTTCAACATACTAGACTCATCAAAGACTGTCGAGATATGAATAATACATAAAATTAAACCTTCCATTTCAATAATATTAAACAGACGATCTTCTACTGAAACTTTATTTCAAGAAAATTATATCATGTTGCTTAGTAACGTAATTAAATTGTTGTAAAAAATTCAAATGTTGTAAAAAATTCAAATAGAAACGGGCGGTTTATGAACGGGCCAGGATGTTATAATATTTAGATTTGACTGTGAAGATAATTTTGTACAGTGAGAACAAAAGTTTCCATACTTTTTATTTTTATAGGGAAATTAAATTGAATACTTCTAACGGAAATTTTGCAAAGACATGTTTTAAACCGCTATTAGACTTCGCTTAAATTCCAAATCACGAGCAACGTCAGGTATATCTACTTGTTATGAATAAAATCTCAGTTTCGGTATCCTAAACTTCAAATACTTTCGGCACCTTTTGACAAAGATGTTGCCCTTGAAAGACTCCGACCGTGGTGCTCGTCAGATATTCAACAACTTTATTTGCGACTTTATTTACTACTATATCTCCTATTTGCCATCAACAGAAACCTACCTGCTCAAAAGTCACGCCGCACGATATAACTCCAATATTAAAATCAACTTTTCGATGAAGCCTTCCTGGCCAAGCTATATGAACCAATAAAACTGCCATAAGCGGCTTCCGTTGCGAGTTAAGTATATCCATTATCGAAAGTTTCAGTCGAAAATGGTTCTTTCGAATGCAGTTTACTTCAGATTATGGTCAAACGTTGCGTTTTCGGTAGTGGCATCAGGTCGTAATGTTTGCCGCTCCTTAAAGACAAGCATCTTGCTTTGATAATTTTGTGTCACGATCTTGAAAAACATTTGCACGACTTTGATATTTTAAACACAGTTCTTGTAGATGTGACTCTCAAGTCCTTATTTAGGTCTCGTTTAGGAAATTGCTTCCTCAACTAATTTCTGAAATTTTCGAAAAATTGCTGGATACAATTAAATTATTAATTTAATTAATTTAATTTGTTGAATACAATTAAAAGAAATTTGGTGGCGCAAAAGATTCCTAAGAAAATCCTTAAGCACCTCAATAGCGTTGTAAGGAAAGGTTAATAAGTGTATAAATTAGGCCTATCCACATTAACGTGATTATATGTCGGATTGAATAAAAACAATTGCTGTTCACCTAGCGAAAAATTAAAAAAGTTTTGGTAACGAATTCGCCAATAAAGTGAGACAGGCGAAAAATGTCAATTACAAAGTAGTGAAGCATTGTCTAGTTAGTAGTGATGGACAAGGCAATAAACATCTGTCAGACAGTTGTATCATCAGAGATTGTAACACGATGACACCTGTAATACTTGTCAAAGTTCGCTGTCATATTCTTTCTCGAATTTAAATGTGCATTGTTGCTAACGAGGGCATTTTGATTAGGCTGCATGTACATGCAAGATTATTTTGCATCCCTATAATGTTTATTATCATCTAATGTGTAATGTATATTTTGGCATTTCTGAACACGACAGCCACTCTCCAATAACTCTATTGTGTTAAATAATTGCCTTATGTAACATTTTTATGGTCAACCCTACTCTTTGGACTATATATATATATATATATATTTCGCTAAAAAATTGTAACTTTAGCCAGTTTGAAACAACGATTTGAGCTCCCTTATAATGGTGTATAGTGGCATTCTCGCTTATCCATTTCTTCTATGAATCACTTGTTTAGTAAGCATTTTCATCTTTGCTTCATGTCCATATTTTGTTTTGCTTATATGGGTAATTGTCCTGTCTCCTTATCTGACTCACTGGATGGGTCTAGGAGTGTCGATGTGAACGTTCGTACTGCCTCCTAGGTAGTATTTCGTCATGTTCATTCCAGTGCTTCTAGAATTTTTTATACTGTTAAGGTTGATCGCATACACGTGGTGAAAAAAGAAAGGTTTCTGCCACATGGTAATACAAATTTTTCTAATGTTTCTTATCCTCATTTCTTCATCTTTTGGTGCCTGTAGTCTGAGTTTGAACATTTATAGTAATGTACTATTGCCCAATCTGAAACAGGCATTTGTTTGGATTAATTAGAATTAAATACTCAGACCTGAAGATGAATTTAATTCTTTTTAATCTTCGAATTTGGACCGGTGCTGATCTTTTCTATTATTGGCATTATGGCCGTGGTTTTACTTCTATGGTGATGTTAATATTCCACGATTACTTGAATTAAATATTTTTATTATTACTTCTTTCTAATATATATATACGAGTATATATATATATATATATATATATATTACTTTGTAGCTGGCATTTTTCGTCTATCTCGCTTTTTTGTCGAGCTTGTTACTGTAACCATTTAAATTCTCCACTTGGGGCGTTGCCATCACTTTTATTGGATAGGACATGGTCATTTCATTGCAGATATACTCAGCCTATACATTCATAGACCTTTCCTTACAAAGTTATTGGGTGCTTAAGGACTTTACCAAGAAACCTGTATTTTAAGTATTCAGAAGAAATTACTGTCCAAGAATAATTGCAGTAATAGGACAAGCTTAGCCAAACTCTTTTAACCAATTAAAGGCTCCGCCTCGTATGTGCACTTACCAGTTATACACGTCGAAGATTCGAAACTAACAAACTATTTTATTCTCATCAAGTTTGTACAACATTTGTCAATTTTCACAAATCAAGTTTTAATTAAAGTTGCGTGAAGATGTTTCGGAGGTTTAAAATGTACACATGAGTACACGTAATGCACGCACAAGTAATGTACCCAAAATACCTTGTAATATGCATTCTAATAATCAATACCTGCATAAATTTAAGGATGTAAAATAATTGTTCGCCCGCAATGATTCTTTTTTTAATAGGTTAATTTATGCGGGAAGTCATAAAAAATTCATTGTTAAAAGCACGTCAATCAATGTCATTGTTAAAAACGCATCAATCAAAGCCGTTGGTACAATGATGATGTGGTCACCGGAATGAACTCGGCTGACCTATCTCGATCATGTGACTATTTACATTTTTTTTTAATGTAGAGAGATAGCTTGAAGCCTTATACAGTTTAAAGCCAGACGATTAAAAACAATCATATATAAATACAATATTTTTAATATTCTTTTTCCTATACTGCCACAAAAAACGGTGTTGTCGGTAAAGGAAAAGCACTACATACCTTTTAATCTTTTACTGATTTACATATGATAAAAAGAAAATTCGGGAAGAAGCAAAATAAAGCAAATGTGTCATAATTCCCTCTTTAATTTTTTAGTTATGTACATATAGACGATAGTTTCTTGAACGGAAAAAAAAAACAGAAGTTTTCTTCCAATTAAATTGGACAGGTCGGCTGAATTAATTTATTTTAAAATCAAAATGTCGCTTTTGCAGAGTACTTTATAGGGAAATTGAAAACAGAAATCTCACTCTGCCGTTTCCATTTTTGATAAATGTTTGACACGGTTTAAATTACCTAAAATGTCAATCTGTGTAACTGTCACTATTCATAAAAAAATTTATTATTCTATAATTAGATGTTTAGTAACTGCATTTTAATTTCCTAAATACTATTTAAGTACTAAATATTATTATTTACTAAATACTATTCAAGACAAAATCTAGTTAAAACAAGAAAGAATTGGATATAATTGAAAATTTCAAATATTTTTCGATTATTGAAATTCATATCTTCCAGTTCTCTAATCCAATTCATTAAGGTCCACTTATACGTATAGTTTGGCTTTCCGTCCGGCCCGAACAGTCCCAATCTGAAAGCCCAAACAGATTTGTGTGGGTCTGCTTGTTAATAAATCGTTTGAACTGTTGGATTGTGGGAATTCCAGCACCTGTTGCTGCTGTCGAATTGTGCAGAGTCCACTTCAAAGATTCGTCCCAGTAGTTGAACGGTAGAGCGTCTGTTGGCCAGTTCGGATCCAGGGTTGGATCCCGTGTTGGGGCTGCAAGGTGCATTGGCGCCCGAACAAATTAACCCTGTGGGTTAGTGCAAAGATGTCGGAGGTCTGAAGATCCCAGACCGTGCGACTCACATAGTGGGTTTAGCTGCACAGCCGGGGAAGGATACCTCCTGCACTCAAGAGGCACCCAAGGGCTACCATCCCGCCAAACGAACATTTATTTAGGTCTAAAAGATAACAATTGATGAAAAATATTGTGGTTAAACAGACAGTTTTACATTATATTTGAACTTGACAAGTACGTCCATTTTTCAAAAATGGGGAAAGGGTTGTTGCGATTACAGATAAAAAGATCATTGAAAAATGAAATTTAGAGTGAGGTATATTAACATAATGAAAAATAGATTAAAATTAAAGAAAATATTAAATTTTAAAAGTAAAATTCAGAAAATATATTAAAAGAATATATATGAAAAGGAAAAAGAAATAGGCACATGAAAAACAAAAGCAGAAATTTAGAATAAAATTCAGAAAAGAAAAATTAGAGAAAATACAGATAAAAAGGGTCAAAATGTCGGAGGTCTGAAGATCCCAGACCGTGCGACTCACATAGTGGGTTTAGAGTAGCTAGCTGCACGGCCGGGAAAGGATACCTCCTGCACTCAGGAGGCACCCAAGGTCTACCATTCCGCCAAACGAACATTTATTTAGGTCTAAAAAGATAACTATTGATGAAAAATAGTGTGGTTAAACAGGCAGTTTTACATTATATTTGAACTTGACAAGTGCGTCCATTTTTCAAAAATGGGGAAAGGGTGGTTGCGAATATAGATAAAAAGATCATTGAAAAATGAAATTTAGAGTGAGGTATAATAACATAATGAAAAATAGTTTGAAATTAAAGAAAATGATAAAATTTTAAAAGTAAAATTTAGAAAATACATTAAAAGAAAATATATGAAAAGGGAAAAAAATTAGGCACATGAAAAACAAAAACAGAAATTTAGAATAAAATTTAGAAAAGAAAAATTGATGTCGGAGGTCTGAAAGTGACCCTAGTACGACTAGTACGGATTCAGAGGATTCTGGAAGATTGAGCAGCGATTTCAAATTGTGAGGATAAAGACCACGTGGGATACTAACCTGGGTAAAAATAGTAGTATCAGGAGGCTAACCTGAGGTAAAAGTAGCAGGAGGTGGTCAGCCAGATTGGCAGTTGCCCGTCAATCTGACATTAGAGAGTGGCCAATGCAGAGTCCACTTCAAAGATAAGAGCTTGTAATTTCGTCAAAGTTGCTCGACAGTCGTCGATTGGCCAGTTCGGAGATCCAGGGTTCGATTCCGGTTGGATCAGCAAGGCTCTTTATAACTGGCGTTGCGTGGCATGACCTTCTCGTCAAGGCTTCTGTCCATAGGTCAGCATGTGTTGCTCAACATCGTTTGTGCTTGTATGAATTTCGTTCAAAAAAGAATTGAAGATGATAAACAAACTTATGATCTCTCTTCTTGCGGGGTTTGGACAAGCAAGAACAGGCATAACTGTCAGACACAGTTTGGTCGCTAAATTCTAGCTGCACGTGTATGGAGGGTCTAACAATCCCAACTCTTGCCCGGATGTGTTAAACAGATACGTTTTTCAATCTAAGTATCAAATTCAAGAAATTTGAAAAATATCTGCAATTGGAGTCGATCCATTTTAATAGAAACTTAATCAAAGTATTTTTATACCTCTAAGTACAAATTTAGTTGAATTCAGAGTAATTTTCTTAAATAATTCATATATCTTATAAACAGAAATACAGGCTAGTTTTAAAGTGTTATTAATTAACGATTAATAACATTTATATTGTTCTAGAAAACATGTTAAGACATTTGCGTTAAAAATATTTTTACAAGGAGGTTAATGAAAATATATTCCTCATTAACGTGATTCACAGGACAGTATAAAATTGGGAAATACTAATATATGTAATTACTTGACTAAGCACACTTCTATTAGAGTATCGAGATCTGATACGGAAAAGACTCAATCGCATGCCAATTCAATCTCTCTCCATCGGAAATGACTATGGCGGAAAACGCATTTCACTATCTGTATACACAGAAAATGACTTCTATGACGTTATATGCCATGTTATTTCACTGAGTGGATGCCTGGAAACACGATTTATGCAGTTCATGGAGTAATAGTGTTGGTTCCCATCTATGTTCCTATCTGGATATAAACTAGAGATAAGCATATTCTTATGGGTGTATTCCATGGAATCAGATGCGATTCAAAGATATGATAGAAGGGGAAATATACTTCGACTGTGTTATTTTTCGAAATGCATTTTGGCGGGAAATATAATCGAAATGATTGGACTTTATGGTATCCTATATAAAGAATAAGGATTTTCTTCGTAGGGACACATTTTATATTAGTTATAAAATACTTATATTTTATTTTATGTTCAATTTTTCCACTATTTTATCTCAATAGTGAAGTTAAAATTAAATAATACCACCTGACATTAATTTTATGTTCGAATTTTGAATAATAGTATTACGCGCAAACGTTATATTTATGGTAAAAGGGGAAATGTACTCCGGCTGTGTTATTGTTCGAAATAGATTTTGGCAAGGAATATAATCGCAATGATTGGACTTTATGCTATCCTATAAAAAGGATAAGGATTTTTTTCATAGGGGCAATTTTTTATTGATTATCAAACATTTGTGTTATATTTTATTTTATGCTTAATTCTTCTACGATGTTATTTCAATGGTCAAGTGCAAATTAAATAATACATCCGACGTTAATTTAATGTTCAAATCTTGAGTAATCGTGATACGCGCAAATGTTATAGTTATCGACTGAAAAATGAAACTTCGTCAAGTACAGAAATTAATTGACAAAATATCAACCACTTTCGTAGGCAAAATGGAAAGCCTGCATCTTCAGAATTAAAAGACAAAGCAATCGCCTCAGTCATAGTTGAATATATTTCTGTCTCCAGAGAGTTACACAAGTGACACAATTAATATGGCGTTGCCATCCAGCAAAAATAAAAAAGAAGAAAAAATCACAGAGTTACCTTTCATTACAAAACTACCCACTCAAGCCGAAATGAACACACTCCAACCAGCTGTAAGTCATGGAAGTGCTATCTATGGTCGTGAAGAGTGAGGGAAGTCGTATTCCCTCCTTGACTTACAACCAGTTGGAGTGTGATTGTTTATTTCGTCTTCGATGGTAACTCATTTTAATTTGGTAACGAAAGCTAACTTTTATTTTTCCTTCTGTGTTATTTTATATAGATGGCAGAGAAATGTTACCTGAGTCACGTGTGTTAGTCTCTCCTCTCTTATTGAGAGGTGGCTGCTCTGTCTTTTCATCCTGCTTTCTGCGTCCGAAACAGATTGATATATTTTACGAATTAATTGCTGTACTTAATAAAGTTTTATTTTTTAGTTTCTCTGCAGCAGTAATTTTAATATAGTATTTATTATTTACTATATGGATACGACAATGGCATAATAAATAGAAAAATGGTCAACTTTATCTACATTACGGGCACCAAGATCCAATATAAATTTATAAAAATAGATAAATATAAATTGAAAATTAATAGCTTTCTTACGATATAAATTTTAGTTTTGTGTATCAAATCAATGTTTTTATTTTTACAATATATATATATATATATATATATATATATATATATATATATATATATATATATATATATATATATATATATATTATATATTTAATCCTGCAGGACAGAACGCACGAACATTTTTTCTGATAAGTTAAATATTTTACCAAAATGAGCTACCTCGAATCTAAAAGTGCAGTATTTGCAATGTACTACGCGTGCAAGATAAATTTAACATAGACATAAAATTCAATTTAAAACAACTTTATCTTCGTAATGTCTTTTAATACACAAATAGAATATCAGATTGCAAACTGAGAAAAAGCTTTTAACGAAAATTTTACTTTGTAGTTATTTTTTGCAACGTTTGAGCGATTTTTATTTCGTGGAAAATATACTTCTGGAGGTGACAAAAAATGTTGTCAGCTACTTAAATATACGATAACTTGATTTAGTTAGAGCATCCAAATCTTATAGGAAATTCTCAATAGCATGCCAATTCAATCTCTCTTCATCGGAAATGGTCCTGGAGGAAAACGCATCGCACTCTCTGTATACACAGAGAATGACTACTGTGGCGATATTATACTTACAGTGTTATTTCGCTGAGTGGATGTCGAATAACACGCTTTGCACAGTTCATGGAGTAATAGTGTTATGTCCTATTTATATTCTTTTCATGATAAAGCCAGGCGATAAGAGGATTCTTATACTTTCGTACTATGGAATCAGATGCTACGGGGTGAAGCTTTTGGTAGTGTTATTGTTCGAAATATATTTTGGAGAGAAATAATATCAATATAATTGGATTTCGCATTGTCCAACATAAAGCATAACATTTTTTTTTGTGGGAAATTGTTCAACAGTGGTTTAATTTTCAGATGTTCCTGTTATTCTCCAATTCAGATTTCCTGGAGTTGATTTTTATGTTTTCCAAATGGAATAATGCGCTTATTCATATTTGTATATTCAAGTTTTAGTTCAATTCGCTGAAATGTACAATTGCTGCAGTTGCACAGGTGTGAAGAACACAATAATGGAATAAAACATAAACTAATATGGACGATAACCAAATTTATACTAAGATCTCATAAAAATAGTAGAAATCAAGAAAAGTTAAATTTAGCAAATCGAAAGAAATCATTTTTGGTGGATGCATATTTAATTTTCTAGGATATTCATTCTATAGTGAACACAGTTCGTGGAGTAATAAGTTCAAGGCATTGAATACCTTGCAAAGCTGTCTAGATGGGGGGTGGGGTGGAAGCAGGGAAGTTCATGGAGTAATAGTTCAAGGCATTTCATGCCTTGCAAAGCCGTCTAGAGGTGGGGTGGAGCGGGGGCTGGAGAATCGCATCCCGGCCTAGACCAGTAAGAATTTTTTGTAATGCATAAAGCCACGAGTGTATTGATTTATTTTAAATCTAACCTTATTACATAAAATTATTCGATTGAAAATAAACAACCAATCTTGTTGCATTTAACTCAAGTTTAACCCTAGTAGGATGTCAAGAGATAAAATAAAAATGAAAAGTTTAATGCTACGATGGGAATGTAAATTGTATATCAATGCAGATTCTCTAAGTAATTGTTTTCTAATAAATATCTGTTCCACTTTTCTAGATCCTGAAAGACAACGTATCATCATCCAACTGAAAGATGTGAACGATGAGCCGCCCTATTTCATCAACCGTCCTTTGCCTATGCAAGCAGTCGTCCAACTGAACGCCCCACCAGGGACTCCGGTCTTCAAGCTGCAAGCCAGGGACCCGGACACGGACCATAACATCCATTACTTCTTGGTCCGAGATCGAAGTGAGTAAAGATGATATATAAAGTGATTCTTATTGAAAGACAAATTTCTTCCGTGTATGGATGCAGGGAATCAATATGTATACTTTTAAAGAGTGTATCGATGCTGTACCAGTATTCAACGTGTATCGATACATTATATCGCATAGCTATGTAGTCATTTATTTTTACTTTGTGCTTTTCTGTGGATATCTTTTCTAGCTCTACAGAGCTACTTATTAATTTCTAGAATATTCACAGATTTTTAGATTTGTATGGAAATAATGTCAAAGTCTATACCTGAATATTACAGAAGACCTTTGGAACAAAGTGCAGCTCAATTTTGACCTTACTGTATATGATCTTCCAATGTCATTTATAAGAGTTTCTTTGGAAGCAGATTTTCTATGCTGCAGTTTATCCTAGTTTTTTTAAAAGCTTTTTGACTGTGAACCTTAAACAGACCGCTCCAACATTTTTATCTCAGTCACCAGAAACTACCCCTGTTCACACTCTTGTTCACACTCATGTTTAGTTTGACAAGGTCGAAATGGCAGCGGTCTGTTTCGAAAAAGTGATAAGATTCAGCATTACTCAAGTATTACTAACTGCATCAAAATTACTAGTGATATGCTAAATTCAGCTTTCTGTGTACAAAAAATCAACGTATTAAGACTTGTGCTGCTGAAACAAGTCATTCCGAAATCTCCAATTTTTGAATTCGGTATAAATGTTCGAAAACTTGTTTGATACATGTGTACGTTTCATGGTACTGGTTGCGGTACGTGTAACTCCAGAGTTACATGTACCATAGTTTGAGAAACACTGAACCAATGTTTTTGAGGTGAAGATATTCTGCTGAGTTTGAGTTTTCGTAGAAAACGTTTTAAAATAACATTCACATGTGAGAAATGGTTAGTAACTACTAGTTTAAAGAAACGTTTTGCATACGTAATTTCGATATATTTATATTGGCGAATTAAAAGCAGAATTCACGATGGAATTTACTCATTATGATTCATGATGGAATTCCCTCACCAGGGTTCACGATGTAATTTGGTCATTAGGATTCGCGATGGAATTCGCTCAAAAGGATTTATGATGGAATTCCCTCACCAGGATTCACGATGGAATTCACTCATTAGGATTCGGGGAGAAATTCACTCAACAAGATTCACGATGGAATTCCCTCACCAGGGTTTACGATGGAATTTACTCACTTGGATTCGAGATGGAATTCACTCAAGAGGATTCAGGAAGGAATTCTCTCACCAATATTGCTTTTTACTGCTAAATTTTAAAATTCACTACTTGTTTCTTAAACAACTCCACAGAAACCACTAAACAGAAAACTCCTTTATTTCTATCCACACAATCCTTACATAAATATTCATATCCACAAATACACATTCTTAAATACATATAAGAATTGCATTAAATGTCGGTAGATTTACTAGATTTACGAAAGGGGGTGCTGAGTTGTTTCCCAGCAACGCCGCGTACAGCAAATAATCACGCTTCCTTGAACGCAATTGTGCTGTCTTGGTTTGCTAAATATACGCGAGGGATGTTCTACGGAATTTGAATACATTAAGTGAAGCCCTCCTGAGATCAAGGGAGTTGAACAGTAAATTAAAGTGTTCCATGTTCTACGTTACGGGAAGCATTAAATATTCTGTTTCATTAAGAATTTCCATTTATAATTCTCAAGTTACTATGCAAACGCGGTTATTGAAGAGGGGAAAATGTAATTATTTTTTAATATTTTTGGTATGATAATTATAAAAAGTAAATTTAAGAATTTAATTTAATTATATCATAAATTGTTGTTCCGGATGTCGGAATTTTCTGATTCTGTAATTTTGACTAGTCTGTCTACTCTGTCCGTCTACTGCTGATCTACATAACTATATTTAAAACTACGGTTTGAATTAAAATATCGGTGTTTTAATTCTCCAAATCCTACCAAAATTTAATCAGCACTAGAGAAACGCATAGGTGATATAAGCGGGATCTAGCTCAAAAATCATTGTTTGTTGTGGAATATTCAAAATTTTATGGATTTATTATTAATATAATATATATAAATTTAAGAATGTAATTTATGTATATCATAAATTGTAATTACGGATGTCGGAATTTTTTGATTTGGGGATGTTGACTAGTGCGTCTACTGTACTTACTGGCGATTTACGTAATTGTATGTAAAAACACAATTATTAAATTAAAATATCGCTGTTTTAATTCTCCAAATCCTACCAAAATTTAATCAACACTAGGGAAACGCATAAGTGACTTAAAAGGGACCAGCTTAACAATCATTTTTTGTAGTGCAATATTCAAAATTTTATGGATTTATTATTAATATAATATAAATGAATTTAAGAATTTAATTTATGTATGTCATAAATTGTAATTACGGATGTCGGAATTTTGACTAGTGCGTCTTTTCTACTTACTGGTAATTTAGGTAAATGTATGTAAAACTATAGTTAATTAAAATATCACTGTTTTAATTCTCTAAATCGAAACCAAAATATAATCAACACTAGACAAATGCATAGGTGACTTAAGCGGGGATCAGCTCAAAAAATATTCTTTGTAGGAAAATATTCAAAATTTTGTGAATTTGTCATTGCCTCTTCAAATGATACCATACTTTTAGTGTGTGCTATGTTATTATTTGTTTATTATTAAAAAGAGAAAACAGATTTAATAAAAGTTTAAAAGAAAATTTCCTTTTTATAATGGATTAATTGACTGCTTTTGAAAGTGTGTCTTGCGATACAAGGGCTACGTGCACGTATCTGGATAAATTGTGGCACATGCATTTCCTAATTTTTTAGTATAATATTTTGAGAGCTTTATACTTTAGCCTCTATCAAAAATTTCCTGGAAACTTGTAAAAAAAAAAAGACTTTAATTAAATAAATAAATTTTAAATTAGTTTTATCATTAAATGCTAAAAATATCAAAACGTTTTGTAGGCAAATTTTGTGATAGAAACAAGTTGACAAGTAGAAACAAGTAGTTATTTACATTTAGATGAAGTATATAGAGTGTACATAATACAATAACATGCAAAGGTTTTAGATTCTGGATTCATTAGTTTTGAAGCTGCTATGTGCGAAAGTTTGAAAATAGCAATTTTAAAATATAATCTTAAAGTAGCGAGAATTGCTGGGTTCGTGCATGTATTGCTTTATAATTTTTATTATAAAACGTGTTCTAATTGGTTCGTGTTCTTTTGATAATTCTTTTTTATAAATATTTTTAATATTTTACTCTAAATATAAACAAGAAATTGACTTTTTTAAGTTTAAAGAGTAATTTCATCTGTAAAGGTGTCGGAATGAACACGTAGGCATATTTTGATAAAAAGAACAACTTTATTCTTAAACTGTAGAAATCATAAAATAAACCCCATTAATGTAATTTACAAATACTAAATCAGATTGTACATGGTCCACCTTTTCTACCAGCGTCTGCATCCATCCACACACGCACCGCTCCACGTACCATCATCTCTCACCGTCTCGTGCTTCCCACTTCGCCTTCTTCATAACCTGGTTGCCAGCTCCACCTGCCGATCGCAATCTGCGCAGCTGTTATTTAAATGTAGATTCTTTTGTCTCCGGGGAAGACACTGTTTCAAAAATAAGAAGTCAAGAATAGAAATTGTTAATCCTTACACATCCACTAACCGAAATTTCATGAAATTTCGTATAATAATTTTGAGCTAGAACGAGTATATCCATTGCACAGACTGATATACAGACAGACCCGCGTAACCATTTTAATAGATTTTCGTAGACTAGATTGCTGAAAATTTGTCGAAAAATCGAATTTCTATTTTCGAATCTATAAATTTCCATGTATGACCGGGGAAATAAAAAAGTAAAGAAATAGTAAAACAATTGTACCTGTACAAGACAATTTTATTCGTCTTTTCTCGTTATTGAATTATTTCGGTCTATTACTAAAATAACGGAATATATTTTGACTAGTTTTGCCTGGAAAGCTCACTGGTATAAATTGTCATTGGTTGACCATTATTGCTGTTATTAATCCCCATTTTAAGAACGTGAAAATGCATTATTTCGCAATGAGAAAATCTGATTAAACAGCATATTGGCAGCGAAGGTCTGACGATTTTTCGTAACAAGAGAAAATTCAATGTTTTCGTGGCATGCTGTTTCTTAATAATTGCTTGAATTATTGGTATAATTCTGTTCATAAATAAATTTCTGGTAGCTGAAATGTGTAAGAAAACGTTCTCGATTTCATCTTAACCTCTTCCCCCCCCCCAACTCTATCAAATTTATTTAATTTATTCATAATAAATTCTGCCCGTAAGTTTTTATAAGGACTTAATACTATTTTAAATTTTAATATAAAAGTTGATGTCAATGTTTAATACAGCAAAATTTCATTGGAATTCATCTTTATGCATAATTATAAATTTTAAATTAAGAGAAATGTTTAATATTTACTAACCAATAGGGGGATACTTCTTTAATTTTAGAGTTAAAATCTATGGATGTAAGGCTGAAACATACGATTTTACCGTAATTGCAAATTTGTTAAGGATATCAGTTCTCTGAATCATCTTTTTCTGCTTGTCCTTGTTCCCTTCCTACTTCTCCTGTTCACTTCCTAGATTGTATGGGCGTCTCCTTGGGACAGCTGTCGGTTGAGCAGGAATTTGTCTGTGACTCTCTTTTGCGGCATGGTCTTTTGGACTTTGTGTAGGCTTTCCTACACTCAGGGGATTGGAAACAACACAACATTCTCTGAATGTCCGATAAGTTACCTACTTTAAGAGTATAAGATTTAAAATAAATAAATTCCTAAGTAACATTTTGAAATTGAGCTCACATGTCAAATATTCGTACATGACTAAGAGCACCAAAGCATTCTAACCGAAGCATACGCCGAATCATTCTGCATGACTAAGAGAGCACCGAAATAAAGAACACAAACACTAAGGTGTTCGCGAGCACCACTGTTCTAGCGATAGCTTATGATAATTGCCGCATTATCCAACGTCTTCCGATCTAATGATTTAAAATATATACTTAATTTGTATTACGCTGATAGCGTCCTTGGTTTTAACATTATCATCACCACCGCTCAGTTGAATTCCAATTATAGATGTCCAGTTAATCTGAACATAAAAGCAAAGGAATTCCGCCACAATAAGATTATGACTCAAATTATCCTCAATTGAAACGACATAGTGGGATGTATTCCGACAGAAATTTCTACTCATCGCCACAGATAATAACAACCAGGTCCAGAGGGACTGTATATTCTCACATGATAGCGAAATTACAATCGTGCATCGTGATTGCTTCGGAAACGTGGTTTCAGTGCTCAATTTCAACGCGATTACAAGAGAAGGGTGCATGTTATAAGTATTTATTACACAAGCAGCAGCTCATACTAGACGTTCAACTAAATGTTCACAGAATAGACATGAAGTCTGAAAGTAGTAGTAGTACAATGTGCATACGATGTTCGCTTCAAGTTGATTTGGAATTCATGTAAGTAGAATCAGTGCTGATTGGGGATAGATTTCAGCACGGGTATTTTTGAGGAACGATATTGATACAGTATCGATACATCACTAAACGATACATTTTGATATACCGTAACGATGCACTACTAAACGATGTATATTGATACGATACACTACATAAGCTCGTCCATCACTAATAGAATCTCATGGTCAGTGAATAACCATTGACTAACTATAAAATCTTACCATATGCTTCAGTTTTGCAATTGTCACTAATGGCTAACCAAATTAAAGTTAACAAGCTGGACAAACGGAGGATTCCGATGGAGATAGCCAGTTCGACGATGTCGATTGTATATGTATAAATCCAGTATTATTTATAACATGTGTTTTCACTCATATTTTGCAATATCCATATAAGTGTGTAAGTTTTTAAGTACCTATAAATTTGTATGTAAGTGGGTATTGGGACGTCTTTGGACGGGGTAGTTGGGGGCTTTCCTCTATTATTTTACGAAGATCCAAACAATAGAAATTCACGGTCATATGGAGAGTAGAAACTAGTTAAATGTTGCCTAAATATTATCTGAATATCTTGAGGAAATTATAACTTCACCGATACCCTCCTAAATTTTTCTCATAAATGTTGTTAGATTACTATTGACTATACTATATACTGAAAGCTATTATCTCTATCTGCGACAAATTTGATCGAACATCGACAATTCTTGACGAGCTCAAGAAGTTTGAAAATCCAAGCAATTGATCTAAATTCTCCGGATTAAAATAGCCAGGATTTTGGGAAACTTTCCATAGAATATTTATGAGCATGCTCATTTATTTGAAAAAAAAAATACAACATTTCTGTCTGTCAAGCTTGATGACAAATTTGGCGAAGTTTGACAAATTTACCAACATATTTGATCAAAATCGCCAATAAAGTGACTCAAGTGAACAGGTTGATCAACAAGCGACTGAAATGCCAAAAATAAGGTTGCGATACTCATAATGTCAGTAAGTTGACTAAGCTGGCAATATATGTCTATGAAAATCAAATTTCTTTGATAATTCACTGTTCGTTGAATATGTGCGTTTTGTTAGTGGCTTAGAATTAGGCTTTTTACTAGGGAATTTGGGGGTCGCAAAATAATTGCGAGGTTCCGAGTTCGAGGAGCAATTAATGTTCATCAGAAGAGGTACAAGTGTCTTGAGGAGTTTCGGAATAAAAGGGTAGCAGTCGGGCGACTCGGGAGTGGCCTCTTTTATCACTATTTTTATGTATCCCAACATACAGTGGGCTTCCCATAATTATTTATTTATGAAATGACATTCATTATTTACATGAAAGTGCATAACATATATAAATTTTCTTGTCTTCTGTCACAGCTGGTGGTCGTTTTGAAGTGGACGAGAGGTCAGGGGAAGTTCGCACCTTAGGAAGCGACCCTTTCATGTTAGACAAGGAGTATGTACTGTACGTAAAAGCAGAGGACCACAATGGAATGACGGAAGACAGGCAACACCAGTCAACCGGAGAGGAGAGGCTCTCTATCATGGGCGGCAAGAGGCCGCCCCAGTTCTATATGCAGAAATATGAAGCAACTATTCCTGAAAACCAGAGGAAGGACTCGGAGTAAGTCAAATTTATAAATACTAAGAGTGTGGATAATATTAAGAGTGCAGAACTAAGTTTTGCGAAAAATAAGCAAACAAATGAATACGGTGTAAAAGAAAAACAATCAGACCAATGCAATAAATATTGCTGTACCGTTATTATATAAGCTTCTGAAATACTTATATACATTTTTTTTTTACATAAAGACATTGAGAACCCAGCAAAAATCTACTTTTTTAAATGCTATCATGTGCATATTACGATCATATGCGTGTGTGTGTCAATCAATCAAGGAATTTAGAGACCAAATTCTGGATGCAGAAAGTAGAGGTTTGCCTGAAATGGAAGGTACGAATCTTGGAATGAAATGGAAAAGTGTAAAAAAAAGATTAAATTTTGGAGCAAAAATGAGAAAGTCATTGTCAATAACTATGTTTATATCCCCCTTTCCCCTCAGATTTTTAACACACATGCAGTTTGAGAATTCCAGCTATACTTCCTTCAGTTTCCTTCCGTTATAACCACCTTCGGCTACTGAATACAAATATTTCGTTTATACGTCTTTCTCCCAGATCCACAATTATAAACTTCTGTTCATTTAAAGATTCCAACCAAGTTAATTTAAAGATTTAGGTTGCTACCACCTAAAAACTCAATAGCTTTATTGAAAACTCAATAACTTTATTAATTGCGGTTTAATAAAAAAATGAACATCGTTTTCCTCTCATTCCATTATGGTCAATAAAATATAAATTGATCCCCACCCACATATTTCGTTTATAGTCTTTTAAGTTATTCTTCTCATTTTGATCGAGAGGTATGACGATGAAAGGGTCCTATTCCAAACTTGACATCGTAGTTCCGCGTCCATCGATAGAGGGCACTCCTATAGCGGGGTGACAGACTCTATTGCAAACACAATAGACATACTATAGAAGTGCCCTCTATCGATCGACCCAAAAATATGAACGAGAAAGTTTGGAATAGAGCCCCATAAGCGTATAATCGGGGCTCAAAAGATTGTATTGAAAAATAAAATATATTTTATTTATATTTCGTTACTGGTCACGAAAACGGAAAAAAGAAATAGGTATTTTTAATACCCGCTATTTTCCTGCTCCAGCAACTATTGATAGTCGCGATTGTTAAAAAAGTGATCTAGTTATAATTAAATACGTACTTGCATTCCTATAAACAATCCCAAATTTTAACTTGGATATGCATAAATTTATTTTAATAATATAACAGAATATTTCCGGATTTTAAATTAAGGATTACTCTGAATGTTTAAATAATTATCTAAAATTTAGATTTAAGTTGAAAATACTCATTCGCCTTTTATATTTTTTCATTTTACCATGTCATTATCTGTCTCTACCTCAAAAACAAGGGGCAGGGGATGAAATGTATTGATGAAATCGAAATAATATATACATCTATTATACAAAGTTTTATTAAAAACTGCTAAAAAATATGAAAAAAATTTCAAATGCTAATATAAAAATACTGAGAGAAGAGTTTAAAGCTAATATATTTCAAAATTCCACTACCAGATTAAAAACGGTAAAAATGCAAATTCCTTTAAGTAACCAAAATCTACCGATTCGATGTATTTGTTGTTCTAGGACAAATTAAAAATTGCCAGTAATTTTCCCCATTACTTTCTAAGCTGAAATCCCAAACCAATGATATTTTCTCTATCATATTAAAATCCATTTAAATAATGACAATCTAGATACAAATAATCTAAACTGCTGCTAATAACTAACAATGTTTCTGTTAAACTTTATATGACTTCAGACAAACTAATTAGAACCATTTTGTAGGTAACAATAGTTGTATCAAATTAATTCTTTAAAAATGCGTCAGCTTGGCGTAATTATATCTTGCCATGGCTCCGATTTTCATAATTGAGTTTTAAGCCATCCTTTGTGTTCTATTCATATTAAATGAAGCGATAAATTAAGATTAAATTAATTTTATTCTGCTTAGAACATCCGCTTTTATATTAAACAGCTGACCAATTTATTCTTTTTGATATTCTTACAATGGAAAATTGTGTACATTTTAGCAGTTTACTTACAGTGAAATAATTGCAACTTAAAAGTTTTATTGAGTAATAGTTTTGAACGTAAAACTTTTTGTTAATCTTCAAAGACGTGATGAAAGATATCTGGAGTATTAAGCTCCACTTGACTTTCTCAAGTATTCATATTCCATATATAGCATATTATATTGTTTAACCCCTCCAGTACCATAATCATTTTAAGAGGGGGGGGGGGGGGGGTGAGGGTGTCTTTCTATGTTTCGATCGACAGTCTTTCCCTACAATGGGTAGTGTACGTAAAAGTGAAAACTCCAGTTATGCTGAACTAATATATCCTCAAAAGTATATCAGAAATATCGTCTGCTGTTTTTAATATGTTAATAATCAGACGATAATCACAGACCCAATTTTTTATTAATCGGAGAACACGGTATTTTCCCAAAGTGAAGAAATTTTTATTTTACAGCATTATTTCTCAAGCCATTCTTATGAGTGTCATTGAAGAGTGTCATTGAAGAGTGTCATTGAAGAGTTTTAGCAACACAGTCTCTATTTCAGACAGTTTATCCTGAGTTGAAAAGAAAGGCTCGCCTGTTCATTTTGTCTGCTGTTTCTTGAAAACAATCTCTTCTAATCTCGTAATTATTTAATTGTCAGGGGTTTTAAAGCATGCGTCTATCTTCTAAAACTCTTCGTTGACAACCTCATAAAAATGGTTAAAGAAATACTGCTTTAAAATAAAATTTCGTTCCATTCGAGAAAATGCCATGTTCTTCGATTAATGAAAAATAGGTCTGTAATGATCATCTGACGTATTAAAAACGGCAGACGATATTTCTGATATAATTTTGAGGGTATATAAGTGCCACCTATCTGAAGTTGAAAAAAAATATACTATCTAAATTTATTTTTTTTTTCTCCTTTGCGGATTAATAAGCGGTGTTCAGATTTCTCTTTATCTGACCGACTGTACATAAATGACAAGATTATTTCTTAATTTTAATCAAGCTTATGTGCCATTAAAAATGCCTGACATATTTGAAGCATTATCATAGGATTACCCTCTATAACCCTCTAAGTTCAGATTTAAAATTGTTAATTTTGTCATTATACAGTTCTCCATTTCTTCATTTTTATGGCCAACACCAACCTAGTAGTGGCTCACTCCTACTGGTAGTCCGGCAGTATTAACGTATCTGATAACAATTGTTAACTTGTCAGAGTGTGAAAAGTCAGAGGTTAGGAAGTATTTTGCTTCTTTTTATTCGGAAGCAATAAAAATGTCTAACGCTATTTTCCAAAATGTTGATAAATTCGTCATAAGAATTTACTGACAAGTACAACACATTCCCATTCCCTTTATTTGCAAATTCGGACAAATGCTTTTGTAGCAAAGGATCGAATTTTGTTAAAAGTTTAATACAACTCTAATAATTTCCGTTACTTTTATTGCCAACAATTTAATTGCTCCCTCGAAAGGCCAATCCTCTCGAAATTAAAAATTTCATGACTTTGACAATCCTAAGCAATATATTTTCCCAATAGTTAATATTTTTAGAGAATTACAAAGTAATTTTGAAAATTGCAAAGAACTTTGCTGTCCCAACAGGGAATCGAACCATAATTCTCCGAACTGGCCAGCCGACGTTCCACAACAGCTACTGGGACGAAGTTGCAAACTCTTGTCGACGAAGTGGACTTTTCATTCTCCACCCTCTAATGTCAGATTGGCGGGCAACTGACAATCTAATAGACCATCTCCTGTTACTTTTACCTCAGATTAGCCTCCTGTTCTACTAATTTTAGCCAGATTAGTATCCTAGTGATCGTTATCCTCTCAATTTGAAATCGGCGCTCAATCTTCCAGAGTCTACTGGATCCGTACTAGTCGTACTACGGTCACTTTCAGTCCTCCGACATTAAACATGTAGGAGGTCTGAAGACCCCAGACCGTGCGACTCACATAGTGGGTTTAGAGTAGCCCACTATGTGATTTTTTTCATCATTTTAGATCTAAAAAATCTGATGTGGGCAACACATGACTTTCCTTATATAATGTAATGAATTTACTACTTTTACAGTAAAATAAATAGGTTTTTCTTATAGTAGATACTAATATTCTTTCCAAGATATTGAATTTTACACAATTAGTCGTCATTTTCATTGATTTAGAGTCTTTTTTATCCATTTGGCGAGATTTTCGTTTTGGCAACATTTCAAAAAGTCGCCAAGTTGCCGACATTCCGCCAAATTCGTCGCCAAAATCTCGCCAAGCGTTATGGACAAAGAATTAAGTTATTTTTACAACAGATAAATGACTATTGGCGTTCAAATACAAAAGTATTACTCAAAGTATCTTTTTTCATGAAGGGAACGAGCTAGATCCACGAGAATGATGTCATCCAATTTATCACATGGTATTACATATGAAAAGTAAACATGTTTCTCAATAGGAAATATTTTTTTGTATTTTATGAGTTTTTGATAATTTTTTTTTAAAATGTGCAATATCTCGAGAACGGTTCATGTTAGCGTTCTAAAATTTATGTCAATCGTTTTCTAATGAAAAATTACATAAGAAATGTCTATTTACGTAACTTTATTAGTGGTTTTTGATGATTTTTTTCAAAATTTCATTCGAAAATTTAGGAGGGTTCTGTACATTCGATTGCGTATAAAAACAATAGACTTCTAGTATTTACGGATTGTGATTTCAGTTACCGTGTTTACGGACTTCTAGTGTTTACGGATGTGTGTCGTCAGTTATCGGCTCCACAGACTCACTGACACACACACACACACACACACAGACATCACTTCAAAAATGTTTGATTCATGATCAGGGATGCTTGAAACGTGCTCTCCCGTCGAAAACTCGAATTCGAATTTTCGACCCCGTCACAATACTTTCCTTATACTTTATGTATATAAGGAAAGTAATAAATGTTCGTTTGGCGGGATGGTAGACCTTGGGTTCTTCCTGAGTGCAGGAGGTATCCTTTCCCGGCCGTGCAGCTAGCTACTCTAAACCCACTATGTGAGTCGCACGGTCCGGGGTCTTCAGACTTCCGACATTTTGAACCTTTTTATTTGTATTTTTTCTAATTTTTCTTTTCTAAATTTTATTCTAAATTTCTGTTTTTGTTTTTCATGTGCCTAATTTTTTTTTCCTTTTCAAATATTTTCTTTTTATATATTTTCTAAATTTTACTTTTAAAATTTAATATTTTCTTTAATTTTAATCTATTTTTCATTATGTTAATATACCTCCCTCTAAATTTTATTTTTCAATGATCTTATTCGTCATTTATCTATATTCGCAATAACCCTTTTCCCATTTTTGAAAAATGGACGTACTTGTCAAGTTCAAATATAATGTAAAATTGTCTGTTTAACCACACTATTTTTCATCAATTGCTATCTTTTTAGACCTAAATGTTCGTTTGGCGGGATGGTAGACTTGGGTGCCTCCTGAGTGTAGAAGGTATCCTTTCCCGGCCGTGCAGCTAGCTACTCTAAACCCACTATGTGAGTCGCAAAGTCTAGTCTTCAGACCTCCGACATATTTGCACTAACCTACAGTGTTGAATTATTTGGGCGTCATTGTAAAGAGCCTTTCTGTCCCAACCGGGAATCGAACCCTGGATCTTCGAACTGGCCAGCTGACACTCTACCGTTGAGCTACTGGGACGAAATTGCAAGCTGTTATCGAAGTTAACTCCGCAAAATATCCTTGGTTATTATTTAATCGATTTACATATATATGCGGATATTTTCTTGGTGAATCTTTTCAAAGCCCAGAATTGTGAATCTACCAAATAATTTACAGGGAATGCAAACCATTTTCCCAATTCAATAAGAATAGGATTAACCGATTTAGTTTCTGTTTCTTGCCATTCAACAGAACTTGGTAAAACATTGCATAAATTGCAAATCCATTTTTAATTTTATAAGCAACTTTTGATGGATGCACTAGTTTGTCAGTATCAATTAGGGATCTGTTTACTCTAATTATTATTTGCGAAATTTTATAATCGTTTATATCGCTCCATTTCACAGGATCACTGTAGTGCACATAATCGGTTGCTTTTCGTTTTAAAATTTTGTAGGGATAGCACCTCAGCGTCTGGACATTAGCTATGTAGCCTTTGACCCGCCTCGCTTAAGCGGATAGCTGTGAATTGTTCTTGGGAGTTCCGACTCGGGCTCTTGAAGTAAGTTCTTCCAGGTTGCGGGGAAGGACTAGCCTTTATGGCCATGGTCTCGAATCCATAGGCGACTGGAGTCGAGACTTGGCGGGATCATTTTCCGGCCCTCGCCCGGCGAATTATTCAGCTGACTTCTCTCCCCGAGTTGCCGTCTCACTCGGTGGCCGATAAGTGCGTATAACCCCACAGATTGACGATGTGTATTAGCTTAATCTGTCTTCTAATTCTAAATCAACCTTTTCTGCACACTCACATATTCTCGAATTTCTTCTTCCTCGGTTACCTTCAGTAATGATCTCTCTATTACTTACTACCTCCTTCTCATAAGAAATTGCATCCGTACTACATTCATTATCAAAAGTTTTTTTTTTCAGGGGGAGGGGGGTTTGGGGGAGGAATAAGTTTAAAGAGGAATTTTTGCCATGAATGTGCCTTGCTTTATTGTCTTGTTTTCCTTCCATTTACAATATTCGTAACCACTTTTTTTCCTTAGCTGGAATCTCATACATACAAGTAGTATAATAGCAGATCTAAAAACAATTCAACGTTACACTAGATTCCTAACAAAAGGCGTGTTGCTTAAAGAAAACGTCATGCATTATTCATAAGTATTGCAATTAAAAACCATACCCACACGCCCCTCTTAAGTCACGCTTAACTGTTGTAAATGTATGCTAGAACTTCATTCAGAAATTGTAAAAAATTCAGATGATTACATTTGCTTAAATTGTTTTATTTACTACTAGAACGATTTGCTCGCATTCCCCAGGCCGTAAATAAACGCCCGTTACAACTCAATTCGTCAGGCATGCTACCCGTACAACTTTACGGCCGTTTAAAATCCCAATTGCTAACTTTAGACGTCATTATCGTAGAAACGTGATTTTTACAAGGAATGCTTATAATGCTGTTACAATCTTATATTTCAAAATTCAAATCTCTATTTATAAAACTCGAGATTTTGAATTTGAAATTCTACGACCGAAGCGTCATCCGTTTTGAATTCCCGGTTTCGTCAGAGATACGCTTAACCACGATCTTGCCGCTGTGCCTCTAATGAAATTCAAACCGTATTTTTCCCTAAGCGTTTTATAGTGGTTTTAGCGGTCGCAAAGGAAGTTCGAACCTATAAAATAACTGAAAAACCAATTTGAAATCAAGAAATAAATAACTCTGAGAAACTCTTATTCGGGTCCTGAAGTGTATATGTACCCAATTTCATGGTCGTATGACGCTTGGATCCCCAGCTGATATCTTCCTTTATTACATAAGATTGCGCGCTGGACCAGTTCACTGGTTTCAAAATTCTTTTACAATTTGGATGCCGCTCTCAGGACAGTACGCAGCTGGAACTTTCTGCAGAACTACAATAATATAATATTTGCACTATGCATAATATTTAAAATACTTTACAAAAAAATCTGATGTGGGCAACACATGACTTTCCTTATATAATGTAATGAATTTACTTCTTTTGCAGTAAAAAAATAGGTTTTTCTTATAGTAGATACTAATATTCTTTCCAAGATATTGAATTTTCGACAATCAGTCGTCATTTTCATTGATTTAGCATCATTTTTATCCATTTGGCGAGATTTTCATTAATTTGGCAACATTTCAAAAACGTCGCCAAGTTGGCGACATTCCGCCAAATTCGTCGCCAAAATCTCGCCAAGCGTTATGCACTAAGAAAAAAGTTATTCTTACAGCAGATAAATGACTATTGGCGTTCAAATACAAGAGTATTATTCAAAGTATATTTTTTCATGAATGGAACGAGCTAGATCCACGAGAATGATGTCACTCAATTTACCGCATGGTATTACATATGAAAAATGAACATGTTTCTCAATAGGAATTTTTTTTTTATGTGACTTTTTCATAATTTTTTTGAAAAATGCACAATATCTCGAGAATGGTTCATGTTAGCGTTCTAAAATTTATGCCAATCGTTTTCTAATGAAAAATTACATAAGAAATGTCTATTTGCGTAACTTTATTAGCGGTTTTGATTTCTTGACGATTTTTTCAAAATTTCATTCGAAAATTTAGGGGGGTTCTAAACATTCGATTACGTATAAAAACAATAGGCTTCCAGTGTTCACGGATTGTGATTTTTGTAAAAAATTTGATTCGAATCGGTCCATTCGTTCGTCAGTTATCGTCTCCACAGACTCACTGACACACACACACACATACTTTCACACACACACACACACACACACACACACACACACACACACACACACACACACACACACATACACACACACAGACATCACCTCAAAAATGTTTGATTCGTGATCAGGGATGCTTGAATCGTGCTCTCCCGTCGAAAACTCGAATTCGAATTTTCGACCCCGTCACAATACTTTCCTTATACATTATGTATATAAGGAAAGTAATGACGAATCGGCAATCAATTGATTTAAATGAGCATCGACGAAATACGAAACAGCCCTTGCTAATGGATGTTCATGCCTCTTAACACGCTTTTTCATACCCCGCCAATGTTGTAGAGAACAAAAATAATACGTTTATCAGATCTGATTGCTTCAACGTGCTGCGGCCTTGTTTGGCACAACTTTCTAGATGTTTTATCTCTCATTATTTGCATCATTGATTAAACGAAATTATTTTTTATATAAAATACATTTTCAAAATAATAACGGTATATATAAACAAATGGGGAAAAAAATCATTTTTAACTATTCACAATCTCATACTCAGTGGGGAGATAGAATAATGCTATCCGTTTTTGGATTTAAGGGCAGAGGCTGTCCAAATGGATGGCTTTCAAAACAGCTACCTATGACATTTCAAGTTATAAATAAAACAAGAAAGATCAACCATGCTTAAGGCATTGATTATGAAACACTTTCCAACTTCAATGCAATTTTATTTAAACATGTCTAAAATGCAATACATTCCTCGGTAATATTTTAAAACTTGTCACAATACTACATTAATTTATTATATTTGAAAACTTAAACCTTCATCGAAAAAAATGAACTTCATTCAAATGACGGATTGAAATATAAATTGCCTGGTTTAAACATCTCTAAAATGTGATACATTCCTCGGTAATAATTTTAGAATTATCATAATACTACAATAATGTATTATATTTGAAAACTTCATCGAAAACAACCGAAATTCATTCAAATGACGTCATAGAAAAAATAACACGCCTGGCTCTCTCTATAAAAGCAGCATTTCATTCATAAATAATTTCCGTTTCATGTCATTCATCACAATACTATAATAATTTATTTTATTTAAAAATTAAGACCATGGAGCTACAAGTAATTAAACTCTATGCGTAAAACTTCATCGAAAAAAATCGTCCTTCTCTTTATAAAATCAATGAATATTTCATTCATATCAGCTACGCAGACTCCATGGACTAAATGATTTTGTGTTAAAGAAATACAGCAATTCTAATACAACTCATTCTACATATTTTGCTGTTTACATTTTACATAAGTGAAAAATAGGCTTCGTTGTAGAAATAATAAAATTTGGATGAGCATTTAAACTCAAATATATTTTAATTGTGTTGTTTCAGTATGAAGATGTACAGAATTTAAGCAGAAATAAAGTGGTTTTAAGACGGATACAACACTCAATATGAATTAAAAAGAACTTTAAAAATCACGATTTTGAGACAAGATGGATGCCATATATCATTTTGAAGTAGGTCACGTGATCTTTTCATATCATGGTCGCTTCATATAAGAGGTGTAATTATTATTTTAATTTTTATTTAAAAAACTACTGAATATATTTCGCTGATTTTTTTTTATATATTTTATGAAACAATTTGAATACTACCTAAAATTTTCGAAGCAATTTGTGAATTTTAAATCCGCTTAAAAAATGCTTGAAAAATTAGGTACCATAGGGCTCAATGTACTTCATTTTTTCAACCCGGGTTCAATACAAAACTAATTGGGTGATATTATTCATTTATATTCCCATAGGTCCTACAGTACAGACCGTCTGAATAACATACTAAAATTTCATTTTGATTAAGTCATTTTTACGGCAGTTATCGTGCTAACGGACAGACAGACAGACAGACACAATGAACAAAGTCATAAACACTTTTCAACTTTGTTGTAAAGTGTTAATAAAATGAAATTCTCATTTGAAATGACAGAATTAGTGCCAATATGAAATCCACACAACGTGCTGCGACCTTGTTTGGCGCAACATTCTGGAAGCTTCATTTCCAACAATTAGTAAACATTAATTAAACGAAATCATTTTTTATATAAAATACATTTTCAAAATAGTAACGGTATATATAAACAAATAGGGAAAAAAATCATTTTCAACTTTTCACTATCTCATACTCAGTGGGGAGATAGAATAATGCTATCCGCTTTGGGATTTAAGGGAGGGACTGTGTCCAAATGGATGGCTTTGAAAACAGTCACCTATGACATTTCAAATTATAAATAAAATAAAATGAAATTTTGATTTGAACTGACAGATTTAGTGCCAATATGAAATCCACGCAAAAAAGTTATTTCGATTTCCGTATTTCTCCTTGGACATTTTAGCACCTACAGATTTAAACTAAAACTACCTACTTTAAAATTTACTTCTTCTTTTATAATAATTAACTTTTCACGATCATATACTCAGTGGGGAGATAAATAAGGCTATCATTTTTTTGTGTTTGAAGGGCAGGTCTGTCCAAATGGATGCCATTTCAAGCTATAAATAAAACGAAGATCAAGCATGCATAAAGCATTATTAACCACTTTCCCACTGAAATGCAATTTTATTTACATTTCAGTTGGAATACATAGTAGTTTCAAAAATTACGACTGACAAATTCAATCTTAAAACTTTATTGAAAAAGACAATGCTAATTACACTAAATATACTTTATTCAAATGACGCCATCAGAAGTATAATTTATGAAGAGTTTACGATGCTTTTGAAGTTAATATTATGTCACAATTGTAATATATCCTTATAATGGAAACTATTATAGAAAGTATATCGTTTGATTACCTCTTGTTAAATTAGTGCTTCGAAATTTTTGTAACCAACAATGACAAACCGTTTAATTTTATAAATCGTCTGCCTCTCTATATAAAATCAATGAATATTTCATTCATATCACTCCATTTCAAACTCCAGAGCTAAATATTATTTTGTGAAAAAAATACAACTCGCCTTACAATCGCTTCTTAAAAAACTCGCCTTACAATCGATTTTAATACAACTCGCCTTAAAATACTCGCCTTACAATCGCTTTTTATACAACTCGCCTTACAATTGCTTCTTACACAACTCGCCTTACAATCGCTTCTTACACAACTCGCCTTTCAATCGCTTCTTACACAACTCGCCTTACAATCGCTTTTTATACAACTCGCCTTACAATCGCTTCTTATACAACTCGCCTTACAATCGCTTTTTATACAACTCTCCTTACAATCGCTTCTTATACAACTCGCCTTACAATCGCTTCTTATACAACTCGCCTTACAATCGCTTTTTATACAACTCGCCTTACAATCGCTTCTTATACAACTCGCCTTACAATCGCTTCTTATACAACTCGCCTTACAATCGCTTCTTATACAACTCGCCTTACAATCCCTTTTATACGGCTCGCCTTACAATCGCTTCTTATACAACTCGCCTTACAATGGCTTTTTATACGACTCGCCTTACAATCGCTTTTTATACGACTCGCCTTACAATCGCTTTTTATACAACTCGCTTTACAATCGCTTCTTACACAACTCGCCTTAAAATTGCTTTTTATACAACTCGCCTTACAATCGCTTTTTATACAACTCGCCTTACAATCGCTTCTTATACAACTCGCCTTACAATCGCTTCTTATACAACTCGCCTTACAATCCCTTTTATACAACTCGCCTTACAATCGCTTCTTATACAACTCGCCTTACAATCGCTTTTTATACGACTCGCCTTACAATCGCTTTTTATACGACTCGCCTTTCAATCGCTTTTTATACAACTCGCCTTACAATCGCTTTTTATGCAAATCGCCTTACAATCGCTTTTTATGCAAATCGCCTTACAATCGCTTTTTATGCAACTCACTTTACAATCGCTTCTTATGCAACTCGCCTTACAATCGCTTCTTATGCAACTCTCCTTACAATCGCTTCTTATGCAACTCTCCTTACAATCGCTTATTATGCAACTCGCCTTACAATCGCTTCTTATACAACTCGCCTTATAATCGCTTTTTATACAACTCGCCATACAATCGCATCTTATACAATTCGCCTTACAATCGTTTGATTTGTTTCATTTTGTATGCTATAGTTTATCGTTAAAATTAGGCTTCGGTTTAGGAATAAAGAAAGTTTAATAATCTATTTAAAATAAAAAATATTGTAATTACGTTGGCACAGAATTTAGATATGCAGATAATAGGCAAAAATAAAGCGGTTCTATGACGGATGCAACACTAAATATAAATTTAAACGATCTTTAAACATCTACGGAAAAAATACACAGAGGTGAAAAAATGGAAGCCATAATTTATATGGCAATGAGTCACGTAATCTATTCATATAATATGGGTGTCATTATTATTTTAATTTTTATTTAAAAAATTACCAAACATATTTGCTGAAATTTTTTTTGCACACTTTATGTGATAATTTGAATATGTTCTAAAATTATCGAAGCAATTTGTGAAATTTTAACTCCGCTTAAAATATGTTTGGAAAATCAAATCCCACGGGATACAACGTACTTCACTTTTTCAACCCGGTTAAAATCCGAAATTATTGAATGATATTATTTATGTGTATTCCCAATTATCCTACAGACCATCTCAACAACCTACTAAAATGGCATTTCGATAAAGTCATGTTTACCGCAAGTATGGTTCGAACGCGCAGACAGACAAAATGAGCAAAATCATAAGCACTTTTCAACTATATTGAAAAGTGTTAATAAAATGAAATTTTTATTTGAAATGACAGATTTAGTGCCAATATAAAATTCACACGGAAAAGTTATTTTGATGAACATATTTCTCGTTGGCCATTTTAATAAATTGATGGGAATGGAAATTAATGATTTAGAATGAAACTACCTGCTTAAAAATGTACTTCGTTTTTCATATTTAATGCAAATAAACACCATTTTAATGTCCAATAAAGCTCTGCTAAAGATGAGGGAGAGAACAAATGTGAGCGTGGTCATATGCACACTGGATGCATACATGTCCCCTAAGCTATTCATAATCAAATTCTGTTGATTATTCCTAGCTAATGTTTTTCCTTTTATAATTCAACGTAATTGGTAGGACTTTCAATTTGTTTAATTTCTTATTGGAGGCAGAGCCACCGAAACTCCTAATTATGTAAATGGGAAAGTACAGACAACCTCCCAAAAAATGAAAAAAAAAAAATGAACGCAGTTCGTTATTCCGACTCTTCTGATCGTAAAGCAAAGTCAAATGTAACGTTAGACACATAATAATGTCTGTTATGAATAAATGAGCAACTCGTTTACATAAGTTGTTGCATATTAAACTTTGTACAAATTCGATATTTTCAAAGAGCAACACCTACTTTTGATAACAGATTCTGATTCTTCATGTTAAAGCTCCCCAAACTTTGAACAATTTTCAATACTTATTATGAAAGTCATATTGGAAAAAATACGTGGAATACATGGAATAGAAACGTGCGAAAATTTTGACGACAGTCGATTCAGTACAGTCAGAAAACTTGGCAGAATTTCAGTTCATTCCTTTTAGTACTTATTGTAATATAGTCAATATTCAAAACTGCATCATTGAGAAGCCTTTGGGGGATCATTTATCAATTGCCGATGGAAAATACTCAGAAGAAAAATTTTAAAATTGCAGAGGCTTGCAAAGTTTTGGCTCTTGGCATTTGTGCAACGAATGCGCAGAGCCGTGCAGAGTTTCGACTCTTAGCATTTGTGCAACGAATGACCAGACATTGTAAGACAAAATCCATAATTTAAAGTGCAACTACAAATTTTAAAGTCGATTTAGCATCGACAGTTTCTCGTTATGTACCTTTACATTTAATATTATACAGGTTGATTAAAAAAAGATGGGCCAAACATTACGAGGTGGTACTACACACCAAACCAAGCATTTTCCGGTTCGGAATTGAAACGTAAAGGCTTTACAGGACGATGGATTGGGCGAGGTGGTCCCATAGCTTGTTTCTCAAGATTACCCAATTTATCGTATCTTGACTTCTTTTTGTAGGGATATCTCAAGAGTTTCGTTCATGACACTTCCTTTGAATCTGAAGAGGAATTCATCGGCAGAATTTCAGCCGCTGCTGCCAAAGTGCGCGGCAAACCTTGTCTGTTCCAAAGAGTTCGCAAATCACTCCATCGGCGCTGTGAGACGTGCGTTCATATTGGCGGTTGCTCTTTTGAGCCATTACTGTAATTATTGTTTATTAAATGTTATTTTATAACTTCTACGTTATTCTTGTGTTTTCGCCTCACCTCATCGATTTCGCCATGAAGCGCCCACTGGCGCCTTTACGTTTCATTTCCAACCCGATAAATTATGACGAAAATTGCTTGGTTTGGTGTTGTTGTTGAGACCCAGACCGTCCGACCTACCAGAAATGTGTAAGGTAACTGTTTGGACGGCCGGGAAGTGCCACCCAATTTAGACCGGAACCTAGTGGGGGAGGCATCCACAGGGACCGTACCCTCCTTCCCCTACCACTAACCTCTCGGAGGGGCTTACGGACCCACATGTTTAACTTGATCGTACTCCGCATGAACACGGCAGCAGTTGTGGCAACATGCAAATCCAGCGCGCAAACCACCGGGCTACCGCGTCCGAAATGTACCAACAGCACGCGGTGTTCCCAGGTGGTCACCCACCCAAGTACTAACCGCGCCCGAAGCTGCTTGACTTCAGTGATCTAACGAGAACCGGTGTTTTCAGCACTGTAGGGCCGTTGGCCGCTTGGTTTGGTGTGTACTACCACCTCGTAAAGTTTGACCAATCTTTTTTTTAATCACCCTGTTTAAGCATTTTATATGAAATAATTTCAATTTCGAGTTCAACAACAAATGGTGAAATTACAAATTAAACCAAATGCATGTATTTCTTCAATATGATGAATGCCCTTGAAGAATATGTAGACAAAGAGTAAATTTGCATACTTGGAACTTCAACTAATTGCGCAACCAATTTATGTCATTTCATTGAAAATAGAAAATATAATTGTTCAATCATTTTTAATTGTATATACCTAATTGTTATTTGTATTTAGACATAACTATAACTGCGAGAACATTTATTTCATGCAAATTTTATCTTCTGTAGCTATGTTTGAAGGTAAACTATTCTATAAAATGTTAGTGACAGTTAACTTTGAAGATCCTTTTTATGTAGCGTGGGAATTATTTTGGGTAGGATATCGACCTTGTCAGCAGCTTGATAAATTCTATGCCGTAACGCATGCAAGAAAGTTATTGACAGGCCATGCTACGTCTTATTGAGTTGCTATGTTTTATGTATATACAGGGTGATTCAAAAGTTCGGAGCAAAAGTAAAACTCTATAAAAAAATATCTATGGGTCGCAGAGACATGCGGTTTGCAGATTAATATCCATCGTGGTGGGGGATTTTGTATGGCATGAAAAAGAAAATAGTTCAAAGGCTCGACACTAGGGGGCGCTGCTACGAAGAAAACAATGCGAGGTAATAATTGTGAAATGAGATATTTTATTTCAGCATGATTTACAGCTGCAAGTGCTCAATGTGTCCACCACCACATTCCAGTGCTGAGTGCAGTCGCGGTATTACGGCTGATACAGCATGAAACAGCGTATTAACGGGAATGGCTGCTACAGCCTGTCGTAAGGTGTCTGTCAGTGCTGGTAAGGACTGGGACTTTTCTCTATAGACCCGTGATTTTAGGTATCCTCACAACGAGAAATCACAGGCTGTGAGATCTGGGGATCTCGCAGGCCAGTCATGTGTACTATCACCTCCATGCATAAGTCACCTCCATGGCTTTATCTGCCGCAGCGCCCCGAATGTCGAGAGTTTGAACTAATTTTTTTTTATGCCACACAAAATCCCCTACCATGGTAAATATTAATCTGCAAACCGCATGTCTCACCGATCCATAGATATTTTTTGTAGCGTTTTACTTTTGCTCCGAACTTTTGAATCACCCTGTATTTGCGATTATAGAAAGTTGTATCAAATTAAATAATGTTGAGCTTCTCTGTATATATTAGTAAGTATTTTAAGTTTTGTCTTTTAGCTAAACAAGTTTAAAACAAATTGTGCCAAGTGCAAAAAATATGTGTTATTTGCGATACGCACTTGTGTGCTAGAAAATTAAATACCAATAGTCAAAGAAACATATTTAGAATTTTTAATTAAATCAGACTAAGTGGAAATTGAAACTAAATTTTTGGATGATTTGAATAAAATGTCAACGGTTTTCTGCCAACTTAGTGAGGAAAATTAGTTGGTAGCTACAGTCTTACGGACACACACACACACATATATATATTTAAACACACACAGACATCACCTCAAAACGATTGACTCGAGTTCAGAGATGCTTGAAACGTGCTCTTCCGTCTAAAAATTGAATTTTTGACCCCGTCAGAATAATTTCCCTATACATTATACTATGTATATAGGAACAGTAATAAAGTATTTTGCATTGACTGATTTAATGCTTCAAAATTGACAAACACCATTTTACTTTACTGAAATTTATTAATTAAAAATTGTTTCAATTCGACTTAAAACAGTCTCCCTTAAATATTTTCCCCAAAAAACCAATTATATATTTTTAACCAACCCTGAAAGTCAATATAAACAATAATCATAACTATCCAAATTGTCTAAACTACAACTAATAATACAATAATGATCCTATTAAACTTTACACAAGACTTCAGACTAAGTAGCATTAATTTGTATGTGACAATAGTAGTGCTAAATTAATCCTCCCAAAAGAGTTGGCTCAACTCAATTATATTTTCTCATAATTCAGATTTTCTTAATTACATTTTAAAGTACTCTTAGGTTTTCTATTCTTGGTAAATGAAGAAATACATTTGGATTAAATTAATTCATTTTTTCTAAGACCATCTGCGTTAATCTTGAATAAATGATGAAGCACTTCTTTTTTAAATGCAAGTTTTAATGATTTTCTTATAACATAAAAAAATATATTTAAAAAACTGGATGTTGTTATAGTGAGCTTTAAAAGTTTTCCAATTTTGTTAGGCATTGAGTTGAAAAAAGTGTTTCTAGTATAAAATAAAATAAGATGTGATCAACATATGGGTTAATTTAATAAACATATACAAAATAAATTTAATTATAAAATTATTTTCCATAGTCCAATTCATCAAATGAAAATTTTTTCTTGTCATACGATCAAAACTACCCGAGATATAAGTGAAAGTTTTCGACGGGTAATTAGAGACTATACATAAAACTTACGATTGGTAGACATGTAAGGTTTTCATTGCATATTTTATCTAACGAAATTTTATTTTTGTACGATTCCTGAAATCTATGTTTCTGCCTTTTCCTTTAATCGAGTCAACGTCGTTAAGTTCTATTAGCACTACTATTGTTACATACAAATTAATGCTGATTAGTCTGACGTCCTGTGTAAAGTTTAACAGGATCATTATTACTTTCGTCCTATTAGCACTACTATTGTTACATATAAATTAATGCTACTTAGTCTGAAGTCTTGTGTAAAGTTTAACAGGATCATTATTACTTTCGTCCTATTAGCACTACTATTGTTACATATAAATTAATGCTACTTAGTCTGAAGTCTTGTGTAAAGTTTAACAGGATCATTATTACTTAAGTCCTATTAGCAGTACTATTGTTACATACAAATTAATCCCACTTAGACTGAAGTCCTGTGTAACAACATGACCATTATTACTTTCCTTTTATACTAATCGTAACTATTTTTTCATGATTTATTTTAATATATTAGAGAATCGGATTTTTCGAAATATCTTTAAATAAATAAGGTACCATTTGCTAATTGGAACTTAATTTGTGGGATATCCGTATAAAAAGTTAATTAAAAAGAAAATATTTTTTTTTCTACTAAAATGTATCACATGACCAAAATTGCGGTAGTCTGGAAGTTTATCTTATTTAAAGCATTTCATAAATTGGAACTATAGGTAAACCACCAATATTCAAGAGATATTTATCGGTGCAATATTATTTAAACACACTATAGAGAGATAGTAAAGTTTTCCTGAAATGATTCGAATTCGAGATCTCGACTAATAAGCAAGATTCAAGAGTTCTTGAATCTATTTTCAACACATTTTTAAAGATATCCATATGAGCGTGATAACTTAAGAACGAGTGAACCTTCCGCTAGCAAATTTTGTGTGTAGATATATTATTTATGTGACAAAATAGAACTAAATAATTAGAAATTTTGTATTTCTCATGATTAGAACTCGAGTTACTCAGATTTTAAGAATTTCACAGAGTTATTTCCTTCGAAACCAATGATAATTAGAGGAACAATGACGGTGGTATACAATATATAAGACGTTTGGTAATTTAAACTGCATTGGAATTTCACAGCAATATTTTCTCGGGAAAACAATGATAATTTAGTGAATAATTATGGTAGCATACAGTATATAAGACGTTTGATAATTTTAATTATACTATGAACGTTAAAGGTGTAAAAATAGTTTTTTTTTTATTAACACAGATAATACATGTTCTCAGTGTTTCTGTCAGGACTTTTTGGCCGGGGGAGCAAATTAAATTTTAAGAGGGGGCAAATTTCCTGGTGTACCCAGGAATTAATCTAGTTTCTATTTATGTGACACATCATTTATATATATTTATATAGGACAAATAGAAAACTTGCCCACCCCCTTAGAATTTCATTCGCGCCCCCCCGGTCAAAAAGTCCTGAAAGAAACACTTCGAAAGACCCCCCCCACACACACACACACACAATTTTCGAATGAATTTTTGAAAATATCTTTACTAATGATAAATAAATGATCATTTCAGATGTAATTTTAACATCCAAAAACGAATAATATAAAATTTAGAACACCAACATGAATGGCTCTCTAGATATTGGACGTTTTTAAAAAAAAGTATAAAATTAAAGTAGTTGGTATCGCATCCAACACGTTTACTTTCCATGTCTAGTATTATGTAAAAACTATATTACTATCATTCTCATGGTTCTAGTTAGTTCCATTCATAAGCAGTGTTTCTTTCAGGATTTTTTGGTCGGGGGGGGGGGGGGCGAATGAGATTTTAAGAGGGGCAAGTTTTCTATTTCCCCTGTGTAAATTTATCACATAAATAGAAATTAGGTTGACATAAAAATTCTCCAAGGAGGCATCGCCCCCCCACCCACCCCCCCACCCCCACCCGGAGGTATGCCTGAAAGAAACACTGCATGTAGTGCATTCGCAGGCGTTACTAACCTAAAACTAATATGAAAAGAAATCAGCGGTGACTCCACTCCGATGGTTTTGCGTGAATGACATTTTGAAAAATAAAACTTTTAAAATTCCAAATATATATCCTTGTGGGGAGTTTGAAGAACCACAACTTATTAACTTACGGCTCATAACTGGCAAAAATTTCGAAATTCGAATCACCTTTTCAAAATAGTTTGAAATTTCAAAATATCCAAATTATGACCACTTTATTTTTAAAACTAAGAATTTGATCCAAATATCATTGTAGGTCTTTCAAAGGGATACAAATGGCTCTTTTACTGCTTCGAACTAGCACTTTTAGTTTTGTTAAAAGAAAACCTTAAAAAGTGAGTTTTATCTTTACAATCTGCCTTTGAAGATGATTTTGCATAGCGATAATATAAATTCTTATATTGGTTTTGGGGGGCATAAAAGAAAACATTTTTAATAGAATTTTTAAAGAACGGTATCGTTTAGAATACTTAGGAAGTTTGTACGTATTTTAAATTACAAGTGACGCCGGGTATATCTGCTAGTAAATACAACTTGGCTAGAATATGTTACACATCACAAAATAGAAATTAATCCTTGCGTCTGGTTCACGATATTGAACGAGTAAGAAACTGTACATACCAACAAAACTGTTCGTAATGGAAACGAGTTTAGGGTTTTCATTTCTTTATCATCAGATGATAAGCCCATATGACTGTTTTCATATCGATATTGTACCGCAGACAGTCTTTTCCAATCGGAAAATCTTAGAAATGTTCTTACTGGATGACAAATAGTCTGAGAATCGAAATGAGATTAAATAGATAGATCGTTCGTGTTAAAATCGCCCATGATTAAGCCTACTATTTACCGTAGGTATGATGCCAGGAATTTTGTTAGATCCTAATCGTTTTAGCATGGCTGGATTCTTCTTGACGATGAAATAGCCATCGTCTATCACCGGCAAACGAGCTGCCAAACTAACGCATTCTAACACAACGACGGCCATTTAATTGATGGAAAAAGCTGCATAGAGAAATATTTTAAATTTTGATCGGTAGATGGCAGTAGTGATCACTCCATTCTAAGGATTCATCCCATTCGATGATTATCATGTGAATAGAATCCGAACGAATTTTGCTTAATAAAAATGAGTTTGAGTTTTTTTAACACTTTACAACATAGTTGAAAAGTGTTTATGACTTTGTTCATTCCGTCTGTCTGTCCGTTAGCACGATAACTGCCGTAAAAATGACTATCAAAATGAAATTTTAGTATGTTGTTCAGACGGTCTGTGGGACCTATGGGAATATAAATAAATAATATCACCCAATTAGTTTTTTATTGATCCCGGGTTGAAAAAATGAAATACATTGAACCCTATGGGGCCTAATTTTTCAAACATTTTTTAAGCAAATTTAAAATTCACAAATTGCTTCGAAATTTTTAGGAAATATTCACATTATCCCATAAAATATATAAAAAAAATTTCAGTAAAATATGTTAGGTAGTTTTTTAATTAAAAATTATTTAATATAGGGAGAAAAACAAATTCAATTAAATTCTTACTTTTGGGATCCATTAGTTTTTAGCTAGAGTGGATAAAGGCAATTTCTGCCGGCCGTTTCGCAAAGAAGGCAGATTCTTTTATTACGAATCGTACTATAATCTAATGAACATCAGGGTTTCCTACAAAAACATACCTACCAAATTTTATGAAATTCGGTCCATTAGTTTTTCAATTAGAGTGGATGTAATATCCTCACAGACACACATAAACATACACAGATATACTCTTACACACAGAGACGTCTTCCTAAGAATAGTTTTTTCGTGTTCTAGAAGTCCCAAAACGTGTAGATCCTTCGAAAATTCGAGTTCCAATCTTCGGCACGATTCCAATACTTTGAATACATACACACACACACACATATATTATCTTTGTATTATCTGTGTATCTAAATTCCGTGCCTACGCAATTACAATAGTTATGATTTTAAATGATCCCTAAACTTTTATTATTTCTTCAACGAAGCCTAATTTTAACTTATGCAGAATGCAAATATCTCAAGCGATTGTAAGGTGAGTTACATAAGAATTGCTGAATTTTTTTCACACAAAATTATTTAGCTCTGGAGTCTGAAATACAAGTTATATGATTGAAATATTCATTGACTTTGCATAGAGAATCAGGTGATTTATATTTCGATACAGTTTTAAATATTTAAGTATAATAAATTACTGTAGCACTGTGATAATGTAAAAGATATCACCACTGAATGTATCACATTTTAGAAATTTTTAAATAAAATTGCATTTCAGTTGGAAAGTGTTTCATAATCAATGCTTATGCATGATTGATCTTTCTTGTTCTTCTTTACTATTAGATGCTAAGTCCATATGATTATTTGTATACAGTTATGAATGTGACTTACTCCCCATCCGTCAAGATTTTGTTCTTCGGAAAATTTCGTACTAAATAAGCGGGCACTATTAGTAACATATAAATTGCGGGGAGGGGGAGGGTCTGTACTTCTCAACCGGAAAATTTTAAAGTTCAAATTACGGCTATTTTAATAATTTTATAAAATTGTTCACACTTTGCATTCGAGGAGGGGGGGGGGGGGAGAGGTACTGCCCTCTCTTGGATAACTTGGGCATTAAATCTAGGCCCTAATACAGAATTGTTCAACTAGTGGCCCTCGAACAAAGATAATGATATTAGATAGCATATTCAAAATTAACCAAATTACCAAGTTTATTTTAAAAATGCACAAATATTGGTTGACACCTAATAAAAGACATAAATGCACTAAAATGTGATGCAGAAATGACTCCTTTTATGTGTATGAACATTTACTTTTGCGCAGTACCCTTTGAGATTAACTGCACTTAAGTAGCCCCCAAATGTTTCATTGTCTCATATCTTGGCTATTTATTGCTTGCTTGCTCTGCCGCTTAAACCTAATTGATGGATATGAGTGCTTGATGATTTGGGCCAAGAAGTTCTGTTTTCTACTCTGCCATAGACACGCTCAACCTGCTCATATTCAACTGGAAACCCTGTGATCGCTTACTCAGATGGATTTTTTTCTGCTTTTGTAAGATTTATACGTCTTCTATGTGTGTGAATATTTACTATTATACTTCAATGAATGCTGCGTGTTCACATCACGTCCAAGTTACCAGAATAGCGAGAATGCGAACGCACCAACTTGGTAGTCTCGGGGTTTGATCCCGGGGCCAAAGCGTGGTAGACCAGTATCATAGAGTTGAGTTAAAGACGTCTCCACCTCAAGGCATTTAATACTGCCTTATGAGCGTTCGCTACAGTATGAATTCAGTCCTGACTGCACTGGTTTTCCTCAGCTTTCCAACCGGTTACTGTTTTGCAACTTCTACGCCAATGCAGCTATAGCGTTTCTTTATCTTTTATTTGTTTCATATTCTAATTACTGTAAAACTGATTACTATAAAAACTAGCTAATATATTTAGTGACTACTAACTGTAATAAAGTATGTTGTATAAATATTACTGATATCATTTTTAGTAATAGCAATACTATTTTGATCAAAAGTTTTACTCTGTATTTTATAGAAGCCGAACAGCGTTGTGCCACTGATTTTCTGCTTAGAGTTGAATCATTAATTCATACACACAAAACATACTGTGCATTTTTTAGTAAATAAAAGGGCTTTATTTATAAGAAAAGTCCTTCAAACAGAACTCTTCAATTTTGATAAGACTTTATCAAAATCGAATATTATTTTGATAAAGTCTTTATTTTCAATTTTGATAATTTTTATATATAAAAAAATATATCGTCTAAACCACGGCTGCAAGACTGAAACATATTTAATATAAACGTTTTGCAGCACTGCACAAATTTCCAATGTCGTACTGCACAACTTATTTTCGTATTGCACCGATTGCACGTACTGCACGCATGTACTTCCTCCGATTAATACTATTAATTATTATACGACTCCCTAACAAAACATAATTACTTTTCTATACAACTCCTTAACAATACTTTACGTCCTGCTAGACATACGCCCCCCCCCTATCACCCTCGTTTTTCCAACAAAATGTACATGCCGCCACGAACTGTTAAATTCGCTATATTTTGCATCAAGACAGTTGTCTTAATAATTCTCCCCAAAATGATGCAGATTATCAAAGAAATTAAATTTAAATTTCACAGATATTGTTAATACTTGGCGATATTCACCAAAAGTCGTCAAGTTGGCGATGAATTTTCAAATTCCTTGCCACAGTCGCCAAATTTATTGCGATATCAGGGCCGTTGCAATGTCAGGTCTTATTTACGTATTTGCTACTGGAACTGCGACTTTGAGCCTCCAGATTTTAACTATAAAGGTCCGAATTTTTAATTAGTTTTAAAAAATAACCGAGAATACCAGAAATATGTAACAAAATCTGAGCAAAAGAGTTATGTTTAAGATTTTTTACTGGTGATTGTCATTAAGTGTATTTTGTTTATTACCTGAATTTAGAATGCTGCGTCATGACATTTTCTATTTATATTAAACATTTATTTGCTGTTAACTAACTTTGCTGTATATTTTAAAATGTTTGGTAGGTAACGCCAATGACAATTAAATCGTGGATCCCATCATATGTAGGTTCAGATTTTTTACTAGAACGCCGAGCAAAAGCGTACACAGAATATATCTTAAAGAAAATTTACAGATTTTGCAAGAGGCTCATACTCAGCCCATCCCCTGATTTCTCTAAGTTGAATGGACTTTTTAAAGAAAATTCTAGGTTGTATAAGGGTTCATGCCCCCTGAGCACTCCTTGTACACGACGTGTTTACAAATATTTAAAAATCTATTGAATTTTTCAAATTTGTGAATGTTCGACGTACTTTCCTGCATCGTTAACTACATTTATAGAAAAAGGCGACGTCCTAGGCCAAGTAGGGGCTTCGGAATATAAAGGTACATTATAGCATGATACATGATGACACATAAGTGTCTTCAGCTTTTAATAGGATGGGTTCATTTATGCATACTCTATGTGCTATACCTCAGTATTACCGCGTGAATGATGTTATCGCAGGTAGCGTTCGATTACCACGAACGCAAAGGAACAGGTATCATTTAATCATTCATGATACAGATTGATGATGATCGTTACGGTGGGCAACCAGAAGCAACGCAATAGTGTTTTCAGCTTTTAATAGGATAGGTTCATTTATGCCTTCTCTATATGCTATACTTCAGTATTACACCGTGAATAATATTACCGCAGATAGTGTTCGATTACCACGAACGCAAAGGAACGGATACCATTTAACCATTCATGATACAGATTGATGATGGTGCAGGCATGGTCGTTACGGCGGACAACCAGAAGCAACGCAACACGATGCTCGGCGTAAGTACAGCAAAGATCTGAGGTTAACGTAATGAACCTCCATTGGTGAAAGGAACAGGGAAGGAGGTCATCGATCACTGTCAACAATCACTCACGAAAAGGCGCTATCGTATGATCACACTTGGAAATGTGGGAAGTAAATTTCATTGACAGGAAGAATATTGACTCAGGTCGAGGGCCATCCGTTTCGAATGGAAAGAACATGACGGGAAAAAATAACAGACAAGCATCCACAAGTGAGCAAAATTGAATGTATTACGGAGGAAGGTTATTCCCGAGTAATGAGTTTAAATAAAAGGGAAATAGATATCGAGGTGCTTTTATTTATATAGCCCGATACAAAATGGAACTATATGTTTCTGTGGATGAAAATCTTAGTAAAACGGCATAGAACTAAAAGAAATGTATAAACTGGTTTCGGTTGTAAAACGATTCTCTTACTTTGTTTTCACTCTTAAAACATTTGATACTCTGTTTTATGTTGTTTTACTAGCACATAAATTTTATCCACAAGTATTTTTGACAACAACTTGAGCAAATTATTGTAACAACTATGTTGTCCTAATTAATTTGTCTTCATTTACGATTCTTTAGTTTGAACTGGATTAGTTTACTTGTGACAGCAAGGTGTTTGTAACTGTGGTATTTATCGCCCTCGATAACAAATGTTTGCTCCAAAATTTCCTTTTTTACCGAACTAGAATATTGAACATTTTTTGCAGCATTTGTGGTAAATTTATAATTTGGGTGATCACAGAAAATATATAATTATTTTAAAAATTATTGTGTCCAAAATATATATTCCAACCTTCTGACAGCTAGCTTTCAAATTCGTTCATATTTTACTCACCAACTTCTGGAAACAGGCTGAATAACATCACTGGTATCGTCATAAACTAGATGCAACAAATCATTACGTTATCAAATGTAATGATTATATCCGAAACTGCTGTTAGAACTGAAGAGTTTTATATTAAGGCTTCGTGTACAGCATGTAGTGAAAATAAGATTGTTAACCAATTTCGAAAGCGACTTCTTCCTTATGAAAAGTAAGAAGCACGACTCACCTACCCGAGTAAGTTCGACATTTGTTGCGACTTGCTTGAGATGCAAAACATTTTTGGATAAATGAGATCGTGATTCTTACTTGTGCTGAGGAAGAGGCTATCTCATACCTTCGAAACTGGTTGGCGGTTTTGCTTTTACTATATTCTGTGCTTACATGAAATATTTTTATAAAACTCATTATGTTATGCTGGTATACACTTTATTTCTGTTAAATACTGAAAACTAAGACCTACTTCCAATGTTGTAGTCAGTCATCTTTCCAGACGAATGCAGAAATATTAATAAATATTTTTTAAAGTTTATCTGGAGATTTAAGTTATAAAATCTACACTATCTCCTACAGATAATGACTGATATGTAGTATTTATGAAAACAATCTCGCTATTTAGTACAAAGATCTACCCTATAATAGGGCCGAAGCGGTTTCTTTGTAATCTTGAACGCTTAGAATTTTGTTTGCTTAAATAATACCATGAATCGTTAGTGAGTTCTAAATAATTTCTTCTACCAGAAAAATTATAAAATTCTTGCTTTAAAGTTTTGTATCGACTGGTCAACTAATTGTCTGAACCGTACTAATGAACGGCGGCAACAACCACGAATCTGTGGTCCACGGATGGTGATAGAGGATCACATTTTTGCTTCCTGTTATTTAATACCCACACCCGTTTTCTTCTGGCGATATAAATCAGAATTATCGAGAAATTACTGCATTGTTTTATTTGAGCCACGAAATCATGCTCCATGAATGGTGATGGATGACCACTTTCTTGCTTTTCATTCTTTAATACCTACACTCGTTTTTTCTGCTGAAATCAGAATTATCAAGAAATGACTACGTTATTTAATTCTAATTTCTTTTCTCCCAACAGCATCATAGAAGTCAAAGCGAAGTCCTTTGCAGACAGAGAGATTCGTTACACCCTGCGGGCCCAAGGTAAAGGAGCTGGGACCTTCAACATTGGACCAACAACTGGAGTTGTGAAACTTGCCAAAGACCTCGACTATGAGGATCTGAGGCAGCCCAAGTCATACTCACTCATAGTCACAGCTACCGAAGATTCCGGAGGTTTCTCAACTTCAGTTGAGGTGAGTTGCAGCAGTGAGGGTCTCGGAATTATACTCCGGAGAAATACCAGTTGCATGTTTATTTTTCTTAAAACTGACAACAATATTAAGTTAGTTTAATCCCATGATGGATTTACTATAAAGCTAAATCCACTACTGAAAACCACCCATGCGGTAAAAAAGCAAAATCCTGGCAAGGCGTCAACGTATATCGAACCTTTCATCGTTCTGTTTTGGCATTTTGCTTATTCTAGTTATAAGTAGAAAATATTGATGGTACTTCCGCCCTGGATGGAATCGTATTTGACACCAAAGTTGTACCGGAACCCAAAACCTGGGAGGTAGACTTGACTATTTGACTGGGAGAAAGCCTTGGCTATCTGTTTGACTGGGAGGAAGACTTGGCTATACGTTTGACCGGGAGGTAGACTTGGCTATCCGTTTGACTGGGAGGTAGACTTGGCTATCCGTTTGACTGGGAGGTAGACTTGGCTATCCGTTTGACTGGGAGGAAGACTTGGCTATCCGTTTGACTGGGAGGTAGACTTGACTATCCGTTTGACTGGGAGGAAGACTTGGCTATCCGTTTGACTGGGAGGTAGACTTGGCTATCCGTTTGACTGGGAGGAAGACTTGGCTATCCGTTTGACTGGGAGGTAGACTTGGCTATCCGTTTAACTGGGATGTGTTTGTCTATCCGTTTGACTGGAAGACAGGTTTGGCTCTCCGTTTAACTAGGAGTCAGACTTGGTTTTCTGTTGATCTGGGAACTTGAAGATTAAGTGTGCAGCTCCCAGTGAAACGGAGGCCTCGGTGTCATTTTTCCCAGGATAACTTTTTTCGTAAGTAATCTAGAATTACATAAAAAAAAATTGTATCTCTCATTTTTTAAATTTTTTCTTTCGAAAAATGATATTTTCGTTATAAGGAAGTTTGGGGATCAGATAATGAAATGTTTTAAAGAATAAAAAGAACTGGAAGTTGAATTTAAAGCGATTGAGGTGTGACTTTAATAAAATTTTAGTTCTGTGCGAAATTTCACACTGAAATACTTAAAATTATGCCATTAAATACATAATTATCTTTTCACAGCTCACTATCAAAGTCACAGATGTCAACGACAATGCTCCGAGGTTTGAATTGCCGGATTATCAGGCTCACAATGTGGATGAAGATGTGGTTGTCGGAACATCCATTTTACAAGGTAATGACAATTTTGACAAAATAACTCAAAATATAATATAGTTTACTTTGAATTATATTATATTTTGTTCACTTTCCATAACTTAGGCAGCAAATTTGTACAGAAAGTTCATTCTTAAATATATCCAGACTTAGAGTAACTGTTAACTGCGTAATTGCAAGTAATGAATTAACTGTATCATGTATCATTATTGCAATTGTAATAGAATCTGCGTTCTTTGGGCACGTAATGTGATTGATCTGTTGAAACGAGCTTTTCCATCGAAATTTCAAATTCGAATTTTCGACCTCGTCACAGTACTTTCCCTATACATGTAGGGGAAATAATACTTGATGTTGAGCTTTTTCCATACTGGGTCCCTAATGCATATTGTTATGAAGACGTAAAATGCCTTCTCTGCATAATGCCTGTTCCCTAAAATAAACGACATTTACAAGCAACCATTGGTCTTATATGAAGGTCCGGGTCACTTGATCTGGGCGACAAATTTAGTTACCTTGGAAATAAGTTTGAAAAACTATCACCAACTTAGCGACTTTTAGAAAGTTATCAGATTTTGTAATTTGGTTAAGAATTTTAAGAGTTACATAGATTTTCCAAGATCCTTCCACAGAGGGTATATAAGCTGGTCATTATTCGGTTAGGAGTTAGTTGCCATAAGGAGTAAAAGTGAATTATTTATATGCCAGTATCCTGAATATATATTCTTCTCCTTTGTGAATGGAGCATTTAATTGCTGTTTTATTGTACCTAAAAGTTGTTTTGTGAGCGTTTAAGATAGCTATAGTATTATTAACTGTATATTTTACCAGTTTTCGCTTATTGGTACTTTAGTTATCTTGAAGTTTAAGCTCATTTTTGTACCCTGAGAACACTCAATTTCAGAGGGTACATCGTAGAAACATGAATCGGCTGTATTTCCCGTTTGTGGAATATACATCCAGAATTAGTCAATTTTGTGTCGTATGTATATGTTTGTTTGTATTTAGTAAGATATATCAAAACGATGATAATTGAAATACAAAATTAAATTTTAAGTTATTCAAAAGAACTAGAAAATACAGAAATACAACAAAAGCTCTTTTATTTTTTACAGAGAAAATAACAACCAGATATTTGCATTTTTTAAATGGGTAAATATTGAATGCGTCATAAAAATGAGTTCTCAGCAAAATGAATACAAACTTATTACGAATCATTTCTATAACATAAAATTCCTCGCAATTCAAATGCAAAATTGGATTGTTAAATATGTTTTTTTTAATAAGTTGTTGAAACGTATTTTTAGGATAAAAGTAATTAGTATTTTTTAGTAAGTACATTAAATCAATGAAAGTTAAGAGACGCTGAGAAATGCAAATTTATTTTATTGTATCATCTTATAATATTTATTTATGACATGAAATCGAACAATTATTTTTTATTTCAGAAAGAACGTTTTCATTATGTGAGATTCTGAGTTTTATTGCTATTAACTTCTTTATGAAATAAATTACATTTTTATTTATTATAAAATGCGAAATTCCATTGTGAATGTAGAATATTTCTAGACAGATAAAAAAAAGCTTTTATGCTAACATTTTCCGCTTGCTTTATAACAGCTATAAATAATCATAAAAGAAGATAAATAACAAACATAATAAAGCAAAAAATTCTTAAACAATGTTATACATAAATCAGCCAAGAGAAAAGCGCAAAAATAACACTCAACGAGCTTGATATACATATAAAATCAACACTCGAAATATTGAATTTTAATCACATATACTTGAACTTAGAATAGTGGCATTTTTAGTTAAGCATAGAATAAGCATGAGGGGACCGGCTGGCAGGCCCCGTTCAGGTTTGAAACCGGAGCCTCGACTGTATAGTTAAGCTAAAAGACATCTTCTAATCCGAGCGTATAATTCGGGATGTGCTCCTTAGCACGGTCGATCGTTGTTGGAACTGCGAGAGCCGGCTGCCACACACTTCCTGGAGAAAACTAAAACGAACTTGTGAAAATGGCGAAGTCGTCTCCAAGAGCCCGCTAATTTTCTTTCATGAAGCTTGGGTCGTGAGCGTATCCGGTTGAGTTGATGAAGTGCGTCCTTTGATCGTGCGACAGTATCGAGGCCATGATATCGGTTGCCGGGAAAAGGAAGAGAATGCGCCTTTTTGTGTTGCCAACTCGTGAGAGGAGTTGCGATCGTCGTCGGGAAGGTTGCGAGTTTGTTTTATCGTCCAGATCATCACTGAGAGTACTGGCTAGACGGCCTCCGTTCAGGTTTGAATCCGGGTCCTCGAAAATAGTAACCCAATACTAATGGTTAAACCAAAAGATATCTTTTATACCGAACGCATAATTCGAGATATGCTACTTAGCACGGTCGATCGTGGTCGGAATGGCACCGGAGCCGGTTGCCACAAGCACATATTATTGCTTATCATGGCCGTTTTTGACCATGGAGCAAGTGGGCAAATACTAAGGGCCTGCATAGCTTTGAGGGTCTTTCTTTCATGTTTCAGTATACCTCTTTGTACTATAATTTTTTTATGGAGGCACTAGAATTTACTTTTACCTAGGGACACTAACAGGAGTTAAGGTGGACCTGCTGCCCCAACATACTTTTATATGACTATATCAATTCATGAACGAATTCAATATTTTCTCTTTTGTTCTGACTTTTATCTTCTTTATTAATATTTGATTCAGTATTACTATCTTACACGCTCTTTAAATATCAAAGGATTCTGTAAAATTTTGCTCATTGATAATGAGTAAATTAGGCTGAACTTAGCAATGAGCCATTTCATGAGTTCATAATATCCACGTTAAATCCGGAATTTCACTACATTGTTAGGTTGTTATATACATCAGTTCCACGGTACATGAATTTTGGAGCAAAAAATAATGCAAGCTATTTATAAATATTAAATACTTACAGTAAAATCAAAGACAACCAAAAAATAGGTTTAAAAGGCTTTTATTAAAATCACTCTTTTTACGACGTATAAAATCACACGACCGTAGCGCTTTCGGGCAATATTAATTATACCCTTCTTCAGTTCACCACTGATAAAGAACATAATATTACCCGAAAGCACTATGGCCGTGTGATTACGTCGTAAAAAGAAGATTTTAATAACAGACTTTAAAACCTTTTATTTGTTGTTGCTGTCTTTGATTTTAATGTATTAACTAGTTGACGTGTTTTCATACTATTTTATTAAATGCTTATTTTGTTCTATTTTAGTGTCTGCAAGCGACATGGATCAAAACAAGAACGCCGAAATCGAGTACTCCCTCGACAAAGACGACTTCACCATCGACAACAAAGGCATAATCTACTCCAACAAACGTTTGGACGCGGATATCAACAACACGTACGTCCTCACAGTTCGGGCAACGGACAGAGGGGATCCGCCCCAAACAGGGACAGCAACGGTTCGAATTTATACGGAAAATAAAAACGACGAACCGCCGAAATTCAGTCAAGATGTGTATACGCCCAACGTGGATGAGAACGCTGGTCCAAACACTTTAGTGACGACAGTAGTCGCGAGTGACAAAGATGGTGATAATATATACTTCGGATTTGTTGGAGGAGGAACCGTATCAGGGATGTTTCAGATAGAAGAGAGAACAGGTAACCTTAATAAAAGTTAATGGATTATATATATATATATATATATATATATATATATATGTATATCCATTTGTTCCTTATTATTTCTATTTCTGTTTATGTCTGGTAATGTATTGGATCTTCTAACGGTGTTTCAGCCATGTAGCTGTGTTGTTATGTGGCATACCCGGGTTCAATAACATAAAGGAGGTTAATAATGTAAAAGAGGAATTGAAATAAGATATGTAACAAAAGGAGACCAATGATACCATAGAATTTAAATTGATCTTAATTTTAAACTATAAGGTAATATAATTAAAAATACATGTGAATAAATTAACATTTAAGAGTGATATTCACAAACTAAGCACGAACATCAAAGGATTTTAAAAAACTGGAGGCTCAAAACATTAAAATGACAACAATAAACAAATTGCAAAGATAAGACGCAAATTGAATATATGAAATTGATGGAACCTCTGTAGATGCAGCTTTTCAAGAATCTTTACATCTACAGAGGTTCCAAATGTGTTTCGCATAACGACACAGCCACGTGGCTGAAACATCACTAAAAGATCCGACACATTACCAGACATAAACAAAAATGGAACACATAAGAGACAAATGGAAATATATATATATATATGGCAGCATTAGTGGAAATTATATATTATATTATTAAATACTAGTATTTAAGGCTGTCAAAGACAGAGAAACTAACACTCTAAAAAATTTGCTTTTTCAAAAACATTTTAATTGTTTAACAATGGCACTTATTGTCGGAAATAGGGTCAGTTAGGTTTTGTACCATGATCGATACTACAAGTGTGAAAGTTTCAGTCTTCTAAGTTACAGAATGGTTTTCTGGCGATCTGGAAACACTTTTCGACCCCCCCCCCTCTTCAATACGCTTCTGGTGGAGAAATTGAAATTTGGCTCCATTAGATTTTGTACCATACACGATTTTATAAGGTGCAATAATCCAGCAAAGTCACCGAAGGGTTTCTGGAGGATCAGCAGAACTTTTCAATCCCCCTCCCATTTTCGAAAGACTTGAAAATCTATCTCCCCAGCCCTATAGGGGCTGGTTCGAATTTCCCAAAATATTAGGTCATCGGAGGTGAGAGGGGCTTTTGGACGCTTTGGAAAGACAAAAACACGTTGAATAATTATTATGTAGACTTGAGATTAACTCTATTACACGATTTTGTTATATTTCTTTCTGTAACCCAGGGCGATATTAAACATTGATGTGAAATAAATGTGACCATTGTTTAAATTAGCGAATAAAATTAAAATTCCAATAAACGTTCTGACAGGAAAACATTTCGAACTCAGTAGCAATCTGTATAGAGGATTAATTAGATTTTTATTGAGTTTCAGATTAGGCACACAATGTAATATAGGTTTAAAAAGAAATATTAAATATTGGAAAACTAAATGAGTTGTGAAATTTAATTTTCACATTTAAGTCATTGGTTCTTAAAAGGTGTAGCAGGTGGCTAATTTACGATTTTGCAGTACCTAAATTTATAATGTTATAAGTTGATTGTTTTTCAAGACTGGCTTTAACTTTCGCGTTAAATGTATAACAACCATGTTCATAAAAATCTTGCTTAGCATGAAAGTAAAACTTTTGCTGCTCCTTACAGTCAACTCGTTCCTGTAGTAAGTCAACCACTACAATAGAGGTGAAGTTTTGTATGTCCGTGGATAACAAATATTTAAAGGAAATGTCCAAATCACTTTTAATGTTTTATAATCGATGAAGTTAATAAATCATTAATGAATATTTATTAAAGTAGAGGTTGGAGTATACATAATAAGCAAATACTAAAAAAAAATGATTAGTAAGATCAGTTGTTCATCTTTTGATGCCCATGTTCGTCAATACTATAATCCATATTAGAGATATTTTTCTAGCTACTTGATGGTCGTACATTTGGCCACGGTTATTCTAATTTGCAAAAAGCTAGTTAAAATCATTAATATTTTGTTTGGTACATTATCAAAATTGAGTTTTTTAGATATTTAGTTTGGTTTTCTTTTGATATTTAACTTTAAAATCCTAGAAAAAATTTCTTTTCTTCGTTATTTGGTATTTCAGTTTCGATAGGAGTTTTAACTCGGACTTTTAGATTGAATATGTATCTATATTGCATATGAGAGATCTATTCATGAAATTTACCAGGGATGTTAATATTACAAGTCTGTTAATATTACAATATTACAAGTCTTACAACATTTCTTCATACTATGTCCCAGTTGGGTAAATTTTGGTACTTCTGTCGGGTATAGTACAACCAGGCATGACAAAACATCATATCAGGAGTGAAAATTACAAACGCCATAAGAAAAAATAGCAGCAAGCTACATTTTAAAAAACATTTTAAACTTAATCTTTATGCCTTTTGTTAATGCAAAAGTTCTTGGCTGCAGTGCTGGTTATTATGCGAAAATTTGTATATCTTTAAATATTAGTGTAGTCGAGGAATAATAAATAACGTTATATCCCAAACAATTACCTTCATCTTACTAAGTAAATTGTTAGTAACATTTTATAGTTGCAATAACGCAACATCCACATCGCATTGTAAATTCATTCATCGTTACGTTGTTGCTATGTTACAGTGAGTTCATTTTGGAAATATTTTTATAACGTCACCAGGAAGTCACGTAAAAGTCACTTTGCGACATTGCTGTTACATTATGTTACGTTGCTGAAACGTCGCATTTATATTAAAGGGAAGTCACAATGTCCGTTTTGAGAATATTTTTGTGACATCACAAGGCGCAGGATTCGCGATGTTACAATCCTATGATACTATTGTCACAAATTCTGATACCCTTATGGGATTCGTTGCAACCAGACATGGTTATAAAATGTAAAATGAAATAAAGAATTATTATTAGTTTTTTTTTTACTTTTTAAACATAATTGCAGAGTCCACTTTGATAAGAGCTTGCAATTTCGTGCTAGTAGCTCAACGATAGAGCATCGGCTGGCCAGTTCGGAGATCCAGGGTTCTATTCCCGATTGGGGCAGCAAGGCTATTTACAATGGTGCCCGAACAAATCAACCCTGTAGGTTAGTGCAAAGATGTCAGAGGTCTGAAGACCCCAGACCGTGCGACTCACATATTGGGTTTAGAGTAGCTATCTGCACGGCCGGGAAAGGATACCTCCTGCATTCAGGAGGCACCCAAGGTCTACCATCCCACCAAACGAACTTTTATTTAGGTCTAAAAATATTACAATTTATAATAGATATCGTGATTAAACAGACAGTTTTACATTATATTTGAACTTGACAAGTACGTCCATTTTACAAAAATGGGAAAATGGTTTTTGCGAATATAGATAAAAAGGTCATTGAAAACTAATATTTAGAGTGAGGTATAATAACATAATAAAATGTAGATTAAAATGAAAGAAAATAATAAAATTTTAAAAGTAAAATTTAGAAAATATATAAAAAGAAAATATATGAAAAGGAAAAAAAAAATGGCGTTTGAAAACAAAAACAGAAATTTAGAATAAAATTTAGAAAATAAAAATAAGAAAGAATACAAAAAAAAGTGTCAAAAGAAAAAGAAAGATCCAAAAAAATAAGAACAGTTAACATAGCTTTTTTTTTTTTTTTTTTTTTTAAAGAAAAAAAAATAGAGGGAACACAATAAGTTCATATAAGTTAATAAGAATGAAATAAAGGGATTCATTGATCAAAATTAAATGAGAGCAGAATCTACTCATAAGCTTAGGTCACTTTATTAGAAATTTCCATGGAAACAAGAATACAGTTTTTAATTATTTTATCTACTGAAGAGGGATTTGAACGAACTTTGGAGAACCTAATTGGTTTGTTAGAGGGGCAAGGTTTGCAGAGATGAAAATTTTTAGAAAAAGGACAATCGAAAATGTAATGGTCAACGTCACCGAATTTATTGCAAATACAGTTAGAGGTGGATTTAATTTTGAAAAAGTATAAGTAATCAAGAAAGGGGCCATGACCAGTAAGAAAGTAAATGAGATATTTATTAAAAATTTGTAAATTAGGATTCACGATAGGGAGGTAAGACAGGATTCTAGCCGGATCACCAGTCCTGGTGGAAATGTAATCATTAAGATAATTTTGCCAAAGATTAAAAATATGAGATTTACAAAATTTTGATAGGAGCGAGTAAGGAAAGGGAATAGTAAGAGGGGAACCAGAGATAGCAGCAATTTCATTTCCAGATATGCTATTGTGAGCTTTTACCCAAGAAATATTGACAAGGTTTTTGGCAAGGAGAGCTTTGTATTTAATGGAGTTAAGATAATTGATTTATTTTTTATTGAGTTAAGAGCTTGAATGGAAGATGTCAGAGGTCTGAAAGTGACCCTAGTACGACTAGTATGGATTCAGTGGACTCTGGAAGATTGAGCGCCGATTTCAAATTGAGAGGATAACGACCACGCAGGATACTTACCTGAGTAAAAATAGTAGTAGCAGGAGGCTAATCTAAGGTAAAAATAGCAGGAGGTGGTCAGTCAGATTGTCAGTTGCCTGCCAATCTGACATTAGAGGGTGGAGAATGCAGAGTCCACTTCGACGATAAGAGCTTGCAATTTCGTTTCAGTAGCTCAACGGTAGAGCATAGGCTGGCCAGTTTCGGAGATCCAGGATTCGACTTCCGGTTGGGGCTGTTGAGCATAAATAATCCGGTTAGAGCAGTTGAGCATACATAAGTACTTTACAATCTATTCTATGCTGTGCCAAAATCTTTAATTCCGTTGCTGATAGAATGCAATGTATAGCTCAGCCAATGTTGCAGTATCTTGAAATATGAAAGTAATCAAGATATAATATATGCTATTATACCGTAAACAAGAACAATCATTTTAATGAGTAAATTGCAATATTTATTGTTTACATTTTTCAGTTAGGGTGTTATCTTAAACAGCATATGAAGAAAGCCAGAAAAATCAAGAGGGACTTATGGCTGGATATTATAAACTGTTCAATATATGAAAATATTTTATGTACAATACATCCAATATTAAGTGTCTAGTTTATAGACTTATTACATTCCAGTTCATGAAGTCTATCTTGAGACGGCATGAAAAACGCTACTTTGTTCATGAATTGAACATCACCGTTTTTATAAATTGACTCATTTACTATAGTAAAAACATTTTGCCCAATTAATTGTCTAAACTCCCGTTGTCTTATTTAACTTTGTCAAAAACTTCGTCATTAACTTAGTCAAAAACTTGCTCAGTTCTTGAAATGAACAATTTTAGAATTTAAGCATTATACGGATTTTTCTGTTTCAGTTATACTGAAAATAAAAATCTGATGTGGGCAGCACATGGCTTTCCCTGCAGACTTATTTATATCCCCACGTTCTCTTTATTTTAATTAAATTTAATTCACTTTTAATTCAATGTTCGTTCTCATTTGGTAACTGGACTTATTTTCAAAGGTGGCGTAGAGAAAATACGGGAAAACTAAAATATCTCGAGAACGGCTAGTCCTAGTGTAATGGGGCTGATCTTATTCTTTTCTTCGTTAAAAATTACGTATTAAACATGCATTTAATGGATATATTTGAGCATACGTAGTTTTTTATTTTAAATTTTGGCGATTTTTGCCGGCCATTTTGCAAAAAAAGGCAGGTTATTTTTTTTCGAATCGTATCAAAATCTAATCAGCACCAGGGTGACCCACAAGTGACTTATCTACGTGGATGCGGTAGCTCACTGGGCAGCGCGCGGGAATTGCACTCGGTAGACCTGGGTTCGATTCCCTCCGCTGGAAAAAGAAAAAAACTGCCGCCGTGTTCACGCGGAGTACGATCACGCTAAACATGTGGGTCCGTAAGTCCTCAGGGGTGCGGAACTAAACCTGCAAACCGAGAGGTAGGCCAGGTCCGCACTGCTGTATCCATGTATCCAAGTGACTTATCTACCGAATTTTGTGAAATTCGGTCCATTAGTTTTTCAGCTAGAGTAGATACAAGCTATTGACGGGCCATTTCGCAAAAAAAGGCTGGTTCTTTTATCCCAAATCGTACCCAAAACTAATCTGCATCAGATTCGCGTATAAGTGACTTACTTACCAAATTTTATGAAATTCGGTCCAGTTAATCGGTTCGGTCCAATTTTATGAAATTCGGTAGTTTTTTAGTTAGAGTGGATACAAAATCTGCACAGACAGACAGACAGACATACAGACACACACACAGATGTCACGCTAAAAATAGTTTTTTCGTATTCTAGAGGTCTCGAAACGTGTAGATCCGTCAAAAACTCAGTTGCGATTTACAATATTTTCAGGATTACAATACAGGTTGCAGGATTATAATACTTTCCCTATACATTACCATGTATTGCAGGGAAAGTAAAAATGAACTTTCTTATGATCTAAATATATCTACACAATAAATAAGTATTATAAACAAATGTATATTTTTCAACATATAAATGCTTATTTATTATATATTTATAAAAAAAAAACTAATCTATTTTTATTCATCTTAAGGTGTCATCCGATTAATAAGTGGCCATATACAGTTGGACAAAGATAAGTATGAGCTAAATGTAACAGCCAGAGATGACGGAGCATGCTGCAAAAACGGTGCCTTGACAACTCATACAAGTACAGCCCTAGTAGTTGTGTTCATTACAGATGTCAACGATAATAAACCTCTATTTGAAGAATGCAGCACTTATGCACCCCAGGTGGAAGAAGGTGCTGCAAGTGGAACGCAAGTTATTAAGGTAAAACATAGGGCCTTAGGTATAAGTGAGTTTCATAACTAAAAAAAAGTCGAGGAAAATTTGCACTCATTAGAACAGTTGTAAAGGTGTCGGAATGAACACGCAGGCATCTTTTGATTAAAACAACAAGTTTATTCTGAAACTGTATAAATCATAAAATAAACTCCATTAACGTAATTTACAAATAATAAATCAGAATGTACATGGTCCACCCTTTCTATCATCGTCTGCATCCACACATCCCACCCTCCACGTACCAACTCGTCTCATCTCTCTCCTTCTCGTGCTCCGCACCTTGCATCTTTATAACCTGGTTGCCAACTCTACCTACCGTCCGCAATCTGCGCGGCTGCTATTTAAATTTAGACTCTTCTTTCCCCGGGCAAGACACTGCTTGAAAAATAAGAATTGAAATTGTTAATCCCTACACAATTTTGGAAAGAAAATTTGCTAAATATCATAGGTACATTGCAATGGTATTGTAAACATGAAATTGAAAAGTCCTCCCGTTAATTTCCCCAAATGCCAAATATCCTGTAATAATTCAGCTTCAAAATTTAAAATTTCTGAAAAGTTATATTCCAGACACAACGCTAAGTATACTATCGATTTTTATATGATAAAATCAAATTGATTCCTTTACTCACTATGCAGAGATTTTAGAAAAGTACTTATGAGTCCCAATAACTTTGTGAGAGAAGGGCCATGAGGGTACCCGTTAGGTCCATTCGAATAAAAGCGATTGCAGCACCCCTAGCGGAGAATTAAGAAGTTAGTATAACAGACTGGGCAGCAAAACGAGATAGAAAAAAAATGTCAATTATAAAGTTGAGGATTACCTAGTTAGGAGGAATCGACTTTACAAATTCACGAAACGCATATATGGTAAGAAATAAACACTTATCAGAAAGTTGTATTATCGGGTGACAACTCTGATAACTCTAACACGGTGACATTTGCAATGCTCAAGTACGTGCATATTCTTTCCTGAATTTAAATATGCATTGTCTATGACGGAGGACATTTTAAAAAGGCTCTACACTAGATTTCTGTTCCTGTAAGTGTTGTTTATGTTAGCCTTTCCCGAATAGGAGAGACATTTGCCAATAACCCTATCGTGTCAAAGAAATGCCTTCCTTCGTTTTTCTTATCGATTTTTAGTAATTAACAATGCTTTAAAACTTTGTACCTGGCTGTCTACGTCTATATCGCGAGGGCCGTAGTTAGAGATGAAATTGAAGAGTATGTACTCCATATGGTGTATGGTCCAGTCACTCAAACAGTTGCTACAAACCCTTTGGGTCAGTCGACTGTCAAGTGGTATGGGTTTGCAAAAAGGTGTATGCTGAGTTGCTATCCAACTTAGTACATGCTTCAGATTATCTGTAATTTGACGAACTGTTGCTAAACTCTCTGCTCAGTTCGATCATCTAGTAATAATAACCTGCTGTCCATACGCCTTGTGCTCATACTCATTTGTTTTTTATCTTCATGTGTCCACTTTTTGTAAACTCTAATATCTGACAGTCTTAAATAATTCACATCGTTTTGCTAGAGCCAACGGCCCTACCGTGCTGAAAACACCGGTTCTCGTTACATCACCGAAGTCAAGCAGCATCGGGCGCAGTTAGTACTTAGATGGGTGACCACCTGGGAGCACGGCGTGCTGTTGGCAGTTTTCGGACGCGGTAGCCCGGTGGTTTGCGCGCTGTATTTTCACGCTGCCACAACTGCCGCCGTGTTCATGCGGAGTACGAGCACATTAACATGTGGGTCAGTAAGTCCTTCCGAGAGGTTGATGGTAGGGGAAGGAGGGTATGGTCCCTGTGGATGCCTCCCCCACTGGGTTCCGGTCTAAATTGGGTGGCACTTCCCGGCCGTCCAAATGGTTACTTTACACCTTTCTGGTAGGTCGGACGGTCTGGATCTCAACAACATTGTTTTGCTAATGCTCGTAAAGCTGATATGAGCGCCTACAATCATTTCACATTTAAAGTTCTCAAGATCGCGTTTTTTACACACCATTTTGTTTCTCTTATTACTTTGTTTCATTTTAAATGCCTTCAGATTTCCCTTCATTTTTTCAGCTTTCTTTTCTCATCGAACGTCAGCAATATCTACAGGATAGATACTTTGCATAAAATGAACTGCTGTTCCTATTTTGGTCACTCAGTGTATGAGAGTGTTTGTAATTCCATATAAACTACAAAATATATTTCCAAAAATGTTCGAAATCGGTTCAGAAGGTGTTAAAACGTGCTTATCTGTCAACATCTTCAATAAGAAAATGCGCACTAAAACAATGCCTTCTTTATACAATATAGTATCAAAAGGTAAAAATCTTCACATGCATCTTCAGCATAGTTCCATTTTTATCCAGATTCATCCTTATCTAACAAACGATTTTTTATTTTAAACAATATTGCAATAATGTTCATTTTAAATTTCTAAATAATTAAATTACAGCGAAATTCACACAACTAGAATCTCCAAGGGAATAGAAAACACTTCGAGTCACAGAGCATTCCATCCCAGGATATTCCAAAATTGAGAAATTTCTCAATATCAGCAATTCTCTGTAGTTCCAGTTAGAGCGATTTTTATTCACATCGTTCTGTGTTAATGTAAATAATCCTCTAATGTGTTCTGAAATATAACTTTTCACTTAAAAGTAAAGTTATAATATATTCATAAATCATAATTACAACTTAAAATTCTGCAACTTATTTTATTCTGTGTTATTGTAAAAAATCTTATGTAGGCAGCACATGACTTTCCTTATATAATGCAATGAATTTACTACTTTTACAGCAAAAAAAAAAAAAAAAAAATAGGTTATTCTTAAAGTAGATATTTATATTCTTTCCAAGATATTAAATTTTCGTTAATTAGTCGTCATTTTCATCGATTTAGAGTCATTTTTATCCATTTGGCGAGATTTTCGTTAATTTGGCAACATTTAAAAAAGTCGCCAAGTTGGCGACATTCCGCCAAATTCATCGCCAAAATCTCGCCAAGCGTTATGGATGGAGAAATAAGTTATTCTTATAGCAGACTATTGGCGTTCAAATGCAGAAGTATTACTCAAAATATCTTTTCTTATGAATGGAACGAGCTAGATCCACGAGTATGATGTCACCCAATTTATCGCATGATATTACATATGAAAAGTGAACATGTTTCTCAACAGTTAATATATATATTTTTTTAATTTATGGGATTTTTTTTACAAATTTATTTGAAAAATGTGCAATATCTCGAGAAACGTTCATGCTAGCGTTCTAAAGTTTATATTAACCTTTTTCTAAGGAAAAATTACATAAGAAATGTTTATTTGCTTAACTTTATTAAAGGTTTTGATGTTTTGATGATTTCTACAAAATTTCACTCGAAAATTTAGGGGGATTCTGAACCTTCGACTGCGTTTAAAAACATTAGGTTTCCAGTATTCAGGGATTGTGATTTTTGTACCAAATGTCATTCGTATCGCTCCATTCGTTCATGAGATATCGTCTCCACAGACTCACTGACGCACACACACAGACATCACCTCAAAAATGTTTGATTCGTTATCAGGGATTCTTGAAACGTGCTCTCCCGTCGAAAACTCGAATTCGAATTTTCGATACCATCACAGTACTTTCCTTATACATTATGTATATAAGGAAAGTAATAACAAGGAATTATGTAAATACCTGATAAAAATAAACTCCACATACATCCTTATCAGGCAAGCAATTTTTTATTTTAAAAATTCTGCAACTTATTACTTTCCTTATATACATAATGTATAAGGAAAGTATTGTGACGGGGTCGAAAATTCGAATTCGAGTTTTCGACGGGAGAGCACGTTTCAAGCATCCCTGATCACGAAACAAACATTTTTGAAGTGATGTCTGTGTGTGTGTGTGTGTAAGTGTGTCAGTGAGTCTGTGGAGACGATAACTGACGAACGAATGGAACGATTCGAACGCAATTTGGTACAAAAATCACATTTCGTAAACACTGGAAGCCTATTGTTTTTATACGCAATAGAATGTTCAGAACCCCCCTAAATTTTCGAGTGAGATTTTGAAAAAATCGTCAAAAAATCAAAACCACTAATACAGCTCAGGGTTCCCACTAAGTCACGAAAAGAGGGGGAGAATTTCTCTCCTTCCAGAAAATTTTGGGAGAGATTTTCTGCCATAAGGAGAGAAATTTAAAATTTAATTTTTTTTTACCACGCTGATTTAGAAAGTAATAAAAAAGAAAGCAACTATAACTCATATATTTGGACATTTAAATTTTATCCGGTGAAAATTACTTTATAATGAAAACAAATATTTATGTTTGGTAAAACAGAAGTTCTCACTAAAGAGAGTAACAAATATTGATCTTTAATAAAAAACAAAATATAGCACTTAATTATATTCCTGCCAAAATGGTTTCCTTTTATTTGCCTAAATCATTGCTTTAATACCACTTTTTGTAAAATATCTCTTCATAGAGTTCATATCCGTTTTTCAAAATAAAAAGATTTGTATTATGCAAATATAATTAAAAAATTAACCTTAATAATTAGCCATAATATGAGAATAAGCTAGTTTAGTCGATCTAATATGCAACATTTAAATGATGGAGATGGATGGAAAAAGATAATAACGTACTATCGGCAATTCACGCAAAGTAACTGAATTGCGCAATCGCACTGTTTATGTGAAAATAATTAAGATATTAACCATAATAATTAATTAGAATATGAAAATATGCTAGTTTAGTCGATTTAATATGCAACATTTAAATGATGGATGGAAAATATACTAACGTACTCTCGGTAATTCAGACGAAGTAATTAAATTACGCAATCGCACTGTTTATACGAAAATAATTAAGAAATTAACGGTAATAATTAATCAGAATATGAAAATAAGCTAGTTTAGTCAATCAAAAATGCAATACTTAGAAGATTGAGATGGATGGAAAAAGATACTATTGTACTCTCGGCGATTCATGAGAACAAACTGAATTGCGCAATCGGACTGTTTATGCGAAATCAATAAAGAAAATAACATTTTAGTGATTTATGCTGAATTAGACAACATTTGAAAAAGTATATTTATTACTTTCATAAAATAAGCAATAACGATCTTAATTTACATTACACGTGGCCGTAAATCTCCGTTAATTTGATTGGTATTATCGTGCATTTTATTATGTATTTGCTACGATTCAGGAAAAGATAGAAATCAGTGCTAAAAAAGCGGAAAATCGGTGTTTCCGAGGAATTATACCATGTCTGAGTAATTGATACATTTCAAACAAGAAATGCCGGAGAATTTCGTTAATAATCCGGAGGCCGGAGAATTAATGAAAAATCCGGAGTCTCGGGCCAAAATCCGGAAAGTTGACTCGTCTGCATCGGGCATCGGATTTCGCGGTATCCAATTTGAAGGAAAAAATAATTTTAGACCGGAACTGGAGAGAGAGAAATTCTCGCGCAGCCTAAATTTTTAAGCGAGATTTTTTATGGATTGCGCGGGAATCTCGCAGGTTCGCGCTGAAATGGGACCCCTGAATACAGCTACACAAATAGACATTTCTTATGTAATGTTTCATTAGAAAACGATTGACATAAATTTTAGAACGCTAACATGAACCGTTCTCGAGATATTGCACATTTTTCAAAAAAATTACCAAAAAGTTATATAAAAAAAAAAAAAAAAAATTTCCTATTGAGAAACATGTTCACTTTTCATATGTAATACCATGCGATAAATTGGGTGACATCATTCTCATGGATCTAGCTCGTTCCATTCATGAAAAAAGATACTTTGAATAATACTTTTGTATTTGAACGTCAATAGTCATTTATCTTCTGTAAGAATAACCTATTTCTCCGTCCATAACGCTTGGCGAGATTTTGGCGACAAATTTGGTGGAATGTCGTCAACTTGGCGACATTTTTAATTGTTGCCAACTTAACAAAAATCTCGCCAAATTGATAAAAATGACGACTAATTGAAGAAAATTCAATATCTTGGAAAGAATATAAGTATCTACTATAAGAATAACATTTTTTTAACTGTAAAAGTAGTAAATTCATTTCATTATATAAGGAAAGTCATATGCTGCCCACATCAGATTTTTTAATTCTGTGTTATTGTAAATAATCCTCCAATGCGTTCTGAAATATAACTTCTCACTTAAAATTAACATTTTAATATATTCATAAATCATAATTACAACTTAAAATTCTCCAACTTATTTAAAAACAGAAGTAATGCATATATTAAAGTGACTATGCAAATGTTTTATGTAAAAATACGATACGATTGAAATATACAAAAATTGTTTATAAAAATGTTAGTTTAGCCTGCTGTTTTGACTTTTGATTTTCTTTTACCACTATGCCAGATAAATGAGTAACAGCCTGAAAATTATTATAATCGACAAATTCATACGATTCTGCAAAATGCTGTTTAAGTATATTACATAATTTTCCAAATGAAAACTGGTCTATAATAATAAAAGTATGTATCTGTTTGTCTTTTTGTGTCAGGAAGGTTGGTACTAGAGGTCAGGCGGCAAAACCTCTTGATGAGATTTTTTAAAAATGTAAATACGTTTTTGAATTATTTAATACTGAAGCGAAATTTTGAGTGATTTTCAAATAAATCGTCTCCTTAGCGGTGGAGAATATTATCGCAACGTTTCTATTTTAGCACCATCGAAAAGGCTGAAGATGCCGCTTTCCAATGAGCTTGGAACAGAATCCGTTAGAGAATTCCTTTATATTTAAAAAAAAAAAAAAGTGAAAATTTTTAAAATGGACGTTCTTTTGTCATTTCCAAGCTAATTTGTTTTTAAATCTTTCCATCCACGAATTAAAGATTCGTACAATTTTAATTTTTTACTTCAATACTAATGGAAACATTCCCACTGGAATAAAAAAATATTTAGGCTACGCTATTTTTTAAATTTTAGTTAAATTTGCAATGATGTATTTTGAGATGGGGAGAAGGGGGGGGGGGAACATTTGATCTGAGGGGAACTTTTGAATAATTTAATTTTTTTTTCAGAAATGAATATTAAGTCCCGGTGGCTTTATTACTCTATACCACGACTGAAATGGTTAAAGGGTTTTAGCATCCACCAAACTTAACAATCATAACTTTTGCCTATGGAAACATTTTAAATGATCATTTCTGTCTCAATATCGAAATTAATAATTTTGGGTGAAAGAAATTATTTTATATTATGACATAGAAAAGTAATAAAATATTATAATTTTTAAAAATTATCAGAAACAATACATATAATTTATTTTTAAACATTTTTTTTATATACTTTTTCTTTTCCAGGTGAAAGCAATAGATAATGATAAAGGACACAATGGTCAAGTAAGATACTCTATAGTCCAACAGCCTAACCAGAAAGGAACAAAATTTATTGTTGATGAAATGTCTGGCGATATTCGGACAAATAAGGTAAATATATTGTTGACTAGAATAAATGCGTGCATATTCATTTTGAAATACGTTAAAAATATCTGAAGTTCAAGCTTCCACTTGACTTTGTCATTTATATTCCATATTTCCCACATCCTTTACATTCCACAGGGTTTGCTATGTCGGAGAAAGATCATAAAATGTTTATAGGAAACTATAGTTTCCTTAAGCAGATTTTATTTTTCATATTTATTGAATTTATTTTTAGATGGCAAATGAATAAAATATACATTTTGTGAATTATTGAATCCTAAAATAAGTATGCTTTTAGGGGTACTTTCCTATTATGGAGGGCACAACAGTTCCATTGATAGAATTTTCATCGTCTCCCCTACACCATTTTTTTTTCAACTTATTGCTATTTTGTTATAAACTGTATGTGTGGTTCCCATCCTCTCCCTTACTACATCTTTATTTGAAATTTATTGACTTATCATAAACTTTATGTGCGGTTTGGATCCCCTTACTACACCCTTTTATTGCAACTTATTAACTTTTTATCATAAACTATATGTGCAGCTCAGGTCCTGCCTCTTACTACACCCTTTTTTCTTGCAACTTATTGACATTTTGTCATAAACTATATGTGACACATAGGTCCTACCCTTACTACACCCTTTTGTCTTACAACTTATTGACATTTCGTCATAAACTATATGTGCAGCTCAGGTCCAATCCCTTACTACACCCTTTTTTCTTGCAACTTATTGACCTTTTGTCATAAACTATATGTGAGGTTCAGGTCCAACCCTTTTTCTTGCAACTTATTGGCATTTTGTCATAAACTATATGCATGGTTCAGGCCCTACCCCTTACTACATCTTTTTTTCTTTCAACTTATTGACATTTTGTCATAAACTATATGTGGCACTCAGGTCCTACCCTTACTACACCCTTTTTTCTTGCAACTTATTGACATTTTGTCATAAACTATATGTGACACATAGGTCCTACCCTTACTACACCCTTTTGTCTTACAACTTATTGACATTTCGTCATAAACTATATGTGCAGCTCAGGTCCAATCCCTTACTACACCCTTTTTTCTTGCAACTTATTGACATTTTGTCATAAACTATATGTGACACATAGGTCCTACCCTTACTACACCCTTTTGTCTTACAACTTATTGACATTTCATCATAAACTATATGTGCAGCTCAGGTCCAATCCCTTACTACACCCTTTTTTCTTGCAACTTATTGACATTTTGTCATAAACTATATGTGAGGTTCAGGTCCAACCCTTTTTCTTGCAACTTATTGGCATTTTGTCATAAACTATATGCATGGTTCAGGCCCTACCCCTTACTACATCTTTTTTTCTTTCAACTTATTGACATTTTGTCATAAACTATATGTGACACATAGGTCCTACCCTTACTACACCCTTTTGTCTTACAACTTATTGACATTTCGTCATAAACTATATGTGCAGCTCAGGTCCAATCCCTTACTACACCCTTTTTTCTTGCAACTTATTGACATTTTGTCATAAACTATATGTGACACATAGGTCCTACCCTTACTACACCCTTTTGTCTTACAACTTATTGACATTTCGTCATAAACTATATGTGCAGCTCAGGTCCAATCCCTTACTACACCCTTTTTTCTTGCAACTTATTGACATTTTGTCATAAACTATATGTGAGGTTCAGGTCCAACCCTTTTTCTTGCAACTTATTGGCATTTTGTCATAAACTATATGCATGGTTCAGGCCCTACCCCTTACTACATCTTTTTTTCTTTCAACTTATTGACATTTTGTCATAAACTATATGTGGCACTCAGGTCCTACCCTTACTACACCCTTTTTTCTTGCAACTTATTGACATTTTGTCATAAACTATATGTGCAGCTTAGGTCCTACGCCTTACTACACCATTTTTCTTACAACTTATTAACATTTTGTCATAAACTGTAAGTGCGGCACAGGTCTCTATGCTCCCCTCCGAATGTCGGCAGACCTGGGCACTATGGCTTATATATTATAGATATAAGGTTGATTAATTATTAGCATCACTTAGTTAATAGTTAATATATTAATTACTATTATATGACAATATTATTTGTTAACAATATAACGAATAGTTGTTGAATATATATGTATTGCTCACTGAAATACTGATGATATACAGGAGAGAACTTTCCTACAAAAGTCTTTAAGCAACACAAAACCTTTGCAGTGAAAGATCCATGAGTATACACACCACATCTATCTGTCCCGGGCGCGGTAGCCCATTGGTTAGCGCGCTGGAGTTGCACTCGGTAGGCCCGGGTTCGATTCCAGCCACTGCCAAAACTGCCGCCGTGTTCATGCGGAGTACGATCACGTTAAACATGTGGGTCCGAAAGTCCTTCCGTGAGGTTGGTGGTAGGGGAAGGAGGGTACGGTCCCTGTGGATGCCTCCCCCACTGGGTTCCGGTCTAAATTGGGTGGCACTTCCCGACCGTCCAAACTGTTACCTTACACCATTCTGGTAGGTCGGACGGTCTGGGTTTCAACAACAACAACCACATCTATCTATACAAAAGAGAGAATGCCCAATCGAATAAAAGAAATTGCAGTGCCCCTTGCTGAGAATTTTTAAATGTAGGATAATGAACTTGGAAACAAATCAAAATAGACGAAAAAATCCAATTACAAAGTTGTAGAGCATTATCTAATGAATAAGAATCGAAACCAGGAACGAACGAAACGTATATGCAGAATACAATAAATACTTGTTAAAAAGTTGCATTATCAAGGTCTCTAACACGCTGACACTTGCAATGCTTATCATTACATTTTTGTTTATGTAAGTGTTATTTATTCTATCAATTCTGAATAGGACAGTCATTTGCCAATAACCCTATTGTGTCAAATAAATGCCTTCTTTCACAGTTGTACTGTCGTTTTCTATTCAACAAATAATACTCTACAACTTTGAAATTGGCTTTTTTGTCAATCTCGCTTTGTTACCCAGTTCTTTATCCTAGCCTTTTAAATTTTCCCCTAAGGGCTCTGCAAACGCTTTTTAACGCTTTACAACAAAGTTGAAAAGTGTTTATGACTTTGTTCATTCTGTCTGTCTGTCTGTCTGTCTGTCTGTCTGTCTGTCTGTCCGTTAGCACGATAACTGCCGTAAAAATGAGTTTATCAAAATGAAATTTTAGTATGTTGTTCAGACTGTCTGTAGGACCTATGGGAATATAAATAAATAATATCACCCAATTAGTTTTTTATTGAACCCGGGTTGAAAAAATGAAATACATTGAACCCTATGGGACCTAATTTTTCAAACATTTTTTAAGTAAATTTAAAATTCACGAATTGCTTCGAAATTTTTAGGAAATATTCACATTATCCCATAGAATATATAAAAAAAAATTCAGTAAAATATGTTAAGTAGTTTTTTAATTAAAAAAATTATTTAATATAGGGAAAAAAACAAATTCAATTAAATTCTGACTTTGGGATATCTTCCAGAAAGTAAAGAGAGAGATATTATATAATAAATATCTCTCCATTTGTTTAAACGTTTTGCATATGGGAGTGGCTTCATATTTTAAGATAAATTTGGTAGATAACAATTTTTCATTTTTTTTAAATTTTATATAACTCTTCATGATAAATTTAATTGATGGCATTTTAAATGCACTTTCCTACGTCCTAGAGAGTTAAAATTTGGTACACAGCTTAAATTTGTTGAACATTTTATTCGACAAAAATTTGATGGATCTTTAAATATAGATTATACATTTTTTTCGAAATGGCCTGAAAATAATCCCCGTTCACTTCTATAAATCATTGGTGTAATATTGTTAAAAATTCTGATGTGGACAGCACATGTCTTTCTCTGCAGACTCATATTCGTTCTCTTTATTTATTCAATGATACTTTGAGTTTATCTGCACAACATAAGTATTTTAAATGACATTGAATTTACACGTTAAACTTAAATTTGGTTCTCATTTGATAGCTGGACTTATTGTCAAAGGTGGCGTAGCGAAAACGCGAAAAAACTAGAATATCTCAAGAACGGCTAGTCCTAGAGTAATGGGGTTAGTCTTATTCTTTTTGTTGTCAAAAATCACATATAAAATAGGAATTTAATTGATATAATTGAGCACACGTAGTCTTTTATTTTTATATATAACGATTTTTGCTGGCCATTTCGCAAAAATAGCCCGTTCCTTTTTCCCGAATCGTAGTAGAATAACCTACAAATGATTTATATACAAAATTTTGTTAAATTTGGTATATAAATCACTTGTAGGTTATTGAAATATTATACTCTAAATTTTGTTAAATTTGGTTCATTAGTTTTTAGCTAGAGTGGATAAAGGCAATTTCTGCGGCCATTTCGCAAAGAAGGTAGATTCTTTTATTACGAATCGTACTATAATCTAATGAACATCAGGATTTCCCACAAAAAACATACCTACCAAATTGTATGAAATTCGGTCCATTAGTTTTTCAATTAGAGTGGATGTAATATCCACACAGACACACAGAAACATACACAGATAAACCCTTACACACACAGACGTCTTCCTAAAAGTAGTTTTTTCGTGTTCTAGAAGTCCCAAAACGTGTAGAGACTTTGAAAATTCGAGTTCCGATCCTCGGCACGATTCCAATACTTTGAGTACATACACATACACATATATATTATCTGTGTATTATCTGTGTATCTAAATTCCGTGCCTATGCAATTACAATAGTTGTGATTTTAAATGATCCCTAAACTTTTATTATTTCTTCAAGGAAGCCTAATTTTAACATATGCAGAATGCAAATATCTCAAGCGATTGTAAGATGAATTACATAAGAATTGCTGAATTTTTTTCACACAAAATTATTTAGCTCTGGAGTCTGGAATACAAGTTATATGAATGAAATATTCATTGATTTTGCATAAAGAATCAGATGATTTATATTTCGATACAGTTTTAAATAGTATAATAAATTACTGTAGTTCTGTGATAATGTAAAAGATATTACCACTGAATGAATCACATTTTAGAAATTTTAAATGAAATTACATTTCAGTTGGAAAGTGTTTCATAATCAATGCTTATGCATGATTGATCTTTCTTGTTTTCGATCTGACATGACCACTTTGCTATGCATAGACCTAAGGTACGGACCCTTTCTTACAAATGTTCTTTCCTACGAATCCTGTATATAGCTGACTGGCTGATAATACATACGGATGTATAAACTTAAAATTTCTTAGTAATGAAAACATAACTGAAAATAAAATTGATGAAAGAACATTTACTTTTGAGCATAAAAGCATTTTGAGTATTCTTTGTCTTTTATTATTCTGAGTCTTGAAATTAGTTTCAATCAAAAACCCCATTGAAAACTGGAAAAGAATAAAAATATGTACTTTGTACAAGAGTTAATCTACATGTAATCTTTATGATGGAAATCTACTTTCAAAAATGGTGAAAAGTATAGTGATTCAAGTAGCAGAACAATCTGTGTTTCTTGAGGAGGAAATGGACTCCTGTTGTTTTGAACACTTGCTTAATTACTCAGTTGTAAACATTAACATTGTGAATATTTATGAAGAGATTTTATTCAGAGATTTAAATATGTTGATAGTTCATTCCTTTTTAAATTTTCTCACATGTTTAGGTAGTTCCTTCTTGTGATTGGGCCTTAAGCTGCAGTTTTTTAAATTCATAGTAAATCCCCTACTACCAAAATATGCAACCGATTGAAGTTTTGATCTGTGATGAATTATATTTGACTATGCCCCATTAAGAACATAACTTAAATGGGAAGATGCATTACAGGGACTATGATTTTACTCTTGCAACTAACAGCAGGTTGTCATGAGCAGTTACTGAAGAGACAATAAAAAAAATTGCTATTTGCATAATTAAGCAACATTTTTCATTAGTGTATTTTCTGACTGTATAGTGTAGTGCTGTAAACATTGTCCTGATCAGAAATAAATTAAATATTGCAACTGTTTTTATATCAGTGTAATTTATAGCAAAGTTTTACTGTAATAGTATAAATCTTACAGTGAAGCATCTATAAAATGATCTGATTTATGAAACAATATTTATATATCATGATAAATCTCAAAACTTATACAAAATGTTATTTTTAATATAGGGTTTTATATATTTTCTAACTAAAATTAGAAGTCTATAACTAAAATTAGAAGTCTTTAGATATTCTCCATCCAGCTACTTATTCCATTTTCACCATCTTTAACAGTAGAAAATAGTCTGTAATTTCTAACTCGGTTTGTTTTTCTGTTGTCTTTGAAAAGATGAATGTTTGAACTGTATAAAATCGATAATAGTTAGAAATGTTTTTAATATATATCAAAAAGTAATGCAGTCATTTTACAAAAATATTAGAAATGCTTCCAATTATTTTATCAGTTTCTTAAAAAGCACAAACCTTTCTATTCTTAGCATCTATGCTTGGCAAAAGACATTGGAAAAAAATTCTAAACACTAATAATCTCTTAAAACATTTTAATATGAAATGAAATCTCTATTTACAGACATTCTCAAGTAACAGATAAATCCTTGGGTTTATTCAGCAAATTTTAACATGATTTTTTTTGTTCGAAAATGTTTCAAAATTTTCTTCTCGTTGCATTTTCGGGAAACTACTTCATCACTTCTGTATCAGGAGAAATCAACAGAGTATCAAGATAAGGAAATCAATCAATTGATGTTGTATATCTAAGGAAACTACTGTGTGAAGTAAAAAAGCCAACATTTTAACACTGTACAATTATATTAATGCTGTGTTTCTGAATACCTATTACAGTTGTAAAAATTGATTGGAGTACCTATTATTCAAACTTAATCATTTTTTTTACTTTATCATGTTTCCTACATCACCATTATCAAACATGGCAAAATATAAATCTGATTTCAATGTCTGTTGTTAAATTTATATATCAGTCATGTAAATGTATAACTGGTTTCTTCTAGGTGTTGTATCAAGTTTTAATTACACATATATAAATTTAACTTATTAGAAAAGTTTTCTACTTTATGTAAAAAGCACCTGTAACAAAAAGTATATTTAAATATTATAGTATAATATGGACACTGAGCAAAATCACTGAAAATTTCTTAACATAAAGTAAAATAAAGACTATATTTGGATATAATAAACTATAATCGTTATTATGGTTATTTACTAAAATTTAATGTTATGAATAATTTGTTAATATTACTTTCAGGCTTATATTAAATTGAATGTTATTATTACTAAATTAATTCAAATGTATTTTGTCTTATATGTAAATTAGGCTCTGTAAAGTCAGAGATTTGTAAAGATTGTAAAACAATCATTTAAACAAAATTTTTAAATAAAGGGGAAGTTAGATAGCTGGGAGAAGGAAGCATTCTGTTAATACCTCTAAACCATATTTTTGGTTGAGGTGGAATGGCTATCCAATGAAAAAATATATATATATATATATATATGTTTATAATTATTATTATTCATATTTCATTTATATATATAAACTCAGTGTATCAACTTTCACTTGATAACATCCAAGACAACTTTCCCAATTATAGTGGCTAATAATATGGAGTTTATGGAGACAAAATATATATATATATATATATATATAATTGAAGATTTTTATGATTACTTGTAATATATATATACCCGAGAAATACCAAAGAAAATTGCTTGTAAATATATATTTATTAATTATATAATTAAATAAAAATAAATAATAATAAAATAAACTAAAAAAATTAGAAAATCGGAAAATAGGATATATTAATATTAATGCTTTGAATTTTATTTTCGCTAAAAAATCATAACTTTAGCCAGTTTGATACTACGATTTGGGTGCCCTTATAATGGTGTACAGTGGCATTCTCGTTTATTCATTTCTTCTATGAATCCCTTGTTTATTAAGAATTTTCATCTATGCTTCATGTTCATATTCTGTTTTACTTATATGAGTAATTGCCCCGTCTCCTGCTCTAACTCACTGGACAAGTCTGGAAGGGTTTCTGTGAACATTTTTTCTGCTTCCTAGGCTGTATTTCGTCATGTTCATTCTGGTGCTTCTCGATATTTTTCATACTGTTGCGGTTGATTGTACTTACACGTGGTAAAAGAAGGGTTCCTGCCTCATGGTAATACTAGATTTCCTAATTTTTCATCTTTTGGTGCCTGTAGCCTGAGTTTGGGCACTTAAAATAATGTACTATTGCCCAATCTGAAACAGGCATTTGTTTGGGTTAATTAGAATTAAATACTAAGACCTGAAAATGAATTTAATTCTGGTTAATCTTTGAATTTGGGCTAGTGCTGTTCTTTTCTATTATCGGCATTATGGTCATGGTTTTGCTTTTATGGTGATGCTAATATTTCACAATTACATGAATTGATTATTTTTATTATTACATTTTTCTAATATATATATATATATATATATATATATATATATATTATTTTGAAAGTCAACAGTAGGGTGTAAGGGAATATTTCTTATAAATCTACTAGTTTTGACTCTAGTATGCTATTTACATTTAATTTTTTGAATTTTCAGGTTATATTGGGTATATAAATCTTTTCTTATGATTAATCAAAATTATGTGAAAAATCTATGATGATAAATAATATAATAGAAAGGTCTTTTTTTTTAAATTAAAAAATGTAACCGGTGTCGCCTGGAATTTAAAGCATTGATTAATTACCTGAATTTAGTTTATCATAAAGTGTAATCACACCCCCTGCCCACATTTTAGTAACCACTTTTTATGCAAATAAACAAAATATACATGCACGCCCTATGGAGAGCTGCACAAGGTACTTTGGGGAACCTTGAATTTTTCTTTTCAGATTTTGGGAGCTTTGATTTGAAAGCATTTGAGATGCATTACTTTAAATCTTCGAGTGAGAAGAAAGGTCTAGGTATTAAAAAATGAAATAAAACTGCATAATGGAATAGAATGTATTTATTTTTTCTTGTAAAACCTATATCACTTTTTTATTTCAGGTATTTGACAGAGAAGGCGATGATGGTCGTTTTGTAAGTGTAACAGTTAAAGCGACTGATCGTGGTAATCCACCACTGGAAGGAGTTTGTTCATTCAAAGTAGAGATAACAGACATTAATGACAATCCGCCATTATTTGATCGGCAAGAATATCGAGAAAATGTGAAACAAGACACTCCAAAAGGGACTAATATTTTAAGAGTCTCAGCATCAGATGAAGATGCAGACAACAATGGTGCTATAGTTTATAATCTCACTGCTCCTTATGATCCAACAGATCTGGATTACTTTGAAATAAATCCAGATTCAGGATGGATTAGCTTAAAGAAAGCATTAGATGTGAGTATAAGTCCAATTTCTGTAAATTCACAAAACTTCCCCTCTTGAGCTAAAGAATTGCATACTATATATCTGACCAAGATAAGAAGAATCCTATCAATTTTTCTCTACTCTTGGAGATGAGCAGTTTCATTTTAAGTTAGGCATTAAGGTAGTAAATACTAACTATAGATTATCATAATTGGCTTTAAGTGCTTTCTCATTCACAGTTAGAATAAATACAAAAATAAGTAAGAAACAAAAAAGTAATAAAAGCACCAACATATTTATAAAATTGTCATCAAACAGAATATTCATTACTAATTGAATCATTTTGCAAGTGAAACCATATATAGTGAGCACATACAGGATTTGGAAAAAAGGGGTCTTTTATAGAGGTGTTCACTAAATACAGGTATGCAGAGAAGTAAAATATACAGGGAAATATGCTTTTGCTGCATCTAAATAAAGTTTTTCTAAAAGAATATGTTAATTAATTTGACAATCTACAAAATAAATGTACGATACAGTTATACTTCTCTAATCAGAGACACTTCTTAAAAACAAACATTTATTGATTCAGTTTCATTATTTTCATACTGTTTTCTTTACACTTTCAATATTAGAAATATATATATATATATATATATATATATATATATATATATATATATATATATATATATTATTATACAGAAAATATATACATCATAAAAAGTTATGATGCTGTAAAAAATATTGATTATCATTATTGATTATATAATAACAAATAAAATTGAAATCTATAAAAGATCTAAAGCTACAGAGAAATTTAAGTTCTTATTGATATGTTTGCACTTGCATGACAATCCTAAATTACACTTTCCAATATGATGGGGATTTATTTAATCTAGGATTATCATGCAAGTGCAAATTATGCGACAATCCTAGTGGGGTAGACCATGGGGTAGACCATGGGTCATCTTCTCGGCTCAATATCCTTAAAGTGAACTTTTTACTTCAAGGACTGGCTGCTCTTCCTAACTTGGTTAGACAGTACTAAAAGTAATAAAAAAAAAACTATTTTATGTAGATTAAATTGGTGATTATTAGCTTAGTGCAGATGGCACTAAATAGAAGGACTCTGTTAGACCTAGCATTCTACTTTTATACACATCTAATTTTTGATTATTTTGGGACAAAATATATAACATATATTTATATATATATCCTTATAATAAATAATTTTGAGTAATATCATGCTCAAAATCTCTTAAAATGTTTATCTTATTATCTTAAAATATTTGGCTAGTACTATATTTTCTAGTCAAATTTATTGATTGATCGTTTTTCTTGTTTTATTTGCTTTTGTAATTTCTTCTGCTGTACACATACTTTATATATTCCCATGTTCATTATATTTCACCGTGCATTTGTGCACTGTTCTATTGTTGAATTTTTATTAATTGTTTAACTTTTCTCTTTGAAAATTTTCATTTGTTTTAAAAATATTGGCATTGGATGACACAATGCTTAACTGACAAAAGTGTAACAGACAATTTCAAGTCTTAGTTAAACTATTTGTTTAGAATTCCAGTATATATTGTTTAATTCTTCTTTGTTTAATATTTGTTTTGAATGTAGTAAGACCATCAGTCCTTTCAATGAAAACAAACATTTTCTTATGTATACTTGTATACATAAGTCAACTTTTCTTCTTGCAAAGCAGGTACAAGGCTTTTTTTCCTTTGGTAAATTGGGACAGATAATCCAATGTTTTCACAAAGCACTTTAAGATTGAGAAATTCATGTACTTATCACACAGATTTTATCAGAAGATTTTGTATCAAAGTAAACCAAGAAAATGTTTAGCACACTCATAACTATTAACAAAGACATGTCAAATTTTATGATTATTGTTTAGTACTGTCCTGACAAATATACAAGATTCCCTCTTAAGTCTTTATGCATTACTTTAACTTTCAATTGAAGTGTTGCAGAAGAAGCGTTTACTAATAAGTAAGTGACCATGCAATATCGATTGAGAAAGTTTGCAGTGCCTTTAGTGGTCAATCAAAGAAGTTAGAATTGCTATATCGAAAATGAAGCACGATAGTCAAGCATTTTCAATAACAAAATTGTTGAGCATTCTCTACTTAGTATGGAAATATATGTAGTTTGTAGATAACATGTACACAGACGATATAAAATGAGGTTAAAAGTGTCAATTATTGTACTGTATCATTTGTCTGAAATTTTTGTACAACACTTATTATTTACTACAAAATGGAAAATTCTTAATAAATTAAAATTAACTTATAACATGGATTATTATTTTTTTGTGTGTATTTAACCTCCTTTCATTCAGAAGTACTACCGTAGTAAAAGACCCATTTGTCTAATTATCGCTTTTCATTGAATCTTTTATAACGTTTATGTATAAACCATAATGTCTCTACAACTTTAATTGAAAATGTCTGCCTATTTTGCTTTGTTTTCAAAGTAAGAATTATAATTTCTTCAATTCACAGCTGCTGTAATCTTTTTCAATCGATAGCGCATAGCTGTTTTCCTATTAGTAGATCCAACTTTTGCAGCTCTAGAACACTTTAATCGAAAGGTAAAGGAATGCATAAGGAATTAAGAGGAAATTATGTATACATTGCATTAAAAAATGGGGGAGTATTAGTGTTTATGAGATTTTATTAGTATTTAAATTTTATTCTGGCTGTTTCCTGTTTCTTTCATTTTTTGTTGATTAATATAGTTGGATTGCTAGATTTTCAGTTGGCTCTTGTTAGATAATATTTGAATTTTATCAGTTACCTAGTACGGAACCATCTAATAATGCAAAATTCTTTTTTTTTCTTTTTCTTCTAATGGCCAGGCAATTGACTCTTTCATCATCCGCCTATACACTGGCCAGAACTGTGAACCTTTTAGCCGTCATATGACGTTGCCCCAGCGCACCAGAAGGGGTAGGATCACACAGCGCTCAACGACACAACATCCATGCCTGAAGGTGGGACTAGAACCCACAACCCGGCGGCTATTACAATATAGCCATAAATAATAAAAATTCTAAAAAAAAATAATAATAATAGAACAATAAGGTTATTTAAAAATATAAAGTCAATTATTTATAAAAAGATGCTGTCTCTTGTAATGTAATTTTGATTAATAAGTTCGTCTATTATCATTAATCATTAGTTGAACTATTAGTTCGTCTATTATCATTAATCATTAGTTAGAAGTCCTTCCAGCTTCATGGTTAAACTAATGATTAGTTCACATTTGATGGATATAACAGAGACCTTATTTAAACTGTTTCATAACATGCATGTTCTAACTTCATTTATTAATTTTGAAAATCTTCTTTCAAAGTTAAATTAAGGTTAAAGACAAATGAAGGTTGAGGTAAATATGAAAAACAACTTCTTATTAACAACATTACATTGCCTTAAAATAAATAACAATGTTTATGCCACCTTGGTCGGAATGATAATCTGCCACTGTATTATGCTATTAATAAAAGAATGTTATAAAATGTAATAATCATCATCATAACATTTATCAACATCTTAAGACAAGCTTTCGAACCAGTACATATATAAACAAATTGTAAGCAATAAATCAGGGATCACTTTGGGATGAATATGTATAGAACAAACATGATGTAAATCTACAATATGTTGTTTTGCATGACTGACCTCATTTGTATAAGACATATAACAGGTTTTATGCATTGTGAACAACACTACAGTATGTAATAACATTGTGATGTCTTTAAAGCATGCTACTATAAAGATTCACAGATTACAAAAATGCACATTTTTATTTTGTAATTTATTTCTTGAGGAGATATCTGTTAAAGTTTTAAGATTATAAACAAAATGAACATCAAAGAAACCATCAAATGCTGTTTTCTAAGGCATTTATAAGTAAAGCTAGAGAATAGCTGCAAATGTAATTATTTATACCATGATCATTTGTTAAGCTTTCCCTAACTGAATTATCCTTAACCCATAAATAAAATGTTAACAATTTCTTTTGAAAAGCTAAGAATTCAAATTGTACTACCATTCGATGATATTACTTTAGTTATCATTCAGTCAGAAAGTGAAAGCAGTATTAGGCATGGCTATGACTATAACCTGGATATCATTTCAGTATAAAATTTTCTGGTCATATACAGACCAGGTCTTTGACTGAAGATAATACTCCTATTATACCGATTCCCAAAGCTATACGATCTAGACGTGCACACATGAACAGGTACTTTCATTCACTAGCTTTACAGATATTTTGAGTCAATGGCTGTGAAACACACCATTTCATTGTTGTACATTGTCAAAATGTAATTTTTTCATAACTAGTTGACCATTAATACTCAAAAAGTTGTGTTTTTGATAAAATTCTTGTAATACTTTAGATTTGCAGAAAATTGTTTCAATGGTTGTGTATGCTGATAAACTTGTTTTTAATACAACTCTGCCAACACCTTTTATGAATGTTTTGTGCTAAAGCTAGAGGAGCATTACACAGTTGCATATTCTCTACAGGTGAAAATTTTTAAACATCACTTTACAAAGAAAATAAAAGTTTATATGTGAACAAAACATGTGACCAATTCTTGCCAACTTCTGGAGTTTGTGCCAAGGTTACTGAAGAGGCTGTGGTCACACTCTTAAATGCTGCAGGCAAATGGCATGGCATATACTTTACTTTGCAATAGTTTCAAATGATGTAAATCTCAAAACTTTTCTTCATAGCATAGAATAAAAAGTTTTAGACTACTAAATGCTATCATTTTCTGTAATACCTAACTGATATCGTTGACTTGGTGATACCGTTTAACTTGCACTATAAATTAACAGGATGATAATGTGTTTGTTGTGCATCTCCTCTACCCTTAAACTATTTGTAGAGTCCAGACACTATAATTTGAGAAACTTTCAGCAACCTTGCAAACTCCGCTAGTGATTGTCAATCTTCAAGTTTCTTTCTACCCAAACACTCATGGGGAACTTATATGATGCAATCAACCCTAACTTCTAATTCTATGATAATGTTTACTATCCATATCATATTTCAACTTCAAATGCTACTAAATACATTCTTGAAACCAGTGATCTATTTGCAAAGAAGATAATGGTAGCGCTCTGTGTTATCAATGTAAAATTGCAGCAAACATTATAATTTAATTTATTTTTATATATCGATTGATATGATTAGAATTAAGAAACTCCACCAATGCTTTTAACATCCATCATTATGCTTGTTCTTATATCTTTGGGATCTACTATAATCTGCATTTCTGTGCTTTAACAATGTCTCTGCATGTGACAGTTTTTGTAATGTCTAAAGCAGATCGCATTTCAGTTATAATCAAATTCATTTTACTAAACCCTCTCTTACTGTCTTCTGTGCTAGCAAGCAAAACATCTAAACCTCCTTTTAATGACACTAGTTTAATAGGTTGCTTAGTTGAATTGTCAATTCCAAAATCTATTCTGCACATGTGAAGAAAATGGCATATTAAGCCTCTTACAAAGTTCATGTAGAAGTACTTTCCCTTCTAGCCATGACAATTCAATATTTCTTGGCCATTTGTTAGGATCACTCACATCAATTCGATCCATTAATTCCACATATTCTTTATTGATATTTTTGTCCATCTGGTGGCATTAATAATTCAGGTAATTGTACCAGCAAAGTCCAATTACTATGGTGAACTGACAAATACAAATTGGTGGAGGTCAGCCCTATCTTTTTGATGAAATGTGTATCGGAGCTCCACAAAACTGTGCCGGGGCTCAGCTCTAACCCAACTAGACCCCTGGTTGAAACAAGTTTATAAAATGAGGTGTACCCACCATTATATTACATTGCTTTACTGCTCATTTGTATAAGCCTTTAGTATAGTAATATTATATAAACAAATTTCAATCATACATTTTGACTGTATAGCCAATTACTTTAGAGAATTTCTTGTAATAACTTTTGCATAGTGTTCATGTTTGTAGAAATATTTAGACATTTAATTTATATTTTGCATTTATTTCAGAGAGATCAATATCACCTACGTGCCATAGCTTTAGATAAAGGCATGCCTCAACATAGAGCAACAGTAGAAGTCATTATAGACGTAGTTGATCGTGCCAACAATCCACCTATATGGGATCAACCGGTCTATGGGCCTATTTTTATAAAAGAGAATTATATGGTAGGCCAGGTTGTAGCTTCTATCAAAGCTCGGTAAGTATATATGTTTTCAAGGTTAGAAAATATTCATATACAGGGTGACTGAAAAGTCATGTATATAAAATTTTAAAATCATAAAATGTGCCAAGAAATTGAAATAATATATATTTTTTTCCACAATATGTGGCACAAATATACCCTAAAAATATGGCAGAAATATTGTCTGCAGTTTTTAATGCGTCAGACAATAATTATAGATCTTTTTTTATTAATAGACAAACATGACACTTTCCCAAATTGAGATAATTTTTATTTTAGAAATATTTCTCTAGCCATTCACATAAGAGTGTCATTGAAAAGTTTCAGAAGAAATACCCACACACAAAGACTATGAACAATCCAGCAATTACGAGGTTAGTAAAGCACTTTTAAGAACTGGACAAAGTGAGAACAGCCTTTCATATTAACTCAGAATAAACTGTCTAAAATAGAGACAGTATTGCTGAAACTCTTCAATGACATTCTTATAAGAATGGATAGAAAAATATTGCTCTAAATTAAAAATTATTTTACTCTGGGAAAATGTTATGTTCTTTGATTGATAAATAAGGGGTCTGTAACTATCTTATAGCAGATGATATTTTTGAGGATATATTACTCCCACCTAAATGAAACAAAAATTCTACTATTTAAATTTCTTGGTACATTATACAATTTTAAAATTTAATGTGCATGAATTTTCGATCATGCTGTAGGATGAAAATATAAACATTTTCAGTAGTGCAGTGAAGGAGCGAGGCAGGATAACCAGTCTTCTCAAGAGCCTATTTTGTTTATGAAAATCCAATTTTTCTTGTGTGTTATAATATTCTTGTGTATTTAATTCGTGTGTCCCCCCCCCCCCCCCCTCATTGTGACAGTGCTATTGTATACTTTGAAAATTGTTATAAATATATATCAGAATTCTATGTATAGAACCTATATTCTGCTTTATACGTATTTATTGCACTATGTAACATCTTTTATTATACAACATTCTTTAAATTCATGTTCTGATATATTGGATATTTTGTCTCCTTGTCTTCTGATAATTTATAATTAATAATTAATGTATCTTCAATATTGTATGAGCAATTCGTTTACATCACCTCGTCTATTTCTATCTCCTCTATTTCATCCAAATCTAATAATTTCAATAGTCTGAGAAAATTTTAGCTGTCTAAGATTCTTCAAAGTCATAAATTACTGTTTTGTCATCCCGTATTTAACCTTTGCTGTCTTCTAATTTCATGAATTTTGCCATTTTTAAATAATTTTTAATACTTCTAATGGATCCCGTGCTTTTCAGAAAAGTGTATGACAGTCAAAAGATTGTTTTCCTTAATCAAATAGCAAATGATTTCACATGAATGTTTTCATCCAAAAAACACAGGAGCTTGATGAGTTACCACTGATAAAGTGCTTTGGTGATCTAATTATGCCTGAATCTAAAAACAGAATTTTGTACATCATGTTTGTAGGTAGAAATTGTACTTTAGTATTAGAGATATTAGAGAGACAAATGCAATCATCATTGATTTTATGACTTGATACATTGTCCCAAATAAAACAATTTTTCTATTTCTCCTTTCATTTCCATGTTTAATTTTGTCAGCCATTTTCTAAACAAATTCCTCATGATACACGTATTTCAGGAATAGATATAGGACAATAGGCAGTTTTGTGTTTTCAAGTACCTTAGCTGCTTACTCTTTTCTATGATTAGGGGCTGGAGTTTTTTTGTTTCAGTTTGATTAATGCAAAGGAGCAATGTACACATGCTCTTTGTTTTTCTTAAATCCATGAACTTTTTACTTTTTTATAGTGATAGTCCCTGATGGCATAACACAGCAAATCAGCACTGTTTCATCACATTTGGAAACATATATATCAGAGCCATATTCTTTAAGGATAAGATTCAGTGTTCCTTTACACCAACTGTTTATGACTGAATCATCAACTGATCCAGATTCACTATGTCTGGTTAAATATTTATCTTTTTTCCCCCTGAGCAAATCTATGAAAGTACAAAACTTTTCACATTTTTCGTGATTTCTTCAGCTTCTTGCATGATCATGGCTCCATTAATCAATGAACTTTTGCAGAAAACCAGTCCAGAACAGCATAGTCAATGTTGTCAAAAGCTGATTTTTACTTTTGCTTTCTGCCTAAACTTTTATTTTATGTCCATTTTTGAATTTTATCATCGTTGAATGAACTATGAAAAAATATACAACACCAATAACATTTCATGCAAAAACTATAGAATTTGACATACTAAACAAAAACATATCAAAATTGGCAATTCTTTAGAAAACTCCAGAACTTTTAGTTTAAAAATACTGGTAAGATACTATACTGTCATAAAAACCTTTATTGATAGCTTTAGGAAATATACAGCATTTGACCATGATTGGACAAGTTATTTTAAAATTGTAACTAGCTAGCTACATTAAGACAAAGTGTAACTAATAATTATTACAGTTGCATAAATATTTTAAAACTTAAAAAAAAAAAATACTTGAAATATATAGTTATTTTCAGCAGAATTTATAACATTACTATTCATGTCAATTATCATGTATGAATTCTTTCAATCATCATGTATGAATCAAATGTGGTTATAACACTATTTTTCACACTTTGATGTGGATATCATAACAGTGGTGTATATTCTTATATACAGGGTGTCCAATGCTATCGGTGCCCAATGGCTATTTTCTCAACCGTTAGTCACAGAGATACACTTCCAATTGCAAAAATTATTTTAATTTTAAAATCTATTATCTTAGAAACAGTTTAAATCAATAAATGCATTTCTGAAAGAAATACGAAATATAAATTTTTATACAGTCCCCCGGTCCTACCAATTATATTTAGGAAAATCATCTTCATACAATTTTATGCAAAATAAAAAAAAAATCATCCTTTTACAACCAAAATTGGAGCACTTTCTGATGAAAAATAGTCAATGCAGTCCCTGATTAGTTGGTTACCTGAAATGGGACATTTTTATGCGTGGAATAGCGACTTAAGTCATAAAGTTTAATGCTTCATAACTCTGTGAAGTTTGGTCATAAAAGGAAGATTTTTTTTTTATTTTGCATGAAATTGTATGAGGATGATTTTCATAAATATAATTGGTAGGTCCGGCGAACCGTATAAAAATTAATATTTCGTACTTCTTTCAGAAATGTATTTATTGATTTAAACTGTTTCTAAGATAATAGATTTTAAAATTTAAAACATTTTTGCAATTGGAAGTATATCTCTGTGACTAACGGTTGAGGAAACAGCCATTGGGCATAGATAGCACTGGACACCCTGTATATTCTTATACTTTTTATTTCTTATAACTGGAATTAAATTTAATATTTTAATGGAACTTTTTTTAAAAGCAATGAATGTGTGATGGATGTGCTTGGAATTTTGCACATATTTTAAATCACGAGCAACGTCAGGTATATCTACTGGTTAGAATATATATATATATATATATACGTGAAAAATTGTTGGTGCTGCAAATGTAACTTTTGGAGGTACTCATCCCTATGCTTTTGCTAAATAACTGCAGTGTGTTAGTTCATTCCTAAAAGTTCAAATTGTATCTAAAACAGCACAATGTGGGAAATAATTAAGCAGACACAGGAAAAGCTGTACCATACTGAAAACCATAAAATGTATATCTAGTGAGATAAGGGCAGAGCTTATGTAGGGGCCTAAGAGAAAATTGTGAAAAAGTATTGAAGGAAATTCCAAATGCTAGGAGCTTAGGCCAGATTCTTGCATGGGGAAGATTTGATATTCTATACCTGGATACCCCAGTATATATTTTCTTGATCTTGTAAAATATTAAGAGGGTTACAAAAGATTTTCATTACCTCAAAAGGTGAAAGTAACTAATGTAAAATAGACTTATCTCATCATTGGTAACCCCTTTTCCCTGCTTTAGTTATGTTTGCTGATTTTACATCAGTTGCCGATCTAGCTCTCATGAACAAAGACTGTGATTCTTGTGTGTCCTGACGATGAAGGCTGTTTCTTGACTTATCAACATTATTATTTTTGTGTTCTACTGACAAAGTTATTTTAGTTCTATTACTGTAGCAGCAGTTTGAGCTGTATGTAGATATTTTTATGTTCTTGCCACTTTCATTAAAAAGTAACAATTAGATCTCAGACAACTATAAGTAATTGTTATCAGTAGGAGCATATTAAATTTACCCATTACTACTTCAACTTATCTTTAATAATTACTTTTTATAATCTATGTAATATACAATTAACATTTAAGTTTAATAATTAAAATGCAAATAAAAAATGTTAAACATATCCATTTTATTCGAACATTTCAGATCTGGCATTCCAGATAATCCCACAGTATTTTATACATTAATGAAAGGGAGCACAGAGCAAACAAACAAGAAAGACACATTTTACTTGGACCAGAGGAACTTGAATGGAGACACATGGGCTGACATTCAAGTCAACTACCCTCTTGACTATGAAAGAATCCAACAATACAACTTGACAGTTCGAGTTGAGGTAAGTTATTTTAATTTTACACATCACATGCTCCACCAACTTTAGTAGATTTAGATTATAACGAAACTATAGACTGTAAAATAAAAATATTCAATGTTCCATTATTAGTTACACCAGAAACTATTCTTCAGAAACATTGCTAAAAAGAAAAAGCTTCGGTAGTGTGGTATAGATAATAGTCTTCCTAGTTTGTTGGCTGAATTGGAGATGATTGAGAAAACAAAAATTAGAGTAACAAAATTTAAATCATCTTTTTAAATTCATTTAACACATATTGCAAGAATATATCAATAATGGTATGTGTTGTACAGACAATGACATTAGAAAAAAGCATTTATGACTTATATTATTACACTGTAGAACATTTAACAGATATGACCACATATACACAGAATCAACCATCCCCACACTGCTACACGTCCAAACAGTTAAATCAGAAAGATTTATACTTGTGAGCAGACAATTTTGCTGACATATCATTCTCTTTTCTGGAGGAAAAAACAACATATATGGTTATAAATTGAAGAAATAGAATATTTATATATAAAAAAAAGAAAGCGTTTAGATTGAGAAAAAATTAGAACATTTTTTGTCAATGGCTTTCCCAATAGAAGCATTGGTGGAGGGACCTCGGTCCTGAAAAGAAACCCAGGTTTTCTTCTTTTGAAAACCTAGTTTTTAAGAGGTCAGTAAAATTATTTGACTAAAGGTGTGTCCAGTATCAGAATTATCTCTACTCTCCAGAGTTATGCAATGAAACTTTTTGTCTTTGTAAAAATTCTGCAAGTAAACTATATATGCAGGATTTCAGTATTTTCTCCTTTAAATAATAATAAAGCTCTATGATTATGTTCTAAATATACAATATGTAACTTATTGTATATTTAGAGCATTTAAATAATAGCTTTTCACATTTTTTTTTATCACAATTTTCATAAACTGCAGTGGATTAAAAATATATTTACCATTGAAACAGTATCTAATGCAACACATGAAGTGTTGGCAGGTTGCATTCCACTCAATATCAAGACAAAGCATGAAGTCAGACTTTATAAATTGTACTATTGGAAAGAAGATGGAAATCGACAAACCTATGGTAAAGTGAAAAAAAAAATAGAAAAGGAGCATGAAGAAAGGACTTATCTTTGGGTAAGAAGAACCATAATATGATAAAAAGATAAAGAACCTTAAAAGATAAAGATGGCTATTGTAATATACACAGAGACAAACGGATCGAAAATAGATGGGGAAGTTGGTAGTGTACAACAACCTTAATATTGCACAGGAAATAATCTTTAAGCTTAACAACACCACTGTCTATAATGTAGAAGTTTCTGCTCTTTATAGAGCAATTTAACATATAATAGATAATGATCATTTAGAAGTGGATATGAACACAGACTTTAGATCTGTGCTCCAGAGTTTGGAAAACAGAAAAGACTTCCATCAACTGATAGAAAAACAAGAAAACTGATATTGGATTTTTATGGTAGAATAAAATTACACTGGATTAAAGCAAATGCAGGATTACAAAGAAATGGAAGAGCACAAGTTCTGACTAAATCAGCCAAGATTATGAATTTGGAAGTAGCAAGAGAAAAGTATAGCACATAAGAATATGCAACTTAAATGGCAAGTAAAGTGGAGTACTAGTACCCAGGGAAGACCACTGTTTGTACATATGCCTTTTGTAAATACTAATTGTAAATAGGGTAATTCCTTTTTAAAGCAATGTCTTATTCGCGACACAGGATGTTTAAATCAAGCTGTTTTCCATGGAGAAAATGATTTATAATACTGTAACAAAAATGTTGGTGCACTGTATATAGTTGTAAAATTACAACTATATACAGTACACCAACTGTATATAGTTGTACAATTACAACTATATACAGTACACCAACTGTGTATAGTTGTAAAATTTCCAAATGTTACAACTACATAGTTATACTGTATATAGTTGTAAAATTTGAAATAATGTTAGAAGCAAATACTTTCCTAGTAATTATATGAACTTTAACCTTCTGAAATTGTTAAAAAGCAGCAAAGCCCGTAACAGGGTTATATGTATTATTAGTAACTTGTTATCTAAAGAACTAGGCACCTGGAATTGTTAATATTTGCATGTTTATTGTAGTATTATTGCATTATGTACTTTGAAATCTTTTAACTTTTAGTTTCAACAAAAGTTACTGTAGCTAAGTAGGTTCTTTGTTTTTTGCTGTTGTAAAAAGCATTTTTGTACTTTGTTGCATTTTGTACTTGAAAGTATTATTATTTGCTACCTTTGGGTAAATCTTGTAAAAGTTGATTTTGAATAAAGCTCTTGCAACAGACGGTAGGTGGGTCCCCATGGTGAGCATTATGGTGGATTGCAGGCTCATTTCTTTTGGTTTTATTTATTGTTCATCCGGCAACTTGTGAAGAGCGAAGTGGTGCATGGCAATGGCTGGACGGGGTTCAGGCTTGGTAGCACTTGCTGTAGTCTATGGTGGTAGCCTTGGCTGTTACGGTATATGTGCCAGAATAAACGGGCTCACTTTCATGACAACTTGTTTTCTGTCATATACCTTTGGGTGGGTTGGTGTCTAGTTTCATTAACATTGAAATACCGTATGACTGAGTGCGTTACTGAAATCAGTAAACTTACTTAATTCAGATATAAGACATAGAATTTGCAATTCTGTCATTACAAATGTAAAAAAGTAATCTTTAATAAAGAAGAAAATTTTCTGCAAGAGAGTTCTTTAATCCATGACATAAGTACCAGGTTTAAGTACTTTCTGATGTCGAGAAAAGCTATGAGCTTGAATCATACGTGGAGCTATGAATATTAGTTTGGATGTTTTATAATCCCTCCAATACCAATAATTTCAGTTGCAATGTAGCATTATACACATGCAAAAAGATGCTGGGGGTTCAATGTAATTTTTTTAAGGAGGGGTGTTGTTATGCCATGCTAGGGTGTTTAGCCCCTCCTAGCTCCATTTATAGTTTGAATCCGCTGATGACAGTACACTTATTATTTAACCAGAATGATAAATGCTTTATCATTTTAAATTAGGACCTATTAAAGTTGCTTTTAACAGGAATTAAAAAATTTATGGTCATATCATAGAGAAAGTTTTTACATGTGAGGATACAAATTTTGCTGTCACAAATATTTTCCAAAGTGCAGGCTATAAGCTAGCAAAATATGCTATATTACTAGCTGAGGATGTGCATTGTTGTAAAAGAATTCTGGTGTGTGATCAGAGGAGATGTGCCTGGAAACAGGGAGACTTTTACCGCAACAACCCTCATCTCTCCACCACATAAATAAACTACAGCTGTAAAGTGGCATACAAAATGTTAACAAAACGAGTAATGATACAAAATCAAGTATTAATTAAAAGGAAAACACTGGAGTCGAAATTAAAATAGTTGCTAGATCAATCAAAATACTTATTAAACAACAAATTAATTAAGAAAGAATTAGAACTTCAGGAAAACAAAATAGAAGAAAGCGAATCAAACACTTTTTGGTGTTTTATTTTTGTAATTTTTTCTACTCATTTGTTTTACTCAAAATAACATGATTTTTGCCTGACCTATTTGGTTACAAATTTGGCCTGTATATAGGCACATTTCTCTCCCTTAAAGCACTAGGTTTTGTTCTGAAGTGCATGATAAAACAGGCTTGTCGTGTCAGCATTGAATATGTTTTCATCATGATATCCTTGGCACACAAATTTCACTTTTTCAACCCAATCTGTACCATCACTTGGGTTTACTGACTTTTCAGCTGAAAAGATTTTTACATAATTTTGATGCCATTCTTCCAAAAATAAGAAAATCTATTGTGCATTCATCACCTACTGCTTGTCAAGAATTGTAAAAATATTGTTAAATACCACTCTAAACTATTAATCCATGCTTACTTATAGATATGTTTCCTACCTAGAAAATATTCTTACATTCTGCTGGCTATTGTAACTTTATAGGCATTCTAGCAACATTTATCTCAAATGGTTAACTATGTTTTTATCTGAAACATTCTAATTGAGTCTAAATTATACACTTTCATGTTGTTTACAACTTAGAAAAAGAAATTAACAAAACAATTTTAAAAATTATTTGCAAACAAAAGCTATTGAAAAATGAAAATTTTATCCCTCTGATGCTTAAAACAATAATTCTCAAACATTTTTTAATGTCTTACTTGTTAAAGTAAAATGTAGCCTTCAGTGGCACATTAAGTCTCCATGATGTACATAATTGAACCATTTTCATTTTAACTCTAAATTAAAAATTTGTAAATGGTCACATGACCATCGTTATTCTGGTAACATTTCATCATTTTTCAATAATGGTTTAAGATACTGTTTCAACAATAGCTTGAGATACTGTTTCAACAATAGCTTGAGATACTGTTTCAACAATAGTTTGAGATACTGTTTCAACAATGGTTTAAGATACTGTTTCAACAATGGAATTTGTACATAAGTTGCTATCAAAATGAAACTAACTTTGCACTAGTTTTAAAACGACTCATTTGTGAATGAATAAGTATTTACATAAAATTGTAGAGCTATATTTAAGTGTCCAAAGTATGTGGTCCTTTTGGGGGACACGTCTTATTTGTTAATGGATTAAGACCATGGAAGGTGCATTTTAGCTATTCAATTTGTGACATTCCAAAAATTGGAGTCTTCAATCTCACAGAAGCGTGTAAGTGGTATAGAATGACAGTAGTCATTAACTGCACTAAGGATGAAAAGTGCATGCTTGGGAAAGTATAAGATGGTGTGTGGGTGTAAACACATTCTTCTTCTCCTCTCTGATTACACTTTGCTCTCAAGTTCTTGTCACTATCTCCTTTGCCTACTGTGACTGCTAATTCCTGTCTCTTGAGGATGCTTGCATTGGATATGTTGAACTACTGATTACGTGTAAGATATGACATGTGTAAGATCATAGTAGAGTTCATGGTTAGAAGTGTGTGATGTGATGATAAATGTAAACAAGGATTCTGCAATGTCAAGTTAGTAACCACTTCCTTCGTACTGAAGTCTAGAATGATTCATCAAAGCTATGTATTTTCCTATGCTGTGAGTACCCCTTGGCAGAAGTTACAAATCATGGCCTGTTATGCAAATCGGCAGTGTGCATTTGCTTTGTACTTGTTCGGGTCTGGATGCCAAAGATTTTTCTGCCCATGTAACAAATTCTACTGTTACTGTTGCACCTACTGGTACATATTGTAACTAGAACCTGTTCTACATTACTGTTGCATGATTACTAGATTCTGTTATAAAGTTACTCAGATTTGATAGCTTTTGTATTACCTGTAAGTAATCCCTTTAATTCTTAATTTATTCTATTTTATTCATGTTCACTACCTCCGGGTGTGATACATTACATCTTAATTGAGGAATTTTGAAAAATATGACACAAATCGGATGATAATAAAATGCGTTCATTGAAGTGCAATTGCATTGACTTGTCACATTTGTTTATTTAGAAGAAAATATTACCGGTTATGTGAAAGATATGGCCATATCTTGTTTCTAAGTATTTGGTGCTTGAAAATGTATATCAATCTTATCACCCATCTATGCATCATAATAAAATTGAACTTAAAATGTGTAAACAAAAATGCAAACTATTTATGAAAAGTAAACAAAATGTTTTAAACTTTAAGTATTTAAATTCTTGAAAAGAAAACAAAACTATTTTAAAATATAAATTATTACAAATAAAACCGAATAAATAAATAAATAAAGGAAAACAAGTTATACCTAAAAAATGCTTAAATTCAAATGAGGGAATGTTTAGAAGTAAGATGGCATACACATATTTTGCTTAACATAGATCTTTTTGATTTGAATTGTAAATACCAACTCAGCCTTTCCAACTACATTTTCTATTGGTTTAGAAGTCTGGAAATGTAAACATCAAAATAGTTGATTAGTGAACATAAAGAAAAAGGGTCAAAGTCCCTTAGTTTTGTACAAAATAGTAAAGTATTTTTAAAATAATAAATACATAGATCAATTTAAAAAACGAATTATGTGTGCCTTCCCTATGCGATGCTGAAGAGCTGTAAAATCCAAGAAACCTGCATAAGAGGGTGAAAGGATGGTTGAGTTGAGTGAGCATTATCACTGCAATACCTCACAGTCCAACTTAAAATTGTGTATGTTCTCATTATTTATGAATTCGGATATTTCAGCTTCTTTAAGCTGAAAATAAAGTTTATGCAGTGTGCATATTAAATACTTCATAAGTCACACTGTTACTTTGCAACTCTTCCAAGGTTGGGAGAATCCACATTGCAGGTTACCTAAGAATCTCATGATGGTACTACTATATTTGACTTTGCTACAATTTTCAAAATTTGAGTTATATGAACGGTTTGTTCTTCAGTAACTCAATTTTATTCCCCATTAGTCACAGAACTTAAAAAAAATGTCATTTTGAGTAAGAAATATTATTTTAGTATCTACAAGAAAAATTTCTGATAACTGATACACATTATTAGATAAAGCATAAAGTAGAATTTTATTTATTACTTAGAAAATGATTAATTACACTAACTACAACACATTATTTACAGTTTTAGATGACTAGATACACAGTTCAAGACATTTATTAATAACTTGACAAACAACTAATTTGTTTACATATTCATTTTCTTGTAAAAAATTTAACTGAACACCAATAAGTAGATACAGTACAGTATTGGACTGATTACCCAACTATTCAGGAAAAAAAGTATTACAGATTCTAACTCTCAAATAGTTTATAAACAATTTCAAGTTGACAGATAAATAAAACTAAAATTTGCATAGGTACATATCAACCACTTTGTATGCATACAGTATACACCCCTCCCCAAACTGTAAAGTAGGTTATGCAGCACTGAATGAACAAAAATAACATGGAATGAACTGAATTTTTATATATATATATATCTTAATAATTAATAAATCCATTAAAATTCTTTAAAAGATAGAATCTTGATGGATTTTAAGATTGAAGGTGTGTAGTAGGCCAGATGCGTTCCGGGATAGATCTTGGAGCAGTAATCCTTAGGTCCCAGGTTTGAATTCCGGTTCCGTATATTTTTCACCCTTTTGAAGTGTTTTGTTTTAAATAAATTATATGTACATATTTCATTCACAGATTTCAAGAATTGACATTTTGATGTAGAAAAAAAATCACAAATTAACCTTTTAGAGGTCATGTGTAAGGTTTTATTAGTAACTAAACTGATTCATATACCATACTATTTCAACAATAAGTAAAAAACGCTTTGTGCAAAAGACAAGGAAAACTTGAGCAACGCATTTAAGCACAAGTAAAATGATAATGCAGCATACAGCTGTTTCGAGGATACATTGGATTCCTTCCGAGATTGGATTGCTCAGCCGTGAGTTGTCAAAAATTTAACATCTTAATTTGTAAAACTTTAGCGATCGGTCTGTTTTTCTTGTTTTAAAAATGACTACTATAGAATGCTGCCAATTCACCTCTCTCAAATACAACTGAAAATCATAGAATATAAAGGGGGCTTACTAGGAATTTTTTTCAAAAAGAAAAAAAGTAGAATTCCATTAATTCACTTTCTTAAACATAAAGTGGCAAGTATGTAGGGAGGAGGAGGCTTTTTCAGAATTTTCAGCTAAAGGAAACAAAGTATATTTTTATCAATAAGTTTATTTTATTCGTCAATAAAATTTTTTACTTTTTCTGATGTCCAGGAGAGTGAGCTGTTTTATGGAATTTTTCAGAATTTTAAATTTTGGCAAAAAGAGGGCCTGACAGAGGGTGGCTTGACAGCATTCAAGAGTATATCCCACTTCTGATGTTTTGAGCTAATAAGTACACTGTCCATTCATAGTGTATTTTGTGTTAAATTGCACAATATAACTATTATTAAAAGTTTTGCATATTTGATTCTATTCTAAGTATTTTTTTTAATTTAATAATTGGTACTTATCCAAAAATTTTAATTGGCATATATGTATGTTTAACTCTGTTTGCTCACATCTCCATGCTATGGATTACTTAGTGAGTTAGCAAAATATATCTGACAATAAGGGTTTTATTACCATAGCAATGTATCTTAATCAATGCAACATGTGAAACAAATACATTTGGAATCCTTTGTCACAAATTATTTTCACAAATGTAAATTTTTTTTAGAGAAATCCATGTGTTTATGAATCAATTGTTTTTCTTTCCTTCCTGATGTGGTTTCCTTAAAAAAAAAAAAAAAAATCTTCTCTTTTTCTATTTTGACCATTAAGCGTAAATAATTATTTCAATTCGAAAAAGTGATAGTTTTTGGAATGGTAGGTAAAAAGTCCAATACTATATATGTTTCTAAGATTATAACTTTCAGTATAAATTAATAAGTAAAAGTTTAGCTGATTCTCATATTGTGCACATGGAGAAAACTATATATCAACAACCAATGTTTTTGAAGCTATAATCAATCCAGTACAGAGATTTTGCAACACACAAATATTTCATATATCAATAACCTGTATCAATTACTGACAAGAGGTAACTGCAGTTGACCTAGGCAAATTTCTCTGTATTATTCTTAAATAATTTCAGTTTAAGCAGTCAATATACAGAAATGATTTTAAAATAATGTAATTCTTTTTCTCCAAGAATTGTTATTATTTTGTACTTAAAAACCCCCTTAAATATAAGAAAGCACATTTATTAAAATAATAATCATAGGAGAATAAAAACAAAAAGTAGCTGCTGCACATATGCATTTTGAAATAAAATTTGCTCCAACCTTTTGATAATGTACAGTAAGTCAATAATATAAAAAAATATATATATTATTAGAGTTTTAAATTCAACAAAGAAATAAAAAAGGACGTTATCATTAATATATATCTATAGGAATAAAATTGAAAATCTGTCCGATTATTTGTGTGTTTATCCCATCATCACAGGAGAACAACAGATGCACTAAATTTAATGAAATTTTGTGGGTAGCCTTGGAATCGTCCTACCTAAAATTAATTCCATGTTTCGAGTTTCTAGGGCCAGGGATTGTCAAAATATTAATAAAAAAATGCACAATTAAATCTTCTATAGAGATAGCATTATGCAGACTATATTTTTCTACCAATTTAAAGAAAATTATATGTCGCTTAACAGAATTAAATCCAGTGTGTTTGCAGACAATTTTTATTAAATCTTTTCCAATTTAAATAATAAAGAAATGTATTATATAAAATAAATTTTATCAAAATTACAATCTTGACTGGATTATATCAATTACAGCCTTCGGGTTTAAAGATTAAGGGGATTATTGATATTTTCAATTTCTTACATCTGCTTTATTTTGGCAAAGATTTTTCAAACTCAAATTGTAGTATGGGTATATTTTCTAATCTATGAAAATATATGTAGTACGGGTATCTTCCAATATGATTTTAGTGCTTTTATTTTGGCATATATTGATTGAATTTCATATTTTTTGTAAATCTGTTTACAAAGGGGTTCAGGGTGTTTTATTCTTCAGATCTGCCTATAAAGATAATTTTGTATGGTGAGAACAGAGATTCTAAAATTTATTTTTAGAAGCATTAATTTAAACATTTTAATAGAATGCTTTGAATAACAATGTCATTTAAAATACTATAGGAATTTGCACATGATGGTGAATTTTAAGTTTCTGAATATTGTATATTCCATATGGTAGATTATTGATAGCATAATGACTAATATTTTAACTGCAAAATTAGTAAAAATTTTTAAAGTATCTGGGTACTCATGGCATATAGATACGTAAATTATAGGCTGTACACGTGTGTGTACAGCTGAATATCTGAAAATTTTCAATTTTATGTGCCTTGAGCTATAAAAAAGGAAACAAATAGGATAGATATATTTTGTTGTTGTTGAAACCCAGACCGTCCGACCTACCAGAAAGGTGTAAGGTAACTGTTTGGACGGTCGGGAAGTGCCACCCAATTTAGACCGGAACCCAGTGGGGGAGGCATCCACAGGGACCGTACCCTCCTTCCCCTACCACCAACCTCTCGGAAGGACGATATATTTTGTGTAATTCTTTAGAATACAATCTGTTCAACAAAATAACAGACAAACATATTTTTCAATAATAAATGTAGTTTTAACTCCATAAAACAGCAAACTTGACATTTCTATCACTCCCTAAATTGATGAGTTGTTATTTAATTTACATACAGCAGTAAAAATCATAAATGCTGGAGATAACTAAATTGAAGTTTAGTTTGATTTTTTCAATTTAAAATGTTAAACAAACCATTATTTATAAAATTTTTAATGATATTATTTTGTAATCATGTACACATTTGTTCATGAGACTCAGTGCCATTACTATTATCCAAAAAATCCTTCACCAGATAGTGACTGCAGGGATTTTACATCAGTCGAAGAGTACTATTTAGAGCAATTAACAAGGTAAGTGAAAAACACGAGTTGGGTGTGTTGAACGATGTTCAAGATTTTTTCTTTAAGATTGTTATTTGTTTCACATTTATTATTAGGTAGTTTATAACAGATAGTGTCAATTTCTATTTTGTTTGTAACATATTATTTAGTTTGAAACTATATCCAGTTTCGAATAGAGCCATTAATTAAAATTTGTTCAAAATGTCTAAAAGAAACTGTACATTTATTGATGCCTCCAATAAAGAATGTTATCCTTTTTGAAATTATTTGATGTTACTATTGATAATTTGGAATTCTTGTCTAGGAACTGTAACATATATGAAAAATCATGAAAATGAAAAATAGATTCAACTATATACAAGAATTTAAATATTTTAATACCATATATACCTAAGTTATGGAGTATATTTTCCATCTACCTGATACTTCTGCTTCTGTTGAAAGGGTATTCTCCATCATAAACAATGTTTGTTCTGAAGAAAGAGGGCGAATGACTGAATCAACTGTTAAGAGTCTAATGTTCTGTAAAATAAACATAGATCTAGTGTTCTGATGTTTCTGAAAAAATTGAGAACAAGCCATACTTTATAAAAGTTCACACTTGAAATAATGTGTGAATGAATAAAATCAAATGATTAGTGTCTTGTTTCAGGTTTCTATTTTTTTTTCTATTGAATAATAAATATTATTTACTGCTCTGGTTTGAAAAAAAAATATATATAGTAAGCCTAACTATGCTGCTTTATGCTGTTTAACTACTGCTTCATCCCAAGGGCCAAATATATTTTCCTTATACTTTTGAAAATGTACAAATATAGCTGGAAATAGAATATTACAGAAAATGCAAAGAATTGCAAATAAAATAGTGTATGGTATTGATATAAAATATAGTGAAGTCAAAACAGTTAGGATATAAATAGAAATTATTAAAAGCATACCATTAATATTCTTTTGAAAAGTCTTTCTCATTAAAGGAATTAACACAAATATCTTAACAGCCAGAATCATTAACGCAAAAGTATGTAAAACTGTTGGTAGTCTTGAAGATAAGCAAACTGCAGCAAACAAAGCTGAGTTTAAGGATAAACTACTAGACACAACAGCACCATCAGCTCCATAGTTTTGAAACAAGACGTGTGTAAGCAGCATTAGCGTTACCATGGCGTATATAGTGTCTGTGCTAATTGTTTTTGTTAGATCTTTTAAGATTGGCGAAAACATATAACCAAACGCGAGAAATATGACACAGCTCTTAAGATTTTCAGCAATTTTCAAGTCTTTAGCCGTCCACAGATTGTTTGTTGTGCAAGATAACTGATGAATGACAAATGATAAAATAATCAAAATATCAACGGCTCCCACAATTGTAAGTATAGAAAACGTTTTGTTTTCCAGGAATATAAAAGTCACGACAAAAAGTACCGTACAACTCACTTCGTGAGTAACAGAACTAACACCTGTAAATGCCTCCCACCAAGAATACTTGTACAAATTGACATTTTTTCGCAAATCGGAGAGAAAAGTATCATCAACATAGTTATCTGGCTTTCCTTGTCGTTCATACAATACCTTCTTCCACTTTCCAGCCATCAGAACTAGTTACTTTTTAAATGAAAACATTCATCGGTAAAGAGGCAGCCATGACAGTTCACAGATGTTTTTAAAATGTTGTTGCCATATTTAAAAAAAAAGTATCAATTGCATGTCATGCACATTATCATTATTTGTCCAAGTATAAATTTTTAAGTACTCATCCATTTAATGAAGATTCTAAAGATGTAAGAAAAATATCCAATACGGGAAATATTTTCAGGACGAAGCATATCGATTTTTAAGGAGAGAAACTTAAAGCTGGAGAAATCATTAGGAAGTGGCGCCATCTTTTATCAGCTTCTGAATTTAAACGCACTTTAGGAAATTTTATTTGAAATATCGCAACGCAAAGAATTTTATAGTCTTATTAAACTTTATTGTAAATATTTTCGTGAAAGAAGAAATATAGTCTTGCATATGAAAATATTTTTTATATCAGTCCAATAATGCAAGAATAAAGTTTTTTAGGTAATGTTATCAAATAATGGCTGTTGTAAAAGAAAAAAAAATGTTCTGTTGTAAAAGAAAAAAAAAATGTTTTTTTATATTTCGAACTCGATGCTATGTAGACATGTACAGTTTATATGTTCATGCATTGATGAATCAATGTTTTTAAATCTCCAAGGGAATTTTTAATATCATCGGGATGGTGAATATTTCGTAGTTTATGTTTGTGTAGCGGAGAAAAGGGGGGGGGGGGGAGGCGCACATAACAAATCATTTTTTATGCAAAATATCTGGAATGAGGTTCTACACGACTTTCTCATGGATTTATATTGTTTATGTTCATTTGTGTAATGATTAAAATTAAATACACACTTAATACCACACTAATATTCCGCTTTTTCTATTGCATTATTCTATTCGAAAACTTTTGCCCAACAATGAAAAATATAATGATTTCAAAACAGCTAGTTATTTAATTATGAGCAAAATATTGTCATAATTACTGTAATGATTTTGCACTACACATTATATATTATTTGAAGTTAATTTAAATAAGTATATGGGGTTTATGTTTGATTAAAGAGTCGTACAATAATAATGTCTAGGGATATTACGAGTGCAAGATTGCACCCTTATTCTGATAATGATCTAGAGACAAATAGAACTAAATACTAACGAAGATTCACATTTCAAAGATTGCTTAGTAAGTTGTCAACAGATACTGAGTTTTAAAAGATACTAGACGGCAGATACTCTGCGCGGATACAGCCAATACTATGTCGACTACAGTAGAGGTGGATATAGTACAGCTAGTACTTTATACCAGCAGTATAATTACCACTTTCTTATATGAAAAAGGAAAGTGTCTCTGTGTGTATGCGTGTATGCAGTCTGTAGCGATAAAGTATAGTGACCACAAACCTCCCTGTATATGTATATATACAGTGGTACCTCCGAATACCGGACAGTCACGGGACCGGAAGTTTCGCCCGTTATTGCGAGTTGTCCGCTACTGGGGAGGACACATAATTTGTTTTATTTATTTATTGTTTTTTTGTTTTGGAGGGGGAACACTTTATGCGTGATAGCATGGCATTCAATGAAAAATTTGGACACAATTTTAATTAAAAAGGCAAAATACATAATAAGATAATATGAAAAATTATTTTACTTATTACCTTTTAAATATTCCATTTTTCTTGAATAAAATGTTCGCAACAAAATGAAAAATTACTGACAGATGCAGTAATCTATTAACATTGTTTAACATACATTTTTTTACACTGCAAACCCGTTTCTCATTGTGAATTTTCAAAGCATTTAGATTTGCAAGGCCAACAGGAACCCACCGTTGCTTAGAATAAATTTTTGCAATTGTTCACTATACATCTCAGTGCTTCTGAAAAGTGATTAATTTGGAAGACATCAATTTCCTCCACAGGTCTTTCATCATCACCATCTACAGAAATTGGTGACACATATACACACACACATATATATATATATACTCGTATATATCAAACAAATATACTAGAAAGAATAAAATATGTTTAATAACTTGGCAATATATCGCACTATGCTAGTAGCAAACATACCATTACCAAATCGATAAAAGTATCCATACGAATCTAAATATACCAAAAAATAAATTCCTTACATATTTGCAAACACATTAAGTTAAATAAACGAATTTAATTTAAATAATCAAATTTAATTTAAATAAACGAATACATTAAGCAAACGAAAAAAAAAAAAATCTTTCAAATCAGATTTGGCCAATGAAGAGTCTTTTTCAACTTACCCTCTGCATTCGACACTGTCACTATTTCTTATACATTAAACTTCGAATAATTTGCAACAAAATATCTTGTTTCCCATTTCTCCAAATATCATTCCTACGAACTTTAAAATGTTTCTGATGGGTCCCTGGGGAGAGGGGGGGGGGGGGGGGAATGACCCCTACATTCCACTCTTGCTGACTGTTTACGTAGCTCTTATTTACACACTTTGCTTAAATATCTGGAAAAAATATTCGCTTTGTCTCAATTAAAAATTATTAGTCGTGGAATAATTAAAATCAAGTTTTAAGCAGATTTTTAAAACTTTAGTGTGGAGAGACTTTTTCTTCAGATTTCAATTCATTTTCCTATTCTTTCATGCATAATGCATCAAATTGAGTTTTGTTTAATTGCATAAAATAACAGGGGAACTTATTTAAAATGATAGGAGTTTGTTGTTTTAATTCAATTTTCGCTTTTTGTTGGAGACTTGACGTTATTACTAAATGTCCCACCAAAAAACTTCAATATATCAAGAACGGTGAATCTTAAAATAATGGGGCTGATCTAATATGTGAAACAAACATTTAATTAATGCATTAGCGCATATTTAGTTTTTTTTTTTTTCATTTTATGAAGGATTTTGGCGATTTTTGCGGATTATTTCGCAAAAAATGGCAAGTTTCAATTTTCCGAATTGGGCCAAAATCTAATCAGCACCTGGGTACTACAAGTAACTTAACAAATTTTGTAAAATTTCATCAAATAGTTTTGAGGTATGGCTGATATACATTGCAACACACACATATAGCTATGGCATGCAAAAAATGGTGGATTCGTGTTCAACAATGCCCGAAACTTGTAGATCCGTGAAAACCGAATTGTTTAAGAAAGTATTAATCGAAAATCCGTTGCGATTTTTGATTACAATACATGGTAATGTTTAGGAAAGTATTAAAGAAATTAACAGTACTTGTGGAATAATATTTGTTTGGATCTTTAATTTAGTGATATAGCCTAAATATGACACTTCCATTGCAGATAACAGTATGATTGCCGGGTTTCATGCTTAAGGGTGAGCGTCAGTAAATCTTCTGCCCTATCCGTGCTTTGTTAACTTTCGCGGCACTCATTTTTCGCCGAAATTCTGCTCAAACAGTTGCGAAATGTTTTTTGATAGATAAAATGCAATGCTTAGATTATATTAAAACTAAATTTAATACCCAATAAGACATATAATATATTTTTTATTTTAATTCAAAATATTTTTGGTGCTGCCATCTGTTGCCGTAATTTAATTCATACCGATTATTTTTATTTTTTAATGAACATTTTTATAGTCTATTCCTTCTAATACAGTATTAAATACAACAACAGATCCTATATAATAATACCACAATCACGGAAATGTAATTTCTTATTCCATAAATTTGATAAGGGGATTTGAATGTACATCATAGAGGACTGCAGTTTTGTCTTCAAGTTCCTTTGTCTTCAAGTCCAAGTTCAATTACATTTCCGTGATTGTGGCATTATTATATATGATCTGTTATATTTAATAGCGTATTAGAAGGAATAGACATTTAAAAATGTTCATTAAAAAATAAAAAGAGTCGGTATGAATTAAATTACGACAACAGATGGCAGCACCAAAAATATTTTGAATTAAAATAAAAAATATATTCTATGTTCAATTGGGTATTAAATTTAGTTTTAATATGATCTAAGCATTGCATTTTATCTATTAAAAAATATTTCGCAAATGTTTGAGCAGAATTTCGGCGAAAAATGTGTGCCGCGAAAGTTAACCAAGCGCGGATAGGGCAGAAGATTTACTGACGCTCACCCTTAACATCAGCATGGAATAACCATTAACTGCAAAGGCAGTAAGAAAACATGCTATTTGTCGCAATTTTGCTAACTTTAGTTTAGCGGGAACTGGTAATTGCAGTACTTCCACGTCGCCGGCATAAAATTCGTTCACAATTTAGCTCGAGCTGCACGAATTTGCAAAGACCATGTTGTTCAGAATCATAAGAAACCGTCAGAAAAGAGCGTTTCAAGTTTGCAAAAATGCAGCAAATACCAAGTTTTCCTGTTGCCGTTGCAATTAACGTTATTCCATTCTGATGAGTTGTTGTTGTTGAAACCCAGACCGTCCAACCTACCAGAAAGGTGCAAGGTAACTGTTTGGATGGCCGGGAGTGCCACCCAATTTAGAACGGAGCCCAGTGGGGGAGGCATCCACAGGGACCGTACCCTCCTTCCCCTACCACCAACCTCTCGGAAGGACTTATGGACCCACATGTTTAACGTGATCGTACTCCGCATGAACACGGTAGCAGTTGTGGCAGCGTGCAAATCCAGCGCGCAAACCACCGGGCTACCGCGCCCGAAATGTACCAACAGCACGCGGTGATCCCATTTGGTCACCCACCCAAGTACTAACCGCGTCCGATGCTGCTTGACTTAGGTGATCTAACGAGAACCGGTGTTTTCAGTAGGGTACGGCCGTTGTCTCCATGCTGATGAGTGCATAATTAGAGAGAAATTGGCTCCATGCTGATGAGTGCATAATTAGAGAGAAACCGGTCACGACACTGTTATCTACAATGGGAGTGTCCTTATTCTGGGGAACTCTCCTTTCTGGCGGGTTCGTGTGATTTTGATATAAGCTAACTTGTAAGAAATTCTCAGATTTTTTTTTTCTTTTTTGCCTATGGGGTATCCGACTGCTTCTTATTCTTCTTCTTCGACCCAGATCGTCTGACCTACCTCCAACGTCCAAACATTATTTTACGAGGTGTAAAATAATGTTTGGACGCCGGCAAATGCCACCTAATTTAGACCAAAACCCAGTGAAGGTCGGCATCCACAGGAACCGTACCAACTTCTCGGAAGGACTTACGAACCCACATATTTAACGTGCATGTACTCCGCTTGAACACGAGGAAAGTTTGAACAGAGCCGGAAATCGAACTCTGGTCCTCGAAGTGCAATCCCCGCGCTCTAACCACTAGGCTGTCTTACCCTTTAACCCGGGTGTTTGCTTTCGATCCCGAGACAGATTGGTCGAACGTTTCATTTTTCTTAATTTATTAAAAAGAACTATTTGAATTCCTTAGGTTGGGCCCAGATATGACAATTAAAAAACGTGCCAAATGTTAAAGTTATGTAGCGCAGTTGTTAAAATGTTGGCAGCGCTCCACTGCCTGCATGTCTTGTCATGTTTATTTATTACATTACATACCTTCATTTACGCGTACACTTAATCCCTTTTCACTTCTGAAATATTATTAAACATTTTTGAAAAATGAACCTTGCGCGAGCTTGTTTTGTGATTCCTACACTTCTACTTCAACTTCACTCTAAAATCCCGACATGCTTACTTCAGTCAGAACTTCATAAATTATTCCCTGAAGTGACAGTCTAACACACATTTTCACTCAATTCTTTAGCGAACTCCTCGTAAACATCGTCACAATGTCATTAAATTTCGGGTCGACAAAGTTTGTTCGTAAGAATGTAGCTCTCTGATTTTAGAGTCTTCAGATTTAATTATTAATGGGTGACATTTCCGAAACATTATACAGTACTCGGATTACAAGCAAGGGGGAGGGGTGAAATTTGTCCCAAAAATAACTTCTCCTTATGTCTGTTCGTGAAATTCGATTCTTTCGCGCAGACGATTTTTCAAATTAATCAAGTTGCGGTGAAAGTTGCCAGATTCATTTTGTCGAATTTATTTATGAAAATTTACAAAATGTTTAGTCGTTCAAGTTTGCTTTGCTATAGAGAAAACTTAACTGTAGAAGAAGCACGAATTCTCGTAATTTAAATAATATTGTTACGGCGTATTCTTTGGAATCGTGAGTGTGCGCTCAGGATACAAGAATGAGTCCGAATTTCTGGATAACTAACACATTTATTCACAAGCACAGTTTAAACAGGAGCTATATATAGTAAAGCAGCGCTTAAATATTCCATTAATTTCATAAAATAACTGATATTTTTCTCAAAACACTGACGAAAGTCAATTCACAAAACAGTAGCTACTATTCTCAAAACATTGAGAAAAATCACACGTATCACGTCAATTACCCTTCCACTAAGTGATCACTCCTTTTATAGACTCTCACTATAGAAACTTTTAGAAATATCACATATCTCGTGGAATAATCATTATTTCGAAGTCCTTCGCGAACCTTCGGAAACTCGCCAAATACCGCCAAAATGGCGATAAATCGCCAAATCTGGCAATTCTCTGATTTTCGGCGCATGGCAACCTTAGATTCACGTCACAGGAAAGTCTGTATGGGTGTTTTCTCTATCTGGTTCTCAAAAGAAGAGACTCCAGTGAGGGAAATTTATACTTTCGCGACAATACGTAATTCTGCAGGCGTTAGTTGGTAAACACATTGTTTTGTAAACACAGCCATGGAATCCGTTATATATAGGGGGAGTTATAACAAAAGTTAGCGTAGAACTTCCATTGCAGATAATAAGCATACATGGACTGGTTTCATGAATGAAAATGCAGATTATTTCAATTTTAACTTCTCGATGTTACGGAATTTGAACTACTTATTTTAGACGGCAAGGTTTTACATTTTTTGTGTGATTTGGAGTGTAATTATTCAGACCAATTCTTAAACACGATTCCAAATGTTCTTCTGTTGAAGTGGTTCTGTATTTGGATTTTATAATTCTTATATAATGCTTAAAACTATCCCCTCCCCCTAAAAAATATCTATGAATAATAATAATAATAAATCATTTTTCAATAATATTGTTTCTCAGTAGAGAAAAATATAAAAATCTTTAATTCCGAATATAGTTTATTCTCATAAGAATTTCATAAATATCGGAAAAATATAAATTCATGTATTTTAGCAATTTGGGTTAACTTTATTAAAATATTTTTTAAGAAATATTAATCAACTATTTTTATGCCTAGCGATATTAATCAACGATTTTTTTTATACCTAGCCCTATTTTTCAACAATTGCCTAGCAACATTAATCAAGAATTTTATGCCTAGTACAAGCAATTGTTTATACCTTATTGCAATTGTTTATACTTAGTACTATTATTCAACAATTTCTTTACCTTGACACATTAATCAGCAATTTTTTATTCAACATTTTTTTTATGACTAGCAATATTAATAATTTTTTATGTCTAGCAACACTAATCACTAATTTTTTATACCTAGCAATATTAATCAACTAATGTTTATGCTTAGCAACATTAATAAACTCATTTTTATGCTTAATATTAATCAACTATTTTTTATTACAAGAATATTTTAAAAACGAATTTACTGACTTAAATGACACTATCATGTCTCTTTTTTAGAGACTTAAATAGTTTATTTCAGACTTTTCAGAACAAATTTAGGGATTTTTAGAGGAAATTTAGGGATTTCTTGTTTTTGGTAAACACTTCTACGAAGCAAATTTTTGCGAATTTTGCATGCAAAAGATTATAGAATCCACTTCGACAATAAGAGCTTGCAATTCCGCTCCAGTAGCTCAACAGCAGAGCATGGGATAGTTACTACGAAGATCCGTGGTTCAATTCCCGGTTGGGGCAGAAAGGTTCTTTGTAAGATAGAAGTTTTAATTTTTACAAATGAAGGCGTAAGAAATATTCAACTAATTGGTACTTTTACTCTACGAGGTACTTGTAAAAAATGGATTTTGAATTTTTCTGAAAATATCTCTCATGGATCTGGAATTGCACTGTTATGATTATTTACGTTATTTGGAATATTTTTTTAATTTATATTATCTATCTATCTAAAAAGGAAAGCTATTAAAGACCGTAACCACGTTTTTGCAACATCCTGTATTTAAAAACGAAAACAAAAACGAACTTTTAACTTATTTTTTCAGTTTTCATTTGCTTTGTAACCATTTTGTTTTCACCAAAATGTATTGTTTTAAAAATTTCGTAATATTATTATATTGCGAGATTTTTAAAACAATTATGTAATTAACAGTTAATTAAAAAAATATATAATGTACCATTGTATAAATTGCTCTTCAAAATAGCGTATTTCTTTTTTTTTTTGTGTCGATATATTTTTGCAGAATATTAGCATAATATCGCGCATTTAAAAATTATTTTATCAACTTTTTAAAAGAACTAATATCATTTATTCTCTTTTAAATACTTCACATTCAAAATTGCCAGATCTTCAATTTCATCTGCAGACGATTTTTGTCATACGCTTCAGGATGAAGTCTTTGTTTTGTTTTTTTGCTTTCAGAAAACAATATTCTACACTCTCATCATTATTTCATTAGTAATTTAAAAATATATGGAGACGCAAAGAAAATATATCTTAATTTCTTTAATTTTTTCAGTAGAATTAATAAAAGTCCCTGCCTATTCATAAAATTTAAAGAAAATGATTAATTCTCTAATTGAATTCATTCTTATCTAATTTAGTTCTCGTATGTAATTATTTTGCTTACTTGAATAATCGAGTTTTTTTTTTATCGATAAAACAAAATATAGCTCCAGGGATAAGACTCAAGTTTGTTTTGAGAAAATATTTTTATAGCTAGTGTCGTAATTAGTTATCTCTTTGTTCTTAAATGAAATCTCGGGAAGAAGAGATTATACGAATACTTTTAATTTAATTTCTTTATTTAGAATAACATTGAAAGAAGCTGAGGATAAAACTTAATTTATGGAATAAAAATTACAGAAATAAATGTGAATGAGTTTTTGTTTCTAAGAAATAATAGTCTGAAACGGGAAAAAATATAGAAAAATTGCAAGAAAGCACACGATACTTTCAGAAATATTCTGATTTTTGCATATTAATCTATTCACATACTTCCAATAGAAAAAAGCAGTTATGAGAAACATAGCCTGAGATCAAATAATTAAAAAAATATGAAACATTGCATTCAAATACATAGAACTATTTCAAAGGTAAATATATATATAATTCATAGGTAAATTCTATTATTTTACTACATTTTAAGGAAATATGTCAGTTTAGCAATTTTTCAGTGAAATTTTTGAGCTGCGACGACGGTTAAATGAAATGAAGAAAGTTTGCTTCCACCAAATGAAAACATTTTCGACAGCATTTAATCACGACGCCGTCAGAAGAATTTTAAGACTGACTCATCAATACCTGTGGTTTAATTTGCAAGAAGAATAGAAGCAGACTAGAACCCGAACGTCTTCGAATGCTTATTTTCTTTTACAAAAATCTAAAGTAGGTGACAAACATTTACAATTATTCAATTATCGTAGCACCTATAATAATAATAAGAAGAATAAGAATAAAAACACTACTGTAAAATAATTAAAATATAAAATAAGTTTCGTTTATAAATTGACGTGCTTTTATGTATTACACTTTTTACTTTCCCTACTATACATGGTAATGTATAGGGAAAGTATTAGAAACGTGTCGAAAATTGCAACTCGAATTTTCGACGGATCTACACTTTTCGAGCACTCTAGAACACGAAAAATATACTTTTAGCGTGACGTCTATGTGTCTGTCTGTGCAATATATATATCCACTCTAACTCAAAAACTAATAGACCAAATTTTACAAAATTTGGTAGGTCAATTATTTGTGGGTTACCCTGGTGCTGATTAGATTAAAAAAAAATAATAATAATAACATGCTTATTTTGCTAAATCGTCGAGATTTGGCTGCAAAAACCATCAAAATCTGAAATAAAAGAATACGCATGCTCAAATTTATCAATTAAATGCTTGTTTTATACGTAATTTTTCACGGTGAGAAGAATGAAACCAGCGCTATAAATCTAGGACTAACCGTTCTCGTAGTTTAGTTTTTTCACATTTTTGCCACTTTACCTATGATAATACGTCCTGTCGCCAAATGAAAACAAAAATTGAATTGAAATTGCGAATTCTGTATCATTTCAAATAATTATTCGTGTTATTTTTTGCAATTAAACGCAATGTAATGAATTACGAAAAAATGCAAGAGAAAGTGATTTTAAGTCTAGGGAAAGGCATGTGCTGCCCACATCAGAATTTTTGCATTATGCACTTGAGTTTCCAAACCTCGATCAAGTTCAACCATGCCAAATGTACAACGCGGTGTAATACGCCCTAAATAAGCTCCTTTTACACGCACTAAGTAAACTCCTTTAATACACCCTAAATAAGCTCCTTTGATACGACCTGAATAAGCTTATTTGATACGCCCTAAATAAGCTCATTTCATACGGCCTAAGTAAACTCCTTTGATACGACCTAAATAAGCTCATTTGATACGCCCTAAATAAGCTAATTTGATACGTCCTAAATAAGCTTATTTGATACGCCCTAAATAAGCTCATTTCACACGGCCTAAATAAGCTCCTTTGATATGCCTTAAATAAGTTCATTTGATACTTTGATACGTCCTAAATAAGCTCCTTTGATACGTCCTAAATAAGCTCCTTTGATACGTCCTAAATAAGCTCCTTTGATGCGTCCTAAATAAGCTCCTTTGATATGTCCTAAATAAGCTCCTCTGATACGTCCTATATAAGCTCCTTTGAAACGCCCTAAATAAGCACGCTGCAATTCGTCACGAATGCGTCTGGTTTGTCGATCGCTGATCGTTGGCAGAATGACACAAAATATCTTATATGCTTTACAAGCTATATCTTTTAAATTCGCAAAATATCGATATTCAAGAAGTTAGACTTTCAAATTGCTGAAAATAAACACTACTGAATGGAAATATAGTTGGAAGTCGCAGAAAAGAAAAAAAAATGTTCCTTTACCCTAGAAGTATAATTACAAATTAAGTGGAGCGTGTCGCTCAACTCGACTTTCTCATAACTTTTTAAGCAGTCTGTGCTTTTTTTTTTCGTCTTTTTTTCAAATTTTTCAAAAAAATATGTCAAAAATCTGTATCGTTGGTCAAAATGATCACAATTAATTTCAACACGTTACCCTTCATTTTAAAGGGCTTGAAAAAATCTTTAAATGGATACCATATTTCTCCATATACCAACCAAGAAGATAATATGCTCCCCCCCCCCCCTCGGGGGGGGTAGGTAATGACGTTACAAACACAAAAATTGTGTTGCTGCTATGTTTCACTACAATGATTGCAACTGTTAAGATTCGGGATCAATGAGCCAAAAATAACCCCTTTTGTCCATAATTATGTCAAAATTTGTCCTACGTACACAGGATATAGACCACAGACAGACATACAGACAGACATCACTCCAAAAATAGTCAAAACGTGTTCAGGCGGTCTTAAAACATATAGTAGCATCAAAATCACGAATTCAAAGTTTTTTGTGAAAACAATACTTTCTCTATACTATAGTACAAAGTATGAGAACGTAAAAATATCGATGAGATAGATGTTTCCGTACATCGATTATATTTTTCTCTGCAGACGATATAGTCAAATAGGCAGACATTTTCCTTTATATAAATACATAATCTCCATGAAAATTTCCATTATCTCATATTTCAGAAGCTTATGAATACAAAAACAGTTTCTTTAAGTGCTTATTCGATTAGATAATTAAAGTTTTTGCTTAATTGCACTCTTTTATCTTCACGATACTAATATTTCCTCGGACAAAAAACGTTTTCCTATGAGAACAACTTTTAACGAGCGTTTATCGAACATCATTTTTGTAACAATGCCTTTAACATACGATTTTTTTTTATTGTGTTGAAATAATAATAATAATAATAATAATAAAATAACACTGCTGCCGCCACAAGCAATAAATTTACATTTTGCTAATGTTTCGTTTTCGGTCCAACCGAAATAAGATATTCGCCATATATTTTAGTTATTACATCTGGTATTTGCATTTGGGGATATATAACCAATGTTCCTCTGTCAACATTTTTATTTTTTTAGCATATTTAGCATATCCTGCATTTCAAGCGTCAAAGTAGATGTAATGAAGTAACTCATTATTTCCAGAAAACATTCTAAGGAATAAAAAATATGTAATTTATTGCGACCCCCCCCCACCCCCCCACCCCCGCGAAATCCCGCGAAATTCCTTGCTAGCAACCGAAGTAATGCATTTCTCGGAGAATATTTTATATTCATACTTTTTAGGGCAAAGTAATGAATTTTTTGTTGCGTATTTGATTTCCTAATATCGACATTCTTATATTGTACAAAATATTTCCATCATTTATTGATGAATGGAACATGTATGTAATTAAAGAAAGACACACTTAATAAATGTGCTGCATAAAAAGAATGCGGTCCTTAATAATACCTAAAACTAATAACAATACCCGCTAAATGAATTAACATCACAATAATTGTTCATTAGATATAATTATTTTGATTTATGGACTAAAGTTCTTTTTTATTATGTACAAGTAAAAAAATATTTCCTAGCATATGTTTATATTTAAGTAATTAGGATAATTATGCATAATAATGCTATCATTAACTTGGTTACATGAGGCTGAAAAGTTAGGTTCATCAAATTTTAAAATTATCGAAATATCGCCAACTTGGCGACTTTGATGAGTTCTAGAAACTTCTTGAATTTTGTTGTTTGGCGAAGAACTTCACGAGTTATGTGCTTTTTACAGAACTTTCTACAGAGGGCATGGCATATAAGTTTGTTATAGTTCAGTTGTGTTGTTGACGTGATATAAGTAAATGTACGAGCTACTGTCTCATATCTGCCGAACTCAATATAAAACCCAATATGCAATGTCGGATTGTACATGCCTTTTAAGCTGCATTTTTACAAATTCCATTAAAAAAGTCTAAAGAAAAATGAATTTTAAATCTGCGATATCTATGCATCGACATCTGCACTATGCGCCAGTTGCGTTTACCGCTTGCGCCAACCGCACACTCGTCTGGTTAACGTTTCATCCAAACGTTTCAACGTTTCGTTTGTAGTCCGATTCGAATGAAATAAAAAGAACCCTATTAATTTATTAAAACTGTATAATTAAAAAAAAATTAAAAAATAAGAAAATTACAAAAATTCAGAAAATATTGAAACTTTTTCAAAATACTTTGTACAATAGTCACAAACACGCATATATGACCCTTTTCTCATTTGAACTATACGAAAAGAATTATGTTTCACATTAATCTGTAACGAGTAACAGAGTTACTATTTTTAATAAGTAGACAACACCTTAGTGACGCTGATGGATTCATGTTATTGATATAAGTTACTTTAAAACATTACCGTTCATAACGTATTTCAAATAATTAATTCCCTCATATACTATATACTAATATCATTGTTCAGGGAATTATCATTGCTTTTATAATAGGAAATAATACTTCAAAAATATTAACTCTCAAATTCTAATCATGAGAATTACTAAAAATTTAATATATTTCAAATTTTTCACACAATGCATGTGCTCATAAAAATTTTCACAGAGGTGTGAATATTAATTATCGTGTGAACGGCTTTCTCTCTCACACAAATACATAACAATTCTATAAATGTGTGAAATGGATTCGGGAGGTCTTAAAACGAACTTATCCGTTAAAATTTCAAATTTTGATGGATAAGTTCAGGTCAAAAGTTTAATTGAATATGTCGCACGACATGTTGACATTTCGGATAAGTGGCAGTTAAGTTAACAAGCGCTTTAAATACAGCGCATAACCAAATAATGCGTTCAAGATGAACCAATGGGAACTCATAAATTCATACATATATAAACAGCGTACATTCCCTCCATTACCAAGAACAAATCAAAGAAGGTTGTACATAACATCACAGGGGGAATAAAAAGTGTGTTCCCACAGAGTTTGAGAAGCATCGATTCGATGGGTAGCCAGCAGGTAGTAATTATGAAAAAAAAAAAAAAAAAAAAAAAATGAAATAAAAAATAGTATCAAACCAAGCCCGCCGTTGCTATACAGAAATATTAGAAATTGTATACATTGAATGTCATAAATGCTGAGGGGCTAATAAGTGGCCTCACAATATAGTGTGCGCATCGATAGTATAGTGCGCATATACAACAGTATAGTGCGCTCATACCTACAAAAGTAGTGTCGTCAAAGTCATCCAAGGCTGCGAAAATGGCGGTAACATTTTAGTTTCAATAGTAAAATCGTGCACGGAAGGAACAGAGGTAATTTAAGCACTGATATCAGTAAAATGAGATAAAGAACTCAAATATAAATAAATGACATTTTTGGTTCCGAAATTAGAATATATAGAATGTTTATATTTTGTAAAATGTGATATTTGTTTATATATATATATATATATATATATATATATATATATATATATATATATATATATATATATCCGAGTGAAAAGGAAGAAACGTTAAAACGTTGAAAGGGGAGAACCAAATGCGTTGCATATAATGGCAGGGGAGGATTGCGACACCCCTTCCCGTTTGAGCCAACGGCCGTACCGTGCTGAGAACACCGGTTCTCGTTAGATCACCGAAGTTAAGCAGCATCGGGCGCGGTTAGTACTTGGGTGGGTGACCACCTGATGGCACATTTCGGCCGCGGTAGCTCGGTGGTTTGTGCGCTGGATTCGAACGCTGCCACAACTGCCGCCGTGTTCATGCGGAGTACGATCACGTTAAACATGTGGGTCCGTAAGTCCTTCCGAGAGGTTGGTGGTAGGGGAAGGAAGGTACGGTCCCTTTGGATGCCTCCCCCACTGGGTTCCGGTCGAAATTGGGTGGCACTTCCCGGCCGTCTAAACAGTTACCTTACACCTTTCTGGTATGGGAGTTGGTTTCGGCTAACTCCTTCCCGGCCGTCCAAATGGATGCTCAAGTCCTTGTTGACGAGCCGGACGGCCTGGGTTTTCAACACCTTTCTGGTAGGTCGGACGGTCTGGGTCTCAACAACAACAACCCCTTCCCGTTTAAAGCAGCTTTTACAGCCCGGGTAACGCTCACGGAACCAATACAATATAATGGTCAGTCCCCTACTTGAAACTCACTTGATGTTCTTAATGTTATATATATCCACATAAAATTTAATGATTATCATTTTAATATTATTCAAGGCATATAAAGATAACAGGTGACCACAGACCTGGAAAACCGGGAAAACCTGTGGATCATCAGGCAATTTTATGCTTCTGGAAATATCAGGGGAAAATCAGGGCATTCTATGCTTCTGGAAATATCAGGGAAAAATAAGAGAATTCCGTTGAAAGTCGGAGAAAACTGTGAATTTCTGCGATTTTTTTTTTCATTTTCCGACTTTATAGTTTTCTTTCAGCTGAATGAACAATGCTGGTTCATTCCATGATGTCACTTTTTTCATTTTGCATTACAAGACCCATCACTCATCTCCTTTAAATATACTTCTGAACAACTGGCTGGAGGGAGAGTTGTCATTAACAGGCGACGTGACCTCGATAAACATTAAACATCTTTCGAGGGGAAAGTTTCAGGGAATTATTAGGGGAAAACGAGGAAAATATTAGGGAATTTCAAAATGAATTTCTTTTGACCACCCTGAATAAAGGTTTGGTCAATTCAAATTTAAGTTTGAATTTGTTGCATGTCTTCTATTAGTACTCGAGAGACGTATATTTTCATACCCCACCCTAAGTGAAAGCATCAAAGGAAAGTTCTTTTATTTAAATTTTGGTAATGACGATTTACCTTATAATAGAATACATTATTGACAGGTGCAGAGTCCATTTCAACAATAACAGCTTACAGTTCCGTCCTAGTGGCTCAATTGGGACAGCGTCGGTTGGCCAGTCCGAAACTCTGCGGTTTGAGCCCCATCTGGAACTATTAACTTCTTTCCGCAGTATGGGATAGTAAAAATGAAAGAAAACTGAATTTAAAAATATAAAATTATTGGATACATTTTTTAAATAACACTTTTCATCTTTTTCCACACTTTTTATCCTTTGCACTTTATCTTGCGCAATTATATATGTCTAACAAGAAAATATCAACAAGAAAGCGTAAACCAACATTTAAAATTAATATGAGGTTCAAACAATTTTTGGGAATGTTGGCGTATCTGCTACATTAATCATAAAAGTTCTCTCGCTGTAGAACAACGTCTCTCTCTCCTTCCCGTTTGTTTAGAAACAGTTTACTTGTAATTGAATTAGGAGAGCCGCAACAGCGCCTAATTTACAATATTTTATTTATGAAAGACAAAAGTGACACCTCCAGCAAAAGCATTTTCTTTTTCTCTTCAGAACTATCTCGTTTCTGCTTCTCAAAATTACATTTATCAACAAAATTCCAGGTTATACATTTCACGTCTGGCATTAGTGAATTATTGCTATAAACAAACCATCTGGGTTGTATTTTTGACGGGACATTTTGTCGTGGTTTGGTTGTCGTGGCTTCCTTTCTTTATGTAATAAAAGTGGAATTTTATTATTTTACGCACCACATAATGTAAAGTATGCAGCACAAACATTGAACCTAGAGTTTATTTTTTCAAACATTAATCGCACAGACATACTTTCAGGCTGAAAAAGGATGATTTAGGTCTGTAGGAAAAGTACCTAGATGATTTAGGTCTGCAGTGGAGGTACCTAGATGATTTAGGTCTGTAGGGAAAGTGCTTAGATGATTTAGGTCTGTAGGGAAAGTGCTTAGATGATTTAGGTCTGTAGGGAAAGTACTTAGATGATTTGTAAGTCTGTAGTGGAGGTACCTAGATGATTTAAGTCTGTAGGGAAACTACCTAGATGATTTAGGTCTGTGGTGGAAGTACCTAGATGATTTAAGTCTGTATATGGAAAGTATCTAGATGATTTAAGGCTGTAGTGCAAGTACGTAGATGGTTTATGTCTGTAGTGAACGTACATAGATAATTTAGGTCTGCAGTGAAAATACTTAGATGATTTAAGTCTAACTTTCTACCTAAGATAAACTATTTCAAGAACAGTTTGTTGTACACAAATAGAGTTCTTTAAGAGAATTAAGGATATTTTTTCTGCGCATGATGATATGAAAACGAATTTTGTGAGTCTAATGGTTCTCGAGTTATGGCTAGAAGAATGTCAAAACAAAAATTCCGAGATTTATAGATTTTTCGAACATAATTTCAAAATATTAGACTTTTCTCATTACTTATAAGTCCCAGGTATATGCAAAGTTTCAAATTTCTACTTGGACTGTGCAATTCTACACAGTCAGTCACCCAATCTCACCCAGTTATATGATATAGACAATGCATTAAATTTGTTGATTGTAGGGAAGTCATATAGAGATATCACATGTTTGCTGTTAATTGTTGCATTACGTCAAAGTTATGAATTTTAAAATTAACCTAGAATCTTGAAACCTAATAATCGTCTGTTGATACCACAATCTATTAATATGACGATTTCATAACACATAGCGTATTATCAGTATTTTAAAGAACACTGAGATACTTACAGACTTTATATAAAGTATACACTTACACAAAGATAAATCACAAGGTTTTCAATATCATATATGAGAAGTTATTACGAAATAAGTTGTACGTGTTATTAATTGCTCGAATTTACCAAGTCAGAATATTCGAATTTAATTTTCAAAATAACTTTTTCGTCTGCGTTGAAAAAATGAAACATGATTGCAACCGATTTCAAAGGAATATAAATCACCGATACCTGCATTTGGTTTATAGATATTGAAATAAATCTAACGAGGAATTCTATTGAATCAAATTAATTGTGCAATAATATATGCGGGAAAAAATGTATTTGAAAATGAATGTTTGGTTTTTCTAATTATGCAATGGACGTAAATTGAGGAGGATTTAAAATCAACACTGATTACTTTAAAACCAAACTTTATTTTTAAATCATGAAAATTTTGTAAGAATTTCATGATTATTTTCCGTACTTAATTGTATCTATGCATTATTTAGATAATTTCGAAAGTGTATATACTACGTCCGAATTTAATTATTTTTCTTTTTCAATTTAATAATAGATAGCAATTTATATTGTGTGCGATGCAAGCTTACGAATTTTTAATTCGGTACGCTGCACGTTGTTCAATACCGAAAGCAATTATGCTTTGAAAGTATGTTTTAAAATTTAAGAGTTTCGTTAGAGAATAAATATTCTATGTTAGAAAACTCGTGAAGAATATTTTGTTTAGTATGTTCCATATTCAAATTAAATTAAATTTCGTGGATATATATATATATATATATATACATATATATATATGTATATATATATATATATATATATATATATATATACATATATATATATATATATATATATATATATATATATATACATATATATATATATATATATATATATATATATATATATATATATATATATATATATATATATATATATATATATATATAATTGAAAGTCCATTTGTGCATTCCATATACAAATCTGAAGACGTTTTTTTCAAATTTGGTATGGCTATTGTCTATTTCACTGTAAATATCCATGTTTTGTCCAAGACGTCCATGTATTAACTTTTCAAATCTAAGGGTTGTCGAGATATTAATAAAAATCTGATGCGGACAACACATAACTTTCCTTATGTAATACAATGAATTTACTACTTTTACAGTTAAAAAAAATGTTATTCTTATAGTAGATACTTACATTTTTTCCAAGATATTGAATTTTCTTCAATTAGTCGACATTTTCATTGATTTAGCGTCATTTTTATTCATTTGGCGAGATGTTTGTTAATTTGGCAACAATTAAAAATGTCTCCAAGTTGACGACATTCCGCCAAATTCGTCGCCAAAATCTCGCCAAGCGTTATGGACGGAGAAATAAGTTATTCTTACAGCAGATAAATGACTATTGGCGTTCAAATACAAAAGTGTTACTCAAAGTATCTTTTTTCATGAATGGAACGAGCTAGATCCACGAGAATGATGTCACCGCATTTATCGCATGGTATTACATAAGAAAAGTGAACATGTTTCTCAATAGGAAATATTTTTTTATTTTATATAACTTTTTGATAATTTTTTTGAAAAATGTGCAATATCTCAAGAACCCTTCATGTTAGCGTTCTAAAATTTATGTAAATCGTTTTCTAATGAAAAATTACATAAGAAATGTCTATTTGGGCAACTTTATTAGCGGTTTTGATTTTTTGACGATTTTTTCAAAATTTCACACGAACATTTAGGGGGTTCTGAATATTTGATTGCGTATAAAAACAATAAGCTTCCAGTGTTTACGGATTATGATTTTTGTACCAAATTTCGTTCGAATCGGTCCATTCGTTCGTCAGTTATCGTCTCCACAGACTCACTGACACACACACACACACACACACAAACACATCACTTCAAAAATGTTTGATTCGTGATCAGGGATGCTTGAAACGTGCTCTCTCGTCGAAGACTCGAATTCGAATTTTCGACCCCGTCACAATACTTTCCTTATACATTATGTATATAAGGAAAGTAATAAGGAAAGTAAAAATGCAAAATTCATTCTTCCGTAATAGAAATTACATTGTGCAGATAGTTTATTTTTCGAAACTTTATTTAATGAAAATTAGTATATAATATCTCTGAGCAAGGAAATGATATGTGTTTGTGATGCGGCAGACGATTTTAATTTAATTTATCGGATTTAATAAAGAAATTGATATAAAAATAAATTTTAGAAATGGATGGTATTATATATTACTTTCCTTATATACATAGTAAAATGTATAAGGAAAGTATTTTGACTGGGCCGAGAATTCGAATTCGAGTTTTAGACGAGAGAGCACGTTTCAAGCATCCTTGATCACGAATTGAACATTTTTGACGTGATGTCTCTCTCTCTCTCTCCCTCTCTCTGTGTGTGAGTGTGTGCCAGTAAGTCTGTGGAGACGATATCTCGCAAACGAATGGAGCGATTCGAATGACATTTGGTACAAAAATTACAATCCGTGAATACTGGAAGCCTATTGTTTTAAAACACAATCGAATGTTCAAAACCCCCTAAATTTTCGAGTGAAATTTTGAAAAAATCATCAAAAAATCAAAACCTTTAATAAAGTTACGCAAATAGACATTTTTTATGTAATTTTTTCTTAGAAAACGATTGACATAAATTTTAGAACGCTAGCATGAAACGTTCTCGAGATATTACACATTTTTCAAATAAATTTATCAAAAAATCCCATAAATTAAAATAAAATATTAACGGTTGAGAAACATGTTCACTTTTTATATGTAATATGATGCGATAGATTTGGTGACATCATTCTCGTGGATCTAGCTCGTTCCATTCATGAGAAAATATTCTTTGAGTAATACTTTTGTATTTGAACGGCAATCTTCTAAAAGAGTAACTTATTTCTCCGTCTATAACGCTTGGCGAGATTTTGACGACGAGTTTGGCGGAATGTCGCCAACTTGGTGACTTTTTAAATGTTGCCAAATTAACGAAAATCTCACCAAAGGGATAAAAATGACGCCATATCAATGAAAATGACGACTCATTGACAAAATGTCAATATCTTGGAAAGAAGTATCTAATATAAGAATAACCTATTACTTTCCTTATATACATAATGTATAAGGAAAGTATTGTGACGGGGTCGAAAATTCGAATTCGAGTTTTCGACGGGAGAGCACGTTTCAAGCATCCCTGATCACGAATCAAACATTTTTGAAGTGATGTCTGTGTGTGTGTGTGTGTGTGTGTGTGTGAAAGTATGTGTGTATGTGTGTGTGTGTGTCAGTGAGTCTCTGGAGACGATAACTGACGAACGAATGGACCGATTCGAACCAAATTTGGTACAAAAATCACAATCCGTAAACACTGGAAGCCTATTGTTTTTATACGCAATCGAATGTTCAGAACACCCCTAAATTTTCGAATGAAATTTTGAAAAAATCGTCAAAAATTTAAAACCACTAATAAAGTTACGCAAATAGACATTTCTTATGTAATTTTTCATTAGAAAACGATTGACATAAATTTTAGAACGCTAACGTGAACCGTTCTCGAGATATTGTACATTTTTTAAAAAAATTATCAAAAAGTCATATAAAATAATAAGAAAAATATTTCCTATTGAGAAACATGTTTAGTTTTCATATGTAATACCATGCGATAAATTGAGTGTAATCCTTCTCGTGGATCTAGCTCGTTCCATTCTTGAAAAAAGATACTTTGAATAATACTTTTGTATTTGAACGCCAATAGTCATTTATCTGCTTTAAGAAAAACTTATTTCTTAGTGCATAACGCTTGGCGAGATTTTGGCGACGAATTTGGCGGAATGTCGCCAACTTGGCGACTTTTTTGAAATGTTGCCAAATTAACGAAAATCTCGCCGAATGGATAAAAATGACGCTAAATCAATGAAAATGACGACTAATTGTCGAAAATTCGATATCTTGGAAAGAATATTAGTATCTACTACAAGAAAATCCTATTTTTTACTGTAAAAGTAGTAAATTCATTACATTATGTAAGGAAAGTCATGTGTTGCCCACATCAGATTTTTTTTTTACTGTAAAAGTAGTAAATTCATTGCATTATATAAGGAAAGTCGCGTGCTACCCACTTCAGATTTTTTGTTGTTTGTGTTATATCAGTTTCGGTTCTGGGATTTAAGATTACGCTTATTATTGATATTTTAACATTTTTAAGTCAAATGAGTCAATTATTCGACAAATTAAATAACCGACAAGTTTATTAACTGAAAAATAGAGTCATACGGCAAAACCGGCGTCTAAAATTGAGGCCAGGCTACAACGTCCAAGTTCATACTCTTAGAAATCGCCTATATAGCGGGAGTTTCCAAAGTTACGATCACACTCCAGTTGCTGATAACAGCATATGAACCGATTGTAGCCTTGTGTGACCTGAGCACAATTTTTAAGAAATTTGTAGCCGGCTGCGTGGCAGGACTGGATTTGTTGGTTTTCACATAGGGTCGCAAAATTGTGGCACATAGCAAGTTTTCTTGCCGCCCTTATAGATATTAGCTATTCGTTGATAACCAGCGTGTACTAGACCTATTCATCGCTGCGATTATCTGCACTAAAAGTGATCCTATTTTTGGAAACAATCCTTATATTGGAGTTGAGTTGTGTGGGTGAAAACTACAAATAATTGCTACTGATTTCAAAGACATATTAATCAGTGATATCTTCATAATTTTATTTATACATATCAATGTAAATATTTATCTCTTAATTTTTTTTAAATGTAATTATTACTGACACAAGAAAAGCAAGGAAAGAAAAAGCTTTTAAGAAGGAAATGCAATCCCATTAATTATGCATTGGTTATAAAAGTAAAGCGTAACATTGAATTCGCAGCACTGATTATTTTAAACTGAAAATTTATTCCTAATTCAAGAAGTAAATAAAAAATTCATAATTATTTTGCCGTGGTGGTTATTTGTCTCTATGCATTCTTTATAAAATTTTTAAAGACCTCAGTCTTCAGTTTTAATTATTTGTCCTTCTGCATTTTAATAATGTATAGAAAAGCATTATGGCGGGCAAACTTAAAAATTTGAGTTCATCCCCGCCGCACGTTATTCAATGCTAAAAGTAATTATGCTTTGCGAATGTATTTTGGAAAAGTTAAGAGAGTAATCTTGAGAGTAATTATTGTGCGTTGGAAAATTTGTGAAGAATATTTTATTCAGTGTTGTGGTGTAAGCATTCAAATTAAAGTCTGTTGATTAAAATTTTTTAGTACATGATTGTTTTCTGAATTTTAGGCATTTATTTAAACATGTTTTTCGGTTTCAAGACAATTTCAAGGAATGCAAAATCATAGGAATAAAATATCGGTGGTGGCTGCAGTCCGATGTAGCCGAAATGGGTTTTGCGTGAATGACATTTTGTAAAATAAAACTGAACTTTGTTAATAAAGAAAACAAGAAAGATCAGTCATGCATAAAGCATTGATTACACTTTCCAACTGCAACGCAATTTTATTTATATATATCTAAAATGCTATGCATTCAGCGATAATGTTTTTAAAATTATCACAATACTACAATAATTTATTATATTTGAAAACTTAAAACTTCATCGAGAAAAATGAACTTTTTTTCAGATGTCTTCATTGAAATATTAATCGCCTGGCTCTCTATGAAAAAGCAGTAAATATTTCATTCATACACTTTTTTTCATTCCTTTCATTCATCGCAATACTACAGTCATTTATTTTACTTAAAAACGTAAAACCATGGAGGTAAGAGTGATTTAACTCTATGCTTAAACCGACATCGAAAATGTCTGCTATAAAATCGTCTGCAACTCTGTGTAAATTCAATGAAAGTTTCATTCATATTAACTGTATTGCAGACTCCATAGCTAAATAACTGTACATTAAAAAAATTCGGCAATTCTTATGCAGCTCATCTTACAGCTTTATGTGTTTACATTATCTATAAGTGAAAATTAGCCTCCGTTGCAGAAATAATCAAAGTTTGATGATCATTTAAACTCAAATATATTGTAATTGCGTTGTTTCAGAATATAGATGCACAGATATTAAGCAAAAATAAAGCGGTTTTAGGACGGATACAACGCTAAAAATAAATTAAAAAGAACTTTAAAAATCACGATTTTGAAGCAAGATGGATGGCATATTTTATTTTGAAGTGGGTCACGTGATCTCTTCATATGATATGGGTGTAATTATTATTTTAATTTTTATTTAAAAAACTACCGAATATATTTTACTGAATTTTTTTTTTTTATATTTTTAACGGCAGAATTTGAATATTTCCTAAAACTTTCGAAGCAATTTGTGAATTTTAAATTCGTTTAAAAAATGTTTGAAAAATTACGTCACGTATGGTTCAGTGTATTTCATTTTTTCAATGCGTGTTCAATCCAAAACTAATTGGGTGATATTATTCATTTATATTCCTATAGGTCCCCCAGACCATCTGAACAACATACTAAAATTTCATTTTGATAAAGTCATTTTTACGGCAGTTATCGTGCGAACGGCAGACAGACAGAAGGGCAGATAGACAGACAGAATGAACAAAGTCATAAACACTTTTCAACTATGTTGTAAAGTGTTAAAAACGGAAAATGTTCAATCTTTTTCAATTTGACAATTTTTTATAACAAATATTGATTTTAATACTAAATTTGTCGTTTACTATTTATATCTATTTTCTTATTTATGCCTATTTTTACTTCCTCTACAATATATGGTAATGTATAGTTAAAGCAGTGAAATCGTGTCGAAAATCACATCTCGAGTTTTCGACGGATCTACACGTTTTGAGCACTTTTGAACCCCAAAAAACTATTTTAGCGTGACATCTGTGTGTGTGTATGTGTGTATGCATTCTTTACAAATTCTTTTTACGAATTTGTTTTACAAATTCTTATCTTAAATCATACATTATAAATTGACATGTAAAGTTCTAACTTGTGCTATAATTTAAAGACTTTATAACATAGGATATTTAAGTAATTAGCACAGAATTTTTTTTACACTTTTATGCCCAGGTTTCAGAAAACTCCGGAATTGCAGTTTACGTTTTACAAGTTAAAATTAGTAAGAAGTAAATTAAAGCTAATTTGAATTAACATAATCTTCGTATACACGATGTTTATAATATATTGATAAGTCTCAAATTTTTTATATATAATAAATAATATATATAAATTTATTTATTTTATTTTTATATTTATATATAATTTTATTTATATATAATTTAATTTTATTTTTATATATAATTTTATATATATATAAATTTTTCTGCTCCATACTTCTAATTGGAATATAGTTTTAAATCGTAAGAAGAATTATATTAAAGCATTTTCGAACCAGCGTGATGTATTAGCATAAAAATACATAAAATAACTTTCATATAGCCCTTTTAGTGAAAAAAGTTTAATTACTGTAAAAAAGTTTAAAAAATGTTCATAAAACCTGGTGTCTATTAAGAAAATTTGACACTACAGAAAATTTGACACTAAGTGTAAAAATCGTTGTGATATGATAGAAATTTTTGGGGCCCGTACATTAATTGAATAGTGGTTTGTAGCAGAAACAAATACACAAAGTGTATCAAAGCTTAATTTTGGGGAGAATCCCTAAGTTTTTTTAAAAAGGGCTTGATAACAGCTTGGGTTTTGGGTGTAAGTTTGGAATTTTGTTTTATTCCTCAAACTTTAATTTTATAAGTACAGATTTTTAATTATTACATTTTTTTTCTTTTAAGTTTATAAATATTTTTTGAGTCAATGGATATTTTGTTCTAAAGGAGGTCATATAAAAAGTCAGATTATGTATTTTTTATGCAACTACCTGCCCCAGTTTTGAAAATATTTTGGATAAACTTTTCTTACGATTCAAAACAATTTTCCAATTGGAAGTATGCGTCTAGCACTAACGGTTCAAAAGTTATAAGCCTGATCAGTTTATGTACATAGTTTGCACAGTTTATCAGTTTACATACTCATAGTTTACATAGTTATATTGATACAGTACACCTTGTTTAAATTCATTGGATATTTAGGTATTCCAAGCAAATAGGAATTAACAAAAATAACCTGTAAGTTTTTTACGTCCCAGGGGATTTCAAAATTCTCCTTAAAGGAATAACGTTTTTATGCTGAATTCTTGATGAAGCTTCGAAGATCAGTTGCTAATGAAATACTTTTAGCGGTTGCCAGGTTTCCAGCAACTTGGTTGTAGAATTCTTCTGTAACCATGGTTACCATTCTCTGGGAATAAAGATCTAATGAAATTTACATTTCATAAGAAGATGCTGCTGGAACAAAATTATCATCTTCGAAAGATCTTAGAAAAATATTATCGCAACTTATAAATGTGTGACAGGAATACTATTTTTACTTTCCCTACACATATACAAACCCCTTTACATATACCTAGTATATGTAAAGAGAAAGTACTGTGCAGGGGGGGGGGGGATTGGGAAATTCGAATCTTGGGTTTTTACGGATTTACACATTTTGAGCGTCTTTGAATGCGTATAAACTATTTTTAGCCGTGCCTGTTAGTCTTTGCATATAAGTGATTTTATTTTATATAGATATCTGAATATTATACGATTAGTTCAATCGGTAAATGGACGAGAACGAATGATTTTCTGGAATATTTTGAGAAGATCCTTAATTTATTGAGCGTTTTTTTTTTATGAAAATTGCAAAAATATTTGGAAAAATTCGTTGTTAAAAACATTTAAATAGATTTTGTACAAATTTTTAATCAGATAAGTATTCTATTTCTTCCGCACCATCTTATAGAGGCTGAAAATATGACAGCCATCCGTTATCGCTGCTCATCGGAGGTCAACGGCTTGCTACAGGGGTCCCTCTGCACAGTCTACTTCGATGATAAGAGCTTGCAATTTCGTCTCAGTAGCTCAACGGTAGAGCTTCGGCTGACCAGTTCAGAGATCCAAGGTTCGATTCTTGGTTGGGGCAGCAAGGCTCTTTACATTTTATGCTAGAGCCTGCAAGGATATTCACAATGGCTCTCGAACAAATCAACCCTGTAGGTTAGTGCAAAGATGTCAGAGGTCTGAAAGTGACTCTAGTACGACTAGTACGGATTCAGTGGATTCTAGAAGATTGAGCGCCGGTTTCAAATTGAGAGGATAATGACCACGCAGGATACTAGTCTGGGTAAAAATAGTAGTAGCAGGAGGCTAACCTGAGGTAAAAATAACAGGAGGTGGTCAGTCAGAGTGTCAGTTGCTCGCCATTCTGACATTAGAGGGTGCAGAATGCAGAGTCTACTTCGACGATAAGAGCCTGCTATTTCGCCCCAGTAGCTCAACGGTAGAGCGTCGGATGGCCAGTTCGGAGATCCAGGGTTCGATTCCCGGTTGGGGCAGCAAGACTCTTTACACCCCATGCAAGAGCCTGCGGCTGATGAATAATTTTGTGCAAATAACAAAAAAGAATTGTACAAAAGCCATAACAAACCCTGCACGAAAATACGATTTATCGTCCGGAGCTGCAACCTCTTGAACACAGTACCAGGCGTTTGTTAGATGCTTTCCTTGAAAAATCGTTTTTTTTTTAAATTCCCAAGTATTTTATAGAATTTATATAAAATAACAACAGTAATTCGCAATTGACCTCTGTTTAACAGCAGAACCGGATGATTACGATGTATTTTAGTCTCTGCGGGATAGAAAGTAAAATGCTCCAGATATAGAGTGAAATTTATTGTGCAGTGGACCTGGAATCCTATAGACCACTTAGGCAAATTATATTACATGATTTATTTTATTCTCTATCTGATGCTTCCTATACATTACCTAGGTATTCTGTATATTAGGACTAGCTGTGTATCTGTTTTTCGTACGCAATATATAATGCAAAGAAACTTTATTCACAATCCTGGAGGAATTTTTAATACATAGTCAAAAATTTTTGATAATTCTCACAAAAAGGAAAGAAGAGAGTTCTCTAATGCTGAGATAATAAACAGACAAAATAATACTTATAATTTTATTTATATAAGTAATAATAATTTCACAATTAAACAATAGCTTCTTTGTAGGATACGTTTCTGGACTTCTTATTAGGGATAGAAATATAGATTTTTCATTTATGACCCTTGAGCAGGCAACATACAGTTTGTCATGCAAAACTAAGCAGGTACCCAGTCTATGTCCACAAATACTGAACGACCTTTACTTCCACTGTCTGCCCTTGTTGATAAAGCGTCTAATATTTTAGAGATGGAGGCACAAATATCGATCGGGTCACGTTATCGAATTTTGTATTGAATGTATTTTAGAGAGGCTCAAAAATGATTAGGTTACGTTATTTTGGAGACTCAAATAACGGTTGGGTCTCATTTGTTTGTAGGCTCACATAACAATTGCGTTTGTAGGCTCACATAACAATTGTGTTTGTAGGCTCTCATAACAATTTTTTTACGTTCAAAGTGAGGAAGCAGTCAGAAAAGCACGAAGGCAGAAGAATAGACGGACACATGAATTTTAGTTGGAACATAAACAAAGCTATCCATAAAATTTTCATGAAATTCGGTACATCCGTTCTCCCGTAATAATGAGACAAACAGATGGCTTTTCAATTTTATTTAGATCGATTTCGTGCATTTTTGGTTACACATGTTCGGTAGAATTTAAACATTTATGATATACTCAAATAACATTAAACAACATTCTAAATATTCTAAGTTTTCCAAGTTCTCAGAACCTAAAAGCCTAAAAATCGTTCTTCTGAAAACACTCAAAAATATCTGAAATACTTCTCTCTAAAATATAAACCATTCTAAGTTCCTTAAAAACTTTCTGAAATTTGTAAAGTTCCTCTAACATAAATCTGAAAACATTCTAAAAATAAACTGAATTCTTAAATAAACAGAAAGTGGACCTATTGACCAGTTTCCCTACGTGTACAAATATGTACTCTACATGTAATTAAATGGAACTTTCCTAAAAATAAAAACATTAAAAGTAAAGAGAGAACACCGATTTTAGGTTTTCAAAATCTAACGTTTATTAAAATTTTAAACTTCACTTTTAAAATAATTTTCAAAACATTTTACATCCCATTAACTAACAAATCTAATAAACAACTTAAATAAATAAATAGAATGGAATGGCCGGTCGTATAGTGGTAAAAAAAAAACGTTAGAATATTAAATTTTAAAGTTAACAATATTAAACTTATACAACTATTTATCAAAACTAAAATTTGGAATAAAAAGAACATAAGTTAGCCAAAAGGGAATTTAGAACAAAAGTTAAAAGATAACCACAGGTTCAGGTGACCTAAAATATATAAGTCTAAAGGGGTCTTATTCTACTAACACAATTAAACTGAAAACAATTGGAATATAAACATATTTTAACTATTGAGAGATATAATTAGCAAAGGTTTCACCAAATGCTCCAAGGAACTGCAAGGATCAGCAGGAAGGAACTTCACAGGGAAAAGTCACCAAAGATCCCAAGGAACACCTCTTGAAACGCAGAACACAGCAAAGGAGAATTATGTCCATCTCTAGAGAGGAAAATCCTTAACCGGATCCCTTTTCCAAGGGGATATTCCCAAACAGGATGTTTAGTAACGATGGAATTAAACAATTTCTTCCAAACAGTTGTAGCTGACTTTTGGCATCAGAACAGAATACAGACCATATGTCCGTCTTAAATTTTCGGAAATGTGCATTCCATCCATCATAGATAGAGCTACTCTGCTTGACAAGATAAACAAAATTCTTAATTGGCGGGTAAAGACTCCTCGGCCGACATCGCAAACAGCTGGGAACACGGTGGATTGCTAATTAAATGACTGAAGAGACAAGAAACCAAAACATCCTGTCTTTATAGACATAACAATTCTCAGCCATCAGACGCAACATTTTCAACAGCTCTTGAATGTTTAGATTAAAACTCGAATAATAAATAAACAGAGCACAATTACTGGGCCGGGAATAAAAAAAAAGAACTTTCGTTCCTCAGAGCGCTCGCCGGATTCGAACTACGGCTCGCGCCGAAGCGCTGAAAACAACAACTTTAACAGATCACATCTTGGGTTCCAATCAATAAACAGAAGAGAAAAGAGCAAAGAGAGCGAAAAAACGCGCGATTTTGCTTATATACTGCCAAACATCGCTGCCACAGATTGTAAACAAAACTATCAATGAACGATAAAATAATTAATGACAGACGATTTTAATATTACGATCAACCAATTAAAAACTCGAAACTTTAAAGAAGAGAAATGGAATTTCAAAGCAGACGAAAATTAAAAGGAAATGAAGTGAAACGATTTGGAAAATACGAATTCGGCAACAATTTAAATATGGACGATTCTGAAATATTTAAAATGCTGAAAATAGAATAAAACCGAAAAACTGCAATGAATTAACCAATTTTTAACCGAGAGTAATAAATTTGGAATCAAATTAAAGGGAATAAAAAGGGCAATAAATGGAATCACAAATTAGCCAATTTAAATAAATTTAAATTGCTAAAACCTAAAAAGAACGAACTTTCGCCGTTTTTAAAACAAAACCTATGGAATAGAACTTATTTGAACAGAAGAATATCAAAACCTAAACAATTGGAAAATGGATAACTAAAAGAGAATGACTATGTAAATAAGACCCCTGAACACATTTAAACCAAAAGCAAAATTTCTAAAATAGTTAAATATCCAAAAGTATAACCCAACAACTCCTTCGAACGTCCCAAAAAAATTTTTCATTTGAAAAATGAAAAATTTTAGCTAACACATGACAAAATTTCGCGAAACGAAGGAGAAAAAAAAAATCAAAATCTCAACTACATCTGTAACATGAGCCATAAAAATTCAAATTCCTTATAAATAAATCAAAAATCAAATTCCTTATAAATAAATCAATAATCAAATAATCACTTCACTAAACACTCTCATAATAACAATTATCATATTTCTCAACATTTCGTCTAAACTCTTAAACATACATATAGATTCAACATTAAATCCTTCAACTTCATTATAACTCTATACTATGAAAATTCATTAATTCATTTTAAAATGCTCCAACAAATACGCCATCAAAGAGAAGAAACAGAAAAATAATAAACAGATCTCTATATCATTAGCTGTCATGAATAAACATAAATTTTAACGAAAACTTTGGACCAGCCAAAGAATTCCAATATTCTAAACAATAAATTTTGAAATGGTACCTTCAACAATAACAACCAATACATACAAATCAACAAATTCATCATCAATCTCTATCTACTCCAGAAAGAAAACAATCATTCGAAGCATAATTTTCAATTTAAATAATAATATCAATTTTGGCTCAAGTTACAAAAAAAAAAAAAATTGTGGAATATTTACCTCAAAATAACAAACTCAATTCCCTAACAATTTGGAACTGAACTCAAATTTAACCGATTTGCTTACAAATTATACAATAAACTGATTACTTGGCAAATTAGGTCGTTTAAACGACAAATATACACTAAAATGACCTTATGCATCATTTTACATCAATAGCAATAAACGCGATTCCACTAAATTTTGTGCAACATCTTGCACTCTCAACAACAATAAACTCAAATATCATAACTGCAACTCTGGAAATCTCAAAAAATTCTCATAAAAATAAAAAAAAATTAAGACAAGGGGCCGAGGGTTGTGAGTCCTCTCAAAGGTTGTGAATCTTTTTTGAACCCAAAAAAATAGCACAAAAATATCCATCAAGTATAAGTAGTACATTTAAATTCACTAACTGCCAAGTGTATCATAATTTCTTTAAACAAAATACCAAAGAAAAATCAAATTACAAATCCTCATTTAAATTTCAAAACCAAAAGAACTCAAATTGCATTGCACAATTTTAAATATTCCACTTAAAAAAAATTTAATTCTCCTATAATAAAATAAATTTTCCACTTTAACGACCAAAAATTTTAAAGACAGTATTAAAAATATCAGATTCAGAATTAAGAACAAACAAACTGATTTTATCACCACTCTATTTGAGTGTGAAAACCAAACAAATGATCAATATGAAGAACAAGATAACTCAAGATGACATTTATGTCACACTCATATTGGAGTGTAAAAAACACCTGCATTACCCAATTTTTCAATTAATCACCAGTATTTCATCAACTACATTCACATATCAGTGAGCATTTAAATATCAATTCCAAATCAGAACATAAAAAATTCTAAGTCGAAAAACTACTGCTTTAATTCTATATAATTTAACTTAATAAAAAAAATATTCTCATGTTAAATTTACTCAATTAATTTCATTCTATTTCATCAAAACAATTCTTAAGTTGCTGGGAGCGTGGGTTACAGGAACAACAAAATAAAAAAATTTGTTAATGAGATGGGATTAGAACAAAAAATGTAAATACTATAAAGTGCGTTCTTCAAATACTTAAAACTTCCTAAACTTATGAATTAAATTTAATTTCAAACTACTTCAAATAATAAAACTCAAATCAAATTAACTTACATTAGGAATGCTTAAATAAAAATTCTAAATGAAAAAGTCAAATTCAAAAATTTCTTCAAAAAATTCTAAATGAAAATATTTAAATTAATCCTAAAATTTTAATCAAAATATTAAAATAAATTCCTTTAATTTAGTTTAAGAACATTCTAAAATATCCAGCCTCAGTTTAAGAACATATTAACATTTCAACAGTAATCACTTTTAGAATAAACAGGCATGGAATCCATTTACTGAAATTTCATTTTTAAGAACAAAAATTATTATGAACATCTATTACAGTTAGCATGAATAAGCCCCTAGACTGGTCAAACGGCGCCAATTGTTCGGTAGAAAAAGTGCATTTATGATATACTCAAATAACATTAAACAACATTCTAAATATTCTAAGTTTTCCAAGTTCTCAGAACCTAAAAGCCTAAAAATCGTTCTTCTGAAAACACTCAAAAATATCTGAAATACTTCTCTCTAAAATATAAACCATTCTAAGTTCCTTAAAAACTTTCTGAAATTTGTAAAGTTCCTCTAACATAAATCTGAAAACATTCTAAAAATAAACTGAATTCTTAAATAAACAGAAAGTGGACCTATTGACCAGTTTCCCTACGTGTACAAATATGTACTCTACATGTAATTAAATGGAACTTTCCTAAAAATAAAAACATTAAAAGTAAAGAGAGAACACCGATTTTAGGTTTTCAAAATCTAACGTTTATTAAAATTTTAAACTTCACTTTTAAAATAATTTTCAAAACATTTTACATCCCATTAACTAACAAATCTAATAAACAACTTAAATAAATAAATAGAATGGAATGGCCGGTCGTATAGTGGTAAAAAAAAAACGTTAGAATATTAAATTTTAAAGTTAACAATATTAAACTTATACAACTATTTATCAAAACTAAAATTTGGAATAAAAAGAACATAAGTTAGCCAAAAGGGAATTTAGAACAAAAGTTAAAAGATAACCACAGGTTCAGGTGACCTAAAATATATAAGTCTAAAGGGGTCTTATTCTACTAACACAATTAAACTGAAAACAATTGGAATATAAACATATTTTAACTATTGAGAGATATAATTAGCAAAGGTTTCACCAAATGCTCCAAGGAACTGCAAGGATCAGCAGGAAGGAACTTCACAGGGAAAAGTCACCAAAGATCCCAAGGAACACCTCTTGAAACGCAGAACACAGCAAAGGAGAATTATGTCCATCTCTAGAGAGGAAAATCCTTAACCGGATCCCTTTTCCAAGGGGATATTCCCAAACAGGATGTTTAGTAACGATGGAATTAAACAATTTCTTCCAAACAGTTGTAGCTGACTTTTGGCATCAGAACAGAATACAGACCATATGTCCGTCTTAAATTTTCGGAAATGTGCATTCCATCCATCATAGATAGAGCTACTCTGCTTGACAAGATAAACAAAATTCTTAATTGGCGGGTAAAGACTCCTCGGCCGACATCGCAAACAGCTGGGAACACGGTGGATTGCTAATTAAATGACTGAAGAGACAAGAAACCAAAACATCCTGTCTTTATAGACATAACAATTCTCAGCCATCAGACGCAACATTTTCAACAGCTCTTGAATGTTTAGATTAAAACTCGAATAATAAATAAACAGAGCACAATTACTGGGCCGGGAATAAAAAAAAAGAACTTTCGTTCCTCAGAGCGCTCGCCGGATTCGAACTACGGCTCGCGCCGAAGCGCTGAAAACAACAACTTTAACAGATCACATCTTGGGTTCCAATCAATAAACAGAAGAGAAAAGAGCAAAGAGAGCGAAAAAACGCGCGATTTTGCTTATATACTGCCAAACATCGCTGCCACAGATTGTAAACAAAACTATCAATGAACGATAAAATAATTAATGACAGACGATTTTAATATTACGATCAACCAATTAAAAACTCGAAACTTTAAAGAAGAGAAATGGAATTTCAAAGCAGACGAAAATTAAAAGGAAATGAAGTGAAACGATTTGGAAAATACGAATTCGGCAACAATTTAAATATGGACGATTCTGAAATATTTAAAATGCTGAAAATAGAATAAAACCGAAAAACTGCAATGAATTAACCAATTTTTAACCGAGAGTAATAAATTTGGAATCAAATTAAAGGGAATAAAAAGGGCAATAAATGGAATCACAAATTAGCCAATTTAAATAAATTTAAATTGCTAAAACCTAAAAAGAACGAACTTTCGCCGTTTTTAAAACAAAACCTATGGAATAGAACTTATTTGAACAGAAGAATATCAAAACCTAAACAATTGGAAAATGGATAACTAAAAGAGAATGACTATGTAAATAAGACCCCTGAACACATTTAAACCAAAAGCAAAATTTCTAAAATAGTTAAATATCCAAAAGTATAACCCAACACACATATACCACTAACTTAACAAGAAATAATTACAAACTATGATGGCATGACTATACTACGTATTTTTCTTCTGCTGTTTTTACCTAATTGTTCTAGGCACTTTATGAAATATATTTTTAATCCATTCGGAATTTTATAGTTTGTGTCTATGTATGTGATATCCAAGTTGTTAAAGCACCCGAATTGCACTAGGAGGACTCGAGTTCGACTCCCAGAGCTGCTCAAACTATCCCCGTGACTACGCGGAGTATGGACATATTAAATATGTGGGTCTGAATTTCTGCGAGAAGTTGATGGCAGGGCTAGCAGGGTACGGTCCCTACGGTCCGGTCTAAATTAAGTGTTTTGGGGCAAAGTCAGACTTCTACTGCGGTGTTCTTGGGATTTTTGGTCTAGCAAAAGCTACAATATCCCCCCTTCACTCTTCACCATGGATTTCTACTGCCGTGTGCTTAGGATTTTTGGTCCATCAGAAGCTACAATATCCCCCCTCCAGTCTTGACCATGGACTTCTACTGCGGTGTGCTTAGGATTTTTGGTCCATCAGAAGCTACAATATCCCCCCCTCCAGTCTTGACCATGGACTTCTACTGCGGTGTGCTTGGGATTTTTGGTTCAGCAGAAGCTACAATATCCCCTCTTCAGTCTTCATCATGGACTTCTACTACGATGTGATCGAGATTTTTGATCCAGTAGAAGCTACAATATCCACCCTTCAGTCTTCACCATGGACTTCTACTGCGGTGTGATTGGGATTTTTGGTTCAGCAGAAGCTACAATATCCCCTCTTCAGTCTTCATCATGGACTTCTACTACGATGTGATCGAGATTTTTGGTCCAGTAGAAGCTACAATATCCTCCCTTCCGTCTTCGCCATGGACTTCTACTGCGGTGTGATTGGGATTTTTGGTTCAGCAGAAGCTACAATATCCCCTCTTCAGTCTTCATCATGGACTTCTACTACGATGTGATCGAGATTTTTGGTCCAGTAGAAGCTACAATATCCTCCCTTCAGTCTTCACCATGGAATTCTACTGCGGTGAGCTTGGGATTTTTGGTTCAACAGAAGCTACAATACACCCCCCCCCCTTCAGTCTTCATCATGGACTTCTACTGCAATGCAATCGAGATTTTTGGTCCAGCAGAAGCTACAATATCCAGCAGAAGCTACAATATCCTCCCTCTAGTCTTCACCATGGACTTCAACTGCGGTATGATTGGGATTTTTGGTCAAGCAGAAGCTACAGTATCCTTCCTTCAGTCTTCGCCATAGACTTTTGTTTCATGGGCTTGCTCTGGCTTTGTTCTCCAGATAAGTGTGATAAGTACTAACCAACCGAACTTAGTTTTCCTCTAACGATATGCACTAAATCTATTAATAGAAACGAATGCACTTGCGACTATGTTCACTCATATCCTATGAGTGAACAATATTTAAATCTATCTGATCGTATTCTTGTCACAATACTGAGGAATATTTACATTTACATTTCTCTAAGTAAAATAAACAGTTAAAAGTTTTGTCGGCATGAAATGAGTCATTCAGTGTATATAGAGACAAACCATATTTGAAATGGTAATACACCTGTTTTAAATGGTAATACACCTCTCATCAAGCAGTATTAAATGTCTTGTGCCAGGACCATTTTTTTTAATGTTATAATGCTCGCTTAACACACTTTGGCTTCGGAATCAAACCTCGTAGCCATTAAATAAACGATTTTACGATGTTATAAGTAAAATATCAATAAAGAGGTACATTCGTTATAAAATATGCAAAACACTTTTTCTTACTAATTTGTTTTTATTTGCAGTTTCGACTTCGTTGTAAACAGATATGTTGTTTTTTTAGTGAACATCTGACACATTAACTATCTCTCAAACCTGATTTATTTAGATAAGTAATCTCTTTAGGAAGCTAAAATTCGAAGATTTATCACTGCATCCGTAACAAAATCACCATAATTCAAACAATACCCGAGGTATTATTAATGCGCCTTTAAGAAAATATTATCCCGATGCTGCTTTGATGGGAATCGTGTTGCTTGGCAGGAGTCCCAAGACGGAACAGTTTATTTTAGTAATAAGAGTTTATTAATGGCTTCGATGAAATTAATTACGAGAACAACACGTGCGAAAAATATTTGGCAACGGCACAAAGTGGAAAGTTAAAACTTCAGGCTAAGAGTTTAAATAAAAAAAAGAATTGGTGTTGTGACATATGGTTGGCAACATGAGGATATTACCACATGCTGTGGAGATAATAGAGGGAATTTTTATAAATTATCGCAAATTTCGTACTCTTAGTGCATATATCGGAGTTGCTAAGTTAAAGTACAGGAATTAATTATTTATTCCGATTCAAAAGTAACGCAAGAAATGAACATTTCATTTTAATATGGAGGGTGACATAATTAAATTATTTCTCAAATGAAAATACTTCGAAAATAACAGCGTAAATAGTTGATTAAATGAATCAATCGGCAAGAAACTCTGCCAAATAAATAATTTATTTTTATGATAAATTTTATTTTAATATCAAAATGACACGAATACAATGCATATCTGGCATGTCCTGTGTTACCGATGATTCTGTTTTTAGAAACCAATAATGCCACATAATATATTTATTGGATTCGAAAAGTGTTAAAAAAAAAGTTAAAAATGTGCATTGGGTGTTTAAAGTAGCATTAAGTAACTTATAATGTTACTAATTTAAAATATGTAACAGTAACTAGAATTGTAACGTCCAGTTATTTTTAATTTTTCACAAGTAACTAACTTTACTTTAGTTACTTACAAAAAGTCTAACGATAATTTAATCATTACATTTTCAAAGTAACTTTGCCTAACTCTGTGAAGAATTTGAATACAGTATTTAAATATCAATTTCAAGTTAACACTATTTGAATATTGATTGACTGAATGTATATTTATTTACATTTCTTTTTGTAGAACAATGGCGTTCAACAATTGGCATCAGAGGCTACAGTTTACATTGTGTTGGAAGACGTCAATGATGAAATTCCCCTGTTTATTGAACGGGAGCAGGAAACGGTCCTTGAAGGCATGCCTCCTGGCACTAAGGTTACGCAAGTCCAAGCCAGCGACAAGGATGGGACATACCCCAACAACAAGGTAAGTGATGGTTTGAAAAGTGCTGTATATGATAAATTTAAATACAGTAAAAGTAGGACACATTTATTTGTCTGTATCCGAGGTACTAAAGAAAAGTTGAAAATGTCAAGGCAACTTTGGAAATTGATCTATTTATTATAAGTCACCATATCAACGTGTCAGCAATCGTGTGACCAATCTGACATGGTGATATCAGTATCAGTGACCTATATAAGTCACCATATTATCATGTCAGCAATGGCGATATCACTTTGTGACCAATCTGACAAGGTGATATCACCATTGTCAGCTTCTTGATATATGGTGATATTCAGACCAGGGTTATTTCCCATCTTTATGTAAAGAAAAAACTGAATTTTCAGAAAACTATGTCTCTATTTTCTTGAATTTGCGTACTTAAATATACACAAATCAAAATAAATGCAAAATGCCACTTTTCGACTGATATGGGAATATGTTTCCTCAGTGTTAAAAATATCAACAAACCCAAAGTTAAAATACGGATGTCAAGCAAAGATGTCATTTCGGAGCTCCTGGTATTTAAAATAATTCACCTCTACATCAGAATACGTTATAGCAATATGCGAATTTATCATATTGATATAGTCGATCTTCGGTATCACTGGGTGCACCGTCAATGCAAATAAAGAACAGTGCCCAACTCGTCCTGGAATAGCAGAAAATTGGAGGAAAATCCAGGTAAATTGGTAAGTGTAGGTAATCAATAATAATCCTGGGCTGGCCCCAAATACGCGATTTTGAAATAATGCACTCAGCTCGGTGGTCGACTGAGGAGTGAGAAGACGGTTCATAAACGCCATAGGGATGGCAAGTGGTACACTTTCCTCCCTGACACTTCCAGTGTCACATGGAGAAAGTTCTATGGGCGCCCATGAGATAGTTTGCTACGCTCAAAGTGAATTATTAGCTCCATCTATCGCGTATATTAAGAAACTGGATTGTGGAAGCTGATGGCGAGCTTCTTCCACTGAGTTCCTTAGCGGTCAATCAGAGGATGCCTTGGCCAAAGCCTTCTATTGGTGGAAAGCGTAGAGACATCGTAGTCTTGGTCAACGTCTGCCAAAGAAGATCTACTACAATTTTTCATCTAAAAAGTTTGAATGTGACGTCTAATCTACTCTGCAACTAAATACAAAATGAGGGATTATATATGTGTAAGGTTGTGATGAAGACGGATTCAGAGTTAAGGTGACACTATACTCTTAAAATCATAGAAATATAAATTTTTTTGTTGTCTATTTGTAAAGTCTGGTCATTACTCAACATTTTGGTATCATTAATATTCTGAATGTCCAGAGATATTAAGAAAATACAATATATCAACAATCCAATTGTGAGATCAGTACGCATCAATTTCAAATTTTGGTGTTTGCGTCAAATAAAGGCGCAGACAAATGGTGCCAATTTCGACAGTCTTGGCCCGGAAAGTTATGGCCCCAATAAATACACGTCACCCAAATTATAAGTGTAGAAGACCCAGACCGCCCGACTCGTCCAGAGGACTAAGAGCAACTATTTGGACGGCGGGCAAATTATAAGTGTGTCAATGCTTAGGGCCAGGACTTAAAACAATTTTCATTTTATCCAAAGCAACCATGCAACATCATACTGAAGAGCAACCAATGGGATTAAGAGGGTGGTCTTTACCCGAGGCCAAAAGAGGCTGGTGCTAAAGAGAAGATATCAACGAGTGAAGTGACTTGCTTTGGGAAATCGAAAGAATGATGATGGTTAGAGCCAACCAACTATAGAGAAATTCGTTTTCGATACAGAGGAATATGATGAGCAGTAGCAGTAGTGCAATGAAACTGTGTTAATCAGAGAAGTGCGATGGAGAATCATTCCGTCGTGTTCGGAAAATGGCGACCACAAAACTAGAGCCAAGGTATTTGTTGTTCTTAATAATATTGGGTCGAATTCGGTGCTATTTGAATAATTTAAGTATCATAGGGTCTCGCATGTTACCCCCCTCCTTGAATAAAAGTTGTACTAAGCTGTTATGTAATTTTAAAGATTCTCATAATTGGTTTTTTAAGCGTTGTTGACGAGTTCAACTCGTCATGCATTGCATTACCGATAAATGTGGTTAACGAGGTAGACTCGTCACGCACTTTGAAAACCGAGATTCCTGCGTGTTTGACGGAAATAACACGTCATATGATTGTGTGTGAGATATTAATTGTGTTTATAATCTTCTCCACTAGATGGCAGTAGTAATCCTACAAACTAGATGTTATCGGAGACAGTATTTCGTACATGCTCTAGTTAGCTTTGTATTTTGTATTACGATACAGCACGAAATTTATCGTATTACGAGACAGTACGAAATTTATCGTATTACGATATAGTACGAAAAAGCATGAAAATTTATTATAAAAAAAATCCAGGCACATGCTTGATTAAATTATCTTCAATGCTTTTATTCTATAGAGAAAGGTAACATTCAGAAATATAACACTTATTGACTTTAATGACCAATAATTTACTTTTCGTATGAAGTAAGATGACCCTTTTATGTAAAGATACTCGTGTAAAGTACTACTCGTGCACTACTCATATAAAGATAAATTTAGAGGGTTATTCACAATAAACAAAACAGTGTACCTAAATGATCTATTCAATAAATAAAGTTAAAAACAATAACGAACAGCTATTTTTAACACCACAGGTTTTGTACTCTTGGCCATTATTTCTTCGCAACAGAAAATATTAAATGCAATATAGTTTTGCCATTTTATCCACTTTATGTCAAATGTATTACGATAAAATGCATAATACTTAATCAAAAGAATATAAATTACCCAATAATTGATTTTGTAGTTAGAAAAAAGGCATGTATTGATCAGGAAGATTATTTAGTTTCAATAAATATTCATTATTAAAACGGAATATTTTTAGTGAAAGATTGAATGCAATCGAATGGATGTAATGTAATTCGAACGAACAACACATCAGTCAGAAAACTTCATAATATTAACAGGGAATTACTGTCTATGAAAGGTTTTCTAACAGCGTTGAGCGTAAATAATGTATAAATGGTATTCCTTTGACGCAAGAATCCTTGTGAAGATAAACTTTGAAGAGCTTATAAAAAATTAATCTAATCAGAATCCATTAGTGCATGAAAAGTTTAGATAACGGAGGCGTACTTGGCGCTATAATTCATTGTAAAGGGGGTTATTATAAGAAGAAGAAAAAATTAATCAGTTTCTGTATTTAGTCCGGATTATAAACTGAAAAACTGATAACATTTTATTAAAAATTATTCTTATGTAACGAAGTAGGGTAATTGCGTCTTCCTTTGGCTTCGTTTAGAACTCTCCGAATTTTATATTCTGGGAATTTCAGTGTGTTCTCTTCAAAATATTTCAGTGGTAATTATTAGTTTCTTATGCTGTAGAATAAAGTAATGTTTTCGAAAAATATTGTAAAGAGCCTTGCTGCCCCAACCGGGAATCGAACCCTGGATCTCCGAACTATACGACCAACGCCCTACCGTTGAGCTACTGAGACGAAATTGCAAGCTCTTCTCGTCGAAATGGATATTGCATTCTCCACCCGTTAATGTTAGATTGGCGGGCAACTGACAATCTGACTGTCCACCTCCTGCTATTTATACCTCAGGTTAACCTTCTACTACCACTATTTTTACCCTGATTAGCATCCTGTGTTGTCGTTATCCTCTCAATTTGAAATCGACGCTCAATCTTCCAGAGTCCACTGAATCCGTACTAGTCGTACTAGTCATTTTCAGACCTTCGACACCGACCCTTTTTATTTGTACTTTTTCTAATTTTTCTTTTCTAAATTTTATTCTAAATTTCTGTTTTTGTTTCCCATGTTCCCATTTCTTTTTTTCCTTTTCATATATTTTCTTTTTATATATTTTCTAAATTTTATTTTTAAAATTTTATTATTTTCTTTTATTTTAATCTGTTTTTCATTATGTTAATATACCTCACTCTAAATTTTATTTTTCAATGATCTTTTTATCTATATTCGTAATAATCCTTTTCCCATTTTTGAAAAATGGACGCACTTGTTAAGTTCAAATTTAATGCAAAACTGTCTGTTTAACCACACTATTTTTCATCCATTGTTATCTTTTTAGACCTAAATAAATGTTCGTTTGGCGGGATGGTAGACCTTGGGTGCCTCCTGAGTGCAGGAGGTATCCTTTCCCGGCCGTGCAGCTAGCTACTCTATACCCACTATGTGAATCGCACGGTCTGGGGTCTTCAGACCTTCGACATCTTTGTACTAAACTTCAAGGTTGATTGTTTCTGGCGCCATTGAATGAGCCTTGCTGCCCCAAACGGGAATCGAACCCTGGATCTCCGAAGTGGACTCTGCAAAGTTTCTAATTCGATACTTTAGCGGAAAAGCAATTTTAAAGATCTAAATACATTTCTAATACTTTTGGAGAATACGTATGTTTTTGTAAAGACGTTTAAACAGGCCTAAATACATTTTACATATTTTTGAAAAGACGAAAATGCGTACGTTAATGGTATAGGAGGTTTGTGAAACTTTAAACACGTATGTTTTTGGAAAGACATAACTATATTTCGATTACTTTTGGAAAGGTGCAAATACGTACATTTCTGTAAGACGTCCGAAAAGGTCTAAATACATTTTAAACACTTTTGGAAAGACGTTTGAAAAGCTGTAAATACTTACGTTTTCGGAAAGACATTTGGAAGCTGTAAATACGTGCAATTTTGAAAGACTTGTATGCATTTCGAATACTTACGGAAACATGTAAATATGCATGTTGTTAGAAAGCCTATCATTTTTTCATATAAATTATATTTCCATAATTTTATTGGGAGTTATCAAGTTTTTTGATAAGAATAAATGTTTTAAAAAATACCTAATTTTGAATAATTCGAGTTCTAATTATGGAGATTACTAAAAATTCTATTATGTTGTAGTTTTCACATAATATACCCGCACAATTTTTTTTTCTGAGCATTTATTTTGTGAGTTTGTAAAGGTGACGGAATGAACACGCAAGCATATTTTAATAAAAGCAAGTTTATTCTTAAAACTATAGAAAATCATAAAATAAACAGCCATTAATACGATATACAAATAATAAATCAGAATGTACATGGTCCACCCTTTCTACCGCCCTTCCTACAGTCGACTGCAGCGACGCGCCACGTTCCAACTTCTTCTCGTGCTTCACACCTTGCATTTTTTATAACCTGGTTGCCAGCACTCTTTACCGTCCGCAATCTGCGTGGTTGCTATTTAAATTTAGACTCTTCTTTCCCCGGGGAAGACGCTGCTTGAAAAATAAGAAGTCGAGATTAGAAGTTGTTAATTCTTACAATAAGTTATTGTATCCACACCTTACAAACATATATACAAATACAGCAATATATCCAATAGCGTTTATATTGCGTAAAATACGCTTCATCGACATAATTTTGAATCCGAAAAATTTCGGGGTATGATAGCATGGAAGCGTAAAAGAGAATATTAGTTTATAAAGAAATTTATATGACGATAGCATATGTTTATCCTTTAATATTCAATATTAAAACAAATTACAACTTGTGAAAAATGAACTAAAATCAAATGAAAGTAATATAATCCTTAACAACTAAAGCTTCATAATGAAAACAGAATTGCTGTTTCATCAAACAGAATCCAGCATCGCTTGAGTGTGAAATAATGTATAAATGGCATTTGATCAGCGTTCGAATTCTTGTGTGGAAAAACTTTGAAAGAATCATAAAAAAATGTAATCTAATCAGAACTTATTAATGCGTGAAGAGTTCGAATTAGTGGAGCGTACATGACGCTATAATTCAACTCAAAGAAGGTTATTAGCAGAGGGAAAAGAATTAATTTCTGAATTTAGATGATATTATGGGCTGAAATTGTGTAAAAATTTTATTAAATTTTTTTTATCCAACGAGTTAGGTTATTACGTCTTACCAGGGCCTTAGACATAGACGGAATTGAAGAAGGGTTGAAGGGAAATTCAAGGGGGCTTAACAGTTTTAAATGAGGTATTAACCAAAAACACAATTAATCAGTAACATTTATAAACTATAATAGTTACTATTATATATTTCAATTCATATAAATTATTAAAAAATAATTGCATATTTATATTTGCAAGCTAAGAGCTGATTATTAATATCCATGTAACTATTATACATCAATATGAATATGTAATAACTACAGATTTTAATGTAAGCATTAACTAGTAATAAAGCTGTTAATAGTTTGTAGAAACATTTTGAAAATTTATATAAGTTCGTGCTTAATATTAACTCTTACCTACTTATCAGTTGATTTTTACTGTATAATTATATAACAGTGAACCCCACAATAATACAAAAGTATCCTAAATACTATTGTCATAATTTTTAAATAGTTTTAAATTAAATATGTAAACAACTGGATCATTAGTATAATCACAAATTCAGCTAAATTAAAAACTCTTTAAAACGATGTAATTTATAAAAAAGAATCTCAAAGCAATTTTTATGCAAAATTTGAATGACATTTTATATGAAATTTCATACCACAACTAATAAGTTGTTCTTACAGCAGATAAATGACTATTGGCGTTCAAATACAAAAGTATTACTCAAAGTACCTTTTTTCATGAATGGAACGAGCTAGATCCACGAAAATGATGTCACCCAATTTATCTCATGGTATTACATATGAAAAGTAAACATGTTTCTCAATAGGAAATATATTTTTTTTTCATTTTATATGACTTTTTAATAATTTTTTTTAAAACTGTGCAATATCTCGAGAACGGATCATGTTAGCGTTCTAAAATTTATGTCAATCGTTTTCTAATGAAAAATTACATAAGAAATGTCTATTTGCGTAACTTTATTAGTGGTTTTGATTTTATGATTTTTTCGAAATTTTATTCGAAAATTTAGGGGGGTTCTGAACATTCGATTACGTATAAAACCAATAGGCTTCCAGTGTTTACGGATTGTGATTTTTGTACCAAATTGCGTTCCAATCGGTCCATTCGTTCGTCAGTTATCGTCTCCACAGACTCACTGACACACACACACACACACACACACACACCTTCCCGGTCGTCCATTTTGTTGCTCCAAGTCCTCTGGACGAGCCGGACGGCCTGGGGCTTTCACACACACACACACACACAGACATCACTTTAAAAATGTTTGATTCGTGATCAGGGATGTTTGAAACGTGCTCTCCCGTCGAAAACTCGATTTCGAATTTTCGACCCCATCACAATACTTTCCTTATACATTATGTATATAAGGAAAGTAAAAATTTAATATTTTTATCAGGGAGGCTGAGTATATCTCTTGGGGTGAGGCGCTTATCCCCCTCTGGCCCTTGCCTGGCTACAGCCCTGGGTCTTACTTTTGCTTCGTTTAGAATTATCAAAATTTAATTTTCTAGAAGATGTAGCTTACTCTTAAAATGCTGCAGGAGCGCATTATTAAATTTGTTATAGGGTTTTTTCCGAGCGTGCACCTTGTCTAACTAAATGGGAAAAAGAAAAATATATTTCGCTCGATATTCATGGCAAATAACAGATTTATTATCAAAATTGGTAAAAAATATTACATGTAAAGTTTTAAATAATCTACTCCTATTTTCACTGTCTCTACAGGATGACTAATACACATCGTGGGCCCCACAACAAATGTTTATCAAGGGTCACCCCCCCCCCCCCCTCCACACACACACGGATAATTGTCTGTTTTGTGAATTTTTCGTGTATCCTCCCTGAAAATTGTAGAACCGCTTGGCACAAGACTCCTCACACTCGAGTGGTATCTATTACCCCTATGGACAGTTTTGTTAGAAAGTATTTCTATTGAATCAGAAGTTCTACTTTCGGATTTTTATGGATTTACATGTTTTGATCATCTACAAATACCAAATAACTAATTTTTATTTTCCTTATATACATATAATGTATAAGGAAAGTATTGTGACGGGATCGAAAATTCGAATTCGAGTTTTCGACGGGAGAGTACGTTTCAAGCATCCCTGATCACGAATCGAACATTTTGAGGTGATGCCTATGTGTGTGTGTGTGAAAGTATGTGTGTGTGTGTGTGTGTGAAAACGCGTGTGTGTGTGTGTGTGAAAGTGTTTGTGAGTGTGTGAAAGTGTGTGTGTGTGAAAGTGTGTGTGGGTGTGTGTGTGTCAGTGAGTCTGTGGAGACGATATCTCACGAACGAATGGAGCGATTTGAATGAAATTTGGTACAAAAATTACAATCCATGAATACTGGAAGCTTATTGTTTATAAACACAATCGAATGTTCAGAACTCCCTAAATTTTCAAGTGAAATTTAAAAAAAAATCAAAACCTTTAATAATGTTACGCAAATAGACATTTCTTATGTAATTAATTTGTTCTTAGAAAACGAGTGACATAAGCTTTAGAACGCTAGCATGAACCGTTCTCGAGATATTGCGCATTTTTTAAATAAATTTATCAAAAAATCCCATAAATTAAAAGAAATATTAACTGTTGAGAAACATGTTCACTTTTCATATGTAATATCAAGTGATAAGTTTGGTGACATCATTTTCGTGGATCTAGCTCGTTCCATTCATGAGAAAATATATTTTGAGTAATACTTCTGCATTTGAACGCCAATAGTCATTTATCTGCTATAAGGATAACTTATTTCTCCGTCCATAACGCTTGGCGAGATTTTGGCGACGAATTTGGCGGAATGGCGCTAACTTGGCGAGTTTTTTATTTGTTGCCAAATTAACGAAAATCTAGCCGAATAGATAAAAATGACTCTAAATCAATGAAAATGACGACTAATTGACGAAAATTCAAGATCTTGGAAAGAATATAAATATTTGCAATAAGAATAACCTATTTTTTTACTGTAAAAGTTGTAAATTCATTCCATTATATAAGGAAAGTCATGTGCTTCCCACATCAGATTTTTTAATTATGTATGTATGTATTTGTCTGTGAGTTTGTTGGCGAGATGATCGAATCGAGCGATTTAAATGAAATTTGGTGCGATTATTTCTGTCGATAAAAGACAGATACTGATTTTCACGATTATTGATCTTCGGGTCAGACGAACCGTACACATTTCGAAAGATTTCATTTAGAAAATTAGAAAAATATTTGTAGATAATTATGAGAAAAATGTTACAGATATATCTAATTAAAATGTGGTTTCAACTTGAAAGCCAATTACATCATTCATATGATGCTAACATGCGCTCTTTCTTTAGATAATGTCCGATTTCGATCTAAATTGAAATAAAAAATCTTGAAAAATTATATATGTTCACTATAAAATTTGGGTAAACTTTGTTAGTAATTTTAACTAGAAACAAATGGACACCATTGCTTAAAAGTTATCACGAGCCTTTCTTGAGATATTAGAAAATTTACTTCTCCACATGAATTGTGGCATCACTACACTGTAAAGAATTCTGCAACTTTTGCTCATTTTTACTTTCCTTATATACATAATGTATAAGGAAATATTGTGACGGGGTCGAAAATCGAAAATTCGGAGATCACGTTTCAAGCATCTCTGATCACGAATCAAACATTTTTGAAGTGATGTCTGTGTGTGTGTATGTGTGTGTGTGAAAGTATATATATATATATATATATATATATGTGTGTGTGTCAGTGAGTCTGGAGACGATAACTGACGAACGAATGGACTGATTCGAACGAAATGTGGTACAAAAATCACAATCCGTAAACACTGGAAGCCTATTGTTTTTAAACGTAATCGAATGCTCAGAACCCCCTAAATTTTCGAGTGACATTTTGAAAAAATTGTCAAAAAGTCAAAACCGCTAATAAAGTTATGCAAATAGATATTTCTTATCTAATTTTTCATTAGAAAACGATTGACATAAATTTTAGAACGCTAATATGAACCGTTCTCGAGATATTGCACATTTTTAAAAAAAATATCAAAAAGTCATATAAAATAAAAAAAATATATTTCCCATTGAGCAACATCTTCACTTTTCATATGTAATACCATGCGATAAATTGGATGATATCATTCTCGTGGATCTAGCTCGTTCATTCATGAAAAAAGATACTTTGAGTAAAACTTTTGTATTTGAACGCCAATAGTCATTTATCTGCTGTAAGAATAACTTATTTCTTCGCCCATAACGCTTGACGAGGTTTTGGCGACGAATTTGGTGGAATGTCGCCAACTTGGCGACTTTTTTAAATGTTGCTAAATTAACGAAAACTCGCCAAATGCATAAAAAGACGCTAAATCATTGACGACTCATTGATGATGACGACACGGAAAATGACGACTCATTGACGAAAATTTAATATCTTGGAAACAATATAAATAACTACTATAAAAATAATCTATTTTTTTTACTGTAAAAGTAGTAAATTCATTGCATTATATAAGGAAAGTCATGTGCTGCCGACATCAGATTTTTTTAAGCTACTTTGTTGATAATTTCGCAAACTATCAAAAAAGTCACAATTACTGGCGTTCGTGAAAATACCAGCTTCATTTCTGAAATATTTAGCTAATTATCGTCAGCCGAAGCGTTATATATATATATATATATATATATATTATAACTATCAGGAACTTTACTCCCCATTACAAACAGCTGATTCCTCTGAAACTTTCAATAATATGCTTGCAAATGTTTTACAGTGTAAAATAAATTAAAATATTTCCTTAAAGTTTGATATTTTTATCACAACACTATATAACAGCATGGGATAATAAAAATAAATGCTATTAATTAATGCAGAAATTTATATGACAATATCATATCTTTTGTCAGCTAATATTCCATTTTGAAACAATCTACAAGTCATGAAAAGTGGAATAAAAATCTAGTGAAAGGAGTAGCATAATTTTCAAGAACTGGAGTTTCATAATGAAAAAATAATTACTGTTCATATAACGGTATCCAACAGCGCCTGTCTGTAAATATTGTATAAATGGCATTCCGTAAACGTTCGAATTCTTGCAAATAGAAACTTTGAAAGGATCGTAAAAAAGTCTAATCTAATCAGAACTTATTAATGCTTGAAGGGTTTAGATAAGTGAGGCGGAAGTAAGTGATGCTTTAACTCGGCGCAAACTGCTATTCGACGGAGGAAAAATAATTATTCTCTGCATTTAGACGATATTATGGAATGAAATATTCTTGAAATTTCATTAAAAATTATTTTATGCAACGAATTAGGTTGCTATGTCTTGCATTGGCTCAGTTTAGAATTCTCCAAATTTCATTTTCTAAAAGATTTAGTTGAGCTTTAAAAATGTTTTCGTGCGGTTTCTTCCGTGCGGCATTATTAAATGTGCTGTGGTTTTATTCAGGACGTGCACCTTAAAATACCCCGGACCCTAGTTTAATATGTTAGAATGCTTTAATAAATTACTTTCGGATACAGTTAGATTACTTAGAACTGAACTGTTTTTAATTTATAAAAATCAAAGGTTAAACTTTCTCTTCAAAATGTTAAAAATGTGTTCAAAAGCAAAGCCAGTTTTGACCATAGACAAAGTTGGCAAATGCTGCAGGCCCATCTTCCGACAATTTTTTACTAAACAGTTTTATGGGGTTGGCCGTAATATTTACCTCTGCTTAGGGGGATTCGGCAAGAATAAAAGCGGCTCTGTTCAGGAGTCCTTAAGGTAAAACAAATAAAAAGCAGGAAAGTATGAGAAAGTGAAAAAAAAGATAAAGTAAAAAAAAAACAACAGCATAAAAACGAGTAAGTATGGGAAACTGAAAGACACAAAATAAAACCAGAGAAAGTAAAAAAAACATAAAAATGAGTAAGTATGAGAAACTGAAAGAAACAAAACAAAACCAGAGAAAGTAAAAAAAAAAACATAAAAATGAGTAAGTATGGGAAACTGAAAGAAACAAAACAAAACCCGAGAAAGTAAAAAAAAACATAAAAATGAGTATATATGGGAAACTGAAAGACACAAAACAAAACCAGAGAAAGTAAAAGTAACATAAAAATGAGTAAGTATGGGAAACTGAAAGAAGCAAAACAAAACCCGAGAAAGTAAAAACATAAAAATGAGTAAGTAAGGGAAACTGAAAGAAACAAAACAAAACCCGAGAAACTAAAAAAAAAACATAAACATGAGTATGTATGAGAAACTGAAAGAAACAAAACAAAACCCGAGAAAGTAAAAAAAAAAACATAAAAATGAGTATGTATGGGAAACTGAAAGACACAAAACAAAACCAGAGAAGGTAAAAAAAAACATAATGAGTAAGTATTGGAAACTGAAAGACACAAAACAAAATCAGAGAAAGTAAAAAGAAACATACAAATGAGTAAGTATGAGAAACTGAAAGAAACAAAACAAAACCCGAGAAAGTAAAAAAAAAACATAAAAATGAGTAAGTATGGGAAACTGAAAGAAACAAAACAAAACCCGAGAAAGTAATGAACAAATGGAAAAAAAAAGCAAATCGATAAAGTATGAGAAAGCAAAAAAGTAATAAATTAATAGACAAATAAAATGCAAAACGAGAAAGTATGAGAAAGTAAAATAAATAAATAAACAAATAAAGAGAACGTAAAATAACGAGAAAGTATGAGAAAATAAAACAAAACACAAAATAAAACGAGAATGTATGCAAAAAGTAATATAAAAAGAAACACCCAACGAAAACGAGAATGTATGAGAAAGTCGAATTCAAGACTAATAATTGCAATCAATATTAGAACAACTGGAAGTCATTTAATTATATCAAATGTTTAAATACTTAAATATCTTCTAAAGCCGCCAGTCTTTTATTTGGTATTAAGACTAATTCATCAAAGCAAGTAAATTGATAATTGATATATTAGCTTTAAGCAACGTACATGAGCCAGTTATTATAATTCGGAATAAATTCCCATATTCAGTAGAATACAAAACTTAATGAAAGAGAATACATAACATGCATAATAGAATACTTTTTATTTGCGACTAATATCCAGTGCGGCAATCGCTGCAGACGATTTTCTATTTCCCAGCAAACGTAATTGCGTCTGTTAATTGAGTTCATCTGATTCTTCCGCTCAAAATTAGTTTTGATAACGGAGAATAAGTTATGTGCGTGTGTTGATTAACTTTATCGAACGATGCTGTGATGTTAATATGGAAGGTGTTTGATTTTCTCTGCGTTTTCGATGCATCCGGGATCAAATTGGTCAGAGGATGAGAACTGTGTTTGGTTTTCTGGCCTCTCGAGGTAATTTGTGTGGAGCTCTTATTATGTGGCTATCTTTAAAAAAATATACAAATTTAGTGTTTTCAATTTATTTTATATAAAAAGAAAGAAGTGTTTTTGTAAGGTTATGCTGTGAATACAATTAGTTTTTGGGATAAGTCATTATTTACCGCTAAAATTTGAGATGAAGTTATAAGACTCACCTCAACTATAGAAGATAAAGATCGATTATATCGATCGATAAAATATAATTTAGTCAACTGAAAATAATTCATGGTTCTAATTTATTTGGGACATCATTTCTTTATAATAGCGTCAGGAACAACTTAATCCTCCAGGTTAGGTTCAGTGGATCATAAAGGCTTCAAAAAGTTAAAAAGTTTCGAATTTTTCAAAGGCCTTGCGATTTATGACAGGAATTTTAAGTCCTCGTTTCAATGAAGAGGAGACTAGCATGTACGAAAAAATAGATGAATGAGGAGGCCATTTAAATCTGAAATTTCTCTTCCGTATGGAATCTGAAAGAGAAAAATGAGCTAGCTCACTTCAACTACAGAAGTATTGTCACAGTAGCTGAAAGGATAAAACCTGTCCAGACAAATATTTGTGGTTCGAATTCTCTTGTGACATGAGCATGTGAGAATGAATTTGGCCGTAACAGCCTGAATTCAATTCTTATGAAAAGTTTATACCACTTGCATGGAAGGTCTGAATTTGATTGTCCTCATACAGATTCGCAAAATTGTGGGACATAGCAAGTTATCTTGTTGCTATTGTAGGGGTATCAGCTATTACATGAAAGCAACATACCACTTTGAGAATGCTCTATTTAGGGGCATTTTGTAAGTAGGGTTACCCAAACGTTGTTGTGATGAATGTTGTTCTGTGGTTGTTACATCCTTTGAAATTTTTCATCTTGTGTGCACTTTTCATCAATTTTTCATCTTTGTTCTGAATCGAAGATTTTTTTGTTGGTTTCCTTTCGAAATTAACCTTTGATTAAATGGTTAGATTTGAATCCCATATGAGAAATCAAATCCGTCGAGTGTGCAAACATGTAATGTTTTACATAGAACCCAACCCGACCCTTATGCTCTGCTATGTCTTAATTTTTCCAAATCGTGTTCTTGTTATTTCTTTACACTAGCCATTTCACTTTTTGATTTAAAAAATACGGTTTAATAAAAATTGTCTTACCAAGTGCCGCTGCAACCATGGATGCAACAGTTGTGGAGGTTGCAGGTCGCTTGGATTCTATAGTAATATACCGATCATCAGAAGGGGTGATAACCCTTGGACGACCGAGTACAGGTCTCCGGACAACTGTTTGACTTGTTTGGAATTGTTTCCATAATCGAGAAATTATCGAATGATCAACGCCAAAGAAAATAGCGCCATCCTAGATTGACTGTCCTGCTTCAATGCGCCCGACAGTACACCAGCTATTACTATCTGTTATTCGTCTTCTTTCAGCCATAAAAACACGAATATCATAAAAAATAATCCTACAAACCTTTTAAACACTTCGTACCAGCATTTAAATGCACCATCTCTAACCCTTCAGAATGCTGGCGTCTTCAACGACTGCTTAATTAGCATATATACGGACAGTTAATCGTGATTGGCTGTAACATACGATATTTGAATACTGCCATCTACATTTTCAGCGATTTTCAGCCACTCAAAATCAAATACGCTTTCGAAAAATGAAAATTTACCTTGCGTGCTTAACTTTTGGAAGTCAGTGTATATTGGTATTTTCAAGCTTTTTTCTCATCCAAATGAGTTTTATTTTTTTTATATATAACTTCATGGTCGAACCTCATAGATTACAGACGATTTTTTATCGATCACTCTCTGCTGATTTCTCTATACCTTGTTTTCTTTGATATAGTTTTGAAAATACGAGAATGCAAGCTTTTCATGGTTGGACCATATAGATTATAGACGATGTTTTTTATCGATCCTTCTTTGCTGATTTCACTATATCTTGTTTTACTTGATATAGTTTTGAAAATACGAGAAATCAAGTCTTTCATCCATATGGGTGTTTATCTGCTTCTCTCTGATTCCATGGTCGGACTATGCAGATCACAGGCGATTTTCTATTTGTCACTCTTTGCCACTTCTGTATGCTTTTTTTGTTTTACTTTAAGCATTCCAAATACAAAGAATGCAAGCACTCCATGGTCGGAGCATATAGATTACAGACGATTTTCTATTTGTAACTATTTGCCGATTTCTCTTTACTTTTCTTATTTTACTTCCAGCTTTGAAAATACGAAATGCGATTTTTTATTCCATAAAACGTCGTGAGACTTTCTAATAAATGCCACTGTACCTACATGAGAGCTTGTGATTTTATTTTGTTAAATCCTTTAATCGTCCGTATGCGTTTAATTAAAAGGCTCATTCAACAAAGTACTTTATACACCACGCTTCAAGCAACTTATATGCATATGTTAATATAATTCGGAGTAAATTCATAATCTGCAATGCATTAAACTTCACGACACTATAGAATACTTTACATGCATAACTAGACAGAAAACTTTTTATTTGCAACTAATTTCCAATACAGAAAACTCTGCAGACGATTTTGTATTTGCTGGAGAATATGATTACGCCGGTGAATCGAGTGCATTTGATTTTTCCGCATTAAATTATATTTTAATCAGGAATAAATTCTGTGCAAGTGTTGATTAATGTTATTGAACGATGTTTCGGTGTGAATTTCGAAATATTTTTCTTCTCAGAGTTTTGACAGAGCTTGAGATTAAATTGCTCACACGATTTTGTTTATTTTGTTTGTAACTTGAGGTGATTTGTGTGTAGTTCCTTGTGTAACTATTTGCTGATATTCAAAACACTGCATCACGTTATTTTCTCTTCATATTATAGTCTATTCATTTCCATACACTCTTTGTGTGGGAGAAATGGTTAATAAATGTTTTTATTTTTTATTTCTACCAGTAGTGTTTGATACAAAGATCCTTCACTAGTGTGTAAAAACACACAACTCAAACATCACAGGAGAGGCAAAAGGAAATACTCTATACAGAATAAAAACAAGAAAGATAACAGCAAACTGCAGCTCTAAAAATTCTGTAAATCCTAAAAGCAGTTCCATATGTCTATAATTCTGTAAAGCCAACCAGGCTGCAAGGGCTTGTATCTTTTTCTTCTCCTACACAAACCGTCCGACCTACCCCAGGCTGTAAGGTATTTGTTTGCACGGCCACGAAGTGCCACCCAATTTAGATCGGAACCCAGTGGGGGAGGCATCCATAAGGACCGTACTCTCCTTCCCCTCCCACTAACCTCTCGGAAGGGGACTTCTATCTTCTCTCTTGCCTGCCAATATCTTTTATATACAGGGTGGTTAAAAAAAGATGGACCATACTTTACGAGGTGGTAGTACACACCAAACCAATTTTGGTCGCTGCTGCCGAAGTACGCGACATGCCTAGTCTATTCGAGAGAGTTCGCCTATCCCTCCATCTCCGCCGTGAGACGTGCATTCAGGTTGGCGGTCGCTCTTCTGAGCCATTACTGTAATTATTGTTTATTAAATGTAATTTTATAACTTCCAAGTCATTCTTGTGTTTTCGCCTCACCTCATCGGTTTCACTATTAAACGCCCACTTTCGCCTTTACGTTTCATTTCCGACCCGGTAAACTATGACGAAAAATGATTGGTTTATTGTTGTTGTTGTTGAGACCCAGACCGTTCGACCTACCAGAAAGGTGTAAGGTAACCGTTGGGACTGCCGGGAAGTGTCACCCAATTTAGACCGGAACCCAGTGGGGGAGGCATCCACAGGGACCGTACCCTCCTTCCCCTACCACCATCCTCTCGGAAGGACTTACGGACCCACATGTTAACGTGATCGTACTCCGCATGAACACGGCGGCAGTTGTGGCAGCGTGCAAATCCAGCGCGCAAACCACCGGGCTACCGCGACCGAAATGTGCCAACAGCACGCGGTGACCACCTGGGAACACCGCGTGCTGTTAACTACAATTAACTTATAAATATGTAGTTTATATTATTACTAGCAAAAGTCCAGCTTTGAAAGGAAATTAATGTTTGTTTGAATGCAATTTTCTTTTGCAGCTGTTTATATTCATATTTGTCTTTTAAAATTAGCTTAGAGAATAAGCTTAAACCCTTTTTAAAAGTTAATTTTAAATATTGTATTCTAACTGAGTGTAATAAGTGCACTTATATATTCAGAATTTTAAGACAAATATATATATCATCATACATATTTATAAAATATGTTGTGTCAGAGCTGCTCTACTATATACATCTTTATAACATTATATCAATTAAAAAAAATCTGATGTGGGCAGCACATGACTTTCTTTATATAATGCAATGAATTTACTACTTTTATAGTTAAAAAAATGTTATTCTTATAGTAGATACTAATATTCTTTCCAAGATATGAACTTTCTTGGACGCCGCAGGCGGACTGCCAACCTTGCACAAGGCATTGGTGTAGGCAACATATAAGTCCGCTGCGTGTTTGCAAATAGTTGGAAAATCAGCTCAAGAAAGCAGGTGCTTGGCAGTGTATATTGGCTACGGCATACACAGACACCTGGCCGATTAAAATATTATTGCCTTAGAGTTCTGAGATTGTTTCATTAGTTTGTATAGCTCCAATGTCCGTCTAATAATAATTTTCATCTATGTACATAATCACTTAAATACACTATATACACAAATCACTATATACACAGTCACATTCTAGTTCTGTCTATGTACACATTCACTTTATCTAGTTTTTTCCTATGTACACTATCACTCTAACTATGTTTATCTATGTACACAATCACTGTGAATTGGAGTGTGTGTTGTGTGATGTTGTACTTATGATATAAACTTCATTAATTTCCAGGTAATTGATGATTTTTTTTATTCTTGCCTGTGTTGATGAGTTTTTCAGAACTCTGTCAGTCCAGAACGCCATACTGTCTGTTGGTGGTGCTCTAACATGGTATCTGTACGTCAGTGGACAGTATGATATGTAGTGAAGTGGGTCGCCGACATCCCCACAGACACATAAGTCCGTGGCGCTCTTACCTATCTGATATAGGAAGGACGGAAAAGGACCACATGTCTTGTGAAGAACATTCTCTATTTTTAGGTTGCCTGTCTGACCTGACTTGTGGTGTAAATGGGTGTGTTTTACGGCCCTTTTTTGATGCCGTCCAGCGTTGTTGCCACTTTTTCATATGGTATTGCTTTAAGTCCCTCTTAAGGCTTGATACCGGGAGCTTGACACCTGTATGAATTATATCTTCAGGATGTTCCGTTGCGTTCTTTGCTGCCTTGTCCGCACACTCATTACCCTCTATTCCTGTGTGTGCTGGAACCCAAGTTAGCTGTACTGTACAACCCACGTTTCTAATTAGATTCTGGACATCTCTAGCCTGTCCCGATGTCGTTTGGTGCTTCTTCAACGCTTCAAGACTTGACAGGCTATCTGTGGCAATTATCGCCGGTGGCGACCCGTGTTTTATCAACCATGTTAGAGCCTCTGAAATCGCATACATTTCTGCCTGAAAGACTGAGTTTTTATTTTGAAGTCTCTGTGACTGCGCATGTGTTAGTATTTTGTCTGTGTAGACACAGAAGGCCGCTGCCGTACCACACTTGTCTTTGAGCCATCTGTATATATTGTTATTTTGCTCTTTGTTGGATATTCTGTTATATATTTACTAACACTGTCCGTGTTTGGATGTGTGGTCCAGCTTGGTATCATTTGGACATAATCCTCCGGAACAAGGTTCAAACCTCTTTCCTCATGGGCTACTCTGAGTCTACTGACTTTGGTTGTTAATCCTTCCTTTGCGAGAGTAAGGTGGATGGGCATGACACCCGCCAGCACCTGGAGGGCCTCTGTCGGAGTTGAGCGATAGGCCCTTGTCATCAGGAGCAAGAAAGGCCTTTGTGCGGAAGACAGTTTCCTTTCATGATATCCCTTCAAATTGGTGCCCAAACACCCGCTGCATAACAGAGGACCCTCTCAACCACTGTCAAGTACCACAATTTGAGCAGTTTCGGTCGAATACCCCATGTCCTGGGAGCGTACCTCACTAGGTGCCTGTGCATCTGTAAAACTTTGACTTTTAAAGTCTCGATGTGAGGCATCCATGACTGGGCCTGGTCTAATGTCACCCCAAGATAATTCAACGTGCTTTTCGTTTGAATTCCTCTACCATTGACCTTTATTGTCGGCGATCTTTCCATGGGATTTTTCTTTTTCTTTCCAAATACTATCTGCACAGATTTCTCGGGGGACACTGTAAGTCCTACCTTATCACACCAGCCTATAAAGTGATCGACTGCAGCCTGGCCACTCCACTCTAGTTCTCTTCTAGTACTACCTGACATTATCATGATAAAATCATCAGCGTAAGCAATTAGTTTTGCAACGCCGCTATTCATCGTCTGAAGTACTTCATCGGCAACCAAGGTCCAAAGCAGCGGGCCTAGACAAGACCCCTGCGGACAGCCTTTGAAGACTTCAATTTCTTTACTTCCAGAACCCCAGTTGACCAAAACTTTTCTCTTACTGAGGTACGTGGACAATGTTCTAGCAATGTTGCCAGGACATCTTGTCTCTTCCATTCTTCTTCTTATCGTGGCCCACGGAAGAGAGTCAAATGCTTCCTTTATATCGAGTGAGACAAGCACTGTGTGTTTATCTTTCTCTTTGCTTTCCTGAATCGCTTCCAGTACCTCCTGAATAGCTGACTCAGTGGAGTGCCTCTCCCTAAAACCATGTTGGTGTTTGCTGATTCATCCGCCTTTCTCTAGGTGCGCTATCAGTCTTTTTCCTATCAACTTCTCGAGCAATTTACCCAGTGTTGGTAGTAGACAGATGGACCTGTAAGCCCTCGGATCTTTAGCATCTTTCCCTTGTTTTTGAAAAAAGACAACTTCGCCTATCCGAAGACATTCTGGGAAATATTCAAGTGAGAGACATCTGTTAAGCCAGTCCTTCAGTAGTCCTGGTGCTTGCTTGTGTACCTGTCTAATGATGAAGAAGCCAAGGTTGTCCGGTCCCGGTGCTTTGTTAGGGTTTAAGCTAAAAAGTGCTAATTCGATTTCAGTGCTTGTGAATTGCTTATCTGAAGGGGCTGTGTAGAGATGTGTGTCCTCTGTCTGTCGTTGTGTACCCCCGAAAAGTGTTTCTGCTAGTCTCACATGCGATTCCTCTTTGTTCCAATGACTCCTGTCGTGTCCATTGTATTTGAACTTCATGTGACTTGAAAAATTTGCCATTTGCTATTTTGAAACACCTGCCGTATTTTTCGGTTGTGTTACTGCAGAATCTCTGACATGCTTCTCTTTTTTCTTTTATTATCTTCTTTTTATATTGGGCTCTTTTCTTCTTAAGTTTTATAATCATTTCTCGGTGTTCTTGAGTATTTTTGTCCATTCTTTGGCAACGTCTCTGTAAGGCTCTTATTCTGTTTCTATGTGTTGCAAGGTTTTTTGTCCACCATGTTGATTTTGTTTCTATCTTCGTTTCTCTTAGTTTATATGATTTATCACTGATATCTTGCAATTGTTTAATTAAGTTAGTTGTAAATTCTTCTAGTTTTACTGTTGTTGCTGCATCCTGTAGGTGTTCTTTTAACTTGTCTTTAATGTTTCTCAAATGGTGGTGAAACTTTTTGTGTGTTGATAACTTGGTTTTATATCTTCTTGGCATTTTATGTTGCAGAGACGTGCTGAATTTCAGGCGTATGCAATTGTGGTCACTTGCATTTGGTGTGTCTTCTACTGTCCAATCCTGATGTTGCTGTAAAGCTGGTGCGTTTAGCAATGTAAGGTCGGCCCACCCTTTCGCTCTATGTGTGAACGTTGGTGATGCGTCGCTTGTATTTGCAAGCAAGTAATTATGTTGACTGCAAAAGTCAAAAACCAGCTCACCCCTTTCATCCTCTACTCTGTATCCCCAAGCTGATGACTTAGCATTGAAATCACCACCAATAATATGCGGGATGTCTTGGATGCTGCTCACCACTGTATCTAGTTCTTCCAATGCTGTTGGCATATCTCCGGAAGGGGGCACTTAAAGCGTCGTGATCACCATGTCTCCTAAACCTGTTGTTAGTGTGATACTTGATGTTGATACCGTGCTTAGCGTCTTTGTGTAAATGAGGCTTGTGTCTGCAATCACTAGCCAGGCTCTCTCGTTTTCTGATGGAAAAACTCCCCATGACATCGGGAACCCATACAGTTTACTTTCTACCACATAAGCGTCTTGCAGTAAGGCAACTTCTGTTTTCTCTTGCTGAATATACTGAGCAGCCTGAGCTGTAGCTGCTCTGTTGTTATTTAGATTGATTTGCAGCAGTTGGAGACATGGTAATCCTTGGCAAACTTGTTTCGTTGTTTCTAACTGCGTCTGCGAATCTTCTTGTATGCGAGTCTGTTGTTGTTCTTGGTGTTCTGTCTGTGATGTGTTTAGCATTATTGTGAATTATTTAATTCTGTTGTAGACACTGTGGTTTTCTGTCCTTGTTGCAACTTCTTTCTTCTGCTGTTCTCTGCTGTTTGTCTTTTATCCAGTTGCTGTTGGGATACCAACCAATCCTGGTCCTGTCTATTTTGTTCATGTTGCTTTCTTCTTTCCTTTTCTAGCTTTGTTATACTGTACTCTGCATCTAATTGTTCTCGCATCCTCATTTTGTATGATTGGCACTCCCTTGCAAAAGTTTCGTGATCAAGATCAAAATTTGTGCCACTTTTTTTATTGTTTTCCCAGCAGTTTAAACACTCTTTGGCCGTATTTGTGCAAGCCTCTGCTCTATGATTATCTGCACATTTTGCGCAGAAATCTCTTTTCGCTCTCCACTCCTTTGCTATGTGGCCGTATGCCTGACAGCGGAAGCATCTTTGTAAAGTTACGTATCTTCTGACTGTACAGGCATCGAAGCCGATAATAATTCGTTCTTTCTTTATCAGCTCTGCCGCTACTCTGCCTGGGACATCCATGATCCAGTGCTGTCTAGGTCCTCCTGTTTTTAACGATCTCTGGACTTGTATTTCATTTGCGCCTATTTTAGCTTCCTGGCTTAGAGCTTCTTTGACATAATTTTCTTGCTCTAGAGGTACATTAAAGATAATCACTCTGGTCATCCTTGGTCCCTTTTCTATTAATTTTGTTTTACCTCTAAACTGCTCACATTGTTCTAACGTTGTTTTTAGCTCTTCTAAATTTTCTCCACTGCACCTGATGTCAATACCCCTACCATGTGTTCTAATGGAGTTAATTTTAATGCTTCTTGGGCAGTTTAAGTCACTTAAATTCCTTCTTAGGACCCTTGGGTCGAAATCTTCCGTTACTGGTTGCAGCATTAAAGTTCTTTGCTTCCGTTCTTTTTCATCCCTTGTTGCCCCAAATTTGACTGCGTAACTATATGTCTTCTCTGCTTTTGTAACAACTTCTTTTAAATTATTGATAATTTCTTTATTTCCCTCACTGGTCTTCTCTACTGTAGCTATAAATTCCGTGGCCTTTTCATGTAACTTAGTCTCCTCTCTGTAATTTTTACTCGCTTTGTTTATAAGTTCTTGTACTTTTGTTTTCAGAGTCTTGTCTACCTTATTTCTTTCTTTATTGTCTTCTAAAACTTCCTTAATGCATAGCCTGTTCTCTGCCGTCTTCAGGGTAGCTTCAACTATTTCCTTGATATTTACTATTCGTGCTTTCTCCAGCTCTTGTGCTCTTTATTGTAACTGACAGTTTTCTTCATCTCTATAGAAACACAGCGCCTTTAGATCTTTTATGCTTATCCCCATTGTATCCAGGGATTTTTGAGTTGCGGCTTTTCCCCTATCTCTTGACTTTTTAATGTTATAATTGATTCTCACTAAATTATCAATAGCCTCCATTATTCTTTTCTGAGTGTTTATTGATGGGTCCTGATTATCTTCAATTATGTAGAGCTGGTCTTGCAGTGATTCCGAAATTTCCGAAGTGAGCGAACTTGTCGATGTTGTCTTTGATAGGACGACTGATGAATTCAGATTTGTCTTGGAAACACCTTCTGACATATTGTCTCATAACAGAACCCATTAATGTGAAAGGCAAAAGAGAAGGGGAGAACAGAATGGGAACCTGACACTAGAAACACAGATAAGTGAAAAACTGAGACGAGCAAAGGACACGAACTTAAAACCCTCAGCCGGCTGAACAAAAAATTAAAAAAAAAACAATCTGAGGTAAAAGGTAAGTGGCTATTTAAACGAAAAACGGAAAATCGTAAAGAAACCAGCCCAAAACCAACTAAAGCGAATGCACTTAAGACTGAGCAGCTGAACCGTCCTCTTTATTCTAAGAAGGCAGTGCCCACAGAGGTTAGAGACCAATAACGGCGAATGAACGAATACAATGCAGAATTGTAAAATAAGCTTAAATTAAAAAGGAGAAAAGAAACCCATTTATGTACCCTTAATAAAACAAAAATGAGATGAGTAAAAAAGCAACTAATCAAAAGAACACGAATTATGCAAATTAATGTACTGTATTATTTTAACAAGGCCGACTGGTTTCGCAAAAGGACACAAAACTACTAATAAAAACAGTTGAAAATAAACACAGCGAAGTCAAGCGAGAGAAAAAGAAAGTCAAATAAAATTTAAAACTCAGCCTATTAGCCACCTGCTAGCTAATTAAAAAGGATTAAAACCCTAAACCCCGAAATGGGTCAGTAAAACAAAGACCAGAAAGATAATTAAAAAAAAAAAAAACCACTTGAATTACAAATAAATAAAAAAGCACTTAAAATAAATAATCAATGTAAAGCACATAAAAAGAATAGATAAATGTGAAACACATAAAAAAAACAGCATGGATATAACAACAAAACTCAAATAAATTAAACAAAATTAAGAAAAATAAAAATAACTTTTTCTACGTTAAAAACTACAGGTTTGAAACTTAAACTGAGATAAAATAGGAAAACTAAAAGGGAGACGGAAAGAATTGAAAGACCAGCTGAACTCAAAACAAGCAAGTTTAAGACCCCAGAAATCAAAACTAAATAATAATCCGCAGAAGGCTAATTATAACAAAGGCAAAACACCCGTATTCTAAGAGTTCTGTGTCAGACTGTTCGAAGGAAGACAAATGTAAAACTGAGGCTCCACAGACTTGAAAAATGCATTGATTTTGAATCTAGAATCTGTATTTGAAGCGTGGAAATCTTTGAAGAAATTTCGTCACTATTATTAGTATATTGACTTTCAAACAATCCAAATAACAGTCATTCTTGCTAGTGCTTTCCAAGTTGATACTAACGTCTCAAACTAGGACGAAGTCACCACTTGAAACAAGAAGCGAGAAACAGATGCTCCGATTTAATCCTCTAACTGTATTCCTTGGAGAAGATGAAAACCAAGACTGTATTACAGTGGCTAACTGTATTTTCAGGAAAGTCCGTACCGTTGACCTTGAGGCAGAAAGCTCCCTACTACCCCTGATACTGTGCGGGGCTGTTAAAAATGGCTTAGACCGACAACGGATGATGAAAGCAATTATCTCAATACACTGACTCAACCAGATTACACACCAATATATAATATAGATGCTTAAGTAGCTGTGAAAGAGCTTTATCTCTTACATATAAAAATTAATGGAGTTAAAGAGCAAAGACAGATGAAATCCGTTTACAAACCTGGAGCGTGAAACGTGCGTCTTCTCATCGCCGTGCACAATCCCTGAGTCGATATGAACTTTCTTCAATGAGTAGTTATTTTCATTGATTTAGCGTCATTTTTATCCATTTGGCGAGATTTTCATTAATTTGGCAACATTTAAAAATGTCGCCAAGTTGGCGACATTCCGCTAAATTCGTCGCCAAAATTTCGTCAAGCGTTATGGACGGAGAAATAAGTTATTCTTACAGCGGATGGATGACTATTGGCTTTCAAATACAAAAATATTACTCAAAGTATCTTTTCTCGTGAATGGAACGAGTTAGATACACGAGAATGATGTCACCAAATTTATAGCATGATATTACATATGAAAAGTGAACATGTTTCTTAGCAGTTAATATGTTTTTTTTAATTTATAGGAGTTTTTGATAAATTTATTTGAAAAATGTGCAATGTCTTGAGAACGGCTCATGCTAGCGTTCTAAAATTTATGTCAATCGTTTTCTAAGAAAAATTACATAAGAAATGTCTATTTGCGTACCTTTATTAAAGGTTTTTATTTTTTGATGATTTTTTCAAAATTTCACTCGAAAATTTAGGGGTTCTGAACATTCGATTGTGTTTTAAAACAATAGGTTTCCAGTATACACGGATTGTGATTTTTATACCAAATTTCATTCGAATCGCTCTATTCGTTCGTGAGATATCGTCTCCACATACCACTGACACTCACACTCACACACACACACAGAGAGACAGACATCATTTAAAAATGTTCGATTCGTGATCAGGGATGCTTGATACGTGCTCTCCCGTCGAAAATTCGAATTCGAATTTTCGACCCCTTCACAATACTTTCCTTATACATTATTGTATATAAGGAAAGTAACAATGTTGATACAGCATTTCATTGTTTATTTAATTAAACATATATCTGACATATGGAACCTAAACCAGATTTAATGAATTTAATATAAGCTGAAACAAACCAAACTATTTTTCATTTATTAATAATCCACATAATAAGTATTAACTTGTTTTCCTTTTGAAATGCGGTATGTACATTAAGCCGCAGGTGAATTTTAAATTTAAGAATCATTGAATGGTAATTTAAAATTTAAATACGTAGTACAAAAATATCTATTAAGCGCTAATTATGTTTTAAATTGCTGACATTAAATATTTCGTGATTAATATTAATGAGGTATTTTTAAATCTTAAGCATTGATAGTATATGAGAAAAATACTTCATTAATGGTATTAAATTGTAAACATTTTGTTACCAGAATTTTTATAACTGATGAAATTTATGACATAGTTAAAAAAAATTCAAATATTACATTTGTTGACTTTTAATGAGACAGGTTGTTTGAATTTTTATTATAACATCTCCCCCGCAATATGCTTAGACTCAAAATTGTGCTGATTTTACGAAGAAATAAGGGAAGCAATTTTAATAGTTTTTTACGTTTTTGCTAATTATCATAGATATAAAATGAACATTTATTCATAAGTTATGATGTGAATTAAAAGCAATAAATGACTATTCTATGAAACTTAGATTAAGGGTTAGAAAAATCTGATGTGGCCAGTATATGACTTTCCTTACAAACTCAAATTCATTTTCTCTTTATTTCTTTAATAATTAATTAAATTGAGTTTAATTACGCAAAGTAATACTGAATTTGCACTTTTAATCCAATTTTAATTTCTATTTGGTAACTGGACATTTTTTCAAAGGTGGCTTAAAAAAATGCAAAAAAAAAAACTAAAATAGAGAACGGTTAGTCTTAGAGTAATGGGATCGGTCTTAGTCTTTTACTCGTCAAAAATTACGTATAAAACAAGCATTTAATCGATACATTTGAGCATACGTAGTCCTTAATTTAAATTTTGGCGATTTTTGCGGGCCATTTCGTAAAACAGCGCACGCTCTTCTTCTCCGAATCGTACCAAAATCTAATCAGCACGAGGGTTACTTATAAGGGGTTTACTTACCAAATTTTATGAAATTCGGCCGAGTAGTTTTTCAGTTAGAGTGGATAAAAATCTGCACAGATCTACTCAGGCCGTGGATCTTGTACATTGCAATTTTGATGTGAAAAAATAGTATCATTGTATTATGTAGCAAATATCATGTGTTACGGATATACATCAGATTTATTATAGTATATTACCAGCAGTTGTGTAAATAAATTGCTTCTTATTTATTTCATTCTGTTTGATTTAAAATCCCTGTAAATACTCTGCAGGACGAAGCAGACAAAACTTATTATTTTTTTGGACTTTTATAGATTTTGCGACCGACCAACCATATACGTCCTCCCCCCATTAAACCATCAATCATTTGAAGAGAAAAAAAAATCGCCAAGTGAAATCAATGTCGCCAAGTACATGTTCATAGATTTATCTTTTTACAACCTCTCTTACACGAGAAAGGAACATTACAATATCGAAGAGTCAGATTCCAAATCTTAAGACAATGTTATGCCGTTATCAACAGCTTTATGATGGCGGACCAGATTAATTGAGAAACTGTCAGTTTTTTTGTGTTTGCGAGAGATTCTTGTGCAGTAGTTTCTTGTTGTTTGTTTCTTTTCGAATGTTGGTTTTTGTGTTCTGGGAATCTTTGTGATAGACATGCATTTAGGAAAAGCTGTTGTTATAAATATTTAATCTTGCTAGATTGATCTTGTTTATGTCAAGAAGGAATTAATATGTGACAATTTGATATTTTCTTTCTTTTGGAAACAACAAAAATTGATAATATTTGAAGTGACAGATAAAGCGGAAATATGAGAATTAAATACGTAATATGAATGTTAAAATTATTTTTTTAATTTATCTATAAAATAATCAATTTTTACTTTCTCTACAATGTATGATAATGTAAAGTATTGGAATCGTGTCGAAAATCGCAACTTGAGTTTTCGACAGATCTACAAGTTGCAAGAACTCTATAACCAGACAAATTATTTTTAGAATGACATCTGTGTGTCTATCTGGCTGTCTGCCTTTGAGTCTGTGTGTTTGTCTGTGCAATGTATGTATCCAATCCAGCTGAACACTAATTGGCCAAATTTCACAAAATGTGGTAGATAAATCACTTGTCCTGGTGCTGATTAGATTTTGGTACGATTAGATAAAAAAGAACCTGCCTATTTTGCGAAATGACCCGCAATAATCATATTCACTCAAGCTAAAAAACGAACTAACCAAATTTCATAAAATTTCGTAAATAAGTCACACGGGGATTACCCTGGTGCTGATTAGATTTTGGCACGATTAGGGAGAAAAAAACTCTCCTTTCTTTTATGAAATGTCTCGCAAAAACAGTCAAAATCTAAAAAGACTACATATGCTCAAATTTATCAAGTAAATGTTTATTTCATACGTAAGATTTAACTACGAAAAGACCAACTTTATACCCGTCAGTACTGCAGCGTCGCTAATTTGAAAATACGTCCAATCGCGAAATGAAAAGGAAAATTAAATAAAACTACGAATTCAATGTAATTTCAAACAATTATCTAGATTATTTTGTGCAATTAAACTCAATTTAATGAATTATGAAAGCGAAAATAAATTCGAATCTGTAGGGAAAGTCATGCGTTGCCCACATCGGATTTTTAGTTTTGTATTTCAAATAACTTAATGAAAATTGAGCAAATTTATTGGTGAAGATATTGTTATTGCTTTAGTCAAAAATTTTAAATTATATGGTTATATATAGATTCGAATAACCAATTTTCTTTTTGGGCAGGGGACGCAATATATATTGAGCTAGTGTAAATATGTTATACAGAGTGATTAAAAAAAGATGGACCAAACCTTACAAGATGGTAGTTACACACCAAACTAAGCATTTTTCGTTCTAATTTACCGGTCGGAAGTGAAACATAAAGGCGAAAGTGGATGCTTAATGGTGAAACCAATCAGATGAGGCAGAAATACAAGAATGACTTAGAAGTTATAAAATGGCATTTAAAAAACAATAATTACAGTAATGGCTCAAAAGAGCGACCATCAACCTGAATATACGTCTTGTAGCGGCGATGGAGGGATTGGCGAACTCTCTCGAACAGACCAGGGATGTCGCGCACTTCGGCAGCAGCGGTCGCAACGGTCGTCTGGCGACGAGTTCCTCTTCAGATTCAAGGGGAGTATTATAGACGAGACTCTTGAGATATTCCCACGAAAAGAAAGTCAAGATACAACATATCGGATGATCGTGGGGGCTAAGCTATGGGACCTCCTCGCCCAATCCATCGCCTTGTAACGCCTTTACGGTTCATTTTCAACTCGGTAAACGATGACAAAAAATCTGATGTGGACAGCACATGACTTTCCCTGCAGACTCATATTCATGTTGTCTTTATTTCTTCAACAATTTATTAAATTGAGTTTCACTACAAAAAATAACAATCATAATTATTTAAAATTACACTGAATTTGCACTTTTAATTCAAGTTTCGTTCCCATTAGGTACCTTGGCTTATTTTCTAAAGTGGTGTAGCGAAAATGCGAAAAAACTAAAATATCTCAAGAACGGCTAGTCCTAGTGTAATGGGTTTGATTTTATTTTTTTGATCTTTAAAAATTACGTATAAAACAAGCATTTAATTGATATATTTCAGCACACATAGTGTTTTATTTTAGATTTTGACGATTTTTGTGGGCCATTTCGCAAAACAAGGTAGATTCTTTTTTGACGAATCGCGTAACAAAATCTAATTAGCACCAGAGTTATACACAAGTGACTTATCTACCAAATTTTGTAAAATTTGATGTATTAGTTTTTCAGCTAGAGTGGATACAGACAATTTTTGTGGGCTATTTCTCAAAAACGGGCGGATTCTTTTATCCCGAATCGTACCCAAAACTAATCAGCACCAGGTTCACACACAAGTGACTTACCTACCAAATTTTAGGAAATTTGGTCCAATAGTTTAGAGTTAGAGTGGATACATATATTGCACAGACAGACACATACACACAGACGTCACGCTAAAAATAGTTTTTGCGTATTCTAGAGGTCCCAAAACGTGTAGATCCATCGAAAACTCGAGTTGCGATTTTCGGCATGATTCCAATACTTCCCTATACATTACCATGTATTGCAGAGACAGTAAAAATGTTCTGTGTGTACTACCACCTCGTGAAGTTTGGCCGACATTTTTTGCATCGCCCTATATATTCTCTTCATGTAGATCCTACAGTCTCTTCTTGGATAATTTAGATCGGGATGCAACTGCTGATTTGTATGACCTCCCCATACCTCATACCCTTTTTAGACGATGTATCTTTCAAATCAACGTAACTCTGTTTGGATTGAAATTGTTCCATGAACCATAGATTCTTAGGAAAATTCTACCTCCAGTTAAATTTAGAACTCAGTCATCGATTGCAACTAACATGCAGGTTAGGTTTAGGGCAGCTGTTACAAATTGTGCTCTCCTCTGCGAACATTTATCTCGAGCACCCTCATTTGATTTCCCACACCTTGTAAATCTTCCACACCTTCTCTCCCCTAAAAATATGAAAAGCCGCCCCAAATCGAGTGTTGTCCATCTCTATGGTGTTGTCCATCTATTATGGTCGGCTCTATTAGGTTGCTCATGCTCTATTGTAAAGAATTCGTGTTTGCAAGAGGAATTGAGTTACAGTTAAGCGTTATACTTCAATGAATGTTTTATAAAGGGCCGAGATAGCCCAGTGATTGCACACGGAAGACCCGGGATCGATCTCTAACGCTGGCCAAAACTCTCTACATGGTCACGTTGAATCTGTAGGTTCGAAGGTCAAGAAGTGGTATATTAGGGTCCCTGTTGTTGCTAACCCTATTGGGTTCCGGTCTAAATTGGGTAGACACCTTCGGGTAGGTTGGAAGTTCTGGAAAAGGAAATGTTTTATAAGGATTTAATATAAACAGTTGTAAAATAATTTAAATTTAGAATATGCTCTTATCAGCATGACAATGCGCTCATTAACATGGAGATGCCCTCATCAGTATGGAGATGAGCTCATCAGCATAGAGATGCCCTCACCAGCCCGAAGCTCATGAGGGCCCGAAGCCCCGTCAAATAAATTAGCTCATTAGCCCAAAGATACGGTCATCAGCATGGAAGAGCTAATATGCGAAATACCCATGAAGAAAATATGCTATATGCGGAAATATTGCATTAAATAAATATATCTTGATAAATGGCATTCATTTAATTTTTCGAAATATATTTTATTTAGAGTGTGCAGTGTTTTCGGACTACAAAAATACCTTTGAGGGTCGCATCCTTCCCACGAAATGAGAATTCGAAAGCCTTGCTCTTGGAAATATGCCTTAATTTCCCCAACTTGAATGTTTTTCTCCAGCATATTTCTCTCCTTTTGTTTTCTTAATGCAATCACGCGTCCAATCGATCATCCAACACGACGTCTGGAGTAATATACGTCTTGGAGCACGTCTCATTGCACCCATATCGTCTGCATAAGCGATTGCAGGAAAAACAAATTACAAGAATTTATGTTTTAGGACATGGCAACACTGTCAACAGCTTTCGATGCAGAAGATTAATATCGGACTTGTCTAATTTTTAATGCCACCACGTGCGGCTCAAGTAATGTACTAGTAGAATGATGGTTGTTGTTTCATAATCTTGATGATTTTTTTGCGAAAAGTTGTTTTTGTATTAGGGTGAGTGTGACCGCGAGGCAAGTGTAACTGCGGCGTATCAGTTTATTGATAAACTAGAAGATATGCCCGTCATACGACGGAATTCAAAATTTGCAAATCATTACCTCCCATTTGGCGTCATTTTTATCAATTTGGCGATGGATTTGAGATTACTGTAAAGCCTCCTGCTCAATTTTCAGCCAATTTGCATGTATAACAATGCAGTTTTGACCTATAGCTATATTTTTTTTCAGAATTTGGCAGTGCAGTCTAATGTTGTAATGCACTGTTAAGACTTTTGGATCCCAGATAGGGTGGGGGTTGGTTGGTTGGTTGGTTGGTTAGGGTTTTTTGGCATAAGATCCAAAGAGGAAATGCTGCGCCAGACATATGGTATCAAAATACAGAGATTAGATAGGAATAATAACAAGTGTATAAAATGAAAGGGTGATAATGTGTGAATAAAACATGACAATGAAAGGTGTACAGCATTGCAAACAAGCTAAAATTTTATAGAAGGTGAATTTAAATATGATGGAAAAGAAATCGGTGTCCAAAAAGAATGGAAAATGCCACAAATGAGGATTTTCCTCCAATCAATTTTGTAAGTCCTGAAATGCTTAAAACGACACTATTTATATTTAGTATAAGTAATTGAAATACGTTTTATACTCGCTGAGATTTAACAATCATTGCAAAAGGGTCCAATTTCTCCTAAAAGTAAGTGTCTATTGGTAAAATGAGGGGGAAGGGGTAAAAGAAATTGAAAATATGTCTGATATCTCTGGTGGAGGTTCTGAAAACGTGCAGGCTTCTGGAGGCTCTGAAAATATATTATCGTACCCCCCCTATCTTTATCCCCTCTTTCGGAGCAGGGGGTGGGGAATTGAATATTCAAATTTTGATATAATAGGTGTGTAAATATTTGGCATTCTTGGTCACCGAGAATGTTCTGAAGGGTCTGAAAGACTTAAAATTCCTCAATTTTTCGGATCCTCGGTTGAGGGATCAGAATTATGGCTCCAATAGGGACTATAAGATACAAATATTAGTCGACATAAGATAGTATATAAGATGCTAGTTGGCACTATAAAAAGTGACAGATTCAATCTGGTAGGCCACATGAGGGACTTCTGGAGGGTTTAAAAACACACACATATTATACATTTGCTATAGGTGTTAAAATATTTAAAATTTTTTAAGCAATCTTTTCTCAGTATTGTCATTTTTGAGTCAAAAGTGATATTACCGACCTTCACTAGGACTTCCTATGACCCCCTCGAAACTTCTATAACAGGTCTATAATCGAGCTATGCGTAATTTATACACTCACTCATTTTCAAGCAACGCCACTCTGCTCTTTAACAAAATATGATTATCTTCTACATTACGAATTGTAAAAATTACTCATCTAATACCTTGAGGGGAAATATGCCTTAATAACGCAATCGTAAATAACGAAGGTATGCTGTAGTTCATTCGTTAATTAGCGAAAACCAATAAAATGTCAATGAGAACGACAGATCGTTTAGGAATTCCTGCGTGATATATTTAAGATATTTCATGCGTCAAGTGACTTGTCCGGAAGCAAAATCGAACATTTTCCAGGTGACGCCTTTACAGGGCTGTGATTTATTGTTCGAGAGCTAATGAGATCGATATTGGGAGCTATAATCGTTTTATTCATATCGAATTTTGGATATGTTACAGCTAATTGATTTTCAGTTAAATTTGAGGTTTTTCAGAAATTGTGCTTGACGAGGGAGGAATGGGCAAATTTTAAACTTTTTAAATATGCGAATTTTGAGATTAATTTTTCGATCGAAACTACACGAGAATAAATTTGTCGAGAGAAAACATGCAAGATCATCGATGATAAAAATCATGTATCTAAAAATGTTCTTCGAAATAAGAGGGTTTTTCTGAAAGCCCTTGAGATTTTCTGCTGCAGACGACACAGACACACAGGTATCTTCCTCTATTATTATAGATATACAGTGTATTCTTCGGAGAGCGCGAAAGCAACCCAATAACTTTATAAGGAAAGGTCTATGCGTGTACACTTTAGGTCTGTCTGCTGTAAAGTGACCATGTTCGAATGAATAAAGATAATTTCAGCGCCCCTAGCGGAGAAATAAAAATGTTTTGGTGGTATTACACAGGGTAATTTTTATTGCTGATCTTCGGTAATTCCACCCTTCAATCATATTTAGGTCCCTCCTCTCTAATTCTGCCGATTTCATTGCAGAAAACAATATTTAGTGTTTTTTTCGTATAATTTGGATCTTTTGTATGACACAGGTGTCTGTAATTTGGTAAAAGTTCTATTATTATTCTTCCATCTCCAGATATCAGCAATTCTGGGCCCCTTCCTCCGTAACAGGCCCATCCTCTCTAATGAAGCCGATGTCATTCCAGGAAACATTCTTTAGTGTTTCTTTCGTATAATTTGGATTTTTTTTTATATCCCACAGGTGTCTGTAATTTGGTAGAGGTTCTATTATTATTTTTTCCATCTCCAGATTCCAATATAGTTGAGCTGCATGCGATATGCATTGGCAGTCGCCATTTCCATCTTTAATGCAAATGAGGAGAAGAGAGGCTGAGGGGAGTGACGTCCAATCTTCTCGTCCTCTGATTGGTTCGCTGCTCAGAAATTGAGAAAATTTTAATGTCGAGTTCGAAAGAATTTCGGTAATTCGGTGGCAAGATTTCTTCCCATTGAAATGTATGGTGTTGCTGAAAAATTGCTGGAAGGAATTGCTCCCTGTAATAGCACTTTTAGGCTAAATTCGGCAACAAAGCGAGATAGACGAAACAGCCATTTACAAAGTTGTAGAGCATTATTCAATGATTAGAAATCGACACTAAAACTGTTATAGAAGGCATTTATTTGATATAGTAGGGTTATTGGACACAATTTATTTGACACAGAAGAGTTATTGGACATTTATTTGACATAATAGGGTTATTGGACATAATTTATTTGACACAATAGGGTTATTGGACACAATTTATTTGACGCAATAGGGTTATTGAACACAATTTATTTGACATAATAGGTTATTGGACACAAGTTATTTGACACACTAGGGTTATTGGACACAATTTATTTGACACACTAGAGTTATTGGACACAATTTATTTGCCACACTAGGGTTATTGGACACAATTTATTTGACACAATAGGGTTATTGAACACAATTTATTTGACATAATAGGTTATTGGACACAATTTATTTGACACAATAGGGTTATTGGACACAATTTATTTGACACACTAGGGTTATTGGACACAATTTATTTGACACAATAGGGTTATTGAACACAATTTATTTGACATAATAAGTTATTGGACATAATTTATTTGACACAATAGGGTTGTTGGACACAATTTATTTGACACACTAGGGTTATTGGACACAATTTATTTGACACAATAGGGTTATTGAACACAATTTATTTGACATAATAGGGTTATTGAACACAATTTATTTGACACACTAAGGTTATTGGACACAATTTATTTGACAGAATAGGGTTATTGGACACAATTTATTTGACACACTAGGGTTATTGGACACAATTTATTTGACACAATAGGGTTATTGGACACAATTTATTTGACACACTAGGGTTATTGGACACAATTTATTTGACACAATAGGGTTATTGGACACAATTTATTTGACACACTAGGGTTATTGGACACAATTTATTTGACACACTAGGGTTATTGGACACAATTTATTTGACACACTAGGGGTATTGGACACAATTTATTTGACACAATAGGGTTATTGGACACAATTTATTTGACACACTAGGGGTATTGGACACAATTTATTTGACATAATAGGTTATTGAACACAATTTATTTGACATAATAGGTTACTGGACACAATTTATTTGACACACTAGGGTTATTGGACACAATTTATTTGACACAATAGGGTTATTGGACACAATTTATTTGACACACTAGGGTTATTGGACACAATTTATTTGACATAATAGGTTATTGAACACAATTTATTTGACATAATAGGTTACTGGACACAATTTATTTGACACACTAGGGTTATGGGACACAATTTATTTGACACACTAGGGTTATTGGATACAATTTATTTAACACAATAGGGTTATTAGACACAATTTATTTGACATAATAGGGTTAAACAACACTTATATAAATAGGAATCTGATGTACAGTCTGTTCAAAGTGATTTCAGTCAGCAACAATGCACATTTGAATTCTAGAAAGAATATGACCGAGTACTTTGACAAGCATTGCAGGTATGTGTCATCACGTTGCAGGCCCTGATGATACGACTTTTGGACAGGTACTTATTGCCTTCAATATTTTCGTTAAGTTCATTCTAGGTATAGGTTCCTGCTTATTAGATGAGGAACATACTGCATAGTTGCTATCTATAACTATAAAATTGATATTTTTTCCTATATCGCTTTGTTGTCACGCCCGTTATCCTAATTATTTTTAATTCTCCGCTAGGGGCGCTGCAATATAATTTATTCGTTTGGGCTGGATCATTTTATTATGGATAGGACCTTTCCTTACAATATTATTGGGGTGGGAATTTTCCTCGGAATCCTGTACATATATAACTGTGAAAAGAGGGAGAAATAATTACAATTTAAACGACTAATAGAAGCATCAATGGTGGGATGTCCACCTGTTAAAATCAAATCCACCTTTTAAAGACAATTGTTCACCCTGTGAAATCTAATTAAGGTGTGGCAGCTGACTCTGCTCCTGCCAAAAGACATCCATCGAAGATGCTTGGAACCTGTACCCAAATTATAAGTTCGGAGGAGAAGCTAGCTTTTGCTCTAACCTTATAATGTCGGTCTCGTGAGCACGAGGTCCCTAGTTCGGGCCTGGCGACGCTCAATCATTACAAAGGCAATATGCCGCCAATGTTTTTTTACTTCCCCTCCTTTGGGACATGTGAATGATTCTTGGCATTGGAGAGAAAAAAATACTGTATATACTAGAATATAACCCTGACACTCGTGGTATCCGCTTTAAAAGAAATAAGTTATTTTTTATTTTATCGAAGTCTTTAGAAGAAAAAATAGCTGTGAACTTAAGATTACTAAGGAAGGGGAAAAAAAAACGAACCGCGTTCAAGCAAAAATTTAATTAGCTAAGAAGAATACTCCGGTTTTTAATATGAACACTGAATTCAAGCAGCAGTGAACGTGGAAAGTCAATAGGTGAGCGGAAAAATTTAGTGTTCACATGGAGGGTTATGAAAATACTGATGGTCTGTCTGGCGTTGTATCTAAACTGATATGTTTATTCTTGATTGAAATACGTTTGGCAACATTTTGTAGCATCGTTACTTAGAAATAGATCGGTAAACAGACAGATAAATCAATGTTCTTATATTATTAATATATACATATAAATATATACATTATTACTAAAGATCACTAAAATACTAGTAAAAATAATATAATTAGGAAAATTTAATTGAGGAAAATAGACAAACTGTTAAAAAATAAGACCATTAAGACAAGGTGACATTTAGAATCAGTAGTAAAGCCAGCAGATTTCTTAAATAGTACTGTTTTTGCTTTCCCTGCATACATAGATAGTATATCGTATAGGGAAATTATTGTGACGGAAAGGAAAATTCTAATTAGAGTTTTGACGGAAGAACATGTTTTAAGCATCCCTGAACTTGAATTGAACGTTTTTGAGGTGATGTGTGTGTTAGTGTATGTCTTCCTTGAGACTGTGGTTGCGATATCTCACGAACGAATTGAACGTTCTAAACGCAATTTGGCACAATTATTATGATCCATAAATACTGTAAGCCTAGCGATTTTAAACGCAGATGAACATTTGAATGCTCCTATCGAATGAATTTTTGAAAAAATCATAAACATAAGAACTTTAAATAATGTTAAACAAATAATCCTGTTGTGCGTATTTTCAATTCTAAAACGAATGATATATACTTTGAAAGCTAGACGAAACCGTTCTCAAGATATTGCACGTTTTTCAAATAAATGTATCTAAAAATACGTAAAAATAAACAATATTAAGTATCATCAAATATGTGACATATGACAAAAATTGGTGACATCGGCGACTGGTTCGGGGAAATATCACCAACCTGGCAATATTTTAAATGTGAAATCAAATCGACGAAAATGACGTCAAATTAATGAAATTATTATTAGCATGTTTTAATATAATGGAGTATATCGCTTAACAGATGGTAGCAATATTTTCAATTATCATGTCATATTTGCGCGAAATATAAGCTAATTCGATACATCAAAATAATGTTACACGTAAGTCATCAAAATAATGTTACATGTAAGTCGTAAAAAAATTACCAAATGTCCGTGTACTTTCCAACGTTAAAAGCATTGCGCCGTGGATTTTGTTCATAATTTTTTCGCATTGAAAGAAGTAACACTATTTGCATCATATATGGAAAGTCATGTGCCCACATCAGATTTTCGTTTATTCGTAATCGAAATAGAAAACGTTGGCTTTGACACTCATGTAGCCTCAAGTATCAAGTTCTAGATCAAAACTCTCGAACTAGTGAAAATCAATAATAGTCAATTAATCTGGAAATTTGAATGGCCACTAAACCTACAAATCTGAATTTATGAGTTTGAAACGCATAACAAGCCATAAAGGATTTATGAATTGCAGCAAATCTGCGGTAATCCTAAAGATCAAAATCGGCAACAACTACATATCCTACTTTTATTCGAAAACTACGCTGTACGTGTTTTTAAATATTCACAACAAAATCATAATTTACTAACTCGAAATAAATTCAATTTATTATTTTTCGATTTTTTTTTTCAAAATCTTTAAAGGAATCTTAAAAATAAATTTTATTCCTAACCAGAAAACACTCTAGTACGCAATCCTTCACCATTTTGCAAGAATCCTCGTTTGAAAATCAACTGATATTTTACGAAATTCCTCGAGCCATTTTGACGCCAATTTTATCAGTTCTTAGCAAAGCAATTAGGCGTTAAGTCAATCATTCATGCCTCTGGTATGCGCAATATAATGAATAGCCTTGAGGGTACGTGCTTGGAAGATTTAGTTTGTTTAACTTGGCAGTACTAGTTTAGTCTTTGTTTAAGCTTACTTATTCTAAGTAAACTGTTTCTGGTTGAGTTGTGATTTTGTTAACGTATTCGATTGCTTAAAATATATAAGAAAGATCAATCATGCATGAAGCATTGATTATGAAACACTTTCCAACTGAAATGGAATTTTATGTAAACATCTCTAAAATGCGATACATTCAGCGCTGATATGTTTTAAATTATCACTACAAGAATTTATTATATTTGAAAACTTAAAACTTCATAAAAAAAATGAACTTTATTCAAATGACGTCATCGAAATATAAATCGCCTGGCTCCCTATGTAAAAGCAGTGAATATTTCATATATATCACTTTCATTCCTGACTCCAGAGCTACATAATTTTGTTTGAAAAAAAATTCAACAATTCTTATACAACTTATCTCACATTCATTTGTTTACATTCTGCATCCATTAAAATTAGGCTTCGTTTTAGAAATAATCAAAGTTTGATGATCATTTATACTAAAAAATATTGTAATTGCGTTGGCGCAGAATATAGATGCACAGAAAATACGCAAAATAAATGCTAATTTAGGACGGATCCAACACTATAAAATATGCAACACTTATAAATTTAAAAGAACTTTAAAAATCACGATTTTGACACTGGGTAAAAAAGATGGATGCCATATTTTATTTTGAAGTGGGTCACGTGATCTCTTCATATAATATAAGTGTAATTATTATTTTAATTTTTATTTAAAAAATTACCGAACATATTTTGCTGAATTTTTTTTTTTATATATTTTATCGAATAATTTGAATATTTCCTAAAAATTTCGAAGCAATTTATGAATTTTAACTTCGCTTAAAAAATGTTTGAAAAAATTTGGTCCCATAGGGTTCAATGTATTTCATTTTTTCAATCCGAGTATAATCTAAAACTAATTGGGTGATATTATTCATTTACATTCCCATAGGTCCCACAGGCCGTCTCAACAACGTACTAAAATTTCATTTTGATAAAGTCATTTTTATGGTAGTTAGCATGCGAACGAACAAACAGACAGAATGAACAAAGTCATATACACTTTTAAACTATGTTGTAAAGGGTTAAAAATCTCTGTGCTTTAACAAATTTGTATTTTAACTCCAAGTACGCACGTGTTCGCAGACATGAAGTCAAAAAGACTCTAAAAATTGTTATTCTCTTTTGTCTTTTATTCGCTAAATACGAGGCTTAGTTTGCAAACGTGTGGTATTCTAGAAATCCTTTAATTCATTAGAGGATTTGTAAAAGTGAAAAAAGTTGCGAGAAAAATAAAGCACAATTCATTTAATGATAATAGTAACATGCAATAAATAGTTTTTGAGTCAATTTGAATCCTGTTTACCTGGGGTAGCCATACGCAAGAAGAGACGAGGCAGCTTTAGGCGATTTATTCACACTTTACAACATAGTTGAAAAGTGTTTATGACTTTGCTCATTCTGTCTGTCTGTCCCTTCGCACGATAGCTGCCGTAAAAATGACTTTATCAAAATGAAATTTTAGTATGTTGTTCAGACGGTCTGTGGGACCTATTGGAATATAAATGAATAATATCACCCAGTTAGTTTCGGATTGAACCCGGGTTGAAAAAAGGAAATGCATTGAACCCTATGGAACCTAATTTTTCAAACATTTTTAAGCGAATTTAAAATTCACAAATTGTTTCGAAAGTTTTAGGAAATATTCAAATTATCCCGTAAAAAATATGAAAAAAAAATTCAGTAAAATATATTTGGTAGTTTTTTAAATAAAAATTGTAATAATAATTACACTCATATTTCTAGTAGGTCGGACGGTCTGGGTTTCAATAACAACAACCAACTCATATCATATGAAGAAATCACGCGACCCACTTCAAAATAAAATATGGCATCCATCTTGTGTTAAAATCGTGATTTTTAAAGTTCTTTTCAATTTATATTTAGTGTTGTATACGTCCTAAAACCCCTTCATTTTTGCATAATTTCTATGCATCTGTATTCTGAAACAGCGCAGTTACAATATATTTGAGTTTAAATGATCAATGCCATCCATATTGTATCAAAATCGTGATTTTTAAAGTTCATTTTAATTTATATTTAGTGTTGTATACCTCCTAAAACCGCTTAATTTTTGTTTAATTTCTGGACATCTATATTCTGAAACAACGCAATTACAATATATTTGAGTTTAAATGATGCTCAAACTTTGATTATTTCTACAACGAAACCAAATTTTTACTTATGGAGAATGTAAACACATCAAGTTTTAAGATGAGTTGTATAAGAATTGCTGAATTTTTTAACTTAAAGTTATTTATCTATGGAGTCTGCAATACAGTTAATATGAATGAAACTTTCATTGAATTTACGCAGAGATGCAGACGATTTTATAGCAGACATTTTCGATGACGTTTTAAGCATTGAGTTAAATTACTTTTACCTCCATGGTTTTAAGTTTTTAAGTAAAATAAATTATTGTACTATTGTGTTGAATGAAAGGAAGAGAATAAAAGTGTATGAATGAAATATTTACTGCTTTTTCATAGAAAGCCAGGCGATTTATATTTTAATGACGTCATTTGAATAAAGTGCATTTTTTTCGATGAAGTTTTAAGTTTTCAAATATAACAAATTATTGCAGTATTGTGATAACTTTAAAAATATCCCCGCTGAATGTATCGCATTTTAGAGATGCTTAAATAAAATTGCATTGCAGTTGGAAAGTGTTTCATAATCAATGCTTTATGCATGATTGGCCTTTCTTGTTTTTTTACTGTCTCTGCAATACATGGTAATGTATAGGGAAAGTATTGGAATCATGCCGAAAATCGCAACTCGAGTTTTCGACGGATCTACACGTTTCGAGACCTCTGGAATACGAAAAAACCATTTTTAGCGTGACGTCTGTGTGTGTGTCTGTGTGTCTGTCTGTCTGTATGTCTGTCTGTGCAGATTTTGTATCCACTCTAACTAAAAAACTAATAGACCGAATCCAGCAAAATTTGGTAGATAAGTCACTTGTGAGCGAGTCTGGTGCTAATTAGTTTTGGGTACGATTCGGGATAAAAGAACCCGCCTATTTTTGGCGAAATGTCCCGCAAAAGTTTGTATCCTCTCTAGCTGTAAAACTAATGGACAGAGTTTCACAAAATTCGGTACATGAGTCACATATAGGTCAAACTGGTGCTGATTAGATTTTGGTACGATTCGGAAAAAAATAATCTGCCTTTTTTTGCAAAATGGCACGCAAAAATCGTCAAAATCTAAACTAAAAAGCTACGTATGCTCAAATATATCCATTAAATGCTTGTTTAATACGTAAATTTTTACGAAGAAAAGAATAAGACCAACTCCATTACACTAGGCCTAGCCGTTCTCGAGATATATTAGTTTTTTTCGTATTTTCTCCATGCCACCTTTGAAAAAAAGTCCAGTTACCAAATGAGAACGAAAATTGAATTAAAATTAATTAAAATAAAGAGAAGATGGATATAAGTCTGCAGGGAAAGTCATGTGCTGCCCACATCAGATTTTTACTTTCCCTGCAATACATGGTAATGTATAGGGAAAGTATTGGAATCATGCCGAAAATCGCAACTCGACTTTTCGACGGATCGACACGTTTCGAGACCTCTAGAATGGAAAAAAACCATTTTTAGCGTGACGTCTGTGTGTGTTTATGTGTGTCTATGTGTCTGTGTGTCTGTCTGTCTGTCTGTCAGTGCAGATTTTGTATCCACTCTAACTAAAAAACTAATGGACCGAATTTCACAAAATTGGGTAGGTAAGTTACTTGTGAGCGAGTCTGGTGCTGATTAGTTTTGGGTACAATTCGGGAAAAAAGAACCCGCCTTTTTTTGCGAAATGCCCCGCAAAATTTTGTATCCACTCTAACTGAAAAACTAATGGACCGAATTTCACAAAATTCGGTGGATAGGTCACTTTTGGGTAACCCTGGTGCTGATTAAATTTTGGTATCATTCGGAAAAAAATAACCAGCCTTTTTTTTTTTGCAAAATGGCCCGCAAAAATCGTCAAAATCTAAACTAAAGAACTAGGTATACTCAGATATATCCATTAAATGCTCGTTTAATACGTAATTTTTAAGGACGAGAAGAATAAGACCAACCCCATTACACTAGGACTAGCCGTTCTTGAGATATTTTAGTTTCTCGTACTTTCTCTACGCTACCTTTGAAAATAAGCTCGGTTACCTAATGAGAACGAAAATTGAATAAAAGTGAAATAAATTTAATTAAAATAAAGAGAACGTTAATATAAGTCTGCAGGGAAAGTCATGTGCTGCCCACATCAGATTTTTACTTTCCCTGCAATACATGGCAATGTATAGGGACAGTATTAGGATCATGCCGAATATGGCAACTCGAGTTTTCAACTACACGTTTCGAGACCTCTAGAATACGAACAAACTATTTTTAGCGTGACGTCTGTGTGTCTGTGTATCTGTGTGTCTATCTGTGTGTCTGTCTGTCTGTCTGTGCAGATTTTGTATCCACTCTAACTAAAAAACTAATGGACCGAATTTCATAAAATTTGGTAGGTAAGTCACTTGTGGGCGAATCTGGTGCTGATTAGTTTTGGGTACGATTCGGGGTAAAAGAACCCGCCCTTTTTTGCGAAATGGCCCGCAAAAATTTGAATCCACTCTAGCTGGAAAACTAATGGACCGAATTTCACAAAATTCGGTAGATAAGTCACTTGTGGGTCACCCTGGTGCTGATTAGATTTTGATACGATTCGAAAAAAAATAACCTGCCTTATTTTTGCGAAATGGACCGTAAAAATTGTCAAAATCTAAAATAGACAGTACGTATGCTGAAGCATATCCATTAAATGCTTGTTTTATACGTAATTTTTGACGAAGAAAAGAATAAGATCAACCCTATTACACTAGGACTAGCCGTTCTCGAGATATTGTAGTTTTTTCGCATTTTCTCTACGCCACCTTTGAAAATAAGTCTTACTAAATGAGAACGAAAATTGAATTAAAAGTGCATTAAATTTAAATGAGAAAACTAAATGAGAACGAAAATTGAATTAAAAGTGCATTAAATTTCATTAAAATGAAGAGAACGTGGATATAAGTCTGCAGGGAAAGTCATGTGATGCCCATATCAGATTTTTTCCCCCCGAATAATACCAGAATCTAATCAGTACCAGGGTTGCCCACAAGTGACTTATCTACCAAATTTTTTGAAATTTGATACACCAGGTTTTCAACTTGAGTAGATACATATATTGCCCAGAGAGACATACAACCAGACATGTTAAAAATAGAGTTTTCGGGTGCTAGAGGGCTCAAAACGTGTACATTTGTCGAAAATTGGAATTGCAATTTTCGACACAATTTCAGTGCTTTACCTATACATTTTCATGTGTTGTAAAGAAAGTAATTAACTAAATAACTGAAATAATATACGTAACTTGCATATATTATTCACTTACATGAAAAAGTAAACTATCTGATTTAGACTATTTGATTCAGAAAGGATTGCAAATTTAAGCTTATCTTATACAGTTTCGAAAAAGCATTGCATCCTCTGAAAGACCGGCACGATATATTTATTGCTCGCCAAATCCTTGTGTTGGTCTTTGGCGATTAAAACTCGATATTTATTATTTTTTTTCCGCATTATTCCTGGATTTAGCTGCTAAATTTAACTAATTTCATTCTTTATACATGTGCAGAATCATCTGAATTTTTTTCAAATCGATTTAACAGTGCGGGGTAAGACCATGGAGGTAAAAGTAAGGAGTTAAATGTTCATATTAAGAAAACGCCAATATCGTTTGAGACAATAATTCAGATGGCGCTGGGATAAGATAAGTAGTCCTGTATTGTATGCATTTCTATGGCGAAAAACCTAAATTATTTATTTAAATTGTCAATTTTGTAAAAATTAATTATTAGTACAACGCAAAGAATATCTGAAGCACATATTAGCACAATGCAAAGTAGATTTGAAACAAAGAATATTCCTACGTATTCAAAATTATTTTACTTTCCAATTCACTTTTATCTCCACATATTCTGTACTCTATCCTACAACTATGAAAAAATACTGGTTAATTATACTCATAATTAAGGAATCCTTAATTAAAAAATTATTAAAAATGCATATACTAAATACTACGCCTTTCTATAGTGTCAACTAACAATAGCAACTACTTTACAAACACTAGCGACACCTTGATATAATTCTCAAAGCATTATGGAATTTTCAAGCGTTTCATCCATAGGAGTTTTATCTCCCCCTTTCTAACTCCATGACCGGCACGATGTATTTATTGCTCGCCAAATCAAGCCGGAGTGTTGGTCTTTGGCGATCAAAACTCGATATTTATTATTTTTTTCCCTGAGTATTCCTGGATTTAGCTGCTAAATTTAACTGATTTCATTCTTTATACATATAAAGAATCATCTGAATTTTTTTTCAAATCGATTTAACAGTGCGGGGTAAGACCTTCCTTGTTAGACATTTTTCAATAGCGGCCATTTCTCTTAAAAGTATGTACACACACCGCTTAGCCTGGAAATTTCTTCTTTGCCAGTGTACAGATAAAGTTTAAATCTCATTCTAAATGTTGTATGAATCCCAATTTACAGTATTCAAACAAATGCAATCAATATTAATGCATTGTATTTTCTCAAATCATATTTTATTTCAAAGTAGATGAATTGTAATCTTTTACATAACGAAATAAAATTTATTTTATCTTTAGTATGTAACCGAAAACCCTTTTATATAATTGTTTTAAACTTTGCAATCAGCTTCGTTCAAAAGTCAGTTGAAGCCTCCTCAAACTGATAAAGAAATTTTAATGCCAACTTTATTGGTTCTTGGCGAAGCAATTAGGCGTTGAGTGAATCAATCGCGTCGTGGGTTGTTTTCCAATAAGTCGCCATGAGGATAGGTGATATGACGTTCTGGTTTATTTAAGTTTGTTGTACACACCGTTTTAGTTTCGTGTAAGCTTTCTTTTTTTCTAGAAATAGTTTCTTGGCGAGTTGATATTTTGTTTATGCATTCGTTTTTTTTTTATTGAAAAGCATAAAATTTGTGGTGTTGGACGAAATCTTTTATTTGAGTTACTTTGAACATTTTATTTAACTGTTCTTAAAGGTAATTGTTGATCCATAAAGAGTTACTATTTTGCCATATTGTAAATATGGTCTGTGGTCGAGGTATCAGGCTGAAATTTAAGCGTTAAGAAAAATGTAAACAGTTTTGATGCATATACCTTTGAGCCTAATATATAAAAATATAAGCAATTTATATTTATGATGTTGGAAACTGCGTATTGATTATGAATAAACAAAAATAATTTCAATGTTTTCATAATTTAACCTATTTTTTGTTGTGTTGGTGAGCTTGTTTAAGTTCGTGCAGACCGATTTAGTTTTATGTATGTAAGTTTCCTCTTTTGAAGTAAACCGTTTCTTGGTGAGTTGCATTTTGTTTATGTATTTGTTTTTTTTTTATAGATAAGTATAAACATTGTCATTAAGCGAAGATTCCTGTTTGCAGATACTGTAGACTTTTACGGCAAATAACTTCTATAGTCGGGGTATCTTGTTGAAATTTGAGGTTTAAGAAAAATGTAAACACTTTGTATCTCCGAATGTAAAATATGAACAATTTATACTTCAATTGTCAGAACTTTTGTGCCATTTAGGAATATAAAAAAAGTAATTTCAATATAAATATATTTTGAACTATTTTTTCGAAAAAAGTTTTTGTCCTACCGAATCTTCGCTTCACTTTCTTTACTTTAACTCAAAATATCTTCTAAACTATGAAATATAATATAAATAGTAAGTAACAAAATTTTTAATGAAAAATCTAGTTTGTAGTTTAACAATTTGTTTTTACAAACTTTTTATATTTTTTGAGCTATCGTCTTGCCAAATTGAAGATTGAAAAATTTCCAATTTCATTGTTTGTAATGCTTATATATTGGAAACTAAAAGTGCTAATTATAAATAGTTGTGGTAATTTACAGTCCGTTTGAAAGCCGCAAAAGGATATACATTTAGATTCTGGATTAGATTTTTAGTTTTTAAAATATATTGGTTATAAGATCCTTTAAATTTCACTACCCTCAATCAAACTTTTATAGACTATATTCGCTTCTAACTTAGACAAATTTTTTCAATTATGTATCTAACTTTAGACCCATATTATACTCTTAGACCAACATTATCTGTTGTAAACGAATCAAATGACCCGAAAACTTATATATTGAAAAAACCCTGTAATGCTTATATATTGGAAACTAAAAGTACTAATTATAAATAGTTGTGGTAATTTATAGTCCGTTTGAAAGCCGTAAAAGGATATACATTTAGATTCTGGATCAGATTCTTAGTTTTTAAAATATATTGGTTATAAGGTCCTTTAAATTTCACTACCCTCAAACTTTTATAGACTATATTCGCTTCTAATTTAGACAAATTTTTTCAATTATGTATCTAAATTTAGACCCATATTATACTCTTAGACCAACATTATCTGTTGTAAACGAATCAAATGACCCGAACACAACGACGAAACTTGTTGAACTTTAGAGATTTATTCTACAAGATGTTTTTCAACAAATTCATTTTAGCTCCATTGGACTGAAGATAATGACAATTTTTATTTTTTTGTATTTACTTGTATATAGTATAATGTATAGGGAATGTATTGTGACGGGGTCGAAAATTCGAATTCGAGTTTTCGACGGAGGAGCATTTTACAATCATCCCTGAACTCGAATCGAACATTTCTCAGGTGAGGTAATGTGTGTGTACGATATCTTACGAACGAAAGGAAAGTTTCGAACGGAATTGTGTACAAAATTTCAGTATATCCAACAACAGTCGGATATATTGAAAATCTATTGATTTTAAACGCAACCGAATGTTTGGAAACCCCTCCACCCTCAATTTCCGAATGGAATTTTGAAAAAAATCAGAACTTTCAATAATGTTGCGTAAATAACCATTTCTTATGTAATATTTCATTAGAAAACGATTGACCTACGCTTTGGAACGCTAACATGAACCGCTCTCGTGATATTGCACATTTTTCAAATAAATTTGTCAAAAAATCACAAAATTAAAAAAATATTAACTATTGTGAAATATGTTCACTTTTTCTATGGTTTATTATGCGTTGCAATTGTTAACATCATTTTCGTGGATCTAATTTATTCTATTCACAAGAGAAGATGATGTTGTGTGTTGAGACCCAGACCGTCCGACCTACTAGAAAGGTGTAAGGTAACTGTTTGGATGGCCGGGAAGTGCCACCCAATTTAGACCGGAACTCAGTGGTGGAGGCATCCACAGGGCCCGTACCCTCCTTCTCCTACCACCAACTTCTCGGAAGGATTTAAGGACCCACATGTTGAACGCGATCGTACTCTGCGTGAACACTGCGGCAGTTTTGGCAGTGACGGGAATCGAACCCAGACTTATCGAGTGCAATTCCCGCGCGCTAACCACTGGGTTCCCGCGCCCTACATGAGAAGATGTTGAAAACCCAGGCCGACCGACTCATCCTAAGACATAGAGCAGCTTAATGGCCGACCCTGGACAGGAAAAGAGGTATAATAGTTTTGTCAATTCGTCAACAGTTATTTATATGTATAAGAAATGATCTTCTCGCCGTTTGTTTGTAACGCTCGGCGATCAATTTGGCGAACTTGACTAATTATTTAAAATATCGTCATGGCTCCAGATTGACCAAAATATCGTCAAAATTGCAAAAATGACGCTAAGTTAATGAAAATGACGCCAAACTGATATAGACTTTTATAGACTTTAAATAAATATATAAACTAATTAATATATAGTCTATTGTTTATTGCATATGCTATTAGTATTGATAATTGTCCATTTAGAGTTTCATGAAATATAAGTTAATTGTATACTGCGTAATAGTTTTACATGCGTTGCTATCGGTGAAATGCCAAATGTACAATTCAATGTTAAGAACTTCGGATCTGATACATCATTGTTTCACCGTGAAACCAGCAAATTCATTACATTATATACCAAAAGTCATGTACTGCCCACATCATATATTTTCTTGAAAAGTTAGCAACATTACAACTCAGTAGCAATTTAACTTCGACTTAAACTGCGGCGATATCTTTCGGCAATATGTCCATAAGTTTGAAAATTTGCTTTCTGGGAACAACATATAGGTAAAGTTAAGTTTATCCTAAAGCTACGTTACATGACTTCCGATTCACCCTAAAATATATTAAATATTAATGCACAGTATTTCCGCGATATCATATTTAATTACAAAGTAGATAGATTATAATATTTTACACAACGAAATAATATTTATTTTATCTCTATCATATAACCAGAAACTACGACATCTAATCGGTTGAAACTCTACAAGCAGCCTCATTTTAAAATCATCTGAAGCTTCCTCAAAATGCCAAAGCAATTTTAAAGTCAACTTTATTGGATCCTGGAGAAGCAATCAGGCGTGTGTCAATCATTCGCGTTGTGGGTATAATAATGAATCGCCATGCAGATACCTGGCGTGATGTTTGGTTTGTTTAAATTTGTACACACCGTTTTAGTTTCGTGTAAGCTTCCCTTTTCTATTAAAGAAAATGGCTTCTTGGTGAGTTGAACATTTTATTTATGTAATCGTTTTTATCACTTTCCAACATAGTTGAAAAGTGTTTATGCCTTTGTTCATTCTATCTGTTCTCCGTTTGCACGATAACTTCCGCAAAATTGACTTTATCAAAGTGAAATTTTAGTATGTTGTTGAGATGGTGTGGGAGACATATGGGAATGTGAATAAATAATATCACCCAATTAGTATTGGATTGAACCCTGGTTGCAAAAAATGAAATGCATCGAACCCTATGGGACCTAATTTTTCAAACATTTTCTAAGCGAGTTTAAAATTCACAAATTGCTTCGAAAATTTTAGGAAATATTCAAATTATCCCATAAAATATATTTCAGCAAAATATGCTTGATAGTTTTTTAAATTAAAATTAAAATAATAAGGGCACCCATGTTATATGAAGAGATCATGTGACTAACTTCAAAATAAAATATGTCATCCATATTGTGTCAAAATCGTGATTTTTAAAGTTCTTTTTAATTTATATTTAGTGTTGCATCCGTCCTAAAACCGCTGTGTTTTTTATTTTTTTCTGTGCATCTATAAACTGCGTCAACGCAATTACAATATTTTTGAGTTTAAATGATTATCAAACTTTGATTATTTCTACAACAAATCCTAATTTTCACGCAAACACATCAAGCTGTAAGATGAGTTTTATAAGAATTGCTGAATTTCTTTAACGCAAAATTATTTAGCTCTGGAGTCTGCAATATATCTGATATGAATGAAACATTCATTGATTTTACATAGAGAAGCAGACGATTCTATCGTATTGCTTTTTCAATGAAGTTTTCAAATATAATAAATTATTGTAGCATCGTGATAATTTTAAAAATATCACCGCTGAATGTATCGCATTTTAGAGATGTTTAAATAAAATTGCACTGCAGTTTGAAAGTGTTTCATAATCAATGCTTTATGCATAATTGATCTTCTTTGTTTTTATCAAAAGAAAATAATATAAAATTTGTGGTGTTAAACAAAATATTTTATTTGAGTTATTATGAACTTTCATTTAAATTTTTGCGAAGTTAAATGAAAATGATGTGTGGTGAATATGACCTATGGTCATTTTGTAAAGTTAAATGTTTTGATGTATGGCAAATATTACCTGTGGTCGGGGTTATCAGGCTAAAATCTAAGCGTTAATGAAAGTGTAAACAATTTGGACATTTATATTTCCAAACCTAATTTATAAAATTAACAATTTATATTTGTTTTATTAGAAACAGGGTACCAATTACGAATAAACAAAAATAAATTCAATATTTTAATATTGTAAACTACTTTTTGATTTGTTAGTGAGCTGGTTTGTTGAAGTTTGAACACCCCGTTTCAGTTTTGTGCAAGTTTCCATTTTTTTTAAGTAAACCGTTACTTGGTGAGTTGGAATTTTGTTCATGTATTAGTTTTTTTTATTGAAAAGTATTAAATATGTGTTGTTAAACAAAGTCTTTTACTGAATATTTTATTTAGCGGAACATTTCGTAAAGCTGTTGTTGATCCGTGAACTGTTACTCTCTTGACGTGTGATGAAAACTGTCTTTAGTTGGGGTGGCAGGCAGAAATGTAAGAATTACGAAGAATTCAAATAATTTGGATGCTTAGTCTATATCACCTAAACAAATATATAAAGATACAAACAATGTATATTTGTTTTGTTTGAAAAAAGTTTAATATATGAATAAGTAAAAATAACTTTAAATATTTTAAATTATATATAACAAAATTGTTTTATCTGAGCTAGTTTTTGCTTGCTTTCATTTAAAATAGCTTCTAAATTATAACATATAGATATAAACAGTCGGCGACAAAACTATTCAGTATAAAATCCAATTTCTAGATCAAAAAACTATTTTCACCGAGTTTTTATGGTTTTTGAGAGATTATTTTGTCAAGTTTAAGAACATTGAAAATTTCTTAGTTTGTAATGCTTTTATCTCGAAAACTAAAATATCTATAAACGGTAGATGAGAGTTTTTAAAATAGGGTGATTATAATTTCGATATTTAAATATATTTAATTATTTTGGAATAATGATTAGAATATTGATAAATATTTTGAATTATTTTGTTTTCACGTCAGTCCCATTTTCGAGTATGGCATCAATAAAAAAAATATTCAAACTCTTTAAAGTGAAGGGCAACACGCTATAGTTGTAATAATTTGGACCCACGGTAGCGATTTTTAAAAAATTTTCTTGTACTAAAATTTTTTTTTTTTTTTAATTTTACGAGAGTCGAGTTGAGATACACCCAATTAATTTTTCTATCAATATTTGTCGGCATTGTTGTGTTCATAACTTCTGAAGTTTTCTGCTTGGGATGTATATTGAAGGAGGGGAAAAAATATCAGGAGGGGAAAAAAAAACTCCATAAATTTTAAGCATGGGTTAAACATACGAACTGGAAATTACATTTTGCTTTTTTTCTTCTTCAAAGACATAATTATATTTCCTGAGTACATTCTTAACTAATCACTTTTAAAAATGCTTCATTAAATAAAACCAGGGGATATTGAAGCACCGCTGAGATTGAATTTTTAAAATAAAGAACGGTTACCTGTTTGAAGACGTTGTAACATTGTTTACTGAAGGTATAAAACAGGCGATTAATTCTATAAAAGGTGTAGACAGATACTCTTAAGGGTTGCCAGAATAAATCAGGCATAAAAGCACTGCCCCTTGAGGGATCCCTTTGAAGTGCGACGTTTTAGTTCCGTTGGGCTATTTTATTCTTTAGTCGCCATACTAATTGATTAGTTAGAGGAGCTGCTATAAATCCTGTTTATGCAAATGCATATTTGAAATAGATGTAGAAAGTTTTATGTTGCAAAAGAAAATGTATATACGCCGTAACTAAGGAATTTACTTGGTTTTCTATGTAAACATCTTAGGGCGCGGGATACGCGGAGTAAATAAAAAGAAAGTAAGTGTGTCTGAATAAATCATAAAAGGTGTATCGGAATAAAATAAATATGTCAGAGATGAAATCGAAGTATGTAGCGAAAGAGCCACCATATTGTGACGAATACCTAATTAATCAGGAAAACATTGTTATAATTCAAAGGCCCGGGTCGTGTAATTTTGGTGTCAAATTGTGATTCTGGTAACAAATTTCGTGAATTATCACAACTGCAAATCTCAGCGAGTTCTGGAAACTTATCGAACTTTATAGATTGGATAGGAAATTCTCGAGTTATGTGCTTTTCCTAGAACATTCTACAGAGGGTATATAGATTCGTCATCGTTCAATTGGGTTGTTGACGCAATACGAGTCAATGTGAATTGTGAATGCGTCAGTGGCTGTGGAAGAAATGTGATGAAAATGGAAAGCAATTGTTTAACGGAATTACTTGAACTCGAAATGTCTTCGAAACTATAAAAATAGAGATAAATAGTATGCGTTAGGAAATTTAGTTCCGAATATTTTTAAAAAAGATCTTAGATTTCGAATAGTTTTTTGTCAAGTTGAAGGTTGAAAATTTTCAATTTCTTAAGTTTGTAATGCTCAAAAACTAAGTGCTAACTATGAACAATAAGTATGAATCTGTAACTCTTTGAAAGTCAGTTTTCGAATTAAAGTTTTCGATATAATTTGAATATTTTAGTATTCTAACCTGTGTTTTCCAATGGGTGGGGATGCTGTAATATTCAAGATGTCACGAGTGTTGCAGCTCAATCTGCTTACTTACTCTTTGATGAAATGTTGGTGCATAAGTACAAGAGAGAGAGAGATATTTTATTTTGTTTAAAAAAAAATTAGTTTTAATAAACTTGGGGTTTCTAAAAAGTTTAACGATTGGTGAGGTTTGAACAGAGTATATGGAAATATACGTATTTAAGTACGTAAATGCCAGGCAAGTTTGTAGATTAACATGAATCTAAAATCCCGTCAGATTTATTTTATAAGTTTAATTTATATACCACTAAATAAGCAATTAAAATAACTTGATATAAAATATTTTGACGTGAAGTCTATGGTTGGAATATTCAGACGATATCGAGTCTAAAATTAAAAGTTCTAGCTCATTGAACTTTACTGAAGTTGTATTTTACAAAATGTTATTCATGCAAAACCATATTGACTCCATCAGACTGGAGCTACTGCTGATTTTTTTTTTTTCAGTGAACAACGCTTTGATACACTTTATAGATACATATTTTTTTCTGTAAAAAGATATTCTTATCCTGGCACATGTTTTTATTTTTAGAAAAGGGTCGTTCGATATCTACACTGTTTGTGTATATTGACAGGCAACGGATGGCGACTTTATGTAGATAAAAAAAAAACATTATTTTTTTCCCGTATTCCCGAAATCTATTAACTTTTTTCTGAGACGAAATTATTTTGCGTTTATTTTATATGAACGAAAAAGCAAACAAATGTTTTACATCATCGAAAAGGTCCAGATGTCTTAATATATTTGATACTAGCCGCCTTCGGCGACCAGCCTGTTCGCTACCCTTGAAAATTTTGACCATGGCAAACTCGCTGGCGCCATAACCCCGTGGAGTTAACAAAGTTTGTTTTAGTTTAATGACGTTAAAACTAATAATGAAATTTTAATATGAAAAATAATGTTTTAGGGGGGGGGGGGGTTCATGAAAATTGATTTGTAAAGTTAATTTTTTCTAATGTTTGTGAACTGTGAGATTCTGAGGATTTCTGTACCTGTAACCCTAGGAAAGGGATCCATTTAACGTGTACTCGCAGCCGGGATCAGCTGCTCCTATGTTTTTTATAGAGGAATGCTCCTCTATTTTGTCTTTTACATAAATAAAATTGTATCCGTTTGTCTGCATTTTTTGTATTGCATCGCAAATGAGAGAGTATTTTTGAGATTGATGATGTTGAATGTGAATTTAGTATTTAAGAAATAACGATGCTGCTTTAACCATGTTGCTCAGCGAAAAAAAGTTTTTCTTTAAAGATTGTCCCCACCACCACCCGATGCATAAATGCACCGCGATAATCTCCATAACTTTCTTTTCATATATTTTTTTATTTCTTCAGTGTTTAAGTTTTTTCATTGTGGTCCCAATGTAAACAATATAAACAATACATTGCCACAATTCAATCCAGCATAATGAGCCAAAAACCTTATAAAAAGCAAACACTAATTCAGTTTTTCATTGTTCCTAGGCCAAAGACCGTACAAAAAGCAAACACTTATTCGGTTTTTAATTGTCCCTAGTCCAAAAACTGTATAAAAAGCAATCGCTGATGGCATTAATATATTTGATATTTGCGAAATTTCTAAAAAAATATTTTAAAACTTGCGAAAATTTAAGCCCGGAAACATATAGCTAAAAATTATATTAGGAATTAGGCAGTAATAAAAAAAATTAGAATTCGTAAATATGTTAGGTATGGGTGAAATTTTAGAAAATTCCTTAAAATACTCGAAAAAATCGCGGAAATTCGCGTCGCGAAATAGTTACTGCCTTACCTATAAGTAATTGCCTTGTCCACCTATATCTGTGAGTAACAGAATGTGAGTACTAATGTTTTTGATCAGGTAGGCTATATTTATTTGCTCAGTGTGTGCGTTAGATTTTGGGAGATTTTCTTAAATTTTCTTGAAAGTAACGGCGTTGTTTTCATTATAGTAATCAATTAAAATAACCCTCATAAAAAAAAGCCATATGGGCTGTTTATGTAATAAAATTTTCTTTTCCATATCCTTATAGCATTGGAAGTGTTACTTGTAATTCTGACAGGAACTACGCTTTCATATGTTCTACATTAATGTATGCCAACAGGATTGTAATCCACGGAGCATCTATAACAGGGGTCGCCAAACTTTTTTGATCATCGACCCCTATATAATTTAAAAAACCAAACATTTTTGATCATCGACCCCTATGTAATTTAAAAAACCTTAATATTTATTAAATAATGAGTAATTATAAATAAGTAGAAATAATAAGTAAAGTAACTACAGATTTATTGCTTCTTAATCAATGAGATGGGTGTGCCTGGTGTATTTTTGCAAGGTTCGCTATATTTGGTTCAAAATTAGTCAATTTTAATCTTAAATCCCCTCGAAGCTCCACATTTAATTTATTTCTGTACTTGGTTAAGATTGAATTTACGTGACTGAAACCGGCTTCAACCATATAGGAACTTGGAAATGCTAGCATAAACGGTTGAGCTATTTCACAAAGTTTTACATATTTTTGCATTATATTTATATTTGTCCAAAATTTGCTTATTGTTAAATTTCTAAGAAGCGTCTTTGCTTCAAGATCCGATAATAATTCAGCAAGCTCATCTTGCAGGTTGATGTCCACGTTTTCAATTTGAGCAGAAAATGGCACAATAATCCAATCAGGGATGTCAATGTTTTCCAAATCAACAAAGCGCAGTTTAAAATCGTCGCTCAATTTTTGAAGATGACCTGTATATATTTCCAAGTCTTCTTCTTTTATTTCTAATTGTCGCAGATTTGTAAAATACTGATAATCCTTACGTAGCAATGAAGATCTAAATGCATTTAATTTTACTTGGAAGCCTAACAGTATTGTTCGAGCTTGAATAATTGTAACATCTTTTCCTTGCAGCTTTGTTTGGACATCATTAAATTTTCCAAACAAGTCTGCTAAATAAAATATATGGTTCTTATTGTTTTGGAGTTCATCACTCAGAACAGGGTTTATTTCGCTGAGAAATTCGGTCGTGGAGTCAAATAACTCAACTAGCCTTTGCAAGCATACACCTCTAGACAACCATCTAACTTCGGTGTGCAGAAGTAATTGGTTAAATAACTCGTCGTTTTCTTGACAAAGTTTGGAAAATAATCTTGATTTAAGAGGTTGAGCTTTAATTTGATTGATACATTTAATACAAAACTGTAAGGCTTCATGTAACTCTGGACTCAGATATTTTGCTACTAAGTTGTTTCTATGCAACACACAATGAATAGTACGTATACCGGGCACTTTTATACTTGTTTCACCCGAATAAATATTCGTTGATTAATTTATGTTCTATAAAGAAACTGATATTAAGTCAATTATAAAAAAATTCACAAATTTTACGATCATCGCGATTACGTATGTGTGATTTTCGTATTAAGAACTGTTTATTCTTCGACCCCCAATCGACCCCCTGGCTCAGATCGACCCCCGCTTTTGTTAAATAGACCCCTGGGGGTCTATATAGACCACTTTGGCGACCTCTGATCTATAAGAATATATAGCGTTCCCAGGAAAGTCGTACTGATTTGTCGTTCACCAGGCGCGAAGAGCCTTTAGTCTCCAATCCCAGCTTTTGGTATTTATTTTCATGCTGTGACATTATTTCAGTGACCCATTATATGAAAACTCATTATTTTTATTGACTAGTTTTATTTAGACTTGGACTCCTAATGTGTCAGTTTGTTGCACATTTGAGTTCAATCAGTTTGGAGGGGTTGGTACAGATCAAGATATTACTTAGCATTTTGGCGATTTAGGGAGATGGTTTAGAATATTTGAAGTATAAATTATCCTCGCTAGCGGGTTTTATTTAGTTTGCGTTATCAGAAAAAGGGTGTACCTAATTTTCGGTTACTCTACGTTTAGAACTGAGCAGGGTCTTTACGAGATTTGGCCTTTCGATGTCATAATCATGTAGATTGTATAGGGAAGTCATGAAGCATCCAAAGAACTTTGAAAGGTCCCGAAGTAGACGTGTTAAGTCTAGAGTAAAATGACTGCCTCATTGAACAAAAGTGATTGCAACGCCTTCTTCAGTTGAGAATTGAGGAAAGTATAAACAGTAATTTTGCAACAAACCGAGATAAAAGAGAATTGTTAATTGCAGTATTGTAGAGCATCGTTTAGTGTGTAGAAATCGGCATCAGGAACTCGCAAATCGCGTGCATGAAAGGCAATAAATTCTCATAATACTCTTCATTGGTTGCTAGATGCTTGAACACTGTAATTTGTAATGCTTGTTAAAGTACACGATCACATTCTTTCTCGAATTAAAATGTACATTGTTACTGACGGAAGGCATTTTGAACAGGCTGTATATTAGATTTCTGTGTTAATTATCAGGGCTGCCTATACACATTGTAGGCCCCCTATTAATTATGGGACCCTTCCATATTTTATGTCCTACATTTTGTCAATTCATTGTCTTCTCAAGATTAAATAAGACTGGACAGCCTTTGGAGACAGGGTCCTCCCACTCAAGTGGTGTGTGTCCCCATATGCACGGACCTGTTGTAAGTGTTCTTTAATTTAGAATTCATGAATAGGACAGCCAGTGTTTCTTTCAGGACTTTTTGGTCGGGGGAAGGGACAAATGAAACTTTAGGGGGCAATTTTGGCCCATATAAATATATAATTATTTATATGCAAGTTTTAACTACTATATTTACAGATACAGAAGTAATTACAATATATATATATATATATATATATATATATATATATATATATATATTTATATATATATATATTGCAATTTGGACTATATTCAGCCTCAAAATTTTATTCTGAAAATAATCGATGAGCCTCTTGGAAATTTCTAAACCCCATTCGCACGCCAATAACAGCTTTTTTTGTTCGATTTGCATCTGTTCTGTTCCAAATCTGTAGCATTAAAAAAGCAAAAGAACAAAAATTTTTTGCACCCTGAATTTATTAACTTTTCGCTGAGTAACAGAAATTATCTCCAAGTGTGTTTGTGTGTGTGTGGGGGGGGGGGAGGCGAATAAACGTCTCGGGGGGCGAGGTTCTCCACGGACGTATGCCTGAAAGAAGCACAGGACAATCGTTCGTCAATTATCTTATTGTGTCAAATAAATGCCTTCTGTAATAGTTTGTGTCAATTTCTATTATAATATAATTGGAAAATATTATAGCAGAGTTTTCATCTTAACCCCATCGGAAAGATCGAAGAATTCTCTTTCAATAAAGCCTTGAACGGAATCCATACTGTCAACAGACAAGTTATAGAGAACTCACGTGAATTCCTGCAGTGGGCGACTACACCGTTTGAAAAATTGAATGAATGAAATTAATCCCTGCATTAAATCCCGGACAACGGCGAGTGCATTTTCCGGCATACATATAAAGTGCATTTTAATTCTAAACATACTTTTTTTTATAATTTTTCAAAACTATAATCTTCTTTGCCGTATATATTCATAATTTATCACTTGCAAAAACGACTCTCTTCATTAAGATAAACCCTAGGGGACCTTTGGACATATCGCTGAGATTACTTTTACGGAAGAAACTTCACTGCATTTTATTGTGTTTCAATATTGTTACAGGTATTAAAAGAAAATCAGGAGATTAAATATACAAAAGGTATATCCAATGATACGGGAAGGAAAATCTGCATAAATGAAATGCATTAACACACTCCTCTGATGGATTCCCTGTTGTATTTCGGCGTTTTCTTGTTTTTAATTCTACCCTGCTATAAACTTTTGACATAATAGAAATTGATTAGCTGGAGGAGTTTTGAATCTTATGTATTTGAGAGGATATATATTCAGGATAATTTTTAGAAAGATTTTTGCGCTGTAAAAGAAGATTAATTGAGCATTTTATTTAGATACTAGTATTTAAACCTGCCAAAGACGGGGAAACTATTTCAAAAATTAATTTGCGATATTTTTTTAATAAGTTTTATTTTGTTAAATAATGTTTGGTGATTAGCGAAAATAGTCGCCCTAATCAAAAATTGACATAGGGTTTGTTCTGTGATCAATACTATAACTGTGCAAAGTCGAAGCCTTCCAGGTCGCCGATTGGGGGTAGCGGGTCTATTAAGGCATTTAACTCCTTCTCTATTTTCGTCCACTCTCGGCAAGAAATATAAAATATGGCTCTGTTAGGTTCTGTTCCATGATCGGTATTATAAGTGTGAAAGCCCCAGGCCGTCCGGCTCGTCCAGAGGACTTAGAGCAACAAATTGGACGACCGGGGTATTATAAGTGTGTAAAGTTTCAGTCATGAAAGTCGACGGAAGGCTTTTGGATAGTCTAAAATCACTCTTTGGAGAACCTCTATTTTTTCCGCTTTCCGGGAGGTGAACTATGATTGGCTTCGTTAGGCTCTGAATCGTAATTGATACTAGTATAAATGTGCAAAGAATCAGTGTTACAGGCTGGCCCGAAGGGGCTTCCGGGGGACCTATATACTTTTCTAACCCCACAATTTCTTCGGCCCCGAGTGGGAAATAAAATCTGGTTCACTTAGCTTTTGCCACAATGTTAATGCTATAAGAGTCTGAAGATTTCGCTTTCCTGGTTATAATCGAGCTTTTAAAGGGTATGAAAAAATATATAAAGACGTTATACTCGTATAATTATTATTAGTATTTGGTAAATTAATTTTTACATTTGATGTCGTTTCTTTTGATTATCTCTTTCTGCATTTTTGTAAACTATGGGATGACCTATACATAGAGATTTTATCGATGGCGTTTTATAACAGACACCAAACACTGCACATATCTTGAAATCTTTCTGACTTTTAATACGCAACCGTTAACATCTAGAACCTTTATCAAATTGTTTCGAAACATCAAGTTTCCGGAAGGAAATACTTTTAGGGTTTAAATTTCTTTTTGTGTAAGAATTGGGTTACAAAATCGGTCTTACAAGTATGCTTATTAGAACTGAAGAAAGTAAGTCTAAAAAACACTGTTTTTATTTTACACATTATAGATTATTTTGTATATAAAAAATTGAGCAGGGAAGCATGTTTTAAAACTGAGGGTTGAAATACTATAATATGAAATTCTTTAAAAATTCCAATAACTTTGTAAAGAAAGATCCATAGGTGTGTACGTTTAGTCAGTCTATAAAAGTGATTATGTTCGATCAAGTAAACGTGATTGCAGCGCTCCAACCGGAAAATTTAAAAGTTAGGTTAATAAAGTGGGGGGGGGGGGCAAAGAGAGATAGACGAAAACAGTCAATTGCAAAGTTGTAGATCATCTTCTAATGGGTAGGAGTCGACATTAAAACTGTCAGAAAAGGCATTTATTTGACATAATGCGGTTATTTGCGAACTTGCTGTCATATTCTTCTTCAACCCAGATCGTCCGACCTACCTGATGGTCTAAGGTATCTGTGTGGACGACCGGGAAACGCCATCCAATTTAGACCGGAACCCAGCGGGGTAGACATCCACAGGGACCGAAGCTTCCTTCGCTTACCACCAACCTCTCGGAAAGACTTATGGACTAACATATTTAGCGTGTCCGTACTCCGTGTGAACACGGCGACAGTTTGGGCGGAGGTGGGAATCGAACTCGGGTCGTCTGAGTGCAATCCCCGTTCGCTAACCACTGGACTGTCGCACCCCCGCTGTGGTATACAGGAGTGCTAAAATAAACTTGCATCACTTATATGCACAGGAATCTAACGTACAGTTTGTTTAAAACAACTTTCGTTAGCAACAATGCCCATTTGAATTCGAGAAAGTATATGGCCGCAGGCTTACAAATATTGCAGGTGTATATGCACTGGTGATACTATTTCTTATATATATATTTATTGCCTTACATATGCGCCTTTCCTTTTCCTTTTGCTGTCGATTGCTATTCATAAAATAATGCTTTACAACTTTGTAATTGGCTTTTCCCGTCTATCTCGCTTTGATAGAGTTCGTTATCCTATCGTTTTTAAGTCTTCGCTACGGACACAGCAATGGCTTTTTTGCGATATATATTATAGACTAGAACGAATTGCCCGCCGTTATCCGGGTCATTCCTGGGTCTTTAAGTACCTCTGAACCAAATTTCATGGCCGTACGACGCTTAGGTTTATCGCTATAGACTGCACACCTAGACACACACCCAGAGATATCTTCTTTTACTCTGTAAGACAATAGACGTAAACCCCAAATCTCCAAGAACTACTTATACTGCGTTGATCAGACCCAACCTCGAATATGCAGCACCTGTTTGGGCACATGTTTCTGAGACAGCATTGAGCAAACTCGATAAGAGCTGCCAAAATTATATCTGGAGCCGTTTCATCCACTAATAACATTGAGACAGAACGTGGAGTGTGGACTCCCGACTCTCTTACAGAGAAGAAAATATCTTACAATTAAGTTCACAAATGAAGCCAGGAGTAGAGATTTAGAGCACATCTCCAGAAGGACTTTTGATGGTTGGAGTAATAGGTCAAGTCTTAAGGTCATCTACTCTGAAATATGATGGTGAAATCAGAGAAATTCTTGACCTCAGGCACAATTCTCATATTGTTCTCCAGGAGCCCAACCTATCCTCCTGTATCCCCAAGAACATCAAGGTTAAACTGGATCTTGTGGAACAATGCACAAAAACGGAAATTGAAACTGCTTTCAGGGCTAAGGGAACTTCAGGGCAACTTTCAGGGTTACAGAACAATCGAGTTCTATTCGAGAGCCGATTTGGTACAAGTATACACATACGGTTCATCAGACGGAGACTATCCTTAAGGGAGATGCCGGCATTCATATGGCCCCACCGGATGAAACAACTCGACTCCAACGTTATGGAGCTGGCAATATCGTGTCTAACTTTACTTGTAAATTAATAGCGATCCGGGAGTCCCTGAGAGAATACATCCATCTAACTGAAATAAACAGGGCAAAGGGACTTGTAATCTACAGTGACTCAAAATCTGCCCTTGAGGCAATTCTACTAGGACGCTCAAGACTTACTCAAGATATTCACCGACAGCTAGATACAATAGACCAGATGGGAAAGGCATGCATTTTGCAATGGATGCCTGCACATGTCGGAATTGAGGGTAGTGAGGCAGCAGATGAATTGGCTAAAGAGGCGAGAACTCTAAACAGTAACAACACAAACCTCGTCACCCTAGATGATGCAAATGATATTGCCAGATATAGATTCAGGGAAAAATCTATCAAAATAAGTCACCAGAAATGTGAAATCAATGCATATAAAGAAATCACAAAGACCATTACCAGACTGAGAACTTGTCACCTCGGTGGCATGAAAATTAATGAAGACGGTACCAGGACATATAAGAACTGCAGAAATTGCCCTAGGGAGGGGCTTTCTCCAGGACATATCTTTACATGTCCGGATATTCCTGCAGCGCTGCAAAGCTTATTAGAATTCCCTTTCCGGGGTGAATTTTAAACTGAGAGAATAGTGGATCGGGCAAGGGCAGTGATTCACACACATGGATCTATTTGACTTCAAAGTGGACACTGCATCAACCAACCAACCAACCAAGGCAATAGACCTAATGTGTACACTCATTAACCTTCCCTTACAAAGTTATTGGGGTATTCAAAAACTTTTCTTAGAAGCCCTATATAAAATACAAGAAATACAAGAAAGACGACATTTTACTGTACGGATAAAATATGAAGATATTTAAATAACATTAATTTTTTTATGTAATGCAGTAAACCAATAACTTAATATCGACAAAACTCCTAAACTTGTGTGCATTAAAATTCCGTTCTACAAAATGACTGTAAATTAAATTACCTTTTGAAACTATTTCTCTCGGAAATAATTTTCTCTCCATAATGCGAGAGAAAGAAATCCATCTCTATATTTTTATGCTTTTGCCAGAATGGCAACATTCTTGCTGTGCCCGGAGAAGTTTTTACACGTTTGAATACAGGCAGACGATTTTCTTCTCATTTATTCTATTGAAAGCGTGATGGATGAGGCTTAATATCGAGGATATGGAAACTATTTGTAGTTCATCAGACATAGAAAGAAAAAAAAGTTGAATATTTAATCTTAAAATATTTAGTTTATTTAGTTTTGTCATTCTATGGTCGTTTTCGCACTTGCGGATTTATTTGATTGGGACCACTAAAAGTGTACTTGCCTGTCACTTCAAGTGGCTTTCATATCACTAATATCATCCATACATATTCAAGAGTTACTTTTCGTTTTCGAGATTTGAATCCAGCAACTGTGGATACCGATGCACAACCTATTATAAAATACACATTTTATTATAAAATCATATTCTGTATAGTGAAGTGACACTTGGGTACAGTGACACTTATGTATATGTCAGATTTGATGACACTTGCGTACATGTCAAGGCTTTTTCAAATGTAATAAGTGCAGCATAAGAAAATTGGTAATACTGGCATTTATATTAGATTTTTCTTGTTACATAATTTTCCTTGCCATTTCCATCACGTTTCCTTTTTAACACTTTTCAACACAGTTAAAAAGTGTTTATGACTTTGTTCATTCTGTCTGTCTTTCTACCCGTTCGCACGATAACTGTGTAAAAATGACTTTATCAAAATGAAATCGTAGTATGTTGTTGAGACGGTCTGTGGGGCATGTGGGAATGTAAATGAATAATGTCATCCAATTAGTTTCGGATTGAACCCGGGTTGGTAAAAGTGAAATATATTGAGCTCTATGGGACCTAATTTTTCAAACGTTTTTTAAGCGAAGTTATAATTCACATATTGCTTCGAAAATTTTAAATAATATTCAAATTATTCATAAAAAATATAAAAAATTCAAAATATGTTCGGTTGTCTTTAAAATAAAAATTAAAATAATAGTTACACCCATATTATAAGAACAGATCACGTGACCTACTTCAAAATAAAATATGGTATTCATCTTTTTTTTTCCAGTGTCAAAATCGTGATTTTTAAAATTCTTTAAAATTTGTATTTAGTGTTGTATCCGTCCTAAAACCGCTTTATATTTGCTTATTTTCTCTGCATCTACATTCTGTACCAAAGCAATTACAGTATCTTTGAGTTTAAATGGTCATCAAACTTTGATTATTTCTACAACGAAGCCTAATTTTAATGGATGCAGAATGTAAACAAGTGATTGTAAGATGTGTTGTATAAGAATTGCTGAATTATTTTCACGCAAAATTATCTAGGTCTGGAATAAAAGTGATATAAGTGAAATATTCATACCTTACATCTTTCTGGTAGGTCGGACGGTCTGGGTTTCAACAGAGAGCCAGACGATTTAAATTTCGATGACGTCATTTGATTAAAGTACTTTTCTTTTGGATGAAGTTTCAAGTTTTCAAATATAATAAATTATTTTAGTACTGTGATAATTTAAAATATATCGGCGCTGAATGTATCGCATTTTAGAGATGTTTAAATACAATTGCACTTCAGTTGGAAAACGTTTCATAATCGATGCTTTATGCATGATTGATATTTCTTGTTGTGGTGAGGTGGATTTTACACATAAATACAATGAATATTAAACACTTAAATACATTACCGATACTCACCAAATAGTTCCACCAGGCTCAAGCGCGTTAAAGTATAGTGGGGTCCGATTGCACCTAAGTACATTGCGTTTGCTAAAACAATTAATCACTCCCCTTTTTTTGTGGCCAACTCACAATTTATTTATAGAACACATGAAATCTCAATTTAAACATTAAATAACAAAATGCACAATTTAAATGAGTTCCCAATTTACCTAAGCTTGACCTCAGGGTGCACAGTTTATTTAGCATTAATTTGCATATTTATCTTATTTATCATCCAAGTTGTAATTAATTACTTTTGGTTAAGAAAACAATATATATATATATATTCAATTTTACAAATCTCCCATTTTAGCATAACTTTGCCCTTACACTATTCGCTCACACAAATTAAGCTTAAACATTCATATACACATTTTAAAATCAATATATAATTCTCATACCTTCATTACATACGAACTCCACTGAGTGCTGTAGCTGACCTCTGCACGTTGGAATGGGTGGCACGATTAATTGAAGTTTGGTTCATTTATTTGAATAGTTCATGAAAAACAGTCTGAGAAAACACCGTTGCGTATCATCAGGTGACGAAAATTTTTGCCAAGTATTGTTTTGGAGATGGGCACACTGTCCACTTCCCTTCTCCTCCTCTTAATTTCGGTTCAGTCCCAGCGGCTCTTGAGTGAGCATGCGTACAGGTTTCACCGAAGTTCACGATCAGATATTTTGTAGAGATTGTCTGCTGCTTAGGAGCCCTGGATTGATGCTCCGCAAACACTCCTTACACGCAGTATTACAGTTACCACGGCTTAAATGCAGCTAAAGGAGCAAAAGGTCCTACACCGCGCCGTTTTGGAGGCAGAGCTGTGTTGCACTGCAACCACAAACAATGACGATGGGCACACTGTCCACCTGCCTTCTCCTCCTCTTAATTTCGGCTTAAGTCCCAGCGGCTCTTGAGTGAGCATGCGTACAGGCCCTTGCCTAAAGAGTGGAGATCAGATACTTTATTTGTAGAGATTGGCAGCTGCTTAGGAGCCCTGGATTGATGCTCCGCAAATATTCCGTACACACAGTCTTACAGTTACCACGGCTTAATGCAGCTAAAGGAGCAAGGTCCTACACCGCGCCGTTTGGTGGTAGAGCTGTGGGTACTGCAACCAATTAAAAACATGACGACCTTCTTCCATTTTCTGGTCGCCACCGCCCGAAGAAAATGCGCCCTCGCGCTGAGTTAGGCTCGTCTCGTCTTGGCTACGAGTCGCCTTCTTTACCGGACTCACTACATCGGTTCCTCGGCAAAGGCATTTGCCGCCCGAGATAGGGACCGCGGATGCCGGGTCAGAGATGCATAAAAAAAATGCATGCCGGAGCGGACTTCACAAAACCACAAGTGCCACGCACTTGGAGTGCTCTCTACTCGAGCTCAGAAAAGCAACTGACGATTTTTTACATTTCTAAAACTTCCAGAAATTTTAACCAAGGGGAACGACAAAAATACAGGGAGGAAGTCCCCCCCTTCCCATTCGCTGTTTCCCAAAACGCAAAAAAAAAGGCGGTCCAAAAATGCTTCACACCATTGGTTTTTGAAGCGACGCTCATTTTTTATGCGCTCCACTCAAACACAAGAACCAGAGGGCATTCAAAACCAGGGTGGTCCAAAAGACCGGACACCGACGCGCGCCACACCTGACAGGGCTATAAATTTTCAAAGATTTGTAGCTCACTTTGACATTTTGCTGCAATTAAATCTCTGAATATTTACAATCCATGTCAGTGCGCACACAACCCAACGGCGCCAAAAATCCCAATTCCGTCTGTGCAAAGGCCTAGCTATCTACATAAAACAACAACATAGTATACATTTCAATATATTTACACCATTCCCTTTTCCCAGGGTTATGTATAAAAAATATGTGATTGTCATACCACACTTGTTATTAATATACTTAGTAAGGCTCGCGAGCATTTTGCTCGTAAGTAATTTAAAACACCAGGTTTTTTCATGGTACATATACTACAATAAAATACAACACTCAATCACTGCCTGTGTAGCCACAACATATAAGGAGGTATTTTATGTGTTGTAAATAAGTTAAAAATGAGTCCAATATCCAGCTATGTATCATAATCTGATATCCTAATTAACGTTGAACTCTGGAATACTGCTCTTTATATATAGATGACAATATACTGATAGTGGCAAATGTTATATATTTTAATTTTTATCTATTTTTATTATATATATATATATTTTGTTCCTTAAAGGCATTTCAATTCACTTTTTCAAAATGTATTCTAATTCAGCAATATAAGCTTTCAACACTTCTTTACATCATGGGTCGTTTCAGAATGCAGCAGGGTTTTCAATCCAGTTTGATTCCAATCCAGTTTGATGCACATTTCAGAGGAGGTTCGGGAGGGTGGATTTTGGTGTTTCTCTGCGATGATCTTAGCGGCTCTGTATAATATATTTCTTTCTAATTGCCCTGTCTGACTTATTAAATGAATTAAAGTATCAAAATATGTTTAATGCAGAATATTATTTTATTTGATAAATTTGTTATTTAGTGACTAACTGTTAGCCTTTTGCTTGCTGGTGGGACAGCGTCAATCTCAAACGAAGAACCTCCCAAAAAGACAGGTGTTTGACATACCCTATCCCAAACAGTTCGACCCCCTTTGCAGACATTGGCGTTATCAATGTCTGAAAAGGGGTCTCGAACTGCTTGGGATAGGGTATGTCAAATACCTGTCTTTTTGGGAGGGAGGTTCTTCGTTTGGGATTGACGCTATCCCAACCGTAAGCAAAATGTTAATACTGATGAAATAGAACTGTCATACTATAGAAACATTATATAAAACATTAGTTGAAACTTCTGTTTTAAATATTCTGTAATTAAAAATACTTCGTTATTAGTTACAGCATAAACATTTTGTTGAATATATCAACAGATTTCTTAAGTCTCCTTATTCTGAATTGTCACGATACTTATCATTACTCTACCAAACTACGAAAGTACCCATGTTGTAAGCAAGTACACCCCCCATTCTATACTTCTTCAACTCAGACTATCCGACCTACTCGAAAGTGTAAGGTATATGTTTGAATGGCCGCAAAGTGCCGCATAATTTAGACCAAAACACTGTGGGGTTGGCATTCAAAGGGACCGTACCCTTCTGCCCTTGCCACCAACTTCTCGGAAGGACTTACTGACCCACATATTTAACGTGACCGTACTCAGACTGAACACAGAGACAGTTTGGGCAGAGCCGGGAATCTAACACGGGTCGTCAGAGTGTAATCTTCTATATTGCACCTGCTAGATTTAGGAACGCCTTGACATGCTCACAGATGCTACCAAATTTGACATACACGCAAGTGTTATTGTATGCAAGTGCCACCAATTCGTTCCGAATGCAACCGTGCTCAAACCGACTTTAAAATTAAAAGACATGCTTATTCTCCCATAGATTTAATTAGGAAAACATCTGAAAGACCAACGTCATAATTATCGGATTTTTAATCTTATTCAAGGGTCAAAATAACTTTTAACTTAACCAAAATCATCTGTCAGTCCTCATCTGTCGGCAATAGCTTCAAAGACTGCTGAAAAAAAAAATCGTTTTAAAATTCTACTAAATTATTTCTGTGAATTAATTAAATTTGTAAACTGCTTCTGGATTCATAATTGGTGGGATTACAAGTGCATTGAAAAGCGAAGATGAAGTGGTGTACGTTAAGAAGTTTGACAATTTATTTCTTCTTGAATTTGCACTTTTGCGATACAATTTTTTTACAGTTTGACAACATTTTTAATTTTAAAATCGCTAGAATTTAATTTTAATCGCTAGAAAGTTTGTATAAAAATTTTATTTTTTAAATGTTTTACAAAAATCTTCACACTATTTAAAATTACTATTGCACAATTTCCTACCTTGAAGCATTTTTGCTGTTGGAAATATGTGTCTACAAAGAAAAATAAGAAACATCCAGTGTTTATTTTTTTGATACACCGTGCGTATAATAAACAAAACTTAACATATATACAACCTTGCAGTCCAATAAAACAAAAGTTAAATTTTTTTTGATATTTTAAAAGAAATTCAACATTCTTGATCCAAACAAATCAACAAGGTAATACCACAAGCTGTTAATATTGTTCGCATGTGTATTAAAATACAACACAGTTTGCCACCAAAGTAAACAAATTACCTATGATATTATTTTCCCCCAAAGCAGTTCTTGCGTGGAAGGAAATCCATCTTCATTTTTTATAGTTTGCAGAATGGCAATATTCTTTCAGCGCCCGTGGAAGTTTTGTTCCAGATTATATCCTGTCAGACGATCATCTTGTCGAAACGTTTTATTTTTTATTTTTATTCAGGGTAAGTAGCAAAAGTGACAGGTAGGGAATCATTGATTGCATTTTGTTTGCAAGTTTAATATCGAGAGTATTGCAAATTACTTTTGGAGCACGACAGATTAGAATTTTTTAGAATAATTCCGTAACTCTTTAAAAGATCAGAAGATGTTGGGAAGTACGATCAGGTGGCATGATCGTCGCATGTCTCCAAATTTTCAATCTAGGAATCTAAAAGTTTCACTGGGATGTTTCACATGAATCTTACGTAAACACAAAATATGGATATTTATGTAACCTGCTTTTCAGAATCAAGGAGGTGTTGAATGACTGATCGGCAAGATTTTTGTGTCCTTGCAGCCCATTGATCTAGGAATATGAAAGATTACAGAGATGTTTCTCTCAAGTCCATAGATAAGCATCAATGAACAACACTTGAAAGGATACAGGGATATTTATCAAGACTGTAGATAATCAGCAATGGATAACACTTGAAAATATACAGGGCTATTCCTTAAGGCCATGGATAAGCATCAATGGACAACACTTGAAAGGATACAGTGATATTCCTCAAGGCCACAGAGAAGCATCAATGAACAACGCTCGTAGTCCACCACTTCGGAGGGAAGAGAAGGGGGATAATCGAGCGACGTAATTACCAATACTACTCGCTCTAGAGAAATGATTTTTACATGTTTCTTATTGGTCACAGGTAAACGTTAAGGGATATTTTCGCAGCTAAACTACAAAGGATAGAAAGCCAGATGAAGAAGGGCATGACTGCCGTATCCTTGAAACCCTTCAAGTAAAAAACTTTTCATTTTATAGGGATTTTCCTCAAGAATAATGCGAACACCAAGAATGTATATTTTCATAACATATCATAATGTGGGTAAGAAAGGAGGATGGGGTGGCTGGACTTTGGCGGAGCACCAGCACATATGACGGCAAGAAACCCTGTGAATAAAGAGTTATATAACGTGATCAGAGGACGAAAACCTTTGCCAAATGAAAACAGTAATTTGAGAAAATGATTTTTACATTACTTTATTCGAATGCTTTTTAAGTATTTTTATGAAGTAGCTCATTTTATCTCCCGGACCAGCTTCCTGCATTTAATTATATTCCTGCAATTAATTTGGTTTTCGCAGTCTGTTATTCGCAATTATTTTTACTTTCTTACAGTATAGAGAAAGTATTGTTTGCACGAATATGTTCGAGTTTTCGATGCCAATGTATGTTTTAGGACTCCCTGAACACGTTTTGATGTCTGTCAGTGATGTCTGTCTGTAGTCTATTTATTGTGTACACGATAGGCGCCATAAATATTAATGACTTTTTACAAAACTTTTATCTAGCCTTGTTAATGAAGAATCTGGAACTACACAGAATTTTTTGAAATTCGGACGAAAACTTTGAAATTTTATATTTTCTTAACGTAGCAGCATACAATGAAATTTTACGTAACAATGCATATATATTTATGTCTCAATGATCATGAAATTTAACAGTTTCAATCACTGTAGTAAAAAATAGCAGCAAAACAGTCCGTGACGTCATTAGTCCCTCTCGGAAGGGCAAGTTACCCCTCCGAGCAGAACATTGTCGAATTTGGTATCAATCGAAATATTTTTTCAAGCCTTTTAAAAGGAAGGGTAACATACTATAATGATGATTATTGGACTAACAATAGAGATTTTTCGAAAGTTTTCTTGCAAAAGAAAAGTCAAAAGCTATTTGAAAATGATGGAGGAGAGGCGAGTTGAGCCACAATCCAATTAGTTACAACAATTTTTGCGTATGTTTTTAAAATTTAATGGGAGAGGATGCTCATGTCTTCCGATACTGGTTATTTGTTTATTTCGTCATAAAGCACTTAAGTTCATTATTTTACTCACAATTAAGAATATAATACAAAATATGCGCAGAAAGTAAATGATCTCGGAAATTGCTCGAGCTGCATCAACTAAAGTCGTAAACATTTACGTACTGCATCAACTCTTACGTTCATCAGCAGTTACTTTTTGCATATATAGACATACATTTCTTAGTTCAGCAGTCTTGTATTAACTTGTATTTTTTAACTAGTTGTATCAAAATTTGTTTAAATTGAGTTGATGAATTTGCTCATACAGCTTTCTGAAACCGAAAATTTTCCTTTTTTGATACACTACGACCAAAAGTATTAGGATACCCCTCAGGAGAAGTGGATGTGGCTGTGTACATCATAGAACGAGATTAAAGTGAGCACCACAGCCTCGGACGGTCATAAACGTGCGTTAGAAAGACAATGAGTAAGTCGGCAGAGCTGAGTGAGTTTGTATGTGGCATGATAATTGGATGCCATTGTTGCAACAAATGGGTTCATAATATTTCGGCATAGGTGCAGGTGTCTCAATCAACTGTAAATGATGTAGATTCCAGATGTGTTCATTTTGCAATGACAACTGCAGACAAGTTACAGGAATTCACAGATCTCACTTGTCGAACCCTGATGAGGGTGGTGTTGAAGAATCGCAAGGCCCCCGGTCGCAGCAGTCACTGGTGAGTTCCAAAATACATCTTGCATCGTCTGTAGCACCAAGACTGCTCGTCGGGAGCTAAAAAAATAGGTTCTACAGTCATGCAGCCGCTCACAAGCCCAATATCAGCACGGTCAATGCGAAACGTTGGTTGCAGTTGTGCAAAGCCCACCGCCATTGGACTGTGGAGCAGTGGAAACAAGTACTTTGGAGTGATGAATCCCGCTATACTGACTGGCAGTCCGACGGACACAGTCTGGATTTGGTAGATGCCAGGCGAACGCTTCCTGCCCGAGTGTGTTGTGCCAACTATAAAGTATGGTGGCGCTGGCGTCATGGTTTTGGGCTGTTTTTTGTGGTTCGGCCTGAGCCCCTTAGTTCCTGTGGCGGGAAATATGAACTCTGCAATCAATGTTTGTTAACATTCTTGATCCTCCTGCACTTCCAACTCTCTGGCAATAATTCGGGGAAGGATCGTTTCTGTATCAATAGAGTAACTGTTCTGTCCTTACAGAGAAGGCTGTGAAGACGTGTTTTGTAGAGATGGGTGTTCAAAAATACACTGGCCTCGACAGAACTCCGATCTGAATCCCACTGAATACCTCTCGGATGAATTGGAAAGCAGAATACGTGCCAGACCAAATCGCCTATCTTCACTGGCCAGACTCACTGCAGCTCTCATCGCCATATGGAAGGCAATTCCTGATGAAATACTTCGAAAGCTGGTGGAAAGTCTCCCCAGAAGAGTGCAAACTGTGATTGATGCAAAAGGTGGCTCAGCGTTCTATTAATATGTATGAAACGCTTCTCTGATTCTACAACGGTAGATGTCGGGATATTTTTGGCCATATATTGTGTCAGAAGGATTTAGCGCTCGTGTAGGTTTATTCACTGAGAAGTGTTTTATACTTTTTTGCAGTTCATTTTATGTCTTTCTACATTATTTCTTTCATTATGTCGAATTTTTATTTGGAAAGTATTTTTTTTAGGTCATCTGATGCAACAATTTATTGACGTGTTCTTGTCTTTACTTGTGTTGTTGCTATATATTTTTATCCTGAAGAAATAAGTTGCTTTTTGCCTCAACCGGATGTCACTATTTATTACTCAACATTCTATTTTGCTATCGCGTTTTTTATTTTTCGATTTTTAATAGACAGACACTTGCCCAATTGTTCTCCCATCTCTAACTGCCAGATTGTGAACACTTTTGCCATCCCCTGGTGCACCAGAGAGGGCGGAACACACTACGCTTTCAATGGGACACCACAATATCCATGCCCGCAAGTGGGGACTAGAACCCAAAACTCGGCAATCAAGAAAGCGCGAGGAAAATGGTTGTCTTAGACCTCTAGACTACCTGGCATATTTTCTTTGTTGATTAATTTAGACAGCAGTTGGAGCGAATTTTGATATTAACCAACATCTAAAAACAAAATTCTGAAAAGTAGTCTTGGATCAACCAGTAAATAAATTCTAAAAGACGAACTATATTTTGGGCGAGCATTAAAATACCATAAAACAGATTGACCGAAAAGGTAAACACATTATCTTGGATAATATTTCCCCCCAAAATAGTTCTTGCTGGGACATTCTCCCGCAAAGAAATCCATTTCCATTTTTTTCTTCTTTTTCTTTGCAGAATGGCAACATTCTTGAGGGGCCTGGGGGAAGTTTTCCCGAATTTGTATCCAAGAAGAGGATTTTAGCGATGCATTCTTTTCATCATTCCATTGCGAGAGTGATGGATGACGCCATTGATTGCATTTTCAGGTTGGAAATTATTCCCCTAGGCATTGGCAGAACTAGGATCGGAAATTTAAGTTGCAGAGAAAATACTTTTTTCTCACTCGTATATTGAAAATTTTGATAATTTAAAAATGTTTTGACTAGAGGTTTGTGTGCTGAGTGAATTTGTTATAAAAGTTGAAATACATGATTCCGAGGAAAGTTCTTAATCACCAACACAATTTTGTAAGGAAAGGCCCATAAGCGTACGCGTTAGGTCTATCTTCAGTAAAGTGACCATGCCCTATCGAATGCCCGATCCTGCAGGGCCTCTAGCAGAAAATTTAAATAGATAAGGTAACAAACTCTGCAGTAAAGCAAGATAAACGATAAAGGCCAATCACAAAATTGTAGAACATTATTTAATGAGTAGGACAATGGGTAGTAAAACTATGTAATGAGTCTGTACCGAGAAGTAAAACTTTTACAGACAGTATTTGTTTGACACAATATGCTTATTAGAAAATGACTGTCTTATTCAAGAACGATATAATAAACAACACATACCTAAACAGAAATCTTGTTTAAGGTATGTATCAAATGCTCTTAGTCAAAAACGATACACGTTTGAATTTCAGAAAGAATATAACTGCGTACTTTCACACACATTGTAGTCAACAGTTACCTTACACCTTTCTGGTAGGTCGGACGGTCTGGGTCTCAACACACATTGTAGTCGTCTCCGTACTAAACGCACTGACTGTACAACTTTTTGACAGAAATTTGATACCTTCTATATACATGTCTCATTCTTTTTTTATCTTCATTTTATACTCATTAGACGATGTTCTACAACTCTGTGATTGGTTTTTAGTCTATCTCGCTTCGTTTCCGAGTCCGTAACCATAACTTTTTAAAATCTTCACTAGGGCCACCCCAATCACTTTTATTCGATCGGCCATAGTCACTTTATTACAGAACGTGTACACCCATTAACCTGTTTTTACAAGGTTGTTGGGGGTACTTAAGGATTCATGAACTTTGTATAAAGTTGAAATATTTCTGTACATTAAAAATAATCATGTATTAAGCAGTATATTTCATTTCATACATACTTCTCCATCTTCTTTTCTGTATTTAAATTCTCAGAGCTCATTTGTTATACTTTGCTTTGTGATTCTTTGAAGCAGCGGTAACGTAACCACTGATGTAATGTAGCATGTTTTTTAGCACGTGGTTAACCTATCCTTTAAAGTTGAGATCTTGAGTTATTTGCACGACACACTCAAACCTAAACGCTTTCAAAGTGATCGTGGGCTTTTACTCTTATTTGTGCAGCAATTTACGTTGAACTTTGTTATTGTAGCGTCTACGTTATCTAAGTTACGTATAATCTAAAGTATTTACACACTGGATAAAATCAATTTTTTTCCTTATCTAAAGCAAAGTAAATATTTTTCAATTTAAATAATTCTCAAATTGTGATGAAATATAAATTGAGAAATAAAGCTTAAACACATAATTGATAATATGTATCAGCGGGAAAAAACATTCTTCATGATAAAAAATACAGCCAAAGAGGGTTTTCATCCCCTTTTCTTTTACTTTTCTTGCTTTGTTTTATGCGGCTGTTTAACATTTTACTCTTGAAGAGGCTGTTTGAATACGTAACTGGTTGATCCATATTATTAACCAGTAGTATACCCGTTCTTCGTAAGGAGTATATAATATAAAGAAACTTAAAATTCACGAACATGTGCAAATTCCTATAATATACTAAATGACATTGTTAATCAAATTATTCTATTAAAATATTTAATGTAATGATTCTAAAAAGAAAGTTAAGAATATCTGTTCTCGCTGTACAAAATTATCTTCATGGGCAGATCTGAGGAATAAAACATCCTAGTCCCATTTGTAAACAAATTTACACAAAATAAAGTTGAACCAATACATGAAAAATAAAAGCTCTAAAATTGTATGGGACCCGTATTACTTATATTCGCGAATATTATAAGGTATACCCGTGTATTAGTAGAAGATTACACGTACTACAACATATGAGTTTCTAAAAGCTTTGCCAAAATAAAACAGATGGCGTAATAAATTGAAAATATTAATAATCCCGTAATCTTTAAACCTAAAAGCCGTAATTGATTCCAGTATATGTCAATATACCTGTACTACTTATATTCTCGTAGATTAGAAGGTATATCCGTGCATTTCTAGAAGATTACTCGTGCTACGTATAATATGAGTTTCAACAATTTTTGTAAAAATAAAACGACGCAATAAATTAACAAGAAAGATCAATCATGCTTAAAGCATTGATTATGAAACACTTTCCAACTTCAATGCAATTTTATTTAAACATGTCTAAAATGCAATACATTCCTCGGTAATATTTTAAAACTTATCACAATACTACATTAATTTATTATATTTGAAACCTTAAACCTTCATCGAAAAAAATTAACTTCATTCAAATGACGGCATTAAAGTATAAATTGCCTGGTTTAAACATCTCTAAAATGTGATACATTCCTCGGTAATAATTTTAGAATTATCATAATTCTACGATAATTTATTATATTTGAAAACTTCATCGAAAACAACTGAAATTCATTCAAATGACGTCATAAAAAAATAACACGCCTAGCTCTCTCTATAAAAGCAACATTTCATTCATAAATAATTCCCCCATTCATGTCATTCATCACAATACTATAATAATTTATTTTATTTAAAAATTAAGACCATTGAGCTACAAGTAAACTCTATGCGTAAAACTTCATCGAAAAATATCGTCCGTCTCTTTCTAAAATTAATGAATATTTCATTCACATTAGCTAAGCAGACTCCATGGACTAAATGATTTTGTGTTAAAGAATTACAGCGATTCTAATACAACTCATTTTACATATTTTGCTGTTTACATTTTACATAGGCGAAAAATAGGCTTAATAGTAGAAATAATCAAATTTGGAGGAGCATTTAAACTGAAATATATTGTCATTGCGTTGTTTCAGTATGTAGATGCACAGAATTTAGGCAAAAATAAAGTAGTTTTAGGACGGATACAACACTCAATATGAATTAAAAAGAACTTTAAAAATCACGATTTTGACACAAGATGGATGCCATATATCATTTTGAAGTGGATCATGTGATCGTTTCATATCATGGACACGTGATCGCTTCATATAAGAGGTGTTATTATTATTTTAATTTTTATTTAAAAAACAACTGAATATATTTTGCTGAATTTTTTTTTATATATTTTATGGAACAATTTGAATATTGCCTAAAATTTTCGAAGCAATTTGTGAATTTTAAATCCGCTTAAAAAATGCTTGAAAAATTAGTTCCCATAGGGCTCAATGTATTCCATTTTTTCAACCCGGGTTCAATCCAAAACTAATTGGGTGATATTATTCATTTATATTCCCATAGGTCCTATAGACCGTCTGAACAACATACTAAAATTTCATTTTGATTAAGTCATTTTTACGGCAGTTATCGTGCTAACGGACAGACAGACAGACAGACAGACAGACAGAGAGACAGAATGAACAAAGTCATAAACACTTTTCAACTTTGTTGTAAAGTGTTAAAAATATCAATAATCACCGAATCAATAATCCCTGAAATTATCAATAATAGTAATGTTTAAATCTGAAGACCGTAATGGATACAATCCAAATAAAAATTTAATATCCGTGAAATTTATTTTATATACATTTCGTTATTATTTAAATCTGAAAAGATTTAATAAAAATCGTCTGTTGCATAAACACATTGGATTTAATTCTGTTAAGCAACATGATATAAATTTCTTCATATAAATTGATGAAAAAAATATCGTCTGTATAATGCTATCTCTATGGAAGGTTTAATTGTTCGTTTTTAACACTTTACAACAAAGTTGAAAAGTGTTTATGACTTTGTTCATTCTGTCTGTCTGTCTGTCTGTCTGTTCGTTAGCACGATAACTGCCGTAAAAATGAGTTTATCAAAATGAAATTTTAGTATGTTGTTCAGACGGTCTGTTGGACCTATGGGAATATAAATAAATAATATCACCCAATTAGTTTTTTATTGAACCCGGGTTGAAAAAATGAAATACATTGAACCCTATGGGACCTAATTTTTCAAACATTTTTTAAGTAAATTTAAAATTCACGAATTGCTTCGAAATTTTTAGGAAATATTCACATTATCCCATAGAATATATAAAAAAAAATTCAGTAAAATATGTTAAGTAGTTTTTTAATTAAAAAAATTATTTAATATAGGGAAAAAAACAAATTCAATTAAATTCTGACTTTGGGATATCTTCCAGAAAGAAAAGAGAGAGATATTATATAATAAATATCTCTCCATTTGTTTAAACGTTTTGCATATGGGAGTGGCATCATATTTTAAAATAAATTTGGTTGATAACAATTTTTCATTTTTTTAAAATTTTATATAAATCTTCATGATAAATTTAATTGATGGCATTTTAAATGCACTTTACTACGTCCTAGAGAGTTAAAATTTGGTACACAGCTTAAATTTGTTGAACATTTTATTCGACAAAAATTTGATGGATCTTTAAATATAGATCATACATTTTTTTCGAAATGGCCTGAAAATAATCCCCGTTCACTTCTATAAATCATTGGTGTAATATTGTTAAAAATTCTGATGTGGACAGCACATGTCTTTCTCTGCAGACTCATATTCGTTCTCTTTATTTATTCAATGATAATTTGAGTTTATCTGCACAACATAAGTATTTTAAATGACATTGAATTTACACGTTAAACTTAAATTTGGTTCTCATTTGATAGCTGGACTTATTGTCAAAGGTGGCGTAGCGAAAACGCGAAAAAACTAGAATATCTCAAGAACGGCTAGTCCTAGAGTAATGGGGTTAGTCTTATTCTTTTTGTTGTCAAAAATCACATATAAAATAGGAATTTAATTGATATAATTGAGCACACGTAGTCTTTTATTTTTATATATAACGATTTTTGCTGGCCATTTCGCAAAAATAGCCCGTTCCTTTTTCCCGAATCGCAGTAGAATAACCTACAAATGATTTATATACAAAATTTTGTTAAATTTGGTATATAAATCACTTGTAGGTTATTGAAATATTATACTCCAAATTTTGTTAAATTTGGTTCATTAGTTTTTAGCTAGAGTGGATAAAGGCAATTTCTGCGGCCATTTCGCAAAGAAGGCAGATTCTTTTATTACGAATCGTACTATAATCTAATGAACATCAGGATTTCCCACAAAAAACATACCTACCAAATTGTATGAAATTCGGTCCATTAGTTTTTCAATTAGAGTGGATGTAATATCCACACAGAAACATACACAGATACACCCTTACACACACAGACGTCTTCCTAAAAGAAGTTTTTTCGTGTTCTAGAAGTCCCAAAACGTGTAGATACTTTGAAAATTCGAGTTCCGATCTTCGGCACGATTCCAATACTTTGAGTACATACACATACACATATATATTATCTGTGTATTATCTGTGTATCTAAATTCCGTGCCTATGCAATTACAATAGTTGTGATTTTAAATGATCCCTAAACTTTTATTATTTCTTCAAGGAAGCCTAATTTTAACATATGCAGAATGCAAATATCTCAAGCGATTGTAAGATGAATTACATAAGAATTTTTTTCACACAAAATTATTTAGCTCTGGAGTCTGGAATACAAGTTATATGGATGAAATATTCATTGATTTTGCATAAAGAATCAGATGATTTATATTTCGATACAGTTTTAAATATTTAAGTATAATAAATTACTGTAGTACTGTGATAATGTAAAAGATATTACCACTGAATGAATCACATTTTAGAAATTTTTAAATGAAATTACATTTCAGTTGGAAAGTGTTTCATAATCAATGCTTATGCATGATTGATCTTTCTTGTTAATTAATATTTAAACAACCCCTGGTCCTAGAAACTCGAAACATGGACTGAATTTTAAGTGGGGCTATTTCCTGACTACCACAAAATTTCATTAAATTCGGTTCAGCCGTTCTCCCGTAATGATGAGACAGACATATTTTCAACTTTTTTATATGGATTATTTAATCTATTAACAAAGCTTGTTTTTCGATATTAGAAACAGAAAATAAATCTAATAACATTGTTTGCGTGGGTATTAAAATACCACGTTGCAAATTTTCACCAAGGCAAACAAATCATATTTAGATAGTACATCCTCAAAATACTTCTTACCGACAATCCTATGGAAAGACATCCATCTCCAATTTTTATGCTTTGCAGACTGGCAACATTGTTGGAAGTTTTCCGAATGTGTATCTGGGCAGACGATTCTTTCTTCATCGTGTCGCTCGCTCTCATTTATTCAATTGTAAGTGATGAATGGGGCTCTTGATTGCTGCTGGGAATTTTAGCATCAAGGGTTGTAGAAATTGCATTCTTCGTTTGGGTCAGGTATGAGGAGGATAGTGTATAGGGGCGGCTGGAAATAACGTTTTCTGTATCCCAACTTACGACTTTCGCTTTCTCATACTATTGAATAAGGAAATGGAGAAAGTATTGTTTTCACGAAGATTTTCTAATTAGAGAGTTTGATGCCAATGCATGTTTTAGGATCTTCTGAACACGTTTGGGCCATTTTTGAAGTGATGTCTGTCTGTAGTCGATTTCTTGCATACCCAGTAGCTGTTCCAAATATTAATAGGCTTTAACGAAATTTATATGGAACGTTGTTAAAGAAAAATCTGGAACTAGATAGAATTTTTGAAATTCGAGCAAAAACTTTAAAATTATATATTTTTTTAACTTGGCAGCATAGGGCAAAATTTAACATAATTATGTATAAAAGAGATTATTTATGGCATAATAATTGCGAAATTTTACAGTTTTAATCATTGTAGTAAAAATAGCCGATAACAATTTTCCTATTCGTAACTTCATTAGACCCCCCTCTCCTCAGCGGGTCAAGCCGTTTTGTTTAGAAGCTTTCTGAGTAGATTCTAGGTATTCAGAAAAAATTATATAAACCAGAAATATTTGTGTTCCATGTAGACTTATATTATCTTCTGTGTATTGTATGTACCAATATAACTGACTGTGTTATATTGTATTCGAGATAGGTTGAGTGGTGGGACTGTTTTTGTCCGTTCTTCATATAGATACACAAAATTGTGGAACATAATTTTTTTTTGTTCTTGTTGCTAATTCCGACCGATCTAGTCGTAAGCTAGACCATGAGTACATGAATCCCAAGAAAATTCCAAAGCAACAGCGGTTTAGAGATAAGATCAATAATTATTTTTGCTGCCTTTCCAGATATCTACTTTTCTGTGTTGATGGGGCATAATAAGGGTAAAACCGGTTTATGGATTTTATTACCTATAATGGGAGCGCGAATCTAATTTTGCAATCGCTCCTTATAAGGAGATTTTGCCAGTATGTATTCTCCATGCATTTGTGACTACGAAGTTGATATGTTTTTTTCAGTTTTTCTGTTGCAAAAGTGATGGATAGCGCCCTCGAGTGCAATTTTGGAAATTTAACAGTAAGGTTGTTGTACAAGCATCTGACAGACTTTATATCTCATTTACGCTGCGAGATTTGAAGAGGGGGGATTTTGATCCCTAACAGAAAACACTAGGGTGAAATTTTTCTTATCGCTAATAGCTCTCAGAAAGTTACTTCTGGAAAAACTTCTTACATAAATCTTAGGTGACAAGGTGAAGAGCTTGCGGTTTTGTGCTTTATTTTAGGTCATCAAGATAGATTGGAATGGGCCTGGAAAATGGGTCAGCGAGAAGTCCTCAAATTAATGCGACAGCGATCCATCAAGTACTCGTGGTATGAAAAAACTTAACATGAAGTCCAAAGGATTTTTTTTTCAGATTAGATTTATGGAATTAAAAAAAATATGCAATGTATTTTTGAAGTCAGCAATGCGATCATTTCTCCAATAATGCTTAGTTGGGATAAACTGTTTAGAAATACAGATCTCGTGAAGCATTTATTCCACTAATTCCTCTGTAACAATGCAATTTTTGGTCTCCCCCACAACTTGGATTCTCAAGCTTGCTACAGGAGTACTCATTAACTTTTTCGGAGGAGCATGTCTTTAAGCTCGCAAAGTTTCTATATGAAAATCGGTTGCAAGATGTATTCCAGCTTTTGAAAATCTGTTGTTAGAGGAGCACTTCCTCAAGCTTACAGAGTTTGTATCTGAAAATCTGTTGTAAGAGACCAGCTTTTGAAATCGGCTGCAACAAGTATACCAGATTTTAAAAATCAATTGCGTTTAGGATGAGTATAGATACTTCATATGAGTATAGAAAATATACGTTCTATGAGTATAGAAAATATACGTTCTATGAGTATAGAAAATATACATTCTATGAGTATAGAAAATATACGTTCTATGATCTATGAGTATAGAAAATATACATTTAGGTCAACTTGCTGTCTGAATTAATTTAATAAAAATGCATCAATAGTAACAGCATAAAATGTTGATTTAAAGTATGAACCGCTCTCAGAGCCAGTCTCCTTTAGTATAAAGTTATATTTAGTCACCTTTAGTATAAAAAGACTGTAATCGTAACAACAGAACACGTTTGTCAATAAATAGTTGCATTATGTGACCCCAGAAGCAAATACTAGAATCTCTATCAAACATTCTACATGATTTTCTTCTAGTTGTAAGGCCAATCTGTGGCCGAACAGTTTACATTTGTTGCCTTCAGATACATAGGGGACGGATTTGAATTCTGGACACGCTACGAGTGAAGAGACCCGTGTTTACATATATGCTTTTAGTGGTCCGGGATTCATTTTAATTAGTTCCCAGTCGGTAAATCTTGTGTGCATAGGTAAAAGTAGAGTACCAAACAATCCAATGCAGTCTAATCTGAGAACTGCAAGAATTGACCAAAGGAAGTTTTTCTCGCTTTATTTTTTATTTAGCACCAGCAATTTAGCCTGTCAAGAGACAAAGACATCTAACACTTTTAAAAAATTAAATTGCAACATATTTAGTTTTATTTTGTTTGACGAATATATGGCGATTGGTGTCTCGAAAATTGGTTTAGTTGAGTTCTGTCTCGTGGTCGAAACTATAAGTGGGCAAAGTTCTAGGTTTTTGTTCTAGGTTCCTCCTGGGTTCTTGTTCTAGGTTCCTTCTAGGTTCTCTGTAGGTTCTTGGGTAACTTCTGGAATTCCTGAAAATAAATAAATACTTATCTGCCCCCTTATTTTGTCCACCACCGGGGAAAAATCGAAAATCAGACTCCGTTAGGTTCTACCTTCTGGTTGATATAAGTGTGAAAAAATTCAGCGTTCTAATCATTGAAAGATTTCTAAAATGTTTCAATTCCTCCAGACACCTCTCACATATTCCTCCCATTTTCTGGGGTGGGGGACATCTTTATCCATTCTATCCCGTGGTAGATACTACATACTATAAATGTGTCTTGTAGGTAACTTAGGGGATCTTTCTAGAGAGTTTGAAGAAATATTAAAAACCCATTTACTTTGCTTCTCAGTGGGGTGGGATAAAATTCATCTGTGCTATATTCTGCTTCGTGGTATAAGTGTTGTAAACTCAGACCTCTCGACTGACCCAAAGGGTTTTTATCAGCTGTTTGAGAGGCCGGCGCCGTATAAGTGTGTAAAGTGGTAGCCTTGTAGGTCACCAGGAGGATTTGGGAGAGTTTGAAAAGACACAAACACGTTAGACAGTTATTATATATATAGATGATGGCTCTTCGCTTCCTACAAGGTAACTGTATGCCTTCCTACAAGGCGTATTACCGTGCATATTTTTAGTGTGTTTTTATATTGAGTGATTCCCAATAAGTACATTCCATATTATACAAACATACCACGCAACTTTCAGAGATATCTCTCTTTATAACAACGAAGTAAAGGCGAAATACCCTGGTATGAAGGACCCTTGTCTTGTGACACAAAATCTTTGGATTTTAAACTATTTAGCTCAATACTGACGGGACAAGTAATTTTAACGTTCTATATTGAACCTACGAAATGCAATCTAGTTTGGCAATCCATCATGTGGGCCACATAATAAAGTATTGAGCGCAGCCAGTCTTAACTAATATCAGCTGTTGTAGTATGTCACATAACAAACTTGTTGCCATGTTGAGACGCATGAAATGTCCAGATTGCTTTCAGGTCTGCGAATTTTTTGTTAAAATGTGATGTGTTCGAAAAGCACTGTCGAAACAATTTTGTTACTTTCGAGAAAGATTTTATTTTGCCTTTTTCAAGTAAATTGTTATATATTTTTACTTTCCCTACAATATATGGTAATGCACAAGGAAATTATTGAAATCGTGTCGAAAATCGGAACTCCAGTTCTTAACGGGTGTACACATTTTGGAAACCTAGCATAAATCAACAATTTTTATCGCAAGGTTTGTGTCTGTGGAATGTATGCATCCTTTCTAGATAAAAACTATTCCGCAAAATTTTACCAAATTTGGTAAGCAAGGCACTTGTAGGTTTCCTTGGTGCTGGTTAGATTATGGTACAAATAAATAAAAAATGTCTTTTTTTTTTTTTTTTTTTTTTTTTTTTTTTGCAAAATAACCCACAAAATGAATCCAAATCTGAAAGAAAAGAATAAATATTATTAAATGTATTAAGTAATTTCAATAAGTAATTTTTCACGACAAAACGAACACGACAAACCGCATTACTCTAGGATGAGGTTCGAGAAATTTAAGTACTATATTTGAATTTTGATAGGGTTGTAAAATGCGTTAAATTGCTAAACTAGAATGCAGATGTTTTAAAACTGTAAATTGGATATAATTTCAAATATATATCGGTTTTATTTTGTGCGATTAAACTCAGTCTGATGGATTATGAAAGAAAAAAAAATGAATTGAAAAGTTATGCGCTACTTACATCAGATTTTTAGCCTTCAATTTTTACGATTTTTGATGCTTCGACAGTGCAAACTGATGTTAAACTTTTACTATTAATGGCAACGGGTTTAATTTTTCATATACGAAGTAAACAGGTAAATACGTAAAATGAAAAATCGGAAGACGCTTGTATAACAGGAGCAACAAAAAGAGAAATTTGAGTAATATAAATACAATAGAAGTAAAAGCAGGTTACTTACTATAAGAAAGCTCTGAAATAGCGTAAACTTATTAAAACTATGCATTCTTAGTTAAAGAATAAAAAATGTTTAAGTATTTATTTACATAATATTATTTATATCCATTTAAATTACAATATATATACATATATTATACTTACATTCTCCTAGCTTATTTATTTTCCTAATATTATTTATTTCCTTTTAAATTACCATATACATATATTATACTTTTATACATTCTCCTAATATATTTTCATATTTATTTCAGTTTAAATAACTATGACATATATTATTCTTTTATACATTCTAGTAGCTTATTTTTCCTGTACGGGATTCACCACAATAATTATAAACGTGCCTAATATAAATACAGTAAATTAAGTTAAATGAATACCTTGGCACAGAAAAATGTTCAATTAATTTTGTTTCATTTGCGTTCGAAATGAAGCAGAATGTCATTTTAACTGCAATTATTCCGCATATTTTGTCAAAAATTAATTAAGCATAATAATGAGACGCGTTAACATATTAATTATGTTTTGTATCTTATTCGATGCTGCTGCTCGGCCTCTGCACTTAACTTTTTGTTCTTTTCTAATGTGACACATGATAGACGGCGTGAGCACAAATTGTCGGAATTTGAAATCGACATATTTTTGTGTCGGCATAATTTTGATTAGATCGGGTTTCTGTGAGAGGGAAACAGGAATTGTATTTAGGGGACTGACTCGGGAAATATTTGTAATTGGTACGGTCTGTATTTTTCTTAGCCCAAGGAATCCAAACACTGAATTCCTTGATCATGAGCTCGCTTCGCGTGCTATTTCATGACAAACCAAAGTTTAAATCGATAAATGGTTTATATCATCGTGTTACCCTATTATTTCTGCATAAATGTACCAAACTTCATATTTTTGTATACTATAGCTTTTACGGTACGAGACAGAGAAATCGCTAGACATGCCTATATGGGAAAAAAATTTACTTCAGAAGTGCATAAAATAGTAAAAAGTAAAATATCTCAAAAACTACATCGAAATTAAAAAAGGTACTCCTTCTTGCAAAAATTCCCCCATGTAGGTACCTGCCTGAAACAAATTGCTGTCTTGTTAGTCTATCCAGGACCCGAACTCGCAGCTCAAATACTTTGTCTTTAAAATTAAATATTTCTGAAACTACAATATATATAAAAAAATAGCTTTTTACAGAATATTCCCCAAAGCATTTTCTACAAGTGTACCAAATTTCATATTATTATATGCAATAGTTTTTGCGGTACGAAGCAAAGAATCTCGAGAAACGAGAAATTTGTTAAACGGCGGCGACGTCAGTTACTTTTTTTCAATATAGAGAGATATGTGTGTCTGTGTGTGCATATGTATGTATATATGATGTATAAATAATATATATATATTATGTATATATGATGTATAAATAATATATATATATATATATATATATATATATATATATATATATATATATATATATATATATATATATATATATATATATATAAAGAAGATCCATTAACAATTATGTCATGACAATTTAGTAATCTTTGTGATAAGTTTGACTCAATATCGCCAAATTGGCGGTTTTGGGGAAATGCGACAAGGATAATTATTCAATATCTCTGAAAATAAAATTTAATTTCTCTGATTATTCCTGTCGTTTTGTTGAAGTTAGTAATTTAATATTCTTGATTCTAAACAAATGTATAATTTCATCAAAATTCTATTAAAAGCATCAAGTGTTTGTAGTACATTTTGCATGACACTTGTAATTATAAATTTATTAAAGTTAACAGAAATCATCAGTACACATAAAATTGTAACTTTGCTGTACAAAATAAAAGAGAAATGGATTAAATCATTACCAGAAAAATAAAATTGGTTCAAATTTATTTCAAATTCGATCGTTTATATTTTTATAACATTTAGAAAGTTATCTCAATTATGAAATGTCCAGAGATTATTTCTATAATTCTATAAGATTCTTCTAAGAACATTTTGGCTTGTCTATACTTAAACAAATCCATCGGTTCTAAAACGGGTGTAAATATAAATCTTTAAATTATTCCAGTATTGTAACTTCTCGTTTCAGGCAAATACTTCAACGAATACTTACTTACGACAAACTCCATGCACAATTAAGCCAGAATAATACTAAATTATTATCGCGAATTTATGGAATATTGTATGAAAGAAAAGTAGACATAAAAGAATGCTCAATGGGGATTAGATATCTATACAGCAGTAGTTGGATACAGCAGTCCACTAATGAGACAGTACCAGTTGGAGCTGGATATAAATACCTTATAAAACAATCGCATAATAAAGTGTCGTGTAAAGATTAGAATTTGAAAAATTCCGTTTACACACTAAAAGTTTAGAGTAAACTTTACATAACCGTATGTGGGTAAGAGTTACAGCAGCACCATATGATGTGAATTCACATACAATGTAATATTTTTTGTACTGTAATTTTATTACATCTTGAATTCATTGGATTTTTCTTCAAAGTTATGTATTATTCAATGAAAGCTTGTGTCTGAACACAGCAGATATATTCGAAAGACCGTTAATTGAGTATTGGAATTTTCTTGCACATGAGTAATTAGCAGGATTGCACTGAAGCGATCTTACATTTTCATGTTTCCAATGCAGCACATATGTGTTAAATATCTATTCAATTACAGGGGATTGAAAATTTACAACGTTTCGCGCTGTAAATATGCGGTAATTACACAGCTATTTTTTTTATAGAGTATTTTGTTAAAGGGCAAAGAGGCTTATAAATGTGTTTTTAATTTAGTAACAGCAAAGAGATGGTTATGAATAGTGCTTCATTATTCCCACTGATTGATAAACAATTCCACTGTGTCTGAATACATCCTGTTTTTCTCTGTATCAGATCTTGCAATATATCGTGATAAATGCTTAAATATTCTTACAAGTATCACATGTGTTCTTAATATACCACATCACAGGCAGTGGCGCAATTAGCAATTTTTTCTGGGAGGAGTTGAACTTTCCAAATATTTGAACCTTAAAAATAAATAGTTTTAATGTTTTCTGAAATGCTAAAGGAGGAAAAATTTTTATTTTAAAATTTAAATCAGATTATATTACTTTAAGAAATGAAAATATTTCATAACTGTTTTTATATTTGAAATTAATTAAATCACTTATATTACTATCACTTGATGAATTTAAATACAAAATATATTTTTGTTTTTAGATTAATTAAATCACTATATTTCCATTTCATATTTCGTTTTTTTTGGCATAGGTATATAAAGTAGTAATGACAAACAATATATTTATGTGTTTTCTTGAGTATATTATTATTGATGGCTACTCCATTTTAATCTTAAAAAATCTGATGTGGGCAACATATGACTTTCCTTATATAATGCAATGAATTTACTACTTTTACAGTTAAAAAAAATGTTATTCTGGTAGTAGATACTTATATTCTTCCCAAGATATTGAATTTTTTTCAATTAGTCGTCATTTTCATAGATTTAACTTCATTTTTATCAATTTGGCGAGATTTTTGTTAACTTGGCAATAATTAAAAATGTCGCCAAGTTGGCGACATTCCGCCAAATTCATTGCCAAAATCTCGGCAAGCGTTATGGACGGAGAAATAAGTTATTCTTATAGCAGATAAATGACTATTGGCGTTCAAATACAAAAGTATTACTCAAAGTATCTTTTTTCATGAATGGAACGAGCTAGATCCACGAGAATGATGTCACCCAATTAATCGAATGGTATTACATATGAAAAGTGAACATGTTTCTCAAAAGGAAATATTTTTTTTTATTTTATATAACATTTTGATAATTTTTTTGAAAAATGTGCAATATCTCGAGAACGGTTGCTGTTAGCGTTCTAAAATTTATGTCAATCGTTTTCTAACGAAAACTTACATAAGAAATGTCTATTTACGTAACTTTATTAGCGGTTTTGATTTTTTGACGATTTTTTCAAAATTTCACGCGAAAAATTAGGGGGGTTCTGAACATTCGATTACGTATAAAACAATAGGCTTCCAGTGTTTACGGATTGTGATTTTGTACCGAATTTCGTTCGAATCGGTCCATTCGTTCGTCAGTTATCGTCTCCACAGACTCACTGACACACACACACACACAGACATCACCTCAAAAATGTTCGATTCGTGATCAAGGATGCTTGAAACGTGCTCTCCCGTCGAAAACTTGAATTCGAATTTTCGACCCCGTCTCAATACTTTTCCTTATGCATTATGTATATAAGGAAAGTAATTAATTTTTCTTGGTATTTCTGAAAAGTTATTTAAAACCTCCTCTCCAGTTACAGGTATATCATTTTTATATACGTTAGAGCAATACCATTTAGCTTTTATTTTTCGAAAAATAGAATTTTTTATATACCTTTAAAAGTTTAATAGTCGAAAATCAACGTTCGCGCTTTACTACTTGTAGTTTCAGGCAATGTGGAAGTTAGAAGTTAATGAATTGCCGAAAAAAATATTTCATAGCAAAAAACAAGGACATCTATGGCACACTAGCGTTTTCCTTTGAAGGAGGAAATAGTAATTAGTGCCATAGTGTGGTTTCACATTCAATATTTGCTGTAAATTCATATAATTCTACAAATGTAACAAAATTATCAGCAATTTCATCTTTATCATGATCTAATTTACCAACTAACAACTGGAATGGATTTAATATGTTTTCGTGGACTACAACTTTTGCATCTAATACATTTATGAAATTCATCTGAAAGAAGGTATAAAAATTATTCTTCTAAAGTAATGCTCTTCATTATCTGCTGGGATATTATTTGTCATTGTCTGCCGAATGGAAGTGTAAAGCTTATGGAAATGACAGTGCTTAAATCTCAGCAGATGTTTGCTATAATTTCATACGTTTTCAGAAATATTTTCGCGATTTCGTCTCTCATCTCTTGCAATGTATTTTTTTTTCATGTTCTTTACAGATTGTACAGCAAAGCTTAAATCTAAATTTCTGATCTTTATTTTAATATTAAATCTATTTGGAAATACTTAGAAGGAGTGTTAGTTTAAACCCAGGATCAAGGACAAACAAACTTATTAAGAAATCACATTTGCTTGAAGTTGCTTTTCCTTATGAAACAGTAAACCAGGAAGAGGGGATACAGTTGGTCTCACTTCATCGAGTAACGGATATTAGCATATCACTTCACGGATATTAGCATATCACTTCATCGAGTAACGGATATTAGCATATCCCGATTATACGCATAGAATATTGTGAGGCAAAACAGAAGACCGTAGGGTTAATGTTAAATATACCCGTTTTAAGTCATTGCAATTCCCGGTTAATAACATAAAACCTGAGACACTAATCTCGCGAATTTCAATTTGAGGGTTGGAAAACAGGGGAAGAAAAGCTATAAATCGCGAACTTGCCAACCTCCAGGTTTTTTCTGTTGTTGTTGAAACCCAGACCGTCCGACCTATCAGAGAGGTATAAGGTAACTGTTTGGAAGGCCGGGAAGAGCCACCCAATTTAGACCGGAACCCAGTGGGGGAGGTATCCACAGGGACCGTACCCTCTGTCCCCTACCAGCAACCTCTCGGAAGGACTTATGGACCCACATTTTTAACGTGACCGTACTCCGCGTGAACACGGCCAGGTTTTCTCTGTGGAAAACCCAGACCACACGACCAACCCGGAGGCTTTTGGTTGCTATTTGTGTGGCCGTAGGTTTTCTCTGTGGAAGACCCAGGCCGTCCGACTCATCCAGAGGTCTTGAGCAACTGTAGGTTTTCTCTGTGTAGTTCCAAATGTATATACATAATAAATGGTTGGAATGTATTATGTATATAATAAAGTAATGAATTACGACTGTGTATTAATTAAATTGTTATACTTATTTTATTCATTATCTTCAAAGTATATAATCAAGAGTATATACTTTTAGCATATACTTATTTTATTCATTATCTTCATAGTATATAATCAAGAGGTATATAACCAACTAGTATATAACCAACTAGGTAATTGGTACCAGATGCTAGTATTTGCTAACATATTATAAGTTCTTCATAGAAATAGGAAAGAAAATTATTACTACTACTAAATTATATCGAGAATACCGTACACTAGATAGACATAAAAAAGTCTATGACGATGAGAGTTCTATACAGAAGTAGCCTGAATTAGTCAACTAATGAGACTGGAACCAGATGCAGCTGTATAGAAATACCTCATCCTAGTAATTGATTTCTTAGCATCATGTAAGATTAGTTTTGGAAACGCTTTATGCTACTTAATCAAAAACTACATATCATGAACCTGTATTTTCTGTAGAGATTAGCTTGCTTATCAGGTTGGATATTAAAAAGGTGTCTTGACTGATTGCAATTTAGCTGACTTTAGAATACGCCCAAAGCCAAGTGGTGAGAAAATTTGAAAACAGTACGTCTTCCGTCAATTTAAATAGCTCCGATTCGTTTGCAGATTTAGTACTTACCTTTTCTCAGTACCTTATTTTAATAATATACATGTTATCAGAAAGAAACCCTAATCATACTTAAATTCTAAAATTGCTATTATTTAATCTAACCAAATGTTCATCATCCGGAATAAATTCTCATCTCATACTTCATACTAGATGTTCACGCAACATCTAATTGGAAGCTTTGGTTGTATCAACTTCCTTAATTTCCCTTTTCCATTTTATGGATATATACATTATGTACTTGTAAGATCTTGGTCCATGGGCACTATTGGCTATTTCACAAGTTGAAGCTACATAATTCTGAACTCGTATATACAGACTTTTCGGCTAGGCGCTTCGAAACTTGATCCCTTAAGCAATCAGGCAGATTTATTTTAATCGGATCAGTCTTGTTGAGATTTCTTTATTTCCTGGAAAATAAAAATTGAATTCATTTATGTTATGTCTATTGCTTTTTTTGGATTTCATTCCAGTTCGCAGTCTGGCCATCAATGTCTCTAGTCCATTGACTAGTCCAAGGCAATAATTGGTATTGGTGACTTGGTCTAAACTAAAAGGCCTTTTTCAGTTTTCTGTAGCTCTGTAGACTTTGAATATTTGGTCTTTTAACCTCTAAACCATTTTCACAAAATTTCAGCTAGAAAAGTTTTAAATAATTAAATTATTTGAAGACCTCCTCCCCGTCCCCCTTCTCTCATCATCTAATATTTTACTTTAAATAATTTTATACGTGTTTATATAAATGACAGAATCAATTATGTAATTTGCCATCTAAATAATTATTTGAAACTTTTATGTTGCTTAGCAAGAAAAATAATCTTTAAAAATTACTATCATAAGAGAAACATATAATATAAACAACCTGCATAATTAATCTCCGTATTAAGCATACACAAGAATAACTAATTTATTAAAATATATAGTAGAAATAAGAAACAGAAATATGAAAATATTGAAAATAGACTTGGATTTATATTTAAAAATTGTCGATTTGCGAATGATCAAGACCTGTAAATCTATTAAAATCACAGTTCTGAATTTTAACACCACATTACTTTCCTAAACATGTTTTATGTAGGGAAAGTAAAAATTCATAGATCTCTGAGACTTAACGTCGAACTGAAGTCGAACACGAATCCTGCTTTGAAAAATACTTCTCTGGAAATTTTTAAAACAATAGTCACCAATAATATATATAAATACTGCTTAATTTAAATTTAACAATTAATTGTTGATATAAAACAACAAAATTTCCAATCGAAATTATTTTTTAATTTTATAATGTTAACAACAACATAAAAGAATTGCATGATTCATTTTAAATTTAATGTATAAAACTTTCCATTTTTAAAATCTGCATTCGAATTTTACCACCAAATTAACGAACATTTTCTACAAGATAATACAATTTATTATAACAATACTCTTTAATGCAAACGCATTGTGTTTGTTCAAGCAAGCCAGGGTGATACACAGAAAAGTAACGTAAATTATGCCAGATATTTCTGATACAGTTAAGCAGATTTGTTTATATACTATTCATCGATAATTAATATCTTGTCAAATATTTGTGTTGCATCACAAAGAGTTTTAGCTATTCATTCCAATCATTTTGATTTCTTTCCGTGGACATATATTACAAATATTCCCTATTGTTTAAATATTGATCAGAGAATGGAATTATAAACATGTATTATCTCCATGAGAGAATATGTCTGCAAACATACATATACCGGCAATTACAAAGAGGCGGCTTAATTCTCTATTGATAACTTTATTTGTGTTATTGATGTGAATCATCTTGGGTCGAAGGTAGGGAGTAAATGATGAAAGAAATCTGACGGGGGAAAAATGACAGGGATGATGTGACGGGGAAAGAAAGTGACATCATATTGTTACGAATACGTAACAGAAAATCATTGTTATAATTTGAAGGTTATGGTTGCGTGACCTTAGCGGTAAATTTTGTGATCTTGGTGACAAATTTGACGAAATATCGCCAACTTCGCGACTCTTATCCTGTTTTGGCAATCTTGGATTTTACGGATTGAGTAAGAACTTCACGAGTTAGGTTCTTTTTCCAGAACTTTTCACAGTGAGTATATAAGCTCGTCATCGTTTAACGGGCTTGCTGGCGTGATACGAGTAAAAGTGAAATGTAAATACGTTAGTGCTGAGTGAATTATGAAAGTAATGTGACGAGAATGAAACGAAATTGTGTAACGAAAGTTCCACTGTTGTATAGGGTAAGGCACTGAAAAATTCCACTTTCTTTTTCGCACAATTTATTTTTTTATTTATTAACGTAATTGATGTATAATCTATGTAGTATAATACATGGACCAACGCTAAAGTAACTGCCTTCCCCGGCTCTTCCTTATTATTTTATTCGACCGATGAGTATATTTATATTGAGAAATTACAGATCCGTAGTTACCTCTGTCACCAAAGTGACTCAATTCAAATTCTTTGATATTCAGACCTTTCGATCCAAGGGCAATAACACAGGACTGCTCTGAGTAAATCAAACTAAATTTATTGTGCACGTCACAGAAATAACAGCCGCTGGCTATTTGAAGCAAATGACATAGCCAGTAATTATTATTGCATCCGCCCAGAATACATTACAAATATACCATTAACTGGCCTGGTGATACTTTTAAATGCAGACGATTCTAAAGCTTTTATCCTTACCACTGGCCTTCTGTTTTCTCCCCTCGTATTGCGGCAAAACCCTGAATACTAAACCTTTCTTAGTCATTTTTGTATTCAGTGGGTTTTCCCTCCCACTCCCTTACTCGAACCCTTCATCATTCCAAGAACATTCTACTCAAACAGTCGCTAGTTAAAAAGCCCTCTTTCCCTCCCAGCACTTACTCAAGACAAACACGACCTACTTAGCTCTCCCGATCCGAAAACTTATTCCTACTCTCCCGTAGGAACGCAGATAATGCTGATTGGGTCGGTGATTCGTCAAACAACCGAACCAGTTAGGATCGTTAGTTTAAGTAAACATAAATTATAATGAAAACTGAGGAAAGTAATAATCAAAAGGTTATTTAGACCTCACGACTCTGAACCTCAATTCGCAAAGAAAATGCATGAAAAGAGCAAACGCAAAGTCATGACTTACGCAAATGACGTAACAAATTGACGTAAAAATTTGACAGAAAAATTGATAGATAATTGATTGATAGAGAATTTGATAGATAAATTTGATAGATAAATTTTCATCTGCAAAGATTTCAGCTTTCTAATCACCTGGGAAGCCTAGTCCATCAAGGACATTGAACAAAACAACAGACAAAAAGAGGCAAGGTGACGTAAATAAGAATAGGTGTAAAGAGAAACGATGTCTTCCCTAACATATCAGATCTACATCTGAAGATCCATGATCATTAACATTCCGTAATCTCAAGGTTTACGACGATAATATTTGCAATCTATTTATACGTCACAGAAAAAATATTTTCTAACAGTACAGCAATCCGTAGAAACATATTACCATCCTGGGAACATTAGATTTTGTATGATATTTATTTCTTTCAACATATATTCGAAAATTTGTATAACTACCCACTAAACTCAAAATATTAGCATTGGGATATTTGATGGACAAAGTTTTATAATAGAGAACTTTTATAGATATTCCCAGAATGTATAGTTTTAAATGAAATTTTTCTATTTTCCGCCTTAAATAAAAATGTACTGTACATGCATCTCTTTGTGGGATTTAAGGTTATTAGGATCTTTTAATTATGCATCAAAAGTATTGGCAAGTATGTCAATAGTATGTTGTAAGTATCTACTAATTGTAGAATTTGAGTTTGCGTAGAATTTGCTATGCTTTTAAATTTTCCCATGATACATATAATATGTATAGGGAAATATTTTTAATTTTAGAATTTGAGGTTGTGTAGAATTTTTTATGATTTTAAGTTTGCCCATGATACAAAGAATATGTATAGGGAAAGGTTTCTAATTTTAAACTTTTACGTTGTGTAGAATTTGTTATGCTTTTAGGTTTGCCCATGACACATAAAATATGTATAAAGGTTTCTAAAGGCACCGAATTTATGAAATCGAATTTTGATGGTTTTATATGGGGTCACCAAGAAACAGATGTAGTATAATCTTTTCCATTTTAGGTGATATTCTGCAATTTTTGCTATGATTTGGAGAGCATTCCACTGTGACAACCCTTTCCGCATCTTTTGTCTGCTTTTTTCGCCCTTTTGTCGCCAAGGTAAAAATCGCAACATTCCATTCTGTCAACGTTTTCCACTTATTTTGTCGATCCTTTGTCGTTTTTGTCGCCAACGTAAAAACCGCCGTTTATGCAACAGTTGATCTGTAGCAATTCAAACATGGGCCTAAGCCCGTGTTTCAGGCCTAACTCGCTACTCTCGCCCGCTAAAACGACATCACAGAATCCGGCCCCGCTGGCTGTTTGAGGTCGCACGTAGCAATAGCTGTTTGTGCAACAGGTGTTCTGTGGTTCATAAAGCACAACATGAAAATCAGAAATTTTTCTGATTTTTATGTTGGCGACAAAAACGCTAAAAACGTTGCCAGAATGGAATATTGTGATTTTTTCCTTGACGACAAAGGACGCGGAAATGGCAGCCAGAATGGAATGTTCTCCAAATCATAACAGGGATTGCCAGAATCTTATCTGAAATCGCTAAAAATGAAAAGGGATTAAACTACATCTGTACCGTTAGCAATAACGGACAATATAATAATTGTCTAAAGCAGCGGTTCTAAACTTTGTCTTATATGCATACAACCAAAACCAAAATTGAGAAATTTTAATACCACTAACAAAATATGTTTTGTATACAAATAAGAAGTCAAGACTGTAAAATTAATTTAGTTATTGTCACAGTATTTTATTTCGGTTCTAATAAAAAAATTGAAAAAAAAATATAAGTATTAGAATATACGATTAATATGATTTATGACTAACAAACAGTGGTTATCGATTAATAAAATGATTTAATGTGATACTTGTGATTGTTTGTGTGGCAAAAAGAAAGATAATTTACGCAGGGAGCTGGAATAAATTTGATAATGGGGTAACTAATTAATGTTTATCTACCTTATTTTCAAAATGAATTGTTATTTTTGAAAAGGCTAGTAATCGATGTACAATTGCAGTTGTGAAAGAATACACTAATAATATATTACGCAATAAATATACTGGCTACTAAAATGACGAAGCATTGTTATTTTCTACTTATTTATTGAAGTATCATCCATTATTTAATTTTACAACAACAAAATAATATCTCTTCAGGTGATAACCTTACACGGAGGCGGTGTATGATATGCGTGATTTGGGGTTTAAGCCACTTACTTAAATCATTAAACTAGTTCCTCATGTGACATAAAATAGCCATTAAATAGGGGGTATTCGAAAAGTTTTTCCAGACCCCCTTGAAGTTCCCGGAGACTTCAAAGACTAAATATTTTAGTACTACACTTATAGTATCATCAAAGAAATAGAGCTTAATGTAGTCTGATGTTGATTCCACCCCAGTGGAATAAAATTATGAACTTTCGAAAATACTTTCTAGAGAGGCCTTTCGGTAGTCTAGACTGTTTTCGACCTTCTTACCTACCCACCCGAAAGTGGAAGGTAACTATTTGGACTGTTGAGAGAGTGCCGTTATATTTAGACCCGAACCCAATAGGGATAGCGGCCGCAGGGACCGTACCATCCTTCTCCTGACCTATCACCTCTCGTACTTTCAAGTACTTTTAAACCTGCAGATTTATCTTGTTCATACTTCGCGTAGACACACGACGTCAAAGATTGGGCCCTCTTCATGTGATCCTCCCATCAAAGCCACTGGACTATTTGTAACCTAGTTCTTCTCTCTTTCATTCGATATTAAGCCACACGATCTAGCTGAAGGCTTTGAGACAGGAAGAACAGAGTGTTTGCTAATTGTTAAAAAAGGATCCAAGATCCAAACAGCCAAGCTACACCCACGGCCCAGCTCGCCATCTTTATTTGCGGCTGCTGAAAATGGGCGCTAGCTGCGCACATCTCAGCTAGTTAACTTCATAAAAACAGATTAATTCTTCACTTCACTAAGCTCTGATACCATGGACAAAAACAAACTCCAATGATATCTGAGATCGATATCTAAAGATCTATGTGCTTCAAGACATTCAGGAGTCTTAAGGCTTATGATAACATTCTCTACCGAGATATACGTCACTGGAGGAAGCGTTTTCCTAATGTAGGTGAATAATCCATCGAGACATTATTACCATTCAGGGAGCATTAAGTTTCGCGAGATTTATAATCCCTAGCAACATTTATTTGACGACGCGTATAATTTCCTGGAGAGCTTTCAATGCGAAATACTACAACAGAGCTCGCTCTATTCGATGGAAATTTAGTGTAATGGTGTCCCCTTTTATCTTTGTTCACATAATGCATTGCTGGATGAATTTTAAGTAATTTTCCGAGCAAAATAAACATGTAGCCTATTCGGACAGGTTTAAGGTATTTGTCAATTTATTAGAAATGTTTGCTAATTGTTAAAAAACGTTTAATTTTGTTTCTTTGTGGCAACACAAAATTTCACATAAAAGAAAATGTCTGAGACTGCCGACAAAATTAAAAATACTTTGTTAGTTATAGCGTAATACTATTGTTAGCAACCTTTCTCGAAGGCACAAAAGAAAGCTTTCTTTGTCGGGATAATTTAAACAGAGGTCACTCTATAAAAGAATGGAAAGTAACCCTTTTTCACTCAAATTAAAAGCGTTATAGTCATTTGAATCCCTTTTCTAGAGTGGCTGTTCTTTTCATATGAATCATATGAACGAAGATATTTTTATTTGCCTTGGAAATCGATTGCTAACAATTACCTTATATTGCAACTACAGATAAGTAATTTTAACTTTAATTCCAATTAGTTATTCTGGGTGAAATTCTTATATATAAATTTATGTACTAACAAGTGTTGTCAGCAATTGGATGACATTTACGGCTAAAATCATAGAACAAAAATGGCTGGATTTCCTGAATATTTTTTATAAGTAATTCCAAACTTAAACATTTTATGGTTAGATTTAGCTGTTTTTGTGTGCTGAACAAAGAAGAAATGGTTAAATCTAGCCATAAAATGGCGGAGTGAGTAATCGTAGTACATATGATCTTTTATTCTAATAAAATATTTTAAATCTACTTTCCATAATGTTTAAATCTGCTCTTTTTAATGGTTACACTATATATTTATACTAATGGAAGGTATCAACTGCTTCTAGATTTAGATTAGAGTATTAATTCATTATTTTATTTTTATTAAATTTCTGGTACTAAATTTCTTAACGTCGCAACAATACAATTAACTATATTAAAAAACTAAATACACCAAAGAATCAATCTTTTGTATAAAGTACATAAGTGTTTTACCTTCAATTATGTCTAAATTATAAGTCAATTTCAAATGCTTTTAGCAATCTATTATTTTTATATAAAAATGCAGCCTTCAACAATAGATGGGGTATAAATTTGTTGGCTGAAATTCGCCATTTCTTTTTTTGGAAATTATTTTTGATTCGTTTCCTCTCGCCAAACGTTATTAGTATTTCCAACATTTAAATTTTACAAATCTAATATTTTGTTATATATTTTGAAATTTAATAGATTACTTTCCAACTATCTAAACTTTGTTAGAAACTTTGCTTGGAGTAAACTTTGTTCTCCCTTTATTTGTAGGATTATTTTTTCGTTGTTCCTAAGAAAGTCCCCAAAAACCTTAATAAATTTGCAAAGAAAGGGCCATGCGTGTATACGTTAGATCTATCTATGGAAAAGCGACTATGTCCGATTGAATAAAAGTGGTTGCAGCACCCATAGCGGAGAATTTGGAGTAAAAACTCGACAACATAGAGAGATAGATGAAAATGAAATCCAATTGCAAAGTCATTGAGACCTTTAACACGGTGACATCTTCAGTACCTGTTTATATTATTTGCTAATATTCTTTCTGAAATTAAAATATCAATTGTCCTTGACGGAGGGAATTTTAAATTGACGCTACACTAAATTTCTCTTGATGCGAGCGTTTTTTATTACAATATTTCTAAATTAACCATTTGCCAATAACCTTATACTATGTCTAATAAATGCCTTATGTAGTAGCTTTATCGTCAATTCCTTCTTATTATACAATGGTCTACAATTTTGATATTGGCTTTTTTTCGTCTATCTCGCTGTGTTACCAAGTTCATGATCCTAACTGTTTGCAGCATCCATAGCGGAGAATTTAATCTCTCTTATTCAATTGGGTACCGTAATTACTTTCCTTATATACATAATGTATAAGGAAAGTATTGTGACAGGGTCGAAAATTCGAATTCGAGTTTTCGACGGGAGAGCACGTTTCAAGCATCCCTGATCACGAAACGAACATTTTTGAAGTGATGTGTGTGTGTGTGTGAGTGGGTTTGTGTGTGTCTGTGGAGACGATATCTCACGAACGAATGGAACGATTCGAATGAAATTTGGTACAAAAATCACAATTTGTGAATACTGGAAGTTTATTGCTTTAAAACACAATCGAATGATCAGAACCCCTCTAAATTTTCGAGTGAAATTTTGAAAAAATTATCAAAAAATCAAAACCTTTAATAAAGTTACGCAGATAGACACTTCTTAAGTAATTTTTCCTTAGAAAACGATTGACGTACTTTAGAACGCTAGCATGAACCGTTCTTGAGATATTACACATTTTTCAAATAAATTTATCAAAAAATCCCATAAATTAAAAAAAAAAAATATTAACTGTTGAGAAACATGCTCACTTTTCATATGTAATATTAAGCGATAAATTTGGTGACATCATTGTTATGGATCTAGCTCGTTCCATTCATGAGAAAAGATACTTTGAGTAGTATTTTTGTATTTGAACGCCAATAGTCATTTATCTGCTATAAGAATGAATAACTTATTTCTCCCTCCATAACGCTTGGCGAGATTTTGGCGACTTATTTGGTGGAGTGTCGCCAACTTGGTGACTTATTTAAATGTTGCTAAATTAACGAAAATCTCGCCAAATGGATGAAAATGACGCTAAATCAATGAAAATGACGACTAATTGTCGAAAATTCAATATCTTGGAACGAATATAAGTATCTACTATAAGAAAAACCAATTTTTTGTACTGCAAAATTAGTAAATTCATTACATTATATACGGAAAGTCATGTGTGGCCCATATCATATTTTTTTTATAGTAAAAGAACATAAAGTGTTCAGTCATGAACCTTTACTTATACAGTTGTTGAGGTGATTAAGGATTCTCTTACGAACCTGTACTGTTACAAAGGGAATATAGAAAGGAATTATTTCAACGGGGGTCAAAAATACTACTATAGGATTTTGATTCTATACATGTTGAGCGCCTCTGATTGCAAACCATTCTTTTTTATTCAATGTCCGTCTAAGCAGAATATCTGTTGGGTAAATTGAGACTACGTTAATGGGAATAATTAGTCCTTAGTCCTTAACATAGCTGAATTACGTTTGAAGAAAAACCCGTCCTTAACAGTGTATTTACATTTAAAGATCCATGCAAAAGAACATAATCTTTAAGTTTAACATTCCCTACCGAATAATATGTCACTCCAGAAAAACATTTCCTAATATAGACCAGCACTCCATTGAAATAAATTAAGCTTCAATTAACAAAACATTAAGCTTCTTGACATATCGTTTTCAGCAATTATTTGGATATGTATAACTACTGAGAGCTAGCTCTAAATACGAAGTACTATCACAGAGATATTAGGTGGGTATTAAGTTTTATGGAGCAAAATTTCTATTTTGTTCCTAGAATTAAGAACTTGAATGAATTTTCAGCAGCTTGTCACGTGAAAAGGACTTTTATTGTTCGTTCACAGTTTTAGCCTGAGTTTTGTAAGCATTGGATAACTGTGAAATAAGGGAATCTATGCTTTGTGTAGGAAGCTAACTTCAATTCAGGGATTGTAGGAAAATTTTAATGAGTCAGGTTTAGAATATAGTCCATTTATTGTTATTGCTAATCGCATTTGGTAATTACACAAAAATTACACAGAGTCTAAGAGCCAGTCCTTGGATCTTGAGGCCCTCAAGAACCAACTCGGGCTGAATAAGTAAATTTAAAAACTGTGTTTGTTGGGGTGAAAACTTTTACTCATAAGTCGCCATGAGCAGCTTCAATAGAGGTAAATTATAAGAAATAATTTGACAAATTGTTAAATATTTGATATTAGACATTTGGCACCGTTTAACTTTTCATTATCACGTGTTATTTCTTTTACTTTTATATAGAGATAAAGTCAAAGCTGAATGAGATTTTTGCGGGACATTTTGTTACAAAAATGCCAGTTTTACTTTTCAAGGATTTACCAAATTTAATAGATTAAAATGCTCTACTGGACTAAGCTGTGTACAAAATGTCAGTTCCTAGGACGTAGGGAAGTATGTTAAAAATGCCATCAAAGAAATTGAAAGAGGCATTGGCCATGATGAATTTAATAAAGGATTTTAACGAGTGAAAAGAAAAATTTCCTTATTTGAGTAAAAGCTAAAATATATTGATATAAACTGAACTCAATTTATACTCTTACATTAGACACTTGGCAATGTTTAACACACATTATCACTTAGATGATGCAGATCAGAGATTAGACTGATATGAATTAAGAATCAAATTTTGGAGGGGATAGAAGGGTTCACTAAGAATTTTCACTAAGAATTTTCACTTCCTGTTCTGACGATGTCACTTCCTGTTCTTTTGAATTTCCGTATGACTGTACGAAATAAGTATGAAAGAAAAGAATAAAAATAATTAATATTTCCAACAAAATGAAGTGTACTCACCCCTTGCTAACATATGAAGGCTTCTTCCTAAATTATTTGTTCCCACTTTTGTTTGGAAAGTCCTTCCATCATAAGTCAAACTGCCGAATCATTGAAACTTCTTTCTTTAGTCAAAGAACCGGCAGTTTTATTATCTTGGTGTAGACCAACTTGTGAAGGGATCCATTGGAAATGCCTCATGTTGCTACTCGTAGCAAATGAAAAATCTGCAATGTATTGAGATAGATTTATCCTAGCATGTAAGATGATTACTCTTTATTACGATTACTTTAGTCGTTTTTTACATCATTACAATTGTAGTTACTGATGTTTTTAAAGTAACATGTGAACTTTCGTTACACGAAAAGTAACCGTTAAAGATAACTCTATTAATTTATTGAGTTTAGTATTTTATTTACGTTGATGAAATATAACATTAACTTCATAAAAACCAAATATTTCTTTATTTAACTGTTCTTTACAGTTTTTAGTTCACTATTTTTCACAGTTTTTTATGCACTATTCTTTTCAGTTTTTCACTTCACTGCTATTAACGGTTCTTTGCTGTTATTTATATAGTTCTTTACATGACTGTTATTTACAGTTCTTTACATGACTGTTATTTACAGTTCTTTACATGACTGTTATTTACAGTTCTTTATTTTGCAGATATTTACAGTTCTGTAATTATTTGTCATTTACAGTTCTGTAATTCACTAGTATTTATAGTTCTGTAATGCACTGTTATTTACAGTTTTGTAATTCTCTGTTATTTACAGTTCATTTCTTTAATGTTATTTGTAGTTTTTTACTATTATTTACAGTTTTTACTTCACTGTTATTTACAGTTCTTTATTTCTTGCTAATGTCAGGACCGTAGCCAGAGACAAAATTGAGGAGGTATTGGATGGAAATTCAAGGGGGAATCAACAGTTTTAAAGAAGGGGTTCACCAAAAACACAATTAATCATTAGTATTTGTAAACCATAATAGTTACTATTATATATTTCAATTCATATAAATTATTAACAAATAATTACCTATTTATATTTGCAAGCTAAGAAGTGATTATTAATATACATATATTTACTCTACATCACTATTAATATATAATAATTACAGATTTTAATGTAAGCATTAATTAGTAATAAAGCTGTTAATAATTTGTAGAAACATTCTGAAAATTAATACAAGTCAATGCTTAATATTAACTCTTACCTACTTATCAGTTGATTTTGACTCTATAATGTATAACACTGAACCCCACAATAATACAAAAGTATCCTAAATACTACTGTCATAATTTTTAAATATTTTTTTAATTAAATATGTAAATAAATTGATTGTTAGTATAATCACAAATTCTGCTAAATTAAAAAAATCTCTGAAACAAAGTAATTCATAGAAAAAATCTCAAAGAAAATTATTATGCAAAATTTGAATGGCATTTTATATGAAATTTCATATCAATGTAAAAAATTTAATATTTTTTATCAGGGGGAGCTGAGTATACCCCTTGGGGGATTTAGCCAACTCTGGATCCTGCCTGGCTACGGCCCTGGTAATGATAAAACAATTAAATACAACTTTTAAGATATCAGGTCTACATCTGAAGATCTACATCAACATTAAGTAATCTTACATGCTTCCAACGATAGCATTCTCTACCGAGCCAAACATCACCACAAAGAACATTTCCTAGAAAAACAATTCAAACTAACAATCCCTAGAAACAAATTACCATTCCGGGACCATTAGGTTTTGTAAGATATTCCCCCTTTAAACATTTATCCGGAGATACGCAGTAGAGCTTTAAAATACAAGATATTAACATAGATCTATCTATTCGATGGCCATTAAGTTTAATGGCGCGTAATCCTTTTTATCACCGTTCCCAGAATGCATCACTGGATGAATTTTAAGCAGGTTTCAGCGTAAGATAAACACACTATATAACCGATTCTTGTAGGTTTAAGGTATTTGTAAACACTGAGGGCATTGCCAAGTATTTTCTAATTACGAAATAAAGACATGTAGTATTCAAACGCATAGAAGGGAGTGAAATTAAAAATATAGTTCATTGAAATGTTGTCAAATTAGCTGTAATAGTTCGTTTTCATAGTCAATTAAATCATTTCTAGTGTAAATAGAAATTTATTGCATTTTAAACTGTAAATACTGGCTTTCTTCTAAGGTTTTATACATTCTTGTAACTTTCGATGGAAGTGCCCTACACGGTCAATAAAAAATTCTGTGCACAGATGTGTGTACACAGTCTGTGCATGTACACAGACAATGTCCGATCTTGTCAGCACTTCCTTGTGTAATTCAATGAAATTAATGCTTTTACACTAAAAAAATGATGTACAAGATCTACAGTACAATTTTTACACTTTGAAACATAGTTGAAAAGTGTTTATGGCTTTGTTCATTTATTCAGTCATTCATTCTGTCAAAAAAAGCACAATTTATTTAATGATAATAGTTACATGCAATAAATAGTTTATGAGTCAATGTGAATCCTGTTTACTTGGGCTAGCCATACACAAGAAGAGATGAGGCAGCTTCAGGTGATTTATTCATACTTTACAACATAGTTGAAAAGTGTTTATGACTTTGTTTATTCTGTCTGTCTGCTCTTTTACACGATAACTGCCGTAAAAATGACTTTATCAAAATGAAATGTTAGTATGTTGTTGAGACAGTATGCGGGACATATGGAAATACAAATGATCAATATCACCAAATTAGTTTTGGATTGAACCCGGGTTGAAAAAACGAAATACATTGAACCCTATGGAACCTAATTTTTCAAACATTTTTTAAGCGAATTTAAAATTCACAAATTGCATCGAAAGTTTTAGGAAATATTCAAATTATCCCGTACAATATATAAAACAAATTTCAGCAACATGTGTTTGGTAGTGTTTTAAAGAAAAATTAACATAATAATGACACCCATATAATATGAAGAGATCACTTGACTCACTTCAAAATAAAAAAAATCTGATGTGGGCAGCACATGACTTTCCCTGTGGATTCAAATGCATTGTCTCTTTATTTCATTAATAATTCATTAAATTTAGTTTAATTGCACTAAATAACACAAATAAATAATAGACTGAAAATCGGCATAGCAAAAATGCTAAAACACTAAAACATCTGAAGTACGACTTGCACAACGGTTTAATTGCACAAAATAATGCCCACAATTATTTAAAATGACATTGAATTGGGACTTTTAAATCCAATTTTCGTTCTCAGTTGGTAACTGGACATTTTTTCAACTGTGGCGCAGCGTAAATGTGAAAAAACTAAAATATCTCGAGAACGGCAAGTCCTAGTGTAATGCAGTTGGTCTTATTCTTTTCAATGATAAACATTATGAATAAAACACGCATTTAATTGATATATTTGAGCATACGTAGTATTTTATTTCAGATTTTGACGATTTTTTCAGGCCATTTCGCAAAAAAAGGCAGGTTATATTTTTTCAAATCGTACCAAAATCTAATCAGCACCAGGGTGACTCACAAGTGACTTACATACCAAATTTTATGAAATTCGGTCCATTAGTTTTTGAGATAGAGTGGATACAAAATCTGCACAGACAGACAGAGAGACACACACACATACGTCATGCTAGAATGGTTTTATTGTATTCTAGCGATGTCGAAACATGTAGATTCGTCGAAAACTCGAGTTGCGATTTTCGACATGACTCCAATACTTTCCCTATGCATTATCATGTATTGCAGGGAAAGTAAAATTCTGATGTGGGCAGTACGTGACTTTTCCTGCAGCCTTATATCCACGTTCTCTTTTTTCTTTAATTAAATTTAATTCATTTTTAATTCAATTTTCGTTCTCATTTGGTAACTGGATTTATTTTTAAAGGTGGCGTAGAGAAAATACGAAAAAACCCTCGAGAACGGCTAGTCCTAGTGTATTGGGGTTGGTCTTATTCTTTTCTTCGTTAAAAAGTTCTTTTCTTCGTTCTTACGTATAAAACAAACATTTAATGGATATATTTGAGCATACGTAGTTTTTAATTTTAGATTTTGACGATTTTCGCGAGTCTTTTCGCAAAAAAGGCAGGTTATTTTCTTTCGAACCGTACCAAAATCTAATCAGTACTAGGGTAAGTCACAAGCGATTTATATACCGAATTTTGTGAAATTCGGTCCATTAGTTTTTCAGCTAGAGTGGATAAAGACAATTTTTGCTGGCCCTTTCGCAAAAAAAGGCAGGTTCTTTTTTCCCGAATCGTACTAAAAACTAATCAGCACTAGGGTCACACCCAAGTGACTTACCTATCAAATTTTATGAAATTCAGTCCATTAGCTTTTGAGTTAAAGTAGACAGACATACAGACAGACACAGACACACACACATCCGTCACGCTAAAAATGGTTTTTTCGTGTTCTAGAGGTCTCGAAACGTGTAGATCCGTCGAAAACTAGAGTTGCGATTTTTTGCATGATTCCAATACTTTCCTTATACATTACCATGTATTGCAATGAAAGTAATATGGTATCCATCTTTTTCTCTCCGGAGTAAAAATCGTGATTTTTAAAGTTCTTTTAAATTTATATTTAGTGTGGCATCTGTCCTGAAACCGCTTTAATTTTGCGTATTTCTGTGCATGTATATTCTGCGATAACGCAATTACAATATTTTGGAGTTTAAATAATCATCAAACTTTGATTATTTTTACAACGAAGCCTAATTTTAATGGATGCAGAATGTAAACAAGTGATTGTAAGTTAAGTTGTATAAGAATTGCTAAATTTTTTTCACAAAAAATTATTTAACTCTGGAGTCTGGAATAAAAGTGTATGAATGAAATACTCGCTGGTTTTACATAGAGAGCCAGACGATATTTATTTCCGGTGACGTCAGTTGAATAAAGTTCCTTTTTTTTTGATGAAGTTCAAAGTACAATAAATTATTGTAGTTCTGTGATAATTAAAAAATATCACTGCTGAATGTATCGCATTTTAGAGATGTTTAAATAAAATTGCATTTCAGTTGGAAAGTCTTTCATAATAATCAATGCTTTATGCATGATTGATCTTTCTTGTTTAATATTAAATTATACATTTGACTCTTTTCCGGATGACAAACTTGTATTATTAACTTATACCCAGTTAATTTATATTTTAAGCAACTCTAAATTGACAATTATTAGTATTGATAACATCTGCAATAAGTAATGTATTCCATATATATTAAATTATTTTAATAATTCATCCATTTACCGCCAGTTTCGTTAACTTAGCGTCATTTTTGAAATTTTAACTGTACTTTCTTCAATCTGGGATGAAATATCGCCAAGTTTTCGTTATTTTGCCAAATTAGTCGTCGGGTAAGCGAAATTTATCGCCAAGCGTGTGACAAACGAATAGAAGAGCATTTCTTGTATATAAATGACTATTGGCAAATTGTCAGGCGACAAAATGCACAACTATAACGTGTGCGTGTTCATTAGACTGTGGATGCCACACCTCACGAACATTTTGAACGTAATTTGGTATGATTATTACGAACACTATTGACTTTAAGAACGATCGAATGTTCAGAAAAGCCTCAAATTTTCAAATGAATTTTCGAATGCTCATGAAAAATCTAGACATTCAATAATGTTAAATAAATAATCATTTGTACATATATTATTTTCCTTATATACAATAATGTATAAGGAAAGTGTTGTGATGGGGGTCGAAAATTCGAATTCGAGTTTTTTAAGGGAGAGCACGTTTCAAGCACCCCTGATCACGAATCAAGCATTTTTGAAGTGCCGCCTGTGTGTGTGTGTGTGTGTGTGAAAGTATGTGTGTGTGTGTGTGAAAGTATGTGCGTGTGTGTGTGTGTGTGGAAGTATGTGTGTGTGAAAATATGTGCGTGTGTGTGTGGAAGTATGTGTGTGTGTGTGTGGAAGTATGTGGGGTGTGAAAGTATGTGTGTGCGTGTGTGTATGTGTCAGTGAGTCTGTGGAGACGATAACTGACGAACGAATGGACCGATTCGAACAAAATTTGGTACAAAAACCACAATCCGTAAACATTGGAAGCCTATTGTTTTTATACGCAATCGAATGTTCAGAACCCCCTAAATTTTCGAGTGAAATTTTGAAAATTCGTCAAAAAATCAAAACCGCTAATAAAGTTACGCAAATAAACATTTCTTATGTAATTTTTCATTAGAAAACGATTGGCATAAATTTTAGAACGCTAACATGCACCTTTCTCGAGATATTGCACATTAAAAAAATATCAAAAAGTCATATAAAATAAAAAAAATATTTCCTATTGAGACACATGTTCACTTTCCATATGTAATACTATGCGATAATTTGGGTGAAATCATTCTCGTGGATTTAGCTCGTTCCACTCATGAAAAAAGATACTTTGAGTAATACTTTTGTATTTGAACGCAAATAGTCATTTTATCTGCTGTACGAATAACTTAATTTTTCGTCCATAACGCTTGGCAAGATTTTGGCGACGAATTTGGTGGAATGTCGCCAACTTGGCGATTTTTTAAACGTTTTTAAATTAACGAAACACTCGCCAAATGGATAAAAATGATGCTAAATCAATGAAAATGGTGATTCATTAACGAAAATTCAATATCTTGGAAAGAATATAAATATCTACTATAAAAATAATCTATTTTTTTTCTGTAAAAGTAGTAAATTTATTGCATTATATAAGGAAAGTCATATGCTGCCCACACCAGATTTTTTTTATTATAAAACAACTAACACAAAATTTAGGACGTTAGCTTGAACTGTTTATGAGATATTGCATGTTTTTCAAATAATTGTATCCAAAGATAAATAAAAATGAACAGGGAGACACTGACGACTCATTAAGTGAAACATCGCCAACTAGTGGAATATCGCGAAATTGGCAAAATTAACGCTAAAGTTACGAAAATGATGATGAAATTATAATTAGCATATTGAAGTATAATGGAGAATATTGAAAAGATGTTAGCAATATTTCCAATTGTCAAGTTATATTTGCGCGAAATATAAGTTAGCTGGATACATGTTGTACTCCAGACAAGCGTCCAATGTCAATGCACTTTTCAACGTTAAAAACGTTACGCCGAGGTTCTTCCATCATTGTTTTGTATTGAAAGAAGTAAATTACTTACACGTTGGAAAAGTCATGTACTGCCCACATCACATTTTTTCCATTGATTCCAAAGTGACAAAGGGGAAATGTTTGGATACATAGTATCAAGTTTGTAAGTTAGAATAAAATTAACTTCATAAAAAAAAATCATCACATAGCCATTTACATAACGCTTAAAAATGATATAACTCAACAAAATGCAAAAATTAATATCTGCGGTCTACATTTTAAGATGTATCTATGCACATCAACATTTAACAACCTTAGACTTACTATCATAACATTCTCTACCGATTTTTCCTATTATTCTACTGTGGCATACATTGCTGCGAAGACCATTTTGTAGAAAACAATGTAGACTAACAATCCATGGAAACAAATTAGCATTCGGGGACCATTAAATATATGCTGTCTACATTTTAATATGTGTCTTTGCACATCAACATTCAGCTATCATACAGACACTTACCATCATGACATTCTCTACCGATTTTTTCTATTATTTTACTGAGTCATACATCGCTGTGAAGATCACTTTGTAGAAAACAATGTACACTAACAATCCACGGAAACAAATTACCATTCAGGGACCATTAAATGTATGCTGTCTACATTTTAAGATCTGTCTATGTACATCAACATTCAGAAATCATACAGACTTACCATCATAACATTCTCTACTGATTTTTCCTACTATTCTACTGTGCCATACATCGCTGCGATGATCATTTTGTAGAAAACAATATAGACTAACAATCCATGGAAGCAAATTACCATTCAGGGACCATTAAATGAATGTCTACATTTTAAGATCTGTCTATGCACATCAACATTCAGCAATCATACAGACTTACCATCATGACATTCTCTACCGATTTTTCCTATTATTCTACTGAGTCATACATCGCTGCGAAGATCATTTTGTAGAAAACAATGTAGACTAACAATCCATAGAAACAAATTACCATTCAGGGACCGTTTGGGTTTGTAAGATATCCCCTGTTTCGACATTTATCGGGAGATGTGTGTAACTACCGAAGAGAGCTTAAAATTCAAAATATCATCATAGTACCGTTCTACGGCCATTAAGTTTAATGGCGCATAAGACTTTATTTTTATCGCTGTTCCCAGAATGCATCACTAGATGAATTTTAAGCAGTTTACAGCTCAAAATGGAACGCACTGTGAAGCCGCTTCTTATAGGTTCTGTGCATTTGAAAGTATTAAGGTAATAATTAAGTATCTGCTAATGGCAAAATAAGACCGGCATTCAAATATGCACGAAGCGTGATTCCTAACAGATTATATCGATACGTATTAAAGTAAATGTATTCAATATACGCATTTTACCTTTTTTTTTACTTTCCCTGCAGTATATGGTAATGTATAGGGAAAGTATTGGAATCATACTAAAAATCACAACTCTTGTTTTCTATAGATCTACACGTTTCGGGACCTCTAGAATACGAAAAACCTATTTTTAGCATGACGTCTGTGTATGTGTGAGTGTTTGTCTATCTGTCGGTCAGTGTGTGTGTCTGTGCAATGTATGTATTCACTCTAACTCAAAAATTAATGGGCCAAAGTTCATAAAATTTAGTAGGTAAGTCACTTGCGTACGACCCTGGTGCTGATTTGTTTTTTGTACGATTTGGGATAAAATAATCCGCCTTTTTGACGAAATGTTCCGTTGCCAGCATTCACTCTAACTGAAAAATTAAGAGATCAAATTTTACAAAATTTAGTAGATCAGTCACTTGCGGGTTACGCTGTTGCCGATTGGATTTTATGATTTGGAAAAAAAATATCATGGCATTTTTTTGCGAAATGGTCCGCAAAAATCATCAAAAATCTAAAATAAAAGACTACGTATCCTCAAATATATCAACTAAATTCTTGTTTTATGCTCAATTTTTGACGATTAATAACATAAGACCAACCCCATTACTTTAGGGCTAGTCGTTTTGGAGATATTTTTATTTATTCGCATTTTCGCTCCTGCAGTTTTGAAAATAACTCCAGTTAACAAATGGAAACGGAAATTGAATTAAAAGTGCTAATTCAATGTAATTTAAAATAATTATGGGTGTGTTATTTGGTTCTGCAATTAAACTCGATTTAATGAATTATTGAAGAAATAAAGATAATATGAGGGAAAATCATGTGCTACTCACATCAGATTTTTACTTTTACTTACTATAGTTTATAAAATAGAGTATTATTTTCTTTAGTTTTGAACACGAAATTTTGACAAAGTATCAAAACAGTTTCAAAGGGTCTGCTTCAGTACTGCTGCTTTATTCATTTCAGCAGTACTGAAACAAATAAATCAGCTTTCTGTCTTATAGAAACTCAGTTAAATTGTAGCTACTTCTTAGGGTCTGGTTTGCTATACGAGTCGGAACAAAAATAATTTCATAAAAATCCTTTTTTTTATATTACTTTGTTATGACAATGATGAAATTGAAAAATTAAAATTTTACATCTGACGATATACACCGATGACGTCAGCATTCAATAATCATAGAGACTGACTGTAATAACATTCGCTACCGAGTTATATGTCGCTTCAAAGACTGTTTTTCAAAGAAAAAAATCCAAGCTAACAATTCATGGAAAGAAATTACCATTTCTAGATCAGTAAGTTTCGTAAGATATCCCCCCCGTCAATATTTAATAATCGTACAGACAGACAGCAATAACAGACGCTACCGAGCTATATATAGCTGAAAAAGACAATTTTCTAAACAAACAATTCAGACTAACGATCCATGGAAAGAAATTACCATTCTGAGATTATTAGATTTCGTAAGATATCCCTCTTGTCAACATTTAAGAACCGTACAGACTGACGTTAATAACATTCACTATCTGACTACATGTCGCTTCAAAGAGCATTTTTCCAAAAACAATCATGACTAATAATCCATGAAAATAAATTACCATTCTGACAAGGAAACGTTCCCAAGCGAAACTCATAGAATTCGACGAAAATTTGACAGACTTTAGTAGATGGCTCAAAATATTGACAGTGTAAAATTAGCTGCTGAATTGCAACGGAACAGCTGTAAAAAATTAATAAAAGTCAACATCTTTAATGCCAAATGCAACCCTACTTGGCGAGTATATATACAAAAACGGCAAATTCTGAAATGAACTGTCCATGTTTCCTCAGTATGACTTGAAATCTGTTGTAAAGTTATTTTTTTACAGTTTGCATTCAAAAACATTTGAAATTGAGTTTGAATATATATTTTTAGTATAATCGTGAATTTCTCATAGCTAATTTGTTTCACTTACATAAAATAATAAAACTATCTGCTATAATTTTATGTTGCTTTATTTAAGCTCAAAAGGCACAAACTATGCGAAATTGAGAAATGTGTTTTTAAAAAGTTTTAAGATACAAGGCGCAGGTGTGTAAACGTACATGACTCGAATTTGAAAAGCTGGGCTTGTGATAAAGCTCTCTCCCTAAAAATGCCATTCAAAGCTTCCGGTAAATGACTCCGTAATTTTAAAAAGAAATATAGAATCGTTAGCAGGAAAATTGCTAAAATTGTCTCTCAAAGCTTCCGGTAAATGGCTCTGGAATTTTAAAAAGAAATATAAAATCGTTAGCAGGAAAATTACTAAAATTGTCTCTCAACAGCAGATTTATGAAGAGGATCACATCGTAAATGCTTCACAAGCATTTTTAAATGATGTATGTATTTTTTTAAAGATTCGCAGATGAAGGATAACCAGATATTTAATACTGATCAATCGGGATTTAATAAATAAATTCATTCGGGGAGAACTTTTGATATGTTGGAATCAAAGCAGATTGAAAGTGCTGCAAAATCTATCCATGCTACAACCCATTCATACTGTAATGCCAACAATCAGCAAAGATGAAATGCTGCTATCCCCTTTATTTATTGCGTATTCTGAACCTAAAGGACAATTCAGAACCTAAGTGAGGCAGATAATGTTTCAAGCTGACATTATTTATACCGTTGCTTCGAAATCGGGAAATATGGAATCAAAAGAACTGCGCGAATATTTATCGGAAGTGTATTTTAAAAACACTCCAGATGAAACCGTACTTTTAGTGAATTCTTGGACACCCTTCAAAAATAACGATTTGATTGATAGTGTTACGCCATCGGGGAAAATCGTTCACGTGTTTGTCATGCCACCTAAAACCACGAATCTAATACAGACTCTTAACAGGTACGGTTTTCGGGTCTGGGAAAATTTCGTTCAAACATTTTCAGATTTAGGTATGACTTCTCAAATACAAATCAGTTTGTTTCATCAAGACAGTATCTTTAAAGTACATTCCATTGCACTCACCAGTTCTCTTCACCACGCTACGTTAGCATGTGGAAACATTCATGGCATGTGTGCTCGTACACAGAAAACCATCCTGGGTAATTCGAAAATCCTGTTGAGTTCCCATTTACTGCAAACAACATACTTAATTGAGGGAAACAAAACTGTGCATCCAAAATATTCTCTCGGTGTATCTGGTGTAAAATACGTTTCTGTTTTATGCATTTCTTCAATGAGCCTCATATTTGTAACGCTTTTAATTTATAAAGAAATTAACCCTTTCATTCGACCTCAATCATTTGTCATTAATTGTATCTCTTATAAACTATATACCATAGTACTGATACATGTAATCTACATTTTCTGTTTTTCGAGTGATAGTTTTTAAGAAGCTATTATTCAAGTATTAACGTCTCTAAATACAGCATAAAATGCGTTTTGATAGTATGAACACATTACATGTGTTCGTCAATTTACAAGAATGCAAAGTCGCCAATTGATGCTAACTGTACAGTTTTGTCAACCCAGACCCAATTTTCAATATTATTTTACTCTTCTCCTAATGCAATTCAGCAGCTAATTTTCAGAGTATGGATTTTCTATAATTTCTTTTAACACCTGTCAAATTTTCGTCGAATTCTATGAGTTTAGCTTGGGAACTTTTCCTTGTGAGATCATTAGGTTCCCTAATATACCCCCTTTTTCAACATTTAATAATAGTACAGACTGACGTTAATAACATTCGCTACCGAGCTATATGTCGCTACAAAGACCATTTTCCAAAAAAAAAAACAATTCAGACTAACAATCCATGGAAAAAAATTACCATTTCGGGACCATTATGTTTCGTAAGATATCCCCCTTGTCACAATTTATTCGGAGATGTTTATAACTACCGGAGAGCTTAAAATACAAAATATTATCATAGGGCTATTTGATGGCCATTAAGTTTAACGGCCGCGTAATCCTTTTTATCGCTGTTCCCAGAATGCACCACTGTGGATGAATTTTAAGCAGTTTTCATCGTTAAATAAACGTTCTCGGAAGCCGCTTTTTGTAGGTTTAAAGTATCTGCAAGTATTAAAGACATTAGCAAATATCTGTTAATTGTTGAATCAGGATGTGTAGAATTGGCTGTTATGGTGTTCAATAAAATGTAATAGGAAATTATTGCAAAACAGAAAATAAGAAATGTGACAAGAAGAAATTCAGGAAGATAAAAAGAACGGTAGAAAAATTCTGAAGCTTCCTTAGTGGCAAAAATTACGAACTTGGAATACCTTATAATAAAATTAATAGTAAAACAACCGGTTTCGAAAGTTACAGCTGAGCAACATCATGAACTAGCATATAACATTTCAACATACTTAGGAATAAGATACTGCAAAATTGTGTAGTATATAACTTAAAAAAAGACGGTTTCGGGAGATAAAAACTTCGAAATATTCAATAAAATTACTATAAAAGTATCAGTTTATAAAAGACAATAAGTAAAATACATTTTATATTGAGTATAAGGGAAACTTGAGCAATGCATATAAGCACAAATAACACAATAATGCTGAATACAACTGTTTCGAAGATGCGCTGGATCCCCTTCGTCAGTGCAAGAGAACGCTGTCCCACCCGTAAGCAAAAGGTTGAATGCATTTTTTTCGAAACTGAATTTTCAAAGGTTTTACATTTTTATAATACGTCATGCGTCTTGATTTTTGTCTGAGATGCATAAAATTTGGCAGGAAGATACCTCTCATACTTTTTAATGAAACTGGGTACGCATTTTATAATTGGACTTTATTAAGGTAATTAAAAGTGAATAAGAATCTAATTAAATGATGAAAATTAAGTTTTAATGCAGAAAAATATTTTTAGAAAATTAACTTTCTAAGGGATTTAAAAAAATGAATATCCAAATTTGTTCATAATGTGTTTTTGAGTGATCATAATGTAAACTTAATCAAAAATGTGAACAAATGGCACGCACGGAGCGTTTTCAAATATTCGTTAAAAAAATAAAATTAAAAATAAAATACAAAATTATAACAAAATTGAAAAAAAAAATTAATGGTATTGTATATAGTAATGTTAAGAGGAATATTTATACAAATTTTCACGCTCCTAAGTCAATAAATAAATAAAAAAAAATTTCAACGTCCACCGTCCCCTTAAAATATGTATAAATGATTGAAAATAAATGTTGTCAAAATATGTTAAAAGAATGATCAGGGAGCATGTGTTGCCCGCATAAAATTTTTTACTCGTGATGTGTGTTAACTAATAAAATGCCAAGTACTGATTTGTTAGTATGTATTCATTTGCCTTGGAAACCATCTTATGTTGTATCAAAATCTCATTCTTTTTGCATATTAGATTTATTTTCTATAGAATATGGAAATATACTAAAAGCATGAATATGAATTGCTAATGCAGTCCCTTCTGATATACAAAAGCAGTAAAATATATTTGATCTAGATTTATGATAAGTCCCTTGTTATGACTTCTAAACAAAAATATTCTTTTTGATCCATTCAAACTTATAAGCAGGCTTCTTAAAGTACTTACTTTTATTATTATTTAGTCCTATGCAAAACTAAAGAATTTTCTAAGTAAGACATATTATCAACGGTCATTTGGTTTTATTATAGCGCTATAAAGTGCATAGAACCAAATAGATTCTAAATTTTATGAATAAAATACATCATTTTTGATACATTAGAGGTTTAGAAATAAGCAATAGTTGTAAAGGAAGTTACGACAGTACAATGAGGTATATTTAAGAAATGGGATTGTATAATACTCTATATTTCAAATGCATGAATATTTCATGAATCAGCTGTATGAAATATTTCAACATCTGCAGTATGATCGATTTATTGTTATGAAATTTATTTGAAGATCGTCTGCTCTTTTGTAATAAGATCGACTTATTGCTGTAGAATTCATTTCAAGATCGTCTTCCCAACCTCTTCTGCAGTAAGATTGAGTTATAGCTATGAAATTTGTTTAAGGATCATCTGCTCAAACTTTTTTGTAATAAGATCGACTTATTGCTGTAGAAATCATTTTAAAATCTTCTTCCCAACCTTTTCTGCAGTAAGATTGAGTTATTGTTATTTTATTTAATGGTCGTCTGTTTAACCTCTTCTGCCTTAAGATTGACTAATTGTCATCAAACTCATTCAGTAATCGACTGCTTTACCATTTTCTTATTAAGTTGAACTCATTTCTATGAAATTGAAGTCTTGTATACTTGTTGCTAACATGTCACATCCTACAATCTGACGCAGCGCTGTTAAAGTTCTTAAAGCCACCAAATTACATTTAATTGAAATTTTTTTATTAAAATTTGAGTAATTTGTTTGATGTATTGGATGTATAAATGTATTTGCTGGCATCGATAGTAATTTTTGATCCGAAACTATAAAAGCGTGTATACATTTAACATGCATTTTTACTTACCAGTTTGGTCTTATTTAATTTATAAAATGTAATGTAAAACATAGTTACGAAAACTTCGAAACATAATTTTCAGTTTCCCGTTTCGTTTACAACTAGCATAAAATGTATCTCCAACTATTTACACGCTTTCATTTTTCTTTATGTTGACTTAACTTCATATTTTGTTATAATTTGTTTACAAATGGGACACCAATGTTTTTTCTGCCCGTGAAGATAATTTTGCATAGCAAAAACATTTATTTTCATATTTCATTTTAGAGGAATTTAATTAGATGATGTTTTACTAGAATGTTTTGAAAAGCAATACCATTTAGAATGCTACTGAAATTCGAATCACGGAAAACACCGGGAGTGTCTGTTTGTAGAAATGCAAATTCGAGTTTGGATGGCCATACTTCACTTACACCAGATATTTCACTTCTATTCGATTTTCTTCATAACTGTAAAATAGTACATTTTAAAAATATAAATAAATTTACCCCTCCCTCCTTCTTTCACGAATGCGTCTAAAAATAATATATATTTTTGCTCCGGAAATATAAGCGTGTGAAATAAATAAATAAAACCAAATGCGGTAAATCTAAGATTACCCGCCAACATTTGCATAATGAAAACCATGGAAAGTGAAATGATGTTTGTTATTCAATTACCATTTAGCGCCCAAAGGTAATTGAATACGAATATGTAACGTCTTTAATATCTTTGTCGACATCACGTTATTGAAGGAATCAGAAAATGAAGTGTCATAACGGAAAAAATAGAGTAATTTGGAACATATATTTGAAAAGTGGTATTTGCCAATTGGATTAGAATAGTAAATTTGAATCTAATTGAATGTCAGATAAATAAAGAAATCATGTTTAGGAAAAAGGTAAAGATGGTGTGGTTTTTCTTTTGGTTATTTAAGCTACTTTATCGAAAGTTAATTTTAGTTCAGAATGAGTTTAACGTAAGTTATAAATTAATGATAGATAATGAACGAGCTTATTGTGGTAAAATGGTTAAAATGTTAAACATGTATGATAACTTTACTTTTCGTCAACTTTCTCGAATAGCAAAAAAATGTTATGATTGAAAGTTTAGTTTATCAGAAAAATGGCGTTTATGGAGTTTATTTTTTCACTGTTATTTATTAGATGCTAACAGTTAAAGTTATAGAATACTTTTCACTATTATTTAAAGTTGAGTTAACAGTTAAAGTTACAGAGTGCTTATAAATTAAATGTAATTAAATGTTCAGAGCGTTCTGTAGCAGCATTTAAAAGCTGAGATTACACCAAAATTGAAAAGAATGTTCTATAAAACATAAGGAAGATATTTCCGTGAAATGCAAACTATTTTAAGAAATTTCCACTAAGAGTTAATTTAATAGATTTGAGTGCTAAGATGTCTATTAATTTTCAGAAATCGGACTAAGGGATCGAAAATATTTTCTATCATTTTTTAATCGAATATTTTTGTTTCTGATAATCGAAAGAGTATTGAAATAAATATTTATATAATTCTTTTAAAAATAGTCTTTTTATGTATTTATTATTTAATAGCAAATGAAATCATGTAGAGGCTAACCTTTTGCGAGATATTGCATGTTGATCTAAAATAAAAAATTATCATTCGAGTCATATTTGTAAGTATTCTTAAAGGGATATGGATGGACACCATTGTTCCTGAGTTATCCCATACAGTTAGTTCTCAAGATTTCCTTTCCTTAAAACGCTTGATGTCCTTCAAATGAATAAAATAATTTCTATAGAATTTGGAATGTTAATTTTAGTTTATCAGGCCTATTGATTTTCAGCAAGATAAGAAAAATCTAATTTAAGAAAAAAACCCTATTTTAAACGAATTTCTTATTAGTTAATATTTACTCATAATACTGAAATTTATATTTCTTTAATAAAAGTTGTGTAAAATACATAACTTTTAGTGATTTTCGACTTTTTGACTTCGAATTTGTTGGTTATCTAGCACTGGCGAAGGGGATATCGCTTATCCTCAAAACAGCTGTATGCTTCATTATCTTATTCGTGTTTAAATACGTTGCTCACATTTTCCTTATATGTTAAACACATTAGATTTCTAATATGTAGATAAATTTGTAGCTTTTTACTTTTATTCTTATAACAAAACGTTAAATATATATATATATATTTTTATCTTTTTAGGTCTACTATGCCATCGAATCCAAAGACCAAGGCGACAAGTTCTTCAGCATAGACCGTGAGACCGGCGAGATTTACACCAGGGTGGAATTCGACAGAGAAGAGAAACAAGCCTACGCCATTTTGGTTCGAGCTGAAGATGGGGCAGCGTCAGACAGACCCAACATGAAGCCAGGAGAGCCCAATTCAGGTAAGATTTTGTTACAAACTTCACAAGATTTCTTGTTTTTCAGTGTTTTCGAAATATTTTTCCAAAGTAGGCTGCTAGACATTATCGAACTCAAATCAAGGTTTCAATATAGGGGTTGGGCTGTTTGCACACGCAACACAACATGATCACAACATTTACGTTTTAGATGATCACATAATATGATCACGACATTTAAGTCTTAGAGGATGACACATGATCACAACATTTACGTTTTAGAGAATGACACAACATGATCACAACATTTACGTCTTAGAGAATGACACAACATGATCACAACATTTAAGTCTTAGAGGATGGCACAACGTGATCACAACATTTACGTCTTAGAGGATGGCGCAAACTGTGATCCATCTTTGTTTGGTCAAGTTCGTCTAGTTTGTCGGTAGAAAGTGCTTTGTTATAGTCAAGAATTCAACTTTAGAGAGCATTCTAAAGTTTGGCTTATGCCCCCATTGCAAATAAAATCATTTATTGATTGACCGGTTTCGTGCTCATGCGCCAGTCAGTGTAGAATAGACCATATCTATAATGGCATCGAGAACACTTGCTAGTTACTACAACTTCGTTAACCTCTATGAGGAACCTAGAGCTACCACTTAGAGGGCTTCAAATCTCCAATAAATGAGCTCAATCCTAACTTTGATAATGACAGGTAAGTTTTGAAAGAAGTATGTGTTTTTACGTTGCAGCCTTGTGTAACCTTAGCTATGTTTCAAGAAATCTGAAACCAGATATGTAGCAAGACTGAATATGTCGGTTCCCAAATTAAAAGTGTCGGTTTACACGTTGTAAAGTTCGCAAAATTATGGCACATAACAAGTTTTTTTACAGAAATGGGCTTATAAGTTCATTGCAGACATGGGCTTATCTATGTTTAGAGCTCTTAATAAGCACGAAGCCGATACATGGTTATTGTTATCTGCGCTGGAAGCGCAATTTTACATTGTACTTGTCCATGATTTTTCTTGTGGACTTTAAAATGTCATCTTTTTCTCAATATTTCAGATGGAGAATACAATTTGTTCACTATATCCACTAAATAACTTTGTCATTTTACAAAAATATTTCAAGCAGCATTTTTGGACGAATTGTATATTTACATAAACTTATGTAAACATATTTATATAAACTATTTATGCGTATACTGTACTTCTCGTTGCTCTAAATATTTTACTCGTATAAAGAATTATTCTATGGAAACAGTTATTTGAAAGTTATATAAACACGAACAATTTTGGAATTCTGAAAAAGAAGAGTCATATTTCAATCTGTTATGCGTTTTGTTATCATGACTCTTATTATTTATCATTCCTACATATGTCTTTGGCGTTGTTTTTTCCCTGTCGTAGTATTTATTTCAAATAAAACATTAGGGTTCATCATATGGCATTCTTCAGCATAGTTTATGGAGAGATTAAATAATTATACATGAATCATATATTTTTACTACTTCTGTAAGCTAATTCTCTAGAAAAATTATATTCTGCTCTCATTTTTATAGCCGGTATTTTCTGGACTACAAATATCAATCAATCTTGCATAATAGAAGAAGACGTCTCTCGTTCTGTTTTATTATGGAAACTAGAAGCAGGAATAATATTTTATAATTTTTTTAGAACTCAAATTGTTCGAAATTTTTATATTTTATCGTCATTATTTCTATGTGAGAACTAATGATAATCCGGATGATAGTTTATGGCGAGAAAATGGTACTTTGAACTTTGCTTTGGATATAACGGGTCTGGCATGTTTATATGTATAATTAACATAGGTTAGACCATGGAGTTAGAAAGACGGAAATAAAACTCCTATGGATGAATTGCTTGAAAATGCCATAGTTCTTTAAGAATTATATGTAGGTGTCGCTAGTGTTAATAGAGTAGCCGCTATTGTTAGTTGACACAACAAAAAGGCGTAGTATTTAGTATATGTATTTTTGATTATTTTTAAAATAAGGTTCCCTAATTATGAGTATAATTAACCAGTATTTCTTCATAGTTGTAGGATTGAGTACAGAATATAGGGAGATAAAATAAATAGATAGGGAAAATAATTTTGAATACGTAGAAATATTCTTTGTTTCAAATCTACTTTGCATTGCGCTAATAATTTATTCTTCAAAATTGACGGTTTAAATTACATTTTAGGCCTAGAAATACATACAATGCAGGACTACTTATCTTATCTCAGCACCATCTGAATTATTGTTTTAAACGATATTGGCGTTTTTTTAATATGAAATTTTAACTATTTACTTTTACCTCCATTTGTCAGACAAATGTAGGTAATGCATCGATGTGATAGACCTGTTACCAACTTAAAAAAAGTAAATTTAATAGAATTGTTAAGAAAGTTATTAAAAATGTTACTTTTCTACGAAAAGATTCAATTCTTGTAATTTCATACTGGTTATGATGCAAGCAGACCGAGCACTGGAATGTGAATATGTGAGAAAAGCGAGTGGAGTCACATATCCAGATATTTTTGCTTGTAATCATCCAGTTAAATGAGTTTTAAGAAAAACACTAAATTTTTAATTTAAAGAAAATGATAAAAATGTATTTACTTTCAACAATTGTTTAATTTTTTCTTTATTTATTGATATTAAAATTATCGTTCTTACTATCAATCGTATACAAAAAAAATATATTTTACAATTTTCTCTAATGGGTAGTTAAGCTTGATTTGCATACTTGGTAAATCTTCTGTTTTAAAATAATGATTGCAAATAAAGTTGAAATTTACGAAAAAGAAATTTGATCAAGTCATTACAAGAATAGTTAAATTTTCAATGAAGTTTTAAATTCCTGTATTGGATTTTTAAAATTTAGCAGTGGATTTAGAATTCAGATGAATCAATAACGAAGTGGTGCTGTACATTATAAAACGAAAAACGTGAGTTTTATTTTTGGAAGAATTATATATTTCTGGAATATAGTTTTCATAGCTGCATAGTTTGTTTTAATAGTTGTTTTTATAGTTTTCATAGTTCACAGTTTCTAGTATATACAGGGCGATAAAAAATGTCACACATAAAATTTTAAAATCGTATAATGTTTCGCGAAATCGAAATATAATATTTTTTTTAGAAGGCAATTAATTCCCAAAAATATATTGGGAATATCGTCTGCTGTATTTAATGCGTCAGATGATAATTACAGGCCTTGTTTTTTATTAATGAAATTTTAAAATCGTACAATGTTTCGCGAAATCGATATAGAGTTTTTTCTCCTTATTCTGCTGTTTTTATGTCAGATGATACGTCAGACGATAGTTGTAGACTTCTTTTATATCAATGAGAAACATAAAGTTTCAAAGTGTGATTTTTTTTTTACTTTAGAATATATTGCTAGCCATTCATATGAGAGTGTCATTTAAAGAGTTTGCGAATAGTTCATTTAAGAATTCAGGCCTAAAATAGAAGGCCTAACTATTCTCGTTTTGTCTGCAACAAATCAAGTTTCTCGAAAACGCTTCTCTAACTTCCTAATTGTTGAATTGTTTTGGATTTTACACAGTGGGTATTTTTATTGATCTCTTCAATGATACTATCATGAAAATGGATAGAGAAATATTGTTTAAAATAAAAACCTTTTTTAAAAAATCGTTCTTCGATTAATAAAAAATATGTCTAAAATTTTCGTCTTACGTATTGAAAATAGCAGACGATATTTCTGATATGTTTCTTGGGGGTATATTAGTGCCACTTAACCGAAAAAAAAAATTACTTTTTTAATTCCTCGGTACATTAAAATACATTTAAAATTCATTTACTCGGTACATTTTAAAACTTGATGCAAGCGATTTTTTGATCCTGTAGTTTTTTGTTGGAGTAATGGTACGATTTATGGTTATTGCGATGATCTGACATTGGCGGGCATATCTGAGACAGCTCTGAAAAATTAAGAAATAAACACCAATAAGATTCTTTTCATGTCAGATATTTTTATCCTGGTTTCATGGCATAAGTTGTAATTTGTCATTTCTATGCCGTATTCACTGGATTGGCAAATGTTGTTGGAGTTGTTTTTGAGTAGAAAAGTATAATCGAACATTTGAATTACTTTAGCTTTATTCCATGAAACAGTAAGCATAAACAGTAATAAGATGCATTTATTAATTGATAACTCGCAAAATAATTGTTAGATATAATAAAACAGAAACTCAATTCCCAACAAATTCAGCAACAAGGTAGTTTTATTAACGAAACACTGATTTATTCACAATACACTAAGCTCTCACAGGTTAAATGTTACTTACAAAACTGAACTGAGTTAACTGTTGTACCTTGTATTAAATAATTTCTATCGAAAATTCTAGAAACTTCCGCGAAATCGTCACTTCCGGCTTCAATTATCAAGCTTTACCCAAACCGCAAATTTTTCAGGCTTGCGCCAAATTTATCGCCAAGCGTAGATGTTAACATACCCGTAAATACTCACTAAAAGTATGTTTCACACCAATGACATTTGCTTAAATAAGTAGAATTTGTTAGGCTTTTTTATTATTCTCAGAGCAGGAAAATATTACTACAAGTACGTGCAATAGTATTAAAAGAAAATACTCTTCATGATTAATAAATGATTAATGATTTGATATAATTTTTCTGCATCGGACATCGTATTATTATTTTCTGAATTTTATTGTTTTTTTTCGCATTTTACTTCTCTTTCGTGCAACTAGATGGTGCTACCACACTATAGTTTATCGATTTCACTAAAACGATATACACGAATAATTTTTATTTTTTTTTTAAAAGAAAAGAAAAAAAAAGCAAAATATTAAAATATTGGAATTATTTTTATATATTCATAATCTGACCCTATGTAAGACAAAACAAGAAACATTATTTATATTTTTATCTTTTAAGTTCGAAGGTATAAGCATTCAAAGTGTTTGCATTTTTCGTAACGCTCCAATTTTCGCCACGGAAACCATAATGTTGGGAACTCGTATTATTCTCTCACTGGCATCCCCCGTCTTGTCTTCCGTCTCTATCGTAGACCAAACGGTGCCATCGCAGTGTTTTCTCCAAAAGAAAGCGGTACGAACATTTTTTCACTGACGTCACTCTATGGTTTCTAGAATTTCGAGTCGGAAGAAGGGCTGCTACATTTGACGATTTATCGCCAATTTGGTGACATTCGTCGACTTCCCGAAACGTCGAGAAACATCGCCAAATAAAGATTATTCTACGAGATATAAGATAATTCTGGAAAATTCTACAGGGAGATTTCCAGAAAATTCTACAGAGAAACTATAAAAAGGACTCACCCTTCCGTTGCTTTGGCGTTGAAAATATACGAGCTACAGCGGACTGTGACTTTTGTTAATGTTTTGAGTAAAGTAGCTGGTCTTTTGTGAAATTATTTTCCTGATTGTTTTAAGAATACTATAGCTTATTTTGTGTAATTAGCGGGGCATTGAAGTGCGGTTTGATTGTATATTGCTCCTGTTTACTTTATGCTTGTGAATAAACGTTAGTTATCCAGAAACTTGGACTCGTTCTTGTATCCTGCTTATACACCCACTATTCTAGAGGATACGTTCGTAACAATAAGCATAGATGTTATTCTGATTAAAAATTTCAAAAGTTTTAGAGGACCGGATACAATTTTTTTTTCGTTTTGAAAATAATAAAATCGTGTCCATACTAAAAAAAATGTTACAACGTAAAAATCGTCTTTTTGGTTAAGTTTCAAAATTAACTATTTACATTCTTTTCATCGTAGGTACTTTTTCTTAAAACTATACCATGTTTTGAAATGAAGCTAAAATAAATCTTTGTTGCGCAAACAAAACATAACAAAAAATATCTCTCAATAATTTTTTCCCCCATGAAACTTTGAATTAAAAAAATTCAAATCCCTTCTGTAGATTTTTTACTCATTATATTACATGCAGTTTTTTTATTGCTAAACTTTGCAACAAAATATTCCTGCGGTTTTTCTGCTGTCATATTGCATTTCCTCCGTCTTATATGAACAGGTATGCCTTATATATATATTCTTTGTTTCAAACTAGGTAAGGAAGAAAAAGGATTTCATGCAGGTTTAATTGAATTGAATTTGGTATTCTGGCTAATAAAAAAATTCCGGCTTAAAAGGCTTTAAAAGCTTTTGGGTTTTACTGAATTATTTATGTGTTCCATGTAGGGATTGCATTAGTTTATCTCAGACGGGAATAAATTTAAAAGAAAACTAAAAAGTTATTACAGAATTATTTTTTCCTTATTGGAAGAGTGTAGTTGTTCATTCATTAATAGCATTCATTTTTTCATATTTCATTCATTAATAACGTTAATCATTTCATATTCTAACCATAGTTAACATTCATCATTTTATATTTCAATCACCTGTGGCATTATCACTATTTAAGTTTGATTAAGTATTATACTAAGTAATAACTCACTTCGGAGATATACGTGTCGACAGTGTCTTTTAAAATAATCAAGCATTCGAAAGGTTCCAAAATTTCGAAAAGAAATAATAATCCAAAATTTAAAATTACCATTTCATACATCAAAATTTTCTTTATAATTCGAATGATGCTTATTTAAGAATTATCCGTATCCGTCCGTTCTTAATACGTTGCATATTTATCCAATAAATATATCAAAATTACTACATAAAATTAACAAAATTATTAGCGTGTTAAGTATTAACATCATTATATAAATCAACATAACTAACAATGTTAAATATATTAATATCATTCTCTTGAATCTATACTACCCGACATAAAAAATGCAACATTGGCCGTATAATTATGCAAATTTCGAGACAAACGCAGCTGGACGATGTATGCAAATGATCTGAAATGCAAGTAGATCACGTGATTAGAGCGCGGGATAAAAGGGTTGGAAATGGCAGATGAGCCAAGAGTTCTGTCTGTCGCTTACGGAAACTCGTTTTTCGTGCGATGTTTTATTGCAGAAGACAAGTGTTGTTGGACGAGAGTTGAGTGCCTGTCCGATAACGTAGAAGGTCATTTCAGCATTTGGACGATAGTGTGAGCGGATTCATTTTAGGCCTACGTACGGCTGGTTGGTCGTACCAGCTTTTCGACGCTAAACACGCGTAAATGTGTCTGTCCACTGTGCAAAGGATTTGGAGAAAATGGCTTGAAGAAGGGTATGTGAATCATCGCAGTGGTACAGATCCATCCAGACGCATGTCAGTACGCGTTGATCAATGCATTCGAAGGCATGTGGTGGCGGCCCCACAAACGACGATTTTCCACATTCTTCAGAATTTACGGGGTACATCGGATGTTTCAATTTCAGCGAGAACAGTTTCTAGACGATTGGCCGAAATCGGCTTGCACTCAAACCGTTCTTTACGAAGACTGCCATTGACGACATGACACGGACTTGAGATATAGCAGTGGTGTCGGGCCCGAGCCTCTTGGACGACTGAATGGGACAGGGTAGTGTTCAGCGACAAGTCTCTGTTCTGTTTGTCGAATAACACTCGCCGTGTGAGAGTCTCTAGACTACGTGGAAACAGATTCAATCATGCTACGAATGTTGAACGCTATACTGCCCGACAATGCGGGATCGTGGATTAGGGTGCCATCGGCTTCGATAGCAGGTCACCTCTGATTTGTAAGAGTGGAATAATGACAGCACGACGATGTGTGGATGAGGTGCTGCGGCCGGTTGCATTTTCCTATTTCGGAGGTTTCAAAATGCTGTTTTCCAGCAAGATAACGCGCGACCGCATACGGCATCCATCAGCAGATAAGCCTTGCAATATATCCAAGTGTTTCCTTGGCCTCCGCCGTCTTCATATCTCTCATTCATCGAGCATGTATGAGGCGTGATTGGTCGTCGTTTGACTGTCCTGCCCCAGCATCAAACAGATGATGACCTGTGGACTATGGTTGAAGGCATATGGTCATCCATCCCTCAGGAAACTATCCGCACGCTCATTGCATCTGCTCCTTGAAGGGATTATATCTCCACAAGAAGTGGTTCTACTGTCTACTGATCACCCTGCTTATGCCATTACTGATTTGCATTATCCTTCTAGAATTAACATCAGTTATTTATGTATGTCATCTCTGTCTGTATGTCCTTTATTATCACACTTTATTCGCTCTTTTATGGTGTTGAATTTTCTTTGTCAGATAGTGTAAAACGTTAATATACTTATAAACTATGAAACATTTGAACATAACGCTTGAAACATTTTAGTTATGAAGTACAAAATTTGTTTTTTTTTCGGGGGGGGGGGGGGGGGGGTCTATACAAAGGAAGTTCGTTAGAAATTTTTTTTATTCATAGATCTTTTGAAAAAACACAAAACCTGATCCCTATTTTATAGGATCTGTCAAAATTATAGGATTTGAACCACTTAGATCGGATCAAAAGAAGCGGTGAAAGCATATTTCAGGGATCGTACAGAAATTAAATTTCTGTAGATAAAATTTCCATTCGAAAATTGGGAGGCGTACCTGTCTTTGGTAAAAGTTTTATACAGTCCCCAATTATCCGTTGAGAATTTTTATTGAAGATATCTCGGTTAATATTTATTGTATGGCCCAACACAACAAAGTTCGCCTAGCATACGTTGTGCGCGGGTTTATATACAGGGTGATTAAAAAAAGATGGGCCAAACTTTACGAAGTTTCTCACACACCAAAGTATTTTCGTCATTGGAGTCGGAAATGAAACTTAAAGGCGTTACAGGGCGCTTACTGGTGGGAAAGCGGCCGCTCCTCAAACTTAAAAGCGTTATTCTGGTTGTTATTTTCTGGTTGAAGAAAACTACGTATGTAAATTTCATCTTGGAAAGAAGAACCCTTATGTAAACTTTCGTAATGCCGAATATATGGCCATATCAGTTTGCAGCAGTTATTAGCAGTTCCAACTTTTAAGACGATGGAGCCCCACGATCGAACTATCTGTCGTGTCTTGACTTCTTTTTGTGGGGATATCTCAAGAGTCTCGTCTATAAAAATCCCCTTGAATCTGAAGAGGAAATTGTAGCTAGAATTTCATCAGCTGCTGCAGAAGTGCGCGATATGCCTGGTCTGTTTGAGAGAGTTCGCCAATCCCCCCCCCCCCCCCCCATTGCCGTTGTGAGACGAACATTCATTTTGGAGGTCGATCTTTTGAGCTATTACTGTAATTATTGTTTATTAAACATTTTACAAATTCTAAGTCATTCTTGTGTTTTCGCCTCACCTCATCGGTTTCACCACAGGCGCCCACTGTGGGCCCCACTGGAGCCCACTGGCGCATTTACGACCCGGTAAACTATGACGAAAAATGCATCGTTTGGTGGTGGTGTTGAGACCCAGACCGTCCGACCTACCAGAAAGGTGTAAGGTAACTGTTTGGACGGCCGGGAAGTGCCACCCAATTTAGACCGGAACCCAGTGGGGAAGGCATCCACAGGGACCGTACCCTCCTTCCCCTACCACCAACCTCTCGGAAGGACTTACGGACCCACATGTTTAACGTGATCGTACTCCGCATGAACACGCTGACAGTTGTGGCAGCGTGCAAATCCAGCGCGCAAACCACCGGGCTACCGCGCCCGAAATGTGCCAACAGCACACGGTGTTCCCAGGTGGTCACCCACACAAGTACTAACCGCGCCCGATGCTGCTTGAATTCGGTGATCTAACGAGAACCGGTGTTTTAAGCACGGTAGGGCCGTTGGCCGCATCGTTTGGTGAGTATTACCCTCTCGTAAAGTTTGGCTCATCTTTATTAAATCACCATGTATAGAGGCGTTAAATTGGTATAAACAATAATTATATTAAAAGAAATATATTGACAGGCAATTTTAATCGGATTCAAGATGTTATAAATGCAAAAATGTGTAATATGTCAATGTCATAAATGTAAAATGTAATCTTCGAGAAAATCATATTTTTACTTGGTACCGTGGTTCATAATATTTTACAACTTACGAGAAGCAACGTAGAAGTAACAACTGGATAATTTATAATATTTTTTCTTTTATTATAGTGAGAGTAAGAATTGCATTTTTCATCGGGAAAATTCTTTAAAAAAATCAATAAATGCTCTTGAAATATTTTTGAAGATTAAGAAAACATTTCTTCTATAAAAAGTAGTAAAATTGGACTAATATAATCCAAAGAATCTGTTCATGCTTCATTGAAATAAGAGTTGCGTCTAAGCTGGAAAATTTATAAATAAATTTTGGTTTGTAAAAATCATCAGATTTGCGTATTTAAAAAAAATATTTGCTTTTTTTCCCGGTAGATACTTTTTATATTATGTCATAAAACTATACGATGTTTTATAATTAAACTAAAATAAAATTTTGCACAAACTGAAAAAATGGAAAATAACTTTTAACGATTTGTCTCCGTGAATCTTCAATTCAAAAAATCCCAAAGATCCAATTTTTTCTGATTTTTTTTCATTACTATTGGTTAAAACGAAATAATCCCCACTTTCTCCCCTTCTGCAGCGCACTGTTTTTCCCTGGTTTGAATAGGTATTTACATTTTGTTTTCTTTTTGAACTAGATAAAGATAAAAATATTTCACGAGGATTTAATTGAGTTGGATTTGGGATTTAAAAAAACTCGATTACAAGCTTTTGAATTCGGTTGAATTATTTATATATACTATGTTACTGTTGTATTAGTTTTAAATGTATACTGGAATTAATTTAAATGGATTAGCTATAAACTGTGGTATGGTTTCGTAAAGAAAATCATTTATTAAAAGTTTATTTAGATTGTTGGAATGTTGGCGCCATTTATAAATATTAGGGTATAACTGTAAATAAAATACTTCGTTTATAATCACAATCATGTCAGAAAAAAAAATTGTAATTTTCTAATTTCGTATAAAAGTTATTTTTTAAAAATATATCGTGAAAATGCTTTTAAATTTCTTCTTTTCAAATTGGCAATTGTCTTGTGGCACGCTATGCATTGGATGCACTGATCTTATCTGCGTTCCACTGTAACTAACTTAACAATCAATACAAGATTTGTGGCTTCTTTATACCAGGAAACATTTACTAAAAATGACAAAGTAAAACTTTATGTTTTAAAATATTTATTACCTATGGCTATCGTATAGCAACTTTAAAAAAATTCTTGCTATGAATATGCCTCTATAATTTCATCTTAAAATTATGTAACTGACGTAACACAATTGGACAAGATGTAATTGCTGATTCAGTAAAATGTTAGATACTATCAAAATGTTAAAGCAAGAATGATATATTTTGCTTATAAATAATACTAAATAACTAATAGACTAAATGCATACCTATTTATATTTTACTTATTAACCATAATTTCAAAAATTACAATATCTTTTGTAATTGACGCAACATGCTTTTGTAACTCATGTAACAGTATCAGTTTCTTATGATGTCTGGGATATTTTTAGTGCATTTTAATTCCTCGATATTATTATATGAAATCTAAAGTTTTATTACTAATACACATGGATATTTTATTATATATTTAATTAAATCATAAAAATATAGATTTACAGCTAGCTAATCATGCAAAAATGAGACTTCTGTGTGGAATTGACGATAATCTATTTTGATACCTTTTGCATCAATAACACAATTTAAATTATCAACTTTCTTTCATTAATTAGTTGAGAGACTTCAAAACTCTAATCTCCATTTTGTTATTTTACACAATCTACGAAAATTCATAAAAGCTGAAAACTAATTATCTATATACTGTAACTTAAAATTATTCACGAAAAGCTATTTAATCACAGGAAAACATAACTCATTTATGGTAAAACAACAATATTTATTTTTGAATATTGAAAAATGTGGGTTTTGCACCTAACTGATATGAAGAATGCGAGTTTTGACCACAACTGATGTGAAGAATGCGTCTTTTGCACACAGTGGATTTGGAGAATGTGAGTTTTGCACATACAATTAATGGGAAGAATTGTTGGAAGTTTTGCACACAATAAATGCGAGTCTTGTACCGATGTGAATTTTATACCAATAGTGATCAGAATACAACATTTTAATAGACTAGATATAAAAAAAAGTAATTTTAAAAAATTAATTTCAAATATTTTTTAGAATACTTAAAGGATAATGCTCCACAAATTAGGCTGTGAACTCTTTTCCTTTGGTTATCCTTATTGTTTATTTGTGTAACGGATAACTTCATTATTTAAAATAACTTAAGCAGTAGTAAAATTGTCAAAAATGTGAATGAGTACTGAAAAAAAAAAGCACTCAATCACAATGCGTAACAAAAATCAAATAGAAAATTAAACAGATAGCTGACAATCATGTGATCTGATAAAGTCTTTCTACTGGCTGAACAGAGAACGTGGATGTTACAGCAAGATTCACATTGGAAAATAGGAGTTTTGCTACTAAATCAGAATTTGAACACTAAATAATTACCAGAGAATGAGCCTTTTACACATTAATTCCAGCTAATTCATGAATAACAAGCTTACATGAATAATAAAAGAATATAAATATTTTATTTCGACTAAAAATGGAAAATATGAGTTTTGTGGTTGGACCCTCAAAATATCCTGCATCTATTTTGTTTTATTCCATTATTTGCATTTAAAAAATTAACAATTGCAAACGTTTGATAAGAACAGGAATAAATTGCTGAATTAGATAACCTATATTTCTCATTAAATCACCAAATATAATTAACTCGGAAGAATATCTAGGATTAAATCGAGCAAACGAGAAGTAGGTAATGCCGGTTTCATTTCGAGTTTTTCTACCCTTTGATTCATGGGGATCCACTCCTCACTGATTCTAAGAGAATAAAACCTGGAAATATGATTCGTGACTTAAAGATATGTGAATATAAAGCGAATAAATTTTCTTTTTTTTTATGTATGTTATAAGGTCTTTTATTCAGACTCTTAGACTATGTAAAACAAGTATTGGGAAATCAAACTAAAATACATTCATTCCTGTAATGTTTTGCAACATCCACCACTTTTTAAATAATATTCTTCTCATTTAAGCAAAATTAAGATTTGATTCAAACATTGGGTGTAATTAAAAAAATGACACTTGAGTTTGTGAAAATACTTTGGAAGAATCTCTGTTCCAAACAATGTTTTTATTAATTTTCTTCAAATTCAATAAACGACTTTAGGAGAAAATTGTATAACGAGTTACTTTTTACAGAGTGTAAGTTTTTTGTTTCTATAGTTTGCATATTTAACATGATTGAGGTGAATCAAAAAGCAGTATCAAACGATAATAATTTAATAACATTGCTTTTAAAAATGCATTATTAAATTAAGAGATTATTGAGTCTACAACTGCCAAAATTTAAAAAACAATATCTTTAAAAATGTCTTTCTCCAGTGATAGATGGCAGCATGTACTTCTACTGACTTGATGACAGTTACTTTGATCACATTTTGATGATATTTAAGCATTTTTTCTACTTTCTATGGATACAATTTTCCTTGTACTTCAATTGTTTCCTAATCGACTCTTTTGGTTGAGTTTGAGTTTATAATATACGAATTTTAATACATTACAAAATATCTGCAGTGTCTAACTTCATTCAATCTTTTATATTCAATTTTTGAATTATATTGGTCCACATATATCAAAATTAGTATCCGAAGAATAAAAATGTTTCTTTGTACAAGTGTTGGCTCACAAGTTATTCATTTAAAAAATTGTGTAAATTTCTTAGAAATTTCACATTTGTCATTCCAATAAGTTATATTCATTCGACAGTGTATGTATGCATCAATATGAGGAATTTTAGTGTTTCTATCTCACGTTTTGAATTTTCTTCATAAACTCTCCAAAGTCCTAGTGGACAATCTATCAGCCATAAGCCACCCGATGTCCTTGAAGACTAGTATAATTCCCCTTGTGTTAAAAAATACTCACCATGAGCCCCCGGCCACACATATAGCTACAGTAAACCTTCGGGTCTGTCGTGTGGTCTGGGTTTTTCACCATGAGCTCAGATGTCCCAGAAGATCACATAAGTCACCGATGTCTTACAAGACCTCATTAGCTCCCCTTTGTATAAGAAGATCCCATAAGCCACCGACATCTTACAAGACCCTATAAGTCCCCCGTTGTTTAAGAATACCTTCCATAAACAACTGAATGTCCTAGAATACTTGCATAGGCTTTCCGGTATCCTAGAGGACCCCACATGAGCTCCCTGGGGTCCAAGAAGTCCCCTCTCATAAGCCCTCAGATGTCCTAGAAGACTCTGCATAATCTCCCATGATCTAGCAGACTGCATATATACTTGGGTAGTATCGACCACGGGACAGAACTTAATGGTTCCCGATTTTCGATTCCCCCAACTCACCCCGGGGTGGAGAAAATATGTTTTTTTCGAAAAGTCTTCCCAGACCCTCCAAGAAGCCATCTCGGTGAATTAGAGGGTCAAATCTTTGCACATTTTTTCTATTGATTACGGGGCAGAATCTATATAGTATGGATATCGACTACGGGATAGAACTTAACGAAGCCGGATTCTCGATTCCCACCAAAGGGAAATGAACAAATGTTTTTTTTTCAGTAAAATCTTTTAAGACCCTTCAGCAACCTGCTGGTGACTTCAAATTCTGAAACTTTGAACATTTATAGTATCGATAATGAGGCAGGGTGTATTAGAGTAGGATTTCCGTATTCTGTCCCGGGGGCGGAAAAATAGAAGGGGACAGGGGGGGGGGGGGGGTCGGAGAAGTATTAGATCCTCTAGAAGCCCCTTATGGACTCAGAAGGCTGAACATTTTTTGCATCAATTATCGAACGGACTTCACTAATTTTAAATTTAGATTACTCTTTTGAACGCTAAACACCACACTCTGTTAAACAAAATAAAACTGATTAAAAAAGTTTCAACTTTGATTTTTAGAGTTTTAGTTTTCTTGTCTTTCACAGGCTCAACTGCATACACAAACTTCCATTAAGTGTCTGTTTTTGAGTCATCTTCTCCATACATTATATACACTCACTTGTGTTGCTAAATACAAAGCAATTCAAGCTCAATTCGTTTCCGAAAATGTATGCGCATGTGCGGTTAAATGTGTTTTTTTAATATGTTGTTACTCACAACACGCCGGCTGCTATCTTTCTGTCAAAATCTCGAGATCCAATTTTCGATCTGGATACAATAGTTAAAGCAGCATATGAAACTGGGTAGAATCCACTGTCAATAAAAATATACTGAGCTATAAACATAATCGCGATTTTTTCAATATCGGGATATTTTTATCATTCTTTCACTTAGCTTATTTTCATTTTGTTGTACTTGAATTGTTCATTTCAAAAACAGCATAAGTCACGGTTTCATTGTTGTCCTGGCCAAGGAGGATAACAATTGACAACAATTGAGTTCTGACCTGAACCCTGTTGAAAATGTGTGGCACTGTTTGAAAACCTTTGTACGAGCAAAGCTTACACCAAATAAAAGGCAATTCATTGAGGCTATAATTGTTTCCTAGCATCAATTGATAACACGTATTTTAATTTCTTCTTTAGTTATCTCGATGAAACGTCGCTATGAGTCTTTTATTTAAAAAAACAAACAAAGTTACCTCTTAAATACTGACAGTGCACTTCATAAGTAAATACCTAATAAATAATTGCTGGTTTTGAAGCATAACTTCTTTGTAGGGCATATATTTAATGTCTGTTTTTTTGTATTGAATTATGCATTAAATTGTTTTATAATTGATATATGAATATTTGCAATTAGTGAAATATAGCATTTTTTAGTGAAATATAGGGATATATTTAGTGAAATTAGTGAAATATGGAATTTGCCTTCAAAGTTGAAAAACGTAAAATTTTCAAAATGTGTCCACAATTTTGGCTATTTAAGTTTTTTCCAATGATTTGAAGTTACAATATTTCTATAAGCTAAATTCTTTAAGAAGTTGTGTTAATCATGTATTGCATTGTACAGTTGCTTTTTTTATTTTTTATTTATTATAAAGTGCAATTCTTTATAGCTTTTATGCAACATCCTGTTATAAGACAAATATACTTTGCTGAATAATTATAATCTGCATTCTAATTGAACAAAAAACCGGCATTTTAACAATTGTGCAAGAAAAAAAAATAATCTGTATTCATTCTCTTTTAAAAATATAGTCGTGATTTTTTATTCATGGTACCAGTTTCTATTTCCTAAAAATTATGTTATTTTAACATTCATTTTGTAACTTTTATTTATTCTCGTAGTACTTAAAACTACTTTAAAAACAAATTTATCTCCTGCAACATATCCAATCTGCAGAGTTTCTCTGCAATTGTTTTAGCCGAGCAGCGCTATCTGCATATTTCTCCCCACAAAGCATTACTCTACGTAGATATCGCATCTATTTTAGCTCTTTGCACGATAAAGAGGTAACTAGAGGACACTAAATCTCTTTTATTGGGCACATTTGTATGTTGACTTTCTTTATGCTAACGGCATAACACTTTTTTGGGGCACTTTATATTAATTTACTAAATAAATTTCAAGTCCTGCATTTGTATTCTTGATCTTGTTGGGAAAACAAGGGAAATGTTATTTAGTATTTATTTCAGATAAGGTAAATGTTTCTAAAGGACCTTTTACTGTGAGATTGGGAATTCAGTTTGAAGATAAGATGCTTAACCGGGAAATTAAGTGTAAAAAGTATTCAATGTTGTTAAATCTTTTAATAAATTTGAAAATTAAAAAGTAAAAATATTTTTACAAAACGTATACTATACAAACGTATATGACAGTGTTTCTCAATCCTTTTGCATTTGCCAACCCTCCTTTTCCATATCGATTTCAGACGCGCCTCCTCCCTTCTAACCCCTCCCCCCTTCTAAAAAGAAAGCCATGGAAAGCAATCTAATGGGTGCTTTCTAGGTAATCATATTCTTTCCGCCCTCCTCTTCAGATATTTCGCATCCCTCTTGTGAGGGTGCAACCTACAGGTTGAAAACCGTTGCTGTAGGATATTAATATACGAAACGCAGGCAATTCTCAGTCGAGGACTGCTGCAGTAACAGTATCCACGGATCAGTATCGCACCTAATATTACTCGTAATGTGCAATATGAGCTCATCAGCATGGTGCAGTCGATGCATGCAATGGCAGTAAGAAAACCTTCTGCCTGCCAAGATTTTAAACGAACTTCTCTGAGGACTAACGAATAATCCTTGCTGATGATTTTGATGACGGCGTTGTAGAGATGTAAAAAGTTGGAAGCTAGTCTGAGGATACTGTGATCTGCAATTGGAGTGCAATGTTTACTTTGGAAACATTCCACGATTGGAGGATTCTGCGAGTACGAATTCTGATATGTCAGCGATAAACACGCGATCGTTCTTGGAAATCTTAGCTTACACCCATGGATACATCATGTGTAGCTTACACACATGGATACATCATGTGTGTAGCTTACACACATGGATACATCATGTGTGTAGCTTACACACATGGATACTTCAAGGAAACTGATCACGGCCATTTCAAATGCTGATTTTTGTTTTCGTTGAGTACAGAGAGCATAAAGAAAAATATTTGATGGTACTACTGTTTTAATTTAAAGTAATTTTTTTTTGTGTGTAAATTTATTTGAAAGCCTGTAATATCTCGAGTACGGTTTATAATGCATTCTTAAGTTAAGAAAAAACTAATAAAATATTTATTTAAGAGTATTTAATATTTTGATTTTTTTTTATCATTACTGCTGGTCCTGAATATTTATTGAATTTTTTTTTTTTTTAAATTAATTCGAAAATTGGGGGATCTTTGGAACATCCGTTTGCTTTAAAATCAGTAGGGTTCCAATAATAAATGATTGTAATAATCTCACCAAATTTTTATCGAAACTCTTAACTTTTTATGAGATATCCCATCCAGACTCACGACACTCACACACTTTAACATACACTCACACTTTAGCACACACACATACACTCACACTTTAACACACACACATACACTCACACTTTAACACACACACATGCACTCACACTTTAACAAACACACATACACTCACACTTTAACACACACACACTCACACTTTAACATATATACACATACGTACACATACACGCCAACATGCATACACACTAACATACACATACATACAAACTCTACATACATACATACGCACACTAACATACACACTAACATACACACACTAACATATATATGCATGCCAACATGCATGCACACATATACACGCACACACATACACGCACACGCATACACACACACATACATGCACATTAACATACACGCACACGCATACCTGCACACACATACCTGCACACTCATACACGCACACATACACACACATACATATGCACATACATATACACATTCATACACACATACATATACACATTCATACACACATACATACACACATATATACACACATACATACACACATATATACACACACACATTCATACACACATACATACACACATATATACACACATACATACACACATACATACACACATATATATACACACACACACATCGCTTTAAAAACGTTTTATTCGAGTTCCAGTATACTTGAAACGTCCTCTTTCGTCGAAGACACGATTTCGCATTTTCGATCCCGTTGTAGTACTTTTCTCTGTGCATTATAGTATGTACGGTTGGAAAGTAAAAAAAGTAAAGTATATCATATAGATGCGCCAAATAAATTCCCCGTAAATAGCTTCAAATATCAATAGACACATAAATCGTAAATGATAGATATTTGAAATAAATCATGTACTCTGCAACCAAAAAAAGGTAATTTATATCTCTTTTATAAACCTCACTGCTGTATGAAAAGACAGAAATGGGGAAAAAAGAGAAGACGTGTAACATCTTAGCTTTTTCGATGTGTTATCCTCCTCCTCCTCTTCATTATTAACCACCTTGATTTATCGGACTTAGTGCTCCTGACAAAACTCTGCAAGTCTCCGCCCCCTGTTGCAGAGGGTTCGGCTTGTCGCTGTCCTGATCTTGTCTTTCTTTCCAGAAGGGATTATTTGCGTTTCTCTTGTATAATTGTTGCTGCGTGGGACTTTTGTTGAAGGTATGGAATTTCAGGAAAGAAGTGGTGGAAACGGTTCCATAGAACAGCCCTTTTGCCAAGAAGCAATATTCCTTCAATTGTGAAATCTGATTAAACGGGGATTCTGAATTCTTTTGGTATAAAAATTTACTTTAACTCTTGTCCAAACTAATGTCTCATAAAATCTTCGTATTAAAATAATACTTCGTTAAACAATATGATGAGAATACGTTGTTAATAACAACATGCAAAGTTGACCTAAAGTGTGAGCTGGTTTCGGAAGCAAAATGCAGTATTTTCCGTTGCGGTTGATCTATCTCTCTAATCTTAAGAAAGATGCTGTTCTTTTGTCTCTGAAACAAGTTACTGATTTTAAACAAATTTTGCCTTCTCATACCATGTAATATATTATATCATACTTCCTCTATATGTTCGTGATATAGAAAAAGTTTTGTTTTCACAAAAATTTTCGAGATTTTGATGCCAATATGTATATTTTCTTAAGACCTCCTGAACACGTTTTGGCTATTTTTGGAGTGATGTCCGTCTATCTGCGTGTCTGTCTGCATGTTTGCAGTCGATTTCTTGTGTACATCATAGCAGCCACAAATAGTAATAGATTTTCACGAAACTTTATATCCGGCTTTATCATCGAAAAATCTAGTACTAGATAGAATTTTTTTAAATTCGAGCGAAAACTTCGAAATTATATATATTTTTAACATGACAGCATAGGACAAAATTTGACATAATCATGCGTAAAAAGGTTTATTTATGGCTTAATGATCACGAGACTCCATAATTTCAATCTATATTGTGAAAAATAGCTGCGATACAATTTTTTTTTGTTCGTGTTGTTATCAGCCCCCCTTGGGGGGAGGGCAAGTTACTCCCCGGGGGTACACTGCCAAGTAATGGTATCAATCAAAATACTTTCAAGTCAAAGTGAAGGGTGACACGCCACAGTTGTAATCATTTGGGCCCACGATACTAATGTTTCAAATTTATGTATGAGTTTCCTTGCCGAAACACCAAATATGCACTTGAAGGTTTCAGTGCATAAGAGAAAATTTCCTGTGCTTTATCTGGTATTTAGATTTCGTAAATCGAGCTCAATAATTTTGAATTATTTGTTACTAGCCGCCTTTGGCGACCAGCCTGTTCGCTACCCTTGAAAATCCTGACAGTGGCAAGCTCGCTTTTTAACGATGCTGCTTAGCGAAAAAGTTTTTTTTTTTTTAAGATTGTCCCCACCACCACCCGATGCATAAATGCACCGCTACAATCTCCATAACTTTCTTTTTATTTATTTATTTATTTATTCAGTGTTTAAGTTTTTTCATTGTGGTCCCAACCACCACCCGATGTAAACAATACATCGCCACAATTCAATCCAGCATAATGAGCCAGAAACCTTTAAAAAGCAAACACTAATTCAGTTTTTAATTGTGCCTAGGCTAAAAAGCGTGTAAAAAGCAAACACTTATTCGGGTTTTAATTGTCCTTAGGCCAAAAACCGTATAAAAAGCAATCAATGATTAAGTTTTTTCATTGTGGTTCCAACCAGCACCCGATGTAAATAATACATCGCCACAATTAAGTTTTTACAATACAACAACAGAGTACGCCACAACAATACGTCGCCACAATTAAGTTTTTTCATTGTAGTCCCAACCACCACCCGATGTAAACAATACATCGCCACAATTCAATCCATCATAATGAGCCAGAAACCTTATAAAAAGTAAACACTAATTCGGTTTGAATTTTTTTTTTTTTTTTAAAGATTGTCCCCACCACCACCCGATGCATAAATGCACCGCGACAATCTCCTTAACTTTATTTTTATTTATTTTTTTATTTCTTCAGTGTTTAAGTTTTTGCATTGTGGTCCCAACCACCACCCGATGTAAACAATACATCGCCACAATTCAATCCAGCATAATGAGGCAGAAACCTTATAAAAAGCAAAGATTAATTCGGTTTTTAATTGTGCCTAGGCCAAAAACCGTGTAAAAAGCAAACACTTACTCGGTTTTTAATTGTCCTTAGGCCAAAAACCGTATAAAAGCTTTGGCGACCAGCCTGTTCGCTATCCTTGAAAATTCTGACCGTGGCAAATTCTAACCATGGCACACTCGCTGGCGCGACCTACCAGAAAAGTGTAAGGTAACTGTTTGGACGGCCAGGAAGTGCCACCCAATTTAGACCGGAACTCAGTGGGGGAGGCATCCACAGGGACCGTACCCTCCTTCCCCTACCACCAACCTCTCGGAAGGACTTACGGTCCCACATGTTTAACGTGATCGTACTCCGCCTGAACACAGCGGTAGTTTTAGTAGTGGCGGAAATCGAACCCGGACCTACCGAGTGCAATTCCCGCGCGCTAACCACTGGGCTACCGCGCCCTCCACGACAATCTCCATAACCTTCTTTTTATTCACCCAATTTAGACCGGAACCCAGTGGGAGGGTCATCCACAGGGACCGTACCCTCCTTCCTCTACCACCAACCTCCCGGAAGGACTTACGTACCCACATGTTTAGCGTGATCGTACTCCGCGTGAACACGGCAGTTTTGGCAGTGGCGGTAATTGAACCCGAGCCTACCGAGTGCAATTCCCGCGCGCTAACCACTGGGCTACCGCGCCCTCCGCGATAATCTTCATAACTTTCTTTTATTCACCCAATTTAGACCGGAACCCAGTGGGGGAGGCATCCACAGGGACCTACCCTCCTACCTCTACCAACAACTTCTCGGAAGGACTTACGTACCCACATGTTTAACGTGATCGTACTCCGCGTGAACACGGCAGCAGTTTTGGCAATGGAAGGAATCGAACCCGGGCCTTCCGAGTGAAATTCCCACACGCTAACCACTGGGCTACCACGCCCTCCGCGATAATCTCCATAACTTTCTTTTTATTCACCCAGTTTGGACCGGAACCCAGTGGGGGAGGCATCCACAGAGACCGTACCCTCCTTCCATTTAAAATATCCATAAATTCAAATATCCATTTATAAAATCCATATCATTCTATGAATCATCCATATCGTTCCACCAATCCATAAATATAATAATTTCAAATACATCACCAGAATTCAATCCACCATAATACAATCATTTAAATTATTTAAAACATCCATAAATTAAAATAACCATTTAAAATATCACATAAATATAATTATTTCAATCGATGTATCCAATACATATGCTAAGCTCTTAATACATTTAAAACCCGAAGCGTGGTGGTCTCCATGGAGACGGGGGAAAAACTACTGCGGTGGGAAATGTCGGGGAGAATCGGTTCTTCGCCGAGTATTGGGCAAGAAATATAAAATCATGACGTCTTTAAAATTGCGATCCTACAGGCAATTTTCACTATTTCTTGACCAGATTGGTTAGTCGAAATTATTAGTCGAAATTCTGAGTACTTTTTACTATGCGAGAATTTAAAAACCAAAAATCGTTTTTTTGAGTCAAAAGTGACTTTTGCTTTAAAATCATAAAAAAATATTAGAATTTGTCCCTGAGATTTGAAATTGATATATTTTTACTCGAAATTCTCTGCTCTTTCCGATGGTGTGATTTGTTTTTTTCCTACAATGTCTGGATCGTGGAGAAAAAAGAGCAAAAAGGTCAAAAAACGGTCGAAATCTCATAAAACATTAAATAACAAAAAAAAATAATTAAAATTTTAAAAATCGGTTTTCACGTGTCCCCTATCCACCCCCCAGGGTCTCCGATTGCCAAATTTCATAGCTCTCCGACGCGCGGTCGCGAAACGTATAGTGTATAAGACAGACAGACAGACAGACGCACAGACACACAGACATTGCCTTTTATTATTTAAGATTGTTGTTGTTGAGACCCAGACCGTCCGACCTACCAGAAAGGTGTAAGGTAACTGTTTGGACAGCCGGGAAGTGCCACCCAATTTAGACCGGAACCCAGTGGGGGAGGCATCCACAAGGACCGTACCCTCTTTCCCCTATCACCAACCTCTCGGATGGACTTACGGATCCACATGTTTAACGTGATCGTACTCCGCGTGAACACGGCGGCAGTTTTTGGCAGCGGCGGGAATCGAACCCGGGACTACCGAGTGCAATTTCCGCATGCTAACCTCTGGGCTACCATGTCCTGGATTATTTGTTGTGTAAATGCTATTAGATAGGCGAACCAAATAAATTCACAAATAATTTCAGATGTAAATATACAGTGGGGGAGGCATCCACAGGGACCGTACCCTCTTTCCCCTACCACCAACCTCTCGGATGGACTTACGGATCCACATGTTTAACGTGATCGTACTCCGCGTGAACACGGCGGCAGTTTTTGGCAGCGGCGAGAATCGAACCCGGGCCTACCGAGTGCAATTCCCGCTCGCTAACCACTGGGCTACCACGCCCTGGATTATTTGTTGTGTAAATGCTATTAGATAGGTGAACCAAATAAATTCACAAATAATTTCAGATGCCAATAATACATCCTTTAAAGATAGATGCATAGAATGAATTTTGCAAACTCAATTTAAATAATTTACATGCCTTTCATAAGTGTCACCTCAGTGAAAAAAGAAATAAGGAAAATCGAAAGAAAAAAAAAAGGCGTGTAACATCCTTCTCTTTTTCGATCTGTTTTCCCTTTTCGTTATTAACCACTTTGATTTATTGGACTTTGCGCTTCTGACAAAACTCTGCAAGACCCCCCAACCCCTGCTCCGAAGGTTCAGTTTTTGGATATCCTGTTTTTCTCTTCATTGTGGAAAATATTTGCGTTTGAGTCGAGGAATTGTTACCTCCTTCGAATTTTATGGAGAAAATAGAACTCTGGGGATGAAATAAATGAATAAAATGAAAACGGTGTATTGAGGTTGCTTTTTGGGATAGTTTGACAAACTTAACTAGGAGAATACACTATTATAATAAAACTAATGAATATCTAGATAGGTAAATTAACTTATAAATGTAAATTAAAAAGTATTGGTAGATAATATTTTTTTTTAAATATGTAAATTGCGTAATATGTGAAAAAAGTATTTCCTTTAAATACTTTTCAAAACTAGAGTAAAGTCAATCTCAGTCTGTTAGCTAAAACCTGAAATCGTTCATCAACAAATTACAATGAAATTAGCTGCTGTAAATCAATGCTATTGCAAAAGAAACAATTGAGCATCCTAAGAACAAATAAAACAGTAATACAGCATACAGCTGTTTCGAGGATCCCCTGGATCTCCTTCGTCAGTGCAAGATGTTTTTTTGAATCTGGGTTTGTTAGTTCTCTTACACTGACGATGTGGGGTTCAACTAAACCCTCAAACAGCTGTAAGCAACATTATTATTGTATTTATCCTTAAATACGTTGCTCAAGTTTTCCCTATCATTTGCATAAAGTGTTTTTTACGTAATGTTATTACATACATACTGTAAGTCGCGTATATCAAGCTTTCAATGTTTCACGTATCATATTCTTCTACTGTATGTTAATAGTAGATGTCTTTTAACAACTTAAAACGCACATTAACCAAATATTACAATTTTGTTTCTGGCTTATTTATGCACTTCTTACTGCTTTAAAATATTTTTCAATTATAGAATTTGTAGTTATACCGATTCTTTCTTATAATTGGCTTTTGTGGATTCTCTCCTAAAATTGTTAATTGTGTGTTTTTCCCAAAATTTCTAAGCCACCACAGAAGAAATATATCCTAGTTAAAACATTTAACATTATCGTTTACATTCCATTCTATATAAAAGTTAGTCGTAAAATTGCTATACTTCAAAATTGATTATTGCTAAACTTAAGATGATTGACTTCAAAGTAGTTTTCTCTCCTATCATCAAAATTAATTTAGTCTTACATTAACGAATCTGTTGAGAATTTAAATTATTTTGGCATTTATCAACTTTCCTGTCACTGTTGGGATATCGTATATAGGTCAGACTAAACGTGCTTCAAAGCATCTCTTATGAGAACATCAAGCAAGTGCTAAATGTCAAGAAATTAATCGTCTATAATCAATCACTGTTGGATGAATATCTATTGATTTAATTTTCTTCTGCATATATTATTCAAAAATGTTTGCCGCTTTTTGATCTGGAAGTCTTTGAGGCTTTTGATATCAGTAAAAATTCCAATTACCTGGTTAATGATATGTCAATGACCCCCATATTTCACCCGGTTATAGTTCAACCATGTTTAATCTGCTTTTCTCTGCCATATCCTCATTTTTTGCATCTATTGGTTGGCTTTATTGTTCTAGTTTCGTGTCCATATTTTCTGATTTAATTTTATTTCTTCTCGTTACTCTCACTAGGTGTCGCTACCACTGCAGTATTTCACCAATTAGGTCAGGCATGTATATTTTGAGGCGTGGGATACAGTTAAGCTTTAATGCGGTTAACAAAATGTAACTATACCTTCACATAAAAAATCAAAGGGTTATTTAGTTTTGCAAATTTTTTTGCCAGCCTGTGGTAAGCTCATTTGTCTCATGTAATTTTTGGCTTACTCTCACTGAGAAAATAAACTATAACGGCATTACGAAGCCACATTTTTTCGTTTGTTTGTGCAGCAGTGCAGTATATTACGTTGTGATATATTTAATTATTGCTTGAGCGTAAAACAGGGCCGTACCCAGAAATAAAATCCAAAAGAAGCTGAAGTGAAATTCAAGGACGCTCAAATGTCCTAAAGGATGAACTTTTTTTTTTTTTTTTAGAAAAAACTTTTTTCTATTGGGGGAAGGGAATGCCCTAAAATATTAAATAATTTGCTCTTATTAAAAATATTTTAAATAATCATAACTAAATACTGTACCTTTTATTATTGGATACCACTATTATTATGTGCTATTGAGCCCAATGTATGTACTACAATTTATTTTATCATTTGCATCTGTAATCTCTAATAATCATTATATATTTCAATTACTTTGTTTATTATAGTATAGAAAGTCTTTTAAGTTAACTGAATTTGTGGTTATACAGATGAGCATCAATTTATTCACATATTTAATTTAAAAATATTGAAAAGGTTTAAACATTACGACAATTGTTTATTGTTAATAATAATTATTATATATTTCAATCCATATAAATTACTATATAAATTGTTAACGAATTGTATAGCTATATTTGCAAGTTAATAGTTGATTGTGAAAATTTATATTTATCTACTATGCTTCAATATTAATATATAAAAATTACAATTTATTTAAAATAAATAGTAGCTAGTTGCAAAGCTGTTAATTTGTCGAATAAAATTTCTAAAAGTTAATTTAAGTTAACGCATAATATTTCTTTACAGCTACTTACCAGTTGATTTTGACTCTATAATGTATAACAGCGAATCTCGCAATATTATTAAAGTACTCCAAAAATAATTGCCTTAATGTTTAAACCTTTTTAATATTTTAAAATTAAATATGGGAATAAATTGATGCTTATCAGTATAACCACAAATTCAGTTAACTTAAAAGACTTGTTGAAATTGTTAATATTATACTAAACTAAACAAAGAAATATAAAAAGCAATTTTTAATACAAAATTTGGATGTTGGATGAAAATTGATATCACTACAAAAAATTAAATATTTTTTATCAGGGGGCTGAATATACTCAGTATAGGCTCGCTCCCTCTGGCCTCGGCCTAGGTACGGCGTAAGCCCTGGCGTAAAGTTACGTTCTGCATTTACAAAATTTTGGTTTAAGAAATTCTTGAACGGTAAACTTCTAGCATACATCTGAATGATGAGTAATTTTTTGTATGTAGTAGTACCGAAAGTACAAACAAAATAAAGTGTGAACTCATAATATTTATTATCACTTATATGAATAATTTCTTTATGTCGAAAGAAAAGAATTTGGCTGAATCCCAGAAACTCAGTTGGCAGCATGCATTTTTACTCGATGTCAAAACACGGTTTATCATTATTTCTCTTCCAAGCGAAAGTTTGGATATAAAAGTGGCTAAGAAGTTATTGCAGTTTCAATGTGTTATTTTCATTGCACAGAGTGAGCAAATATTTGAGTGACGACCGTGACGCCAGGGGGAACTGCGATCGTTAAAATTCCGGAGTTGATATTTGTAGGACAACTTAAAAAACCCCTTCAAGAGTTTAAATAAATAGCTTTTATTGTCGAATCTTATTGTGATTCTTTTATTGCGGATATACTCCAAGAGTTTTTGCTGTCCTTAAGACTATATAATTTGAAGAATTGGAATGGATGGAGGACTTGGAAGACCTTTTTGTGTTTTGAATAACTGTTGACATATCTTTAGAATGTATTTTACAGATTTATTTTGAATTGTTAAAAATGACAGATTTAACATGAAGTTAATGGTCTTTGGGTCTTTCAAACATAGAGCTGCCGTATATTTTGAATTTGCAATGACATTATTCCTGCTATATGATAGTTTGAGTTTTTGCTTTCTCATGCTATATAATATAGTATACAGAAAGTATTGTTTTCAAGAAAATTTTCGGATTCGGATTTTGATGTCAATTCATGTCTTAAGACCTCCTGAACATGGTTTGACTATTTTTGGAATATGTCTGTTTGTCTGATGTCTGCAGTCGATTTCTCGTTTACACGATTGCAGCAACATATATAAATGGATTTTCATGAAACTTTATATCCGGCTTTGTTATAAAAAAATCTAGAACTAGGTAGATTTTTTTTAAAATTCGAGTCGAAACTTCGAAATTTATTCCAAATTTTATATTATTTTAACATGGCAGCATCGAACAAAATTTGACATAATCATGCCGAAAAGGGTTAATTTATAGCTCAATGATCACGAGACTTTAATAGTTTCAATCATTGTTGTGAAAAATTGTCGCGAATGCAAATGTTTTTTGTTCGTGACGTCACTACTCTCCCTTGGGTGGCAAGTTACCCCCACCCCCCGATAGGGGCTAAATTATCAAGTATGGTATCAATCGAAAAAGTTTTTCAATCCATTTAAAGTGAAGGGTACAGGCTATAGTGTAATCATTTGTACCCACAATACCGATTTTTCAAATTTTTTCTTGTGCAATTTGAAAAAAATAAAATGAATTCTGGTATGAGAAAGTCGAGTTTAGCGACAGTCCAGTTAATTTATTTTACATATTCGCAGTGTATTTGTTTTTAATTAAATGACTAGATTACATTTCTACTTATCTTCAGATTTTATACGAACATTTTAACGGGAAAAGGAATTGCATAGTAGATGCGTAAAAAAAATAACATAGTATTGGCGCCATTAACGTGGGAAAACCCATGTTTATACGAATGTCATCCTTATTCAGAAACCAATAATTAGCCTAGCACTTCGCGGTTTTTTCTGAAGTGTAGCGTTCGATTCGAGTAATTGCATGACACTTTCGAAAATTCGAAAAATTCAATACATTTTTAAATATGTTCAGGAAACCTTTAAAAAGGGGGACAGGGGTTCGATCCCGCCCTAAAAAACGTATCTCCTTCCTGAATTTCCGATCTACGATCTCGAATTTTTTTTCAAACAGGAGCTAAAGATGTTTCGAAGAGAGCCAGAACTTCTAAAAGTCGATAATTGCCTTTCCACGGATTTTTAAAAGGCAGACAAATCCCGAAAATATCGGGAAAAGGGCAACTGGGACACACCTTTTAAAATTTTATTATCTAGAACATTAATATTGAATCCATGGAATTAGAGACTTTTACCTCCATGACCGAATCTATTCGTTCCACGACTATCATTATCGTTGACGTTTTACGTCATGAGCAGCATTTAGTTTAGAGTTAAAAAAAATGGGATTTGTGTTTGGTGAACGGTTCAGAAGTGTATTGGATATATAAAAAACTATGGGTTTGTGGAAGGCAAGGCAATTGGTCTAATTGTGCTATGATTATTGAAATTGCGATTTTATTTGCATTATAAGAGAGGCATAATTCCGATCATAACCTCATATTTTTCATCTTCATTTTGATCTATCTTAGCCCCTGTAGCTCGAATTAACATGGAATTTTCACTATTATTTAAGGGGTGTCACGCCCGTCATACGGGTGTACACGGAATGTATGAAAATTTAACTTATTTTTAAGGGTATCATGCATGCTGTGTAGGTTTACACTCCAAATAACTGGTAGAACTTAAATGCAACAACGCGTTACATGTGGAATCTCATCAAGGGATGGGTTTCGAGTTAAATTGAGCCCGTCAGGAAATTTTGCACGATTGATTCCGAAGAGTATGGAAATTATTATAAAAACTATGTTATTTGCGGAACTTATGTTGCTACTGGTCTATGTTGAGGAAACTATGTTGTTACTGATCTAATTGTGCTATGATTGTTGAAATTGCGATTTTATTTATATCCGATGGACCCATTCGATCTGTTTGGCTAAACTTTTGCTGCTTTGAGAATTTTGCATTCGCGCAAGGGAGGCGCAGAGAGAGGGGACGACGGTAGGGGGAAGAAAATCTTCATTTTTATCTATTTTAGCGAATTTTGCTCTTATTTTGCTGCAAATTATCATGTTGTATTTTCTACTTTGCAATGGACTCACTCGATTTTGTTCACGATAAAATGTGACCCACTTTTGTTGCTTTGCGACTTTTGCACCCTCGCAACGTGCGCTGAACGTACTAATAAACTAATTGCTATAAAAACTGTTTACCATATTTAGTGACCGCTGGAGGGGCAAAGCCCGCTAGTTATTGCTTAAATTAATAAGAATGATTGTAGTAAAACCAATTTTATGTGACCACACGTGATCCAGACTTAAATTAATAATTTTTATTTTGTTATTTACATGCGCACTGTTATTATTACACACCGAAAAGAACCTAACGGAGCCTACTTTTTATTTTCCCCTCCAGGGGCGTAGAAAATGGGGGGTGATTGTGAAAGCCCTTCCAGAAACTCAAGCGCTAAATTTTTACACACTTATAGTATCCCCTTCCTGGTCGTCCAAATAGTTGCTCAAGTCCTCTGGATGAGTCGGACGGCCTGGGTTTTCCACACTTATAGTATCAACTACGTGTGAATACCCAACTGTGTCTGATTGTCTTTTATACCCCTTAGGGACGGAGAGTATAAAGTGAAATGGGTTTTAAAAATTTTCCCAGACTCCCCCAACCCCCACCCACACCACACCACCCACCCACACTTGCTAAAACTCACGTTGTGAACTAGATGGCTGGATTTTTGACCATTTATAGCATTAATCAACAGACAGAACCTAACTGGATCCGAAGTTTCTATTTTCTCTCAAGGGTGAAGAAAAGAAAGGGCTCTAAAATGTCTTTCCAGATCTAAAAGCCCCCAATGACTTAAAAGGCTGAATCTTTGCACACGTATAATATCGACCATTGGACATAACCTAATGGAACGGGATTTTCGATTTAAACGATTATGCTCGATGCTAAGCTGTATATATTGTTCAATAAAATAAAACTCATTAAAGTGTTGTTACTTTACTTTTTAAGCGTGTTAGTTTCACTGTTTTTGATATGCTAAGTACTAGTTAATCTATATAGAAAACTAAAAAATGTACCCGACGTTGCCCGGGAGAGAAATATAATATATTTATCTCAAAACATAAGAAAAATATAGTCATATAACATGAAATTGTACAATCCTTCGAATACAATCAGTTTGAATGTAAATTCCCACGAAATACGAAATCAGTTTAAACACAATAAACCAGGTTTCACGCAGACTTCCAACGGGGAGGGGGGGGGGAGAAATGTACAGGCGATAATGTTTTACCCTCTCTCACCCCAACAAAATGAGTCTGGAAAGAAACGTCAGTACATCTTGGAGCGATGGGTAGAACAGCTTCAGTAGGTAAGTCCAATTTAAATATCAAAACATGCCTCCGATAAAAAATTTATAATTTATCAATGGATGGGTTTATGAATTTATTTTTCTGGAGTAGTCTGTGATGTATTTAGGAGCTTCTGTTAAAATATGAACGTTGAATGGTATGTCAAATTATGTATATCGTAATATAAAAATAGAAGAGGTTTAAAACGCACGAAAGGTGTATATTTATTAAAAATTCATTAATAATTGTCTATTCATCGTATGGATTTCTTTCAAAATGTGTTTGAAAGAGAATTCTTCGATCTTTGCTATAGGTGGAAAGCCTGTGATAATTTTCTAAGTCTGTAAGAAATCTATTTGTGTAAATATCGACCTAAATCTAGCTAAAACATAAAATGACTAAAATACCAATTTGAAATTAAAAAATAACGCTGAGGTGCCTGAAGTATCTGTTGAGAAGTACCTGTTACCAAATTTCATGATTGAGCGAAGCTTAGATTTTGCATTACAGACTGCACACACCACATACAGACATCTTCCTTTGTTATGTTAGAAGTAATAAGATACAGATATGCACAAAAGACATAGATTTCGACAAAAAAACAAAATTGGCTTGGTTTGGTATTTTTATTTAAAATTGCTTTACATTAAGATTCACATCATGCATATTTTTTAATGTTACGGTATTTAAACCTAATCTTAGTCACACACAAAAACTCCCCATTACTTGATTAAACCCTTCTGTGGTTAGTTTGGAAAAATATTTTTAAAACTTATATCTAGAAACACATTGAACGAAATTTTAAATCTCTTAAATCAGACCAGGCTTATACATTGTAAAAAGAGGGCTATTTCAGAGGTGCAATGTGTAATTTTTTTTCCAAAACCTGTTTTGCATGCATGGCGATAAAAAGATAAGAAATTAGAAGGATTTTCACAATCTATCTCACTTTTCTAAATGAATTGCTTTTAATAGTGCAGAGAGTAAGCCGTTTTATTTCTTTTTTTTTTCCGTCATCTTATCTGGTCTTGTTTTGAAACTTTAAAGTTTTCTTAAAGAAGAATCTTTTGTAAATGTTTGGGAGGTTTTTTTTTTATTTTTGCATAGTTTTTCATTGCAAGGTTTTTTTTTTGGTGGCAACGCGCACGTTTTGAGGATTTTAAAATACACATGATGCAGAGTTCTAAAAGATATTTGGAAAAAAAAAATGAAAGGAAATAAAATTTTTTATACTGCAAAACTCGAGGGATTTTAAGCCTTTTTTGCGTATAAAAATATTCACATTCTCATGTGTAATATACAAAATGATGAAATTTAGAAATTAATGACATATTTAAATTCACGAATAATGAGAATATTTAAAATGTAGATAGCAAAAATACGTCTTTTTATGGTCATAAATTCTTCGAGTGTATGTATATTTGAGTTTCTTGTACTCTTAAAAAGTTATACGTTTAATATGAATTTCATAAAAAATTTAGTTCATTTTTTTTTGGGGGGGGGGGGAGTATTATAAATTGGTGTTTTATAAACCAATTTTTCTAAAATAAATTAATAGATTGATCTCCCAGAATTAAGTCAATAGACTGGTCTTTCTAAACTAAATCAGTGATTGATCCTGCTGAAATAAATCGATATTGGTGTAATAAATCAACGATTGATTTCTCTTAAGTAAATGAATAGCACTGGCTGAAGTAAATGATTGATCTCTCTTAAGTAAATGAATAGCACTGGCTGAAGTAAATGATTGATCTCACTGAAGTAAATCAATGATTGATCTCACTGAAGTAAATCAATGATTCATTCATCTGAGATAAATCAATAGATATCGCTGAGATAAATCATGGATTGATCTCACTGAAATAAATTAATAGATTGATCACCTTGACGTAAATCAATAGATCTCCACTGAAATCAATCAATTGATCTCGCTGAAATAAGTTAATCGATCACGCTGAAATAAATCAATGATTGATCATCTCCCTTAAATAAATCGATCGATCTCAGTAAAATAAATCAGTACCTTGATCTCGCTGAAATAAATCAATTGATCTTGCTAAAATAAATCATTTGATCTTGCTAAAATAAATCAATATATTGACTATAATTGCTAATTGGTAATAATCCTATCCTATTTGATCTCTCAACTATTTCGCGAATTTTGAAATATTGTCGCCATCTCGTGGGGAAGTCTCACATTTCCAGTGCGAATAACAACGCTTCAAGGTGAGAATGCCTCAATTACTTTGTGGTTGTTAGTTTTTGAAAATATTTGCTTTTTCGATATCATAAAAAAATATTTTATTTATGATGTTTACTATTTTATAGATCATACATATGCAATATTTCAAAAACTGTGTGTGCCAGTGACTTGATATCATTCCTGTTAAATAAAAAAAAAAAAAAAGAAAAAAAATACTATTTATACTAATGTTAAGAGGAGAGTAGACAGCTATGGTGACATGCCTTCTGCTGACGCCTCAAAATCCCAAATAAAGAATTTTAACCAGTTTCAGGAATTAAATGTGTTACCATGAACCATAAGAAAAAATTAGCTCAACTTTCTGATACCAGAATCCATTTTTAAATAACTTTTTTTTTTTGCAAGATAAAATATTGTTGGTCCAACTGTTCATAATTATGTCATGTTACCCTTCATTTAAAATGGCTTAAAAACATCTTTCGATTGATAAAACATTTGACAATATACCCTTCGGGGGAAGGTTAACTTGACCCACCCCCCGAGGGAGCTAATGACGTCACAAACACAAAAATTGTATCTCAGCTATTTTTCACTACAGCGATTGAAACTGTGAAGTCTGGCCATTATTGAGCAATAAATAACCCTTTTCATTCATAATTATATTACATTTTGTCGTATGCTGTCATGTGAAGAAAACATAAAATTTTCGCTCGAATTTCCAAAAATTCTATTTAATTCTAAATTTTTAAATAACAAAGCCGGGTATAAAGTTTGGTGAAAATCCATTAAAATTTGTGGCAGCTATTTTGCACACAAGAAATCGGCCGCAGACAAACGGACATCACTCTAAAAATTGTCATACCATGTTCATGTCTATAAGCATATATTGGCAGTAAAATCTCGAAGTGGAAAATTTTCGTGAAAGCAATACTTTCCAACTATTCTATAATATGAGAAAGTAGAGATGTAACAAGTAAGGGGGATTAAACGGAATTTATTTACAAATCAAGGGGGAAAAATAAGGAAAAGGGTAGGCTTTGAAAATAAATTAGGTCACTGCATCAAGAAAGGGATACGGAAGCCAGTGTTATTTATTTAAGTCAATTTTATTAGTCGATAATATATTTCGCAGTTTTATAGAATCATGATTAATCTTACTGTTTTGGGTGAATTCTTTTAAATCTTGGACTGCTCGTTTACTTTGTATCATACCTTGTTTTTTTTTTTTTTTACACTTCGATATTATGTTTTTCGGATTGGCAACGTTTGTCTTCCTGGGTTACATAAGTGAGCTCCATTGAAAAAAATTCCCCTGCCTTTGCTATAGTGTTCTGTGTGATCATGATGAAAAGCTTTTTTGTTTTCGAAACCGGTTGTTAATACATTCAATAAATTGTTTATGCTGTCTGATGCACTTTTATTTGCAGATTAGTATAAATACAATTTATCATAATGCAGAGAGATCAACTCTGATGTGAATTCTCTATTACAAAAATAATATACTCTGCGAAAGATCATCTAAGATAAGGATTAAAACCATTTTTCCGTTATGTTACTTTTCCAGATACTCTGCTGTGCTTCAATGGCCATTTTTTCCCTCGCTTAACAATTATGCGGCATTCGTAGAACTCGTAATTTGATTTATTTCATACATATGACTCTTTATTATTCACCGTATACAATAGCGCCCCTCTTCCAGGATGAAGGGAAGATTGTTTTTTGTTTTAATATCAAATAAAATGCCGGCCATGTGTTTGCTGTCTTTTGCAATAGAGGGCGCTGGCATAACCTTAAAGCAGAAATTGTTCTGCTAATGCTATTTATGAGACGTTCCAAACAAGCTGAATAGAAATTTACGAGAACGTGTAAAAGTCATAGTCTGCTATTTTCGAGATAAACATGGAAATATTATTAAGAAATTTGAAATATAATGTCTGGTGATTTTGTTAAAAAGTGTAATGCTCAATATATCAGTGTCTAAACTGTCTTTCCAAATGCAGCCACTTGTACTAAATTAAAATGGATTTGACTTGCAATATAATCATGGTAGACACAACAAAACTATGCATGCACTTTCTATTAAGAAATTAAATATTTTAAGTTTTGCGTATTTGGCAACGGTGGCGTGGCTTTTGCAAGAGGAGGTTTGGGATTACACATTGAATAAACCCTGAAATAAACATTTAATATACGTTAATAGAAATTAAAAATCATTATACATATATATATATTACACACACACACATACATATATATATATGTGTGTGTGTGTGTTTTGATTTATATCAATACTTTTATGCTATTTTCATAGATATATGCGGAATTCCGCTATTTATATATTAAAAAATAATTGAATTTCGTCACAAAAGTTAGAAAAATATTAAAATTTTCCTTCAAGTAATTTCACTTTCTTCATTCCTTTTCTTAATCGCCTTTTTTCCTTCTTTATTCGTTTATTCCAAGGTGTTGAAAAACGACGTAAAATATTTCCATTACGCTTTTATAAGTATTTGCCTTTTTTTTGTTGTTGTTGAGAATAAGATTATTAAGCATTATTTTTGTTTGAATCCTAACATTTTTAAAGTTCTCTCAACAAACCGTTGCACAAGATTTATGATTGAAAAAAAAAATAAAGCTGAAAACAATTCTCTTTAAATACCAATTTGCATACAAACAACAAAAACGGCAAAATTTAAGTAAACGTTAGAGGATTTGTTGTTATGTAAATAATTCGCACTTCTAATATTTTTAAGCTTCAGTTTTTGTATTATTAATTTAACATTGTGTTTATTTATTTATTTGCCATTTCTTTTATTAAAAAGTAATTTTAAGTGAAAAATGCTTATCTGTTTCTTGTAACGCCTGAAGGGAAATTGAAAAGACAGCGCCGTTTAATGCACATACTTTTTAAACATTCTCTTTCATGTTTACATTTTTTCCCTAAATAATTTTTTCGCAGGTAATGCTCTTTATGTTTCCGCACACTTATTCAAGTGAGTTTTGACAGGTATGAAACGGTTTCCCCCCTAGCTAAACATGGGGGAGGGGTTAATGCTGATTTATAGACGGCCTCAAGTTCAAATATCTATAGGCTCCAATCATAGGAGCACAGTTAACTGGATCTTTCACTGGGCAGGGTTCGAAGATTGGGGAGCGACAGCCAGTGGTTAACGCGCGGGAATTGCACTCCGGGACGGCCCGGGTTCGATTACCGCGCCACTGCCGTCGTGTTCACGCGGAGTACGATCACGTTAAACATGTCGGTCCGTAAGTCCTTCCGAGAGGTTGGTGGTAGGGGAAGGAGGGTACGGTCCCTGTGGATGCTTCCCCACTGGGTTCCGGTCTAAATTGAGTGGCACTTCACAGCCGTCCAAACAGATACCTTAAAACTTCCTGGTAGGTCAGACTGTCTGCGTCGAAGAAGAAGAAGAAGAAGGGTTCGAAGATTACCTGCCAAGGAATGATTCCATTCGCAGACGGTTTTGGACACTGATTACAAAATATAGTCATCCATGCCACCACCTGGAAGAACTCACTTGGGAAACATAGATTAAATATTTGTACGCTTTGTGGAGATGAAGCACATGATCCTTAATGGAACGGTCTCCCCCGAGTAAGAGGTGGGGAGCCTTTAGTAATAGTACCAAAGCCTGGGTTAAACTAAAATAAAAATAAATCCAGGTATTTCAACTAGATTACTTGCATGGTGCTCCTAAACGATCGATCTGATTTATATAAAATAACTGTTGTGATACAACCATTCAAAAGACTTAATTAAAGAATAAAATCAATCGAATGATCATATCTCAACACCTGATTGGGTCGGACACTCACATACAATTATAAGGGAAAATTAATTGAATTAAAAGTTAGTTACTTAATGGAAGGGGATCGTATAGTAGGGAATAGAATTTTGAATATAAAGCATTGCGTTGTGTAATTAAATATTAAACCATACTTGTATGTGGGCGCCTTAAAATTACTTACTTGTAATTAATGAATAGTGTAAGGTGTCACATAATTAATGCTGAAAACACTTCACCAATCGGATGAAGCAAAATCACACATATTCATCATGGTAATGACCACAATCTAAAGTCCTTTTTAACTATACTCAAAGTTCATTCTCTTTGTAAAAAAAAATGAAAATAATAGCAGAATACAATTCCAAAATGTACCACAATGGTGATGACTACATCCAGAGCCCCATTTTTCGTTAAAGTTTAAACACATAGTGCAAAAGAAAATAATGGAATAATGTCTGGGCGCAATTCCACAATGTATAATGAAACTGTACACGGAAATACCAATATGCACTTTGCTGTATAATAATATATTTTCCCAATGTAGATCAAATGACAAAATATTTCTTATCTTCATGATGACTTATAAACTCGGTTCTATATCTGAGAACAATTCTTTTAGAATAATCCACAAAAGACAGGTGAAAGAAGGTTATAATAATTATGTTGAATCAATAACCAACATGTCGATTACTCCATAATTCAAATTTGCATATTAATAGACAATAGAGGAATTTCACTGAAATTGTCCATAGAGGCAAAATGCTGCTGTCAAACTGGGAAATAAATATAATTTCTTCAACTTGACTCAATAATTTTTAATAATGATAATCACTGAAGTATTTGATGTAGTAATCAATTACAAGAAATCCACTTTACATATGATTTTCACAGGAAATAAATCCAATAATTTTATACTTGATTCTTAAACAGCATTACCAAACAAATATATATGTTGATTTTTTACAGTACTTAATCAGATAGATTTCATTTTACAGTAGATTGCATTTTACAATAGTTCACATAAAGAACAAAATGGTGCAAAAGGAAGCACGAGGCACCCCCTCCAAAGGGGAGACCTCACCTATATCACCTTCACACTCCAACCAAATTGAGAGAAGAGAGCGAGTCAGCACTTTTTGCACCGAGAAAAAAATTTCCCGCCTAACTTGGCACGCTGTGATTGGCTGAAGCCACACACACCATTGCCATGCCAAGAAAAGAAGAACTCCTGTTCAACCAGGGAGATTAAAAGGATCCATGTCTCACCTGAAACCGGATTTACCAATTGTCGAAAACGGGTGTCATTCTACCGCAGTATGAAAGTGGATGTCATACACCATACATGAGAATATGAATACTGCAGCACACTATAATTAAAATTAATAAAAGAAACAATTGGTCTATTAATGAAAATATAAAATAAAAGCAATTTTGAATAGAATAATTTGGAATAATAAATTAAGTAAAATAAAATATTTAATGATTTATAAAAAAAATGTTAATTTAGAATAATAAAATAAAGTGTTGTGACGTGTCACAACAATAACCATTAGTGCTAGACTTATACATCCAATAGGAAAATTGCTTTGAATCTTAAGAAACGCTTGTCTAAAATATTTTCAGAACTGAGGAATGTGTTTACATAAAAATAGGAATCTTACTTTATAGATCTAAATTAACTTAAAATATCTGAAATCTGAAGCTTAGTCGGATTTTCCATAAATTCATATTCCATGACATTTACGGCCAATTGTACTATGAGATTGAAAGGAAATTGTGAGTTCTCATTTACAAGCTATTATTTTCAAAAGATATTAGGGCAAATGCAATATCAACTTTTTTGAATCCAATCCACAGGCAAAAAAAGTCAATGATATCGATGAAGTGAAATTCTTCATTGATATCTTCTTTTGAAGCACATTTATCATAATGTCCCTTAAAACGGCGTTGAAATGCTTTAACGGGGGAAAATGTTTTGTGTTGCAGAGTCAAAAATCTGATGTGGGCAGCACAAGACTTTCCACGTTCTCTTTGCCTCTTTTCCACGTCTGCAGACATATCCACGTTCTCTTTATTTTAATTAAATTTAATTCAATTTTCGTTCTCATTTGCTAACTGGACTTATTTTCAAAAGTGGCGGAAATAAAATACGAAAATACTAAAATATCTCCAGAACGGCTAGTCCTAGTGTAACGGGATTAGTCTTATTCTTTTCTTTGTTAAAATTTACGTATAAAACAAGCATTTCATGGAGATATTTGAGCATGCGTAGTTTTTATTTTAGACTTTGACGATTTTTGTGGGCTGTTTTGCAAAAAAAGGCAGGTTAGTTTTTCCGAATCATACCAAAATCTAATCAGCACCAGGGTGACCCACAAGGACTTATCTACCGAATTTTGTGAAATTCGGTCCATTAGTTTTTCAGCTAGAGTTGATACAAGCTTTTGCGGACCAGTTCGCAAAAAAAAGGCGGATTCTTTTATCACGAATCGTACTCGGAACTAATTAGCAACAGATTCGCCCACAAGTGACTTACCTACCAAATTGTATGAAATTCGGTCGATTAATTTTTTAGTTAGAGTGGATACAAAATCTGTACAGGCAGACAGACAGACATACACATAAACGCGTATTCTAGAGGTCTCGGAACTTGTAGATCCGTCGAAAACTTGAGTTGTAATTTTCGGTATGATTCCAATATTTTCCCTATACATTACCATGTATTGCAGGGAAAGTAAAAAATATAATAGCGTTCATATATAATTTTTCATAATATTTAATTTAATTCCCCTAAAAGGAAGCATACGAATTTCTGTTTTTATCTTATTTCAGCAATTGGCTAAACACACGTGAATTTGAAAAATATTTGCTAAAATAAGAACATATGATTTAAGAAATTGTAAGTATCAATTGTTCCCGTAATCTGCTATTCCGAACTCTTAACTGAAAATATATCGTTAATTAACGTTATAATCCAAAATATATTGTTAATTTATGAAATTTATATTTTAGCCATTTTTTTTTATTCTTTAAAACTGTGTTAATTAAATACAAATAGTCTGGCATTGGCATTTGAATTAATTCCGTTGCTAAGCAACACGATATAATTTAGTCAAATAATATTTCAGAAAATATATGTATAGTGCTATTTTCACGGAAGGTTTAATTTTGTGTCTTTACTTTTCCTGCAATACATGGTAATGCACGTATTGGAATCATGTCGAAAATCGCAACTCGAGTTTTCGACGGATCTACACGTTTCAAGACTTCTAGAATACGAAAAAACCGTTTTTAGCGTGACGTCTGTGTGTGTGTCTGTCTGTCTGTGTGTCTGTCTGTCTGTCTGTGCAGATTTTGTATCCACTGTAACTAAAAAACTAATGGACCGAATTTCACAAAATTTGGTAGATAAGTCACTTATGGGCGAGTCTGGTGCTGATTAGTTTTGGGTACGATTCGGGATAAAAGAACACGCCTATTTTTGCGAAATGGTCCGAAAAAGCTAGTATCCACTGTAACTAAAAAACTAATAGACCGAATTTCACAAAATTCGGCAGATGAGTCATTTGTGGGCCGCTCTGGTGCTGATTAGATTTTGGTATGATTCGGAATTAATAACCTGCCTTTATTTTGCAAAATGGCCCTCAAAAATTGTCAAAATCTAAACTAAAGAACTACGTATGCTCAAATATATCCATTAAATGCTTGTTTAATACGTAATTTTTAGCGAAGAAAAGAATAAAACCAACCCCATTACACTAGGACTAGCCATTCTCGAGATTCTTTAGCTTTTCGTATTTTCTCTATGCCACCTTTGAAAATAAGTCCGGTTACCGAATGAGAACGAAAATTGAATAAAAGTGAAATAAATTTAATTAATAAAGAGAACGTGGATATAAGTCTGCAGGAAAAGTCATGTGCTGCCCACATCAGATTTTTTAAATTAATACCTCACAGAGGAGTTGAAAATAATCATACTAAATTAAAAAAAAGTCTAAAAACTACGGATTTATAATATATATACATATGTTTAACACGGTTGCTGTATTATAATCTTCCCTTTATAGAAAATAAATAAGTATCGCATACATTCAGTTCACTTACATTCATCTTCAGCATTTTTATGCAACAATTTTTTTATTGCATTTTTTATTGCAATCAATACCCGGCAAAAAATTCTTTGAATCTGATCCGCAGGCAAAATTAAAATATCAATGAAACACTCTCTCCCTCTCTGACTTCTCCTTTCCAAGCCCATTTTTCATCTCTCTTGAAGTGGTGATGAAATGTTTCTAGATGGAAGAAAAATTCTGTTGCATATTTAATGAGGCGAAAATAGTCTGGTGGAGGCACGTTTAAGAGATATAAATGTATTGCTTACTGAAAAAAATACGATGTATACTAAATGTTTTGACATGAGGGTATACGGGACATAATGTACCTGTTATTGGCTATTTCAGAAATTGAACGATTGATGATTAATTTATTATGCCTACGCTACCTAGAGTTTCCGACTTCCTGAGGGTTTAGAGTAGTTGCTTATTATTTTAGTGTCTTTTCCATGTATATACATTATTGTTATTTTAAAGAATAATTTTTAAAAGTATTTTTTATAGAAAAATTGAAATAATATTCTATTCATTTCTAATAGTGGTGATAATTTCTGAAAAATTTGAGTAAACTTTTGATGCGTCAGAATCGTTCATTTTTACTTTCCCTGCAATACATGGTAATGTATAGGGAAAGCATTGGAATCATACCGAAAATCGCAACTCGAGTTTTCGACGGATCTACACATTTCGAGACCTCTAGAATACGAAAAAACTATTTTTAGCGTGACGTCTGTGTGTGTGTCTGTGTGTCTGTCTGTGCAGATTTTGTATCCACTCTAACTAAAAAACTAATGGACCTCATAAAATGAATGAATGGATTTCATAAAATTTGGTAGATAAATCACTTGTGGGCGAATCTAGTGCCGATTAGTTTTAGGTACGATGATTCGGGATAAAAGAACCCGCCTTTTTTGCAAAATGGCCCGCAAAAGCCTGTATCCACTCTAGCCAAGAAACTAATGAGCCGAATTTCATAAAATTCGGTAGCTAAGTCACTTGAAGGTCATTCTGGTGTTGATTAGATTTTGGTAAGATTCGGAAAAAAATAACCTGCTTTTTGTTGTAAAATGGCCCACAAAACTCGTCAAAATCTAAAATAAAAAACTACGTATGCTCAAATATATCCAATAAATTTATGTTTTATGCGTAATTTTTAACGAAGAAAAGAATAAGACCAATCCCGTTATACTAGGACTAGCCGTTCTCGAGATATTGTAGTTTTTTCGTATTTTCTCTTCTGCACCTTTGAAAATAAGCCCAGTTACCAAATGAGAACGAAAATTGAATTAAAAGTGAATTAAATTTAATTAAAATAAAAAGAATGTGGAAATAAGTCTGCAGGGAAAGTCATGTGCTGCCCACATCAGATTTTTACTTTCCCTGCAATACATAGTAATGTATAGGGAAGGTATTGGAATCATGTCGAAAATCGCAATTCGAGTTTTCGACGGATCTACACGTTTCGAGACATCTGGAATACGAAAAAACTATTTTTAGCGTGACGTCTGTGTGTGTGTGTGTGTCTGTCTGTCTGTCTGTGTGTCTGTGCAATGTATGTATCCACTTCAACTGAAAAACTAATGGACCGAATTTCATAAAATTTGGTAGGTAAGACCCTTGGGTGTGACCCTGGTGCTGATTAGTTTTTGGTGCAATTCGGTAAAAAAGAACCCGCCTTTTTTTTGCGAAATCTCATGTATTCACTCTAGCTGAAATACAAATAGATCAAATTTCACAAAATTTGGTAGATAAGTCACATGTGGGATTCTTTGGTGCGATTAGATTTTGGTACGATTCGGAAAAGGACAACCTTCCTTTTTTTACGAAATGGCCCACAAAAATCGCCAATATCTAAAAAAAGACTACGTATGTTCAAATGTATCCATTAAATGCTTGTTTTATACGTAATTTTTGACGAGGAAACGAATAAGAATAGCTCTATTACTCTGGGACTAATCGTTCTCGAGATATTTGAGATTCTCGCATTTTTTATGCCGCCTTTGGAAAAATGTCCAATTACCAAATAAAAGCAGAAATTGAATTAACAATGCAAATTTAGTGTCATTTTGTGCAATTAAACTCAATTTAATGAGTTCTTAAAGAAAAAATGAATTTAATTCTACAGGGAAAGTCATGTGCTGCCCACATCAGATTTTTCTTGTTCAGTTGATCTTTTAATTTTATAATTCATCTGCAGAAAATATACCAGATGTAAAAAGAATAAGTAATGTCTATTGACATCTCCATTCTTATATTATGAAAAATCTGATGTGGTCAGCACATGACTTTCCCTGCTGACTCAAATTCATATTTTTTTTCTTTAATAATTCCTTAAATTGAGTTTAATTGCACAAAATAACACTAAATATGCATTTTTATTCAATTTCTGTTTTTATTTGGTAATTAAACATTTTTCTAAAAGTGGCACAACTAAATGCGAAATATCTCAAATATCTCGAGAATGGTTAGTCCTAGAGTAATAGAGTTGTTCTTATTATATTCCTCATCAAAAATTTCGTATAAAACAAGCATTTAATTGATATATTTGAACATACGTAGCTTTTTTTAGATTTTGCGATTTTTGAGGGCCATTTCCTAAAAAAAGGCAGGTTGTTCTTCTCCGAATAATACCAAAATCTAATCAGCACCAGAGTATCCCCCAAGTAACTTATCTCTCAAATTTTGGGAAATTTGGTCAATTAATATTTTAGTTAGAGTGGATACAAGATCTGCACAGACAGACAGACACACAGACACACACACATACGTCACGCTAAAAATGGTTTTTTCGTTTTCTAGAGGTCATGAAACGTGTAGATCCGTCGAAAACTCGAGTTGGGATTTTCGACATGATTCCAATACTTTCCCTATACATTACCATGTATTGCAGGGAAAGTTAAAATCTGATGTGGGCAGCACATGACTTTCCCTGCAGACGTTTATATTCACGTTCTCTTTATTTAATTAAATTTATTTCACTTTTAATTCAATTTTCGTTCTCATTCGGTAACCGGACTTATTATCAAAGGTGGCGTCAGGGAAAATACGAAAAACTAAAATATCTAGAGAACGGCTAGTCCTAGTGTAATGGAGTTGATCTTATTCTTTTCGTCGTTAAAAATTACGTATTAAACGAGCATTTAATGGGTATATTTGAGTATACCTAGTTCTTTAGTTTAGATTTTGACGATTTTTGCGGACCATTTTGCAAAAAAAGGCAGGTTATTTTTTTCGAATCGTACCAAAATCTAATCAGCACCAGGGTAACCCACAAGTGACTCATCTACCAAATTTTGTGAAATTCGGTCCATTAGTTTTTCAGTTACAGTGGATACAAGCTTTTGCGGACCATTTCGAAAAAAAAGGCGGGTTCTTTTATCCCGAATCGTACCCAAAACTAATCAGCACCCGAGTCGCCCACAAGTGACTTACCTACCAAATTTTATGAAATTCGGTCAATTACTTTTTTAGTTAGAGTGGATACAAAATCTGCACAGACAGACAGACACACAGACACACAGACACACACACAGACGTCACGCTAAAAATAGTTTTTTCGCATTCTAGAAGTCTCGAAACGTATAGATCCGTCGAAAACTCGAGTTGTGATTTTCGGCTTGATTCCAATATTTTCCCTATACATTACCATGTATTGCAGGGAAAGTAAAAACGACATGACTTATATAACTTTTCATTCATTGGGGGAGAGGGTTAATATCCTTTTCGAATACACAGTTTGCATCAACTTTTTAATGTTACAACTTTTCAATATGTGCTGAACATTATTCATATGACAATGCTTATTTTGTTAGAACGACCATTAATATCCGTATAAATATAATGCTGAAATTGGTTTTTGTATAAAAATTTTGATTTAAATAAAATCCCTCTAGCAGTAAAAATTATGAAAACCCTACCTTATTAAAAACCAAATAAAACCATTATGATCTGCTTTCGAAAGCGAAAGAAAAATTTCCCCATCAGGATAAGTAAGACAAATGTTCTGATGAAGAAAATATTCCTATTTGTGTTCGAAACTGGTTGATAGCTATTACTTAATAGTTTTAGGTTGCTTTTACTAACAGACTATTTCCATTAAAGTAAAAAACTTTGAGTTGAAGTACATTTTAGTTTGCCCTATATACTGTTTGCAATTCAAAATTGAAAGCGCTCTGTCCAGCAAATTATCTTGCTTCTATATATTTCCTATTTTACCATTTAGTTTGTATTGATACGTTTAGTTTTAAAAACCCGTTTTGTAGTTGTAACCTATTTTTCTTTTATATATCCTCAAAACGTACAAATGTATTTTGTTTATTTTATATAATCTGGAATATTTGTCCTTTTTAAAATTAACTAATTAATTTTAATTTTAAGTAATTTGAATTCCAATAAATATGTAAATTAATATATATTTAGGATTTAGAGCAAAATGTATACAACTGCAGCAAAGTGTTTGGCTAGAACAAATCTTTACATTCGCAATTCTTTGATAAATTCACATTCATTTTAAAAGTAGTAGTTAAGAGTAAAATCGTTTATTTTATTCTGGTTCATTATGTGAACTTTTATATTCGAAAACCGTTTCTTTTATTTATTGAGTAATTACAATAATCAATGATTTTATTCCATACTTAAAATATACCACTAATGAAAACTCTTAATCTCCATTGTTTCTAAATTACTTGTATTTAAGTAAGAAGATTCATAATTATTTCACATTTCTGTTTTGTCAGGTCAGTAGAAAATCATATTTAAAGAATAACCTTCACAAAATATTTCACAGATAATTTAATAGAATTTTTACTCTTAGAAATACACTATTATATATTTCAATATTACTAGCTTTAATGTCAATTTCTCTCGGTAATCAATCTTTATGAATTCAATTAATTGAATGAGACTTTTCAAAGACACAGAAACAGATGCTCCACAAAATAAAACACTTTAGAACAAGAAAAATTATGTTCGCCATTTTTTTTTCATCGATTATGAATGATAATTCTTTTGCTTGAAAAAATTTCGTCATTTTTTCCAATCTTCAAAATATACATTGGCTTTTTTCCAGATGCTTAGTTGAAATCGTCTGTCCGGTTTTTCAAAAAAAGAATAAATCGCAGTTATTATTTTCGTTTGAAGGAGAAGGAAAAAAAATGGAACACTTTCGAAGAAAAGTTGATATATTCTAAACTTCAAAAATGCCAAGTCACGGGAGTATTTCATATATGTTTTTTAAACTTTAGAAATACATTATTAACGACTATTTATAACGTCTCCCGATGGTATGGGATATATTTGTTATTTCCATTTCTATGTTTTCTTTCATGTGTATAATATGAAAAATTGCTTTTACCCTAGATGGCAGCACTAAAAATATACAACATAATACGAGCAGGCAGTTCATACAAATTTGATTTTTAAATTCAGTCTCATTTTCAATTCAGATTTAAAATGATTATTTGAATGATAAATTGATGGAGATCTCAGTTTTCTTTGTATTTGAGACTTTCACAGAATGGTGGTTTTTATCAGGATTTTTACTTTCCCTACAATACATGTAATGTATAGGGAAAGTATTGGAATTCCGAAAGTATTGGAAGATCACAACTCGAGTTTTTGATGGATATACACGTTTCAAGCACTATGGAACCCAAATAAACTATTTCAAGCGTTTTGTATGTGTCTGTTTCTTGGTCTGTGTACGTTATGTAACCACTTTAGCTGCAACTAATTGACAAAATTTCGCAAAATTTGGTAAATTAGTCACTTACATTGGTGCTGAATAGCTTTTGATACGATTCGGAAAGACAGTCTTTTTTGTGAAATAGTAGGTATCCACACTAGTTGTTAAAATAGTGTGTGTCCACTTTAGTTGAAACACTAATTGATCCTTTGCCCGTTGCGAACGCGTCTAGTGCGTTCAGTGAAGACTTCTGCTGTACGTTAGTAACGCGCTAGAAGCGTTCATCAACCCTTAAATGTTTCAAAGGCTTTTAACGCATTTTAGAACTTTTATCACTCTGTTTTGCCCTAGATGGCAGAGCAAATCAGTAGTTCTTTGATAACTACTGCTTCCCCCTCCCTTCACTTTTTTTGAATTTTTGTGCCCTTTGATGTTTTTCTTACAGTTAGAAGTGCGCGATGACTTCCTTCAACATTTGGATCTGCAGAAAAAAAAGAAAGGAGCAGAAATATATTTTTTATTTTGATGACAGTAACAGTGAATATTTATTTATTTGTTCAAAAAAAGTGCGAAATGAAATACGATTTTAATGCAAAGACTGTAGAACTGTGTATGTGTATTGTACTTCGTTTTAAAATATAGTACAATATGAAACAAGAAAGATCAATCATGCTTAAAGCATTGATTATGAAACACTTTCCAACTTCAATGCAATTTTATTTAAAACAGTCGAAAATGCAATACATTCCTCGGTAATATTTTAAAACTTATCATAATACTACATTAATTTATTATATTTGAAAAATTAAACCTTCATTGAAAAACATGAACTTCATTCAAATGACGGCATTGAAATAAAAATTGCCTGGTTTAAATATATCTGAAAAGCGATACATTCCACGGTAATATTTTTAAAACTATCATAATACTACGATAATTTATTATATTTAAAAACTTCATCGAAAACAACTGAAATTAATTCAAATGACGTCATAGAAAAAATAAATAAAAAGAACGAATATGAGTCTGCAGGGAAAGACATGTGCTGTCCACATCAGAATTTTTAACAATATTACAACAATGATTTATAGAAGTGAACGGGGATTATTTTCAGGCCATTTCGAAAAAAATGTATGATCTATATTTAAAGATCCATCAAATTTTTGTCGAATAAAATCTTCAACAAATTTAAGCTGTGTACCAAATTTTAACTCTCTAGGACGTAGGAAAGTGCATTAAAAATGCCATCAAATAAATTTATCATGAAGAGTTATATAAAATTTAAAAAAATGAAAAATTGTTATCTACCAAATTTATTTTAAAATGTGAAGTTACTCCCATATGCAACACGTTTAAACATATGGAGAGATATTTATTATATAATATATCTCTCTTTTCTTTCTGGAAGATATCCCAAAGTCAGAATTTAATTGAATTTGTTTTTTTCCCTATATTAAATAATTTTTAATTAAAAAACTACTTAACATATTTTACTGAATTTTTTTTTATATATTCTATGGGATAATGTGAATATTTTCTAAAAATTTCGAAGCAATTCGTGAATTTTAAATTTACTTAAAAAATGTTTGAAAAATTAGGTCCCATAGGGTTCAATGTATTTCATTTTTTCAACCCGGGTTCAATAAAAAACTAATTGGGTGATATTATTTATTTATATTCCCATAGGTCCTACAGACCGTCTGAACAACATACTAAAATTTCATTTTGATAAAGTCATTTTTACTGCAGTTATCGTGCTAACGGACAGACAGACAGACAGACAGACAGACAGACAGACAGACAGACAGAATGAACAAAGTCATAAACACTTTTCAACTTTGTTGTAAAGTGTTAAAAATAAGAAATTAACTTAAATGATGCATTTATAAAAAATGTCAGTACATTTTGTATATATAATTGCGATTTATTTACTTATTGTTTTATTTAATGTTCAATTACATTCATCAATAGCGATGGCTTGGAATGCATCCCCTCTACAGGGAAAACAAAATTACTCGTGCCGGAAAATAGTTAATGCTGGGGAGAAGTTTCCCCCGAATTTCACAAAAATCTGTAAATAAGTCACTGGTTCTGATTAGATTTTGGTACGATCCGGACATAAAGAACCTGCCTTTTATTGTCGAAAGCCCAGACCAACCGGCTCGTCCGAGGACTTGGAGCAATTGCCTTTTATTGTAAAATGGCTCGCAAAAATTGTCAAAATAATAAGTTAAAAGACTATGTATGACAAATGTAATAATTAAATGATTGTTTTAAGCGTAGTTTTTAACAACGATCAGAATAAGACTTTTCTCAACTCTAGGACGAACCGTTCTTGAGATATTTTAATTTTTAGTATTTTTACCACATTGCCTTTGAAAATACGTCCAGTTGCTAAACAAAAATTGAAATGAAGCTACAAATTCAGTGCAATTTCCTATAATTATCCGTGTTCTTTTGTGAAATCAATTTAAAGAATTATAAGAGTAAATGAATTTGGGTTTGTAAGGAAAATCATGTGCTGCTCACATCAGATATTTTTTCTGTCTATGGAATAAAATAGGAATGCCCTAAACAGTAAGATCTAAACTACAATATATATTAACATATATAAAAAAATATAGTTTATACGTAATAGGCATTCCAACATACCTTGTATAATGTCTTAGGAAAGTACTGTGGTGAGGTATAAAATTTGAATGCTGATATTTGAATGGGAGGTATAAAATTTGAATGCTAATATTTGAATGGGAGGTATAAAATTTGAATGCTAATATTTGAATGGGAGGTATAAAATTTGAATGCTAATATTTGAATGGGAGGTATAAAATTTGAATGCTAATATTTGAATGGGAGGTATAAAATTTGAATGCTAATATTTGAATGGGAGGTATAAAATTTGAATGCTAATATTTGAATGGGAGGTATAAAATTTGAATGCTAATATTTGAATGGGAGGTACACAATTTGTGACCCATTTACACGCTTTTGGGTATTCTTGAACTCGAATCGACCGTTTTTGAGGGGATGTATATGTTGGTTTTGAGTGTGTGTACTTATTTATGTGTGAGTAGAAGTCAGCACGATATCTCAAGAACTAATTCTTCTTCTACCCAGACCGTCCTACCTAGGTGTAAGGTATCTGTTTGGACGGCCGAGAAGTGCCACTCAATTTATACCGGAACCTTGGTGTCAGCATCCCCAGGGACCGTACCCTTCTTCCCCTACGACCAACCTCTCAGAAGGACGTACGAACAAGTATAAAATCGTGCGGCCCGTATAAATTCATACGGCCCGTAATTATACCTCACCACTATACGGGACGTACGGCCCGTATAAAATCATACGGCCCGTAATTATACCTCACCACTATACGGGACGTACGGCCCGTATAAAATCATACGGCCCGTAATTATACCTCACCACTAATCGGGACGTACGGCCCGTATAGTGGTGACGTATAATTTCAGTCTCTGCCCAGTATTGGGCAGAGCTGGGAATCGAACTCGGATTGTCAAGAGAGCAATCGCCGCTCGTTATTCATTGGGCTGTCCCACCTCTTTCAAGAACTAATAAAACTTTATGAAAATAATTGTATAACCATCACAGTCTGAATACTGGAACTTTAGTGACTTTGAATTCGATTGAACATTCGAACGGCATTTGCACTTTTGAACATTAAAACACACAAAAGATGGCAGCCGAAAACATTAAATAAACAATCATTCCATCACATATCTTGTTTAGAACGCTGAAATGAAATATTTAAATATTTTAGCGATATTATAATTTTATAAAAGAAGTTGCATGATATTAAAAAATTATGAAGCAGCCTTTTACAAAGTGTGTTCTGCGAAAACCCTTGGTGTTCCGCGACAGTGTTTTAGGGGTTCCGCAACGTGATAGTTCCGTGTAAATTTTCTTTAAAATTGAAAAAATAGACGAGTAAAATATGAAAGCATAATTTGGAGCACAAGGGGCTTTATATCATTTTGTGGTTCCACCTTTAAATTAAATTCCAAAAGGGTTCCACGAGACCTAGAAGAGTGTGAAAAATACTGGCGTAAAGTATCGTTAAATGAATTAACTTTCCATATGTGATATCGTGCCACAATTATATTAGGAAGGGGGGGGGGGTCAGAACCCTTTATTGAAACATGTTTTTTTATGTGTTTCAATGCCTTTTTTTTTCTTTTTGCAGTTTCGAAAATCTGATTCTATTGAGAATCTGAAATGCTACATATATTACTTATACTCTCATCTTGCGCTTTAATTTAGCATTTTCACTTTTATTTATGCATGGGTTTTCAGAAAAGACATCGTCTTTTTTTATTCGTTCAGCGTAAATTTAATATTTATTTAAATATCTTTTGCCTGCAGATTCATTCATATTTCTTCTTTCTTCATACACATTACTTTGAGTGAAAAAATGGAAGTAAACGGGCTTGAAAAAAATATTTGATACGTAATGTTAATTCTATAAATAAAACAAGCATTTCTCTCTGATTTATCAAAATATTTTGTTCAAATAACTATCATTCATAAGAATACATATTTGCCGTTTTCAAATTCTTAAATATTAATGGGTAAACAAACATTTTATTTGTATTAAAAAGTGACTAATATATTCCACCGCGTGCGTTAATTTGGGGGAAACAAAAAAGTTGTGCAATATTTCACCTAAGGCCACGATTTAAAAATGAAAAAAGTATTTCTCAGAAAATTTAAATCTTCCACTGAAAAAGTAAACTAATGCTTATTAAAAAAAGAAAAAAAGAAAAAAAAAAACAGCGTTTAAAATCCGGGAAATTGAATCTTTTTTAAAATTCTAATTTGCCAGCTATAATAAAAGACCAAGCTTTTTATAATTTATCTTTTTTTTTCTGAAAAATAATTTTGCTTTAAAGAAAGGCAGTTAAGCTTTTTTCTTATGCTTAATCTGTCATCTTTGTGTATCCTTTATATTGTTTATTTTACGAAGGATGCTGAAAGGTTTTTGATAGCATCTTTCGAACGTACCTATGGAATTTTCCCCCTCCTTTTTTATTAATAAAAAGGGATTTTACCTTCTGATGCTTCGTAGTTTGAGAAAAACTCGGAGAGGACCATCTGCGCTTCAGGTTTTGTTCTTTTTTAAACGCTTGTTGAAATCATTTTCTTCTATCTAAAGGCGAAGTTTAAGTTATATTTAATTTTTACATATTTGTGTTTTTATTCAGGATTATGAAAACGGATAGCAGGATAAAGTTTAATTTCTTTTCTCCCCCATTTTGATGATAAAGAAAGGTTAATGCTTGTTACGTGTTTGGCATTTAGTTTAGTAAAATATTCCAGGCCGCTTGACATAATTAAACATCTCGTAAAATTCTTGCGACTTCAAAAAAAGGAAGAACAGATTATTTACTGCTTATGTTGTCATTCTTGTATGCTAAAACTCCACATAATGTTTAAATATAAGCCACAGTCTGTGATCATTTAATGTAATTTAATTTAATCACCACAATTAGACCCCATTGAGGTTTACAAAGAAAAAGTTGTAACTGTACGTTCACCACCCAGCCGACCTAGAGCATAAAATAACAAACGAAGAAATTACTGAAGAGACACAAATATTACTTGGTACAAAATGATCGAAATTGTTATTTATAGGTACATTTGACTTCCGGGTAACAAGATTACACTGAGTTAAAAAAATAGTACACACATATATGTATACAAAAACATTTATATATATACACACACACACATACATAAAAACATATATTAAATAAACTAATAGGACATATATATATTAGATATTTACAAACAGGAGCAACCATCCGAATATCAGCGATTTGGAAAAACTCTTTAAATGCAATAATTTTGAGATGCATTCGATGAGCCCACGTAGATTGCTGCATTCCGGTACATGGTTACCAGCTACGTAGACAAATTAAGGGGAACTATAGACACCAACTGGCTGAAATCCAACAGAAAGAACTGAAAAATTAAAAAACAATTAAGATCAATCATACATAAAACATTGATTATGAAGCACTTTCAAACTGCAATGCAATTTTATTTAAACATCTTTAAAATGCGATACATTCAATGGAGATATTTTTTAAATTATCACAGAACTACAATAAATTATTTTACTTAAACACTTCAAACTGGAGGTTAAAGTACTGTCTAACTTCATGCTTAAATCTTCATCTAAAAAGGGAATGCTGTAAAATCGTCTGCTTCTCCATGTATAATCAATGAATATTTCATTCATATCACCTTTATTCCAGACTCCAGAGCTAAATAATTTTGCTTTAAAAAATTCAGCAATTCTTATAGAACTTATCTTACAGCTTGATTTGTTTACATTCCGAATGCGTGATAGAAATAATCGGAGTTTGGTGATCCTTTAAACTAAAAAATATTGTAATTGCGTTGGCGCAGAACATAGATGCACAGAAAATAACCAAAAATAAAGAGGATTTAGAACAGATGCAACGCTCAATATAAATTTAAGGAAATTTAAAACTCACAATTTTGGGAGACGACAGCCCAGTAGTTAGCGTGCGGGAATTGCACTCGACGGCCCGCGTTCGATTCCCGCCACTGCCTAAACTGCCGCCGTGTTCACGTGAAGTACGATCACGTTACACATGTGGGTCCGTAAGTCCTTCCGAGGGGTTGGTGAAAGAAATGAGGGTACGGTCCCTGTGGATGTCTCTCCCCCCCCCCCCCCCCCCACTGAATTGGATGGCACTTCCCAGCGGTCCTAACATATATCTTATACTTTTTTGGTAGGTCCGACAGTCCAGGTCGAAGACGAAGAAAACTTACGATTTTGACATTGGGAAAAGATGGATGCCATATTTTGTTTTGAAATGGATCATGTGATCATATAATATGGGTGTCATTATTATTTTAATTTTTATTTAAAATAACTATCGAACATATTCTGCTGAAATTTTTTTTATATATTTTATGGGATAATTTGAATATTTTCTAAAATTTTCAAAGCAGTTTGTGAATTTTAATTTCGCTTAAAAATGTTTGAAAAATTAGGCCCCATATATAGAGTTTAATGTATTTCACTTTTTCAACCCAGATTCAATCTAAAACTAATTGGGTGATATTTTTCACTTACTTTCCCATATGTCTGTTGCGTTCCAGTACAAGCTTACCAGATACGTAGACAGATTACGGCAACTTCCGGTTCAACTTCTCGTATCAAAATTCATTTTTAACACTTTACAGCATAGTTGAAAAGTGTTTATGCCTTTGTTCATTCTATCTGTCTGTCCGTTCGTACGATAACTGCTGTATAAATGACTTTATCAAAATGAAATTTTAGTATGTTGTTGAGATGGTCTGTGGGACATGTGTGAATGTAAATAAATAATAAATAGAATCACCCAATTAGTTTCAGATTGAACTCAGGTTGAAAAAGTGAAATGCATTGAACCCTATGAGACCTAATATTTCAAACATTTTTTAAGCGAAGTTAAAATTCACAAATTGCTTCTAAAATTTTAAGAAATATTCAAATTATCCCCTAAAATATATAAAAAAATTTAGAGCAAAATATGTTTGGTAGTTTTTTAAATAAAAATTAAAATAATAATGAAACTCATATTGTATGAAGAGATCACGTGACCCACTTCAAAATAAAATGCGGCATCCATCTTTCTTTCCAATGTGAAAATCGTGATTTTTAAAGTTCTTTTAAATTTATATTTAGTGATGCATCTGTTCTAAAACCGCTTTATTTTTGCGTGTTTTTTGTGCATCTATATTCTGCGCCAACGCAATTACAATATTTTTGAGTTTAAATGGTCCTCAAACTTTGATTATTTCTACAACGAAGCCTACTTGCAACGTATGCAGAATCTAAAAAAAAAAACAAGTTGTAAGATAAGTTGTATAAGGATTGCTGAATTTTTTTAACTCAAAATTATTTAGTTTTGGAGTCTGGAATGAAAGTGATATGAATGAAATATTCATTAATTTTACATAGAGAAGCAGACGATTTTATAGCAATGCCTTTTTTGATTAAGTTGTAAGCATGGAGTTGGAAAGTACTTTCACTCCAATGGTTAAGTTTCCATGTAAAATGAATTATTGTAGTACTATGATAATTTAAAAATATCACCACTGAATGTATCGCAATTTAGAGATGTTAAATAAAATTGTAATGCAGTTGGAAAGTGTTGAGAGATCAATCACGCTTTATACATGATTGATCTTTCTCGTTATTTTTTAAAGTAATTGAATTAAAAAAAATGTATTAAAATTACAAAAACATGGTCGTGACACACGTAATGATGTGAAAATTGATAGATCAAAATGTTTTTCGAGATGAAACACTGGGCGAGCTTTAACAATATACGTATCTTATATAATTGAAATGTTGGTACATTACGCTTTGTAATAAAGTACAAAGACTATGTTAACAAAGACTATGTTAACAAAGACTGTGCTACAACATTGAAAGTACACATAATTTATTGTGCACTCTTTCACGGTAATGTTAATATACAGGAGCAAGTCATGTGGTGCCAGTTTTAATATGTGCAGGGTGCAAAATAAAGTTCCAAACTTCCAATTGCTTCTTTAATGACAGTTTCAAGACCCATGAAAGTTGCATGTAGGATGGTAAAATGACCCATGTCCTATCCGATGGCATCGATAGCCGCGTCTCTAGTGGTGACGGGAGAAAGTTAACAAAGGCTCGACTTTAGGGTGAAACGAAAATATCAGCTGAAAATTGTAGACTTATTTGTGCAAAATGGTATATCACATAATCAGGGTGATTAAAGAAGATGTGCCAAACTTTACGAGGGGGTAGTATACACCAAACCAAGCATTTTCCTCATAGTTTACCGGGCACAAATGAAACGTAAAGACACCAGTGGGCGCTTAATGGTGAAACCGATGAGGTGAGGCGAAAATACAAGAATGACCGGAAAGTTATAAAATGACATTTAATAAACAATAATTACAGTAATGGCTGAAAAGAGCGACCGCCAACCTGAATGCACTTCTCGCAGCGGCGATAGAGGGATTGGCAAACTCTTTTGATCTCGGACCAGGCATGTCGCGCACTTCGGCAGCAGCGGCCGAAATTCTGGCGACGAGTTCCCTCTTCAGCTTCAAGGGGACTGTCACGGACGAGACACTTGAGATATCCTCACAAAAAGAAATCAAGGCACGGCAGATCGGGCAATCGGCCTCTCAAAAGTTGGAGCTGCGATTAACTGCTGCAAACTGATAAATCCGTACATTTGGTGTTATGAAAATTTGCATAAGGGTTCTTCTTCTTCCCCAGAAGAAATTTGCAAACGTGGTTTTCTTCTGCAACTAGAAAATAACAACCAGAATGACACTTTTAAGGTTGTGGAGCGGCCGCTTCTCAATGAGTAAGCGCCTTGTAACTGCTTTACGCTTCATTTCCGACCCGATAGATTATGGCGAAAAATGCTTGGTTTGACGTGTACTACTATTTTGTAAAGTTAGGCCCATCTTTTTCAAATCACCATGTATACAAGTAGTGTGTGTAAGGCACAAAACTCTGTTGAATCGGGAACCATTTATTTTTGATGCTAATTCCTCAATGTCATAATTTGAATTCTTTCACAGCTTTTGGTGCGGGCCAACGGCCGTACCGTGCTGAAAACACCGGTTCTCGTTAGATCACCGAAGTTAAGCAGCATCGGGCGCGGTTAGTACTTGGTGGGTGACCACCTCGGAACACCGCGTGCTGTTGGCCATCTCGGGTGCGGTATCCCCGTGGTTTGCGCGCTAGATTTGCACGCTACCACAAAATGCCGCCGTGTTCATGCGGAGTACGATCACGTTAAACATGTGGGTCCGTAAGTCCTTCCGAGAGGTTGGTGGTAGGGGAAGGAGGGTACGGTCCCTGTGGATGCCTCCCCCACTGGGTTCCGGTCTAAATTGGGTGGCACTTCCCGGCCGTCCATACAGTTACCTTACACCTTTCTGGTAGGTCGGACGGTCTGGGTCTCAACAACAACAGCTTTTGGTGCAATTTAAGAAAATGGATGTCACATGCCGCTGCTGATTCCACCATTTGGAGCTTTGTGTACGAATGTGCATCAGTGGCAACCGAATTATCGGCCGTGGCCAGAAATGTATTTCGATCTAACAAGTATCACATCTTGTCCGTAATTCACCATTTCGAACTAATTAAATGAAGCTCTATATAGTTTTGACACATTTTTTTTATATCTCAAATTATGATTTTCGCCATTTCGATGGCTAGAAGCGCCGCCACTAATGTTATTTGATCGGCAATAGTCATATTATTATTGTTACGACGTATCTTTTGGAATCGGGGATATGCACGCAGGATACAAGAATGAGTCCATATTTCTGGATAACTAACACTTTTATTCACAAGCACAACGTAAACAGGAACAATATACAGTCAAACAGCACTTACATTCTCCACTCATTTCCAAAAATAACTCATTATTCTCAAAACATTAACAAAAGTAATTTTACTAAACAGCACCTATTATTCTCAAAACATTGACGAAAGTCACAGTTCAATGTAGATCTTATCTCGTCAACTGCTCTCCGACTGAATGATGATTCCTTTTATAGACTCTCCATAGAAACTTCTGGGAATCTCATATCTCGTAGAATAATCATTATTTCGCGGTCCTTCTCGAACCTTCGGGAAGTCACTAAATTGGCGATTAATTGCCGAATTTGGCACCCTTTCTTCGGCGTTCTAGAAACCCTAGGCTCACATTACGGTACAGGGTGCTTGTACGGGTGTTTTTCCATCTGGTTTTCGAAAGAGATGAAGGTCTCCAGAAGAAAGAGAATAATTCACGTTTGCAATATTATACTAACTAGTAGCCTGCCCATATTTACACTCGCATATGCACACATATAACTTATGTTTCGAAGAAAATACTGGACATTGTTAGCTGAGCAGTTAAATGAGGATACTTCTTAATAAATTGCAAAACGAAATGGAGCAAAAATCTCATATTTTGTCCTTTTCGACCGTATTGTATCCAATCCCTTTTTTAAATGATAATGTTTTTACTTCATGGGGAAAAAGTGCTTTTAAAAAAAATGCCTCACCCTTAAAAAGTGAAACTTTTGGCCGACTTCCAGATTTTGCGTTGGCAGCATGCGTCTATCTTTATAGAAATGTATTGAATTGTTTGTTGTGATTTTTTTTTCTTTGGGAAGCTTTTTCTTTTTCAACAAAGAAAAGATACATTTTTGTTGTTGATTGAAAATGGTGTCGATGTCCCATGGCGATATGAATTCAACAATGGTCAAGACGTAAGCTTTATAAGCGGTTATAAAATGGTTTAGAAGATGTCATTTTAACGCAACTTTGTATGTGTTTAGAATTGTATCCAATTTTAAAGATGTTGTTTGCATCGAAAATATTTCTATTCATTAGATTTTATAATAGTAGAGGAATACATTTAGATTTGCTCAACCTGTAATACGTTCTTTGGTATTTAAAATCGTTTAAGTAGTAATTTAACATAATTATGACTTTTAACTTGGAACTTTTAACCAGCATTGCTTTCTTGAGGGACGTAACTGTTGCTAATTCTTCCTCCATTCTAAACACCTATGTTGTCTCAAAATCAGTAGTTTGAATCATCTGGTGTTCAAAGTTCAAGAATCGAGGACATGTATTTAAGCACAGTTTATGCATAGTTTGAGCAAAGAACCTTCTTAACACGTTAAGCGCAGCGTCAGTCTGTGGAAACTGACAGTGAACTTTCCTTTTAGGCAGCGTCAGTCCGTGGGGACTGACAGCGACCTTTTCGTTTGGGTGACGTCGGTCCATGGAACAGGCAGTATCAAGGTTAAAAAATGAATGTTATAATTTTAATGGAGTTTATTAAAACATTTTTATAATTTTAATGGAGTTTATTAATATGTGGTTTTGTTTTACACATAATTACAAAAAGCGACGACCCGTTTGGTTAACTTTCTGTCTGTATTGCGACTGAATGTTTTTGCATTTGTGTTATAACATTCAGAGCAATATCTTTTGACTTTATTTGCAATTTGTGAAAACTTCTTCTTTCAACATTTTCGGTATTATGGGCAACAATTCTTTTCGGAAATAATCCCTGTGAAAATTACTTTGCGAAACACAACTTTAAATATTACAGAAGCAGCGAACTACAATTTTCTCATCTCAAATAATCTTTCGTGTCTATATTCTAACTGACTGTCTCTTGATGGTCGCCTGTTCGCCATTCCATCACAATATTCTTCTGTTTATATTTTTTTATTCTTCTAAATTGGCTGCGCCATTCGCATAGCCGAAACGGACAGTGAAATACAATCGTCACCGTGACGTGCGTGTTATCTTCTGTTTATATTCTATGACCGAACACCTCGCCGATGTGTGCCGCCTGAACGGTAGGCAGAGTACTGAGGTATCTACTTGTACCTCTTCTAGGACACGCCCGGTAATAGCGCGAAAAGAATAAGGCCGTGTGTACTTTGACAATAACATTAATTTATTTACACAATATATATATTTACACAAATTTATTTAAATAATACTTTCCATATTCAATAATGGGTTGTATACCAATATCCAAAAAACACAATATTGTATAAAGTCTCACAGACTAAATTGGAACAGATGATAACCAAAACTTAAGATTAACTAGCCTAACGTTATTTTGTATAATAATAACTCGGAGAGAGAGGTAAAAAGTGTACATATTAGGAAAAGAGGTCCCAAATGGGTAACTCACCAACATCACTTGCCATCGTGAGTCTTTCATCCTTCCAGAGGACCACACGGAAAAAAAAGCTCTTTTTTAGTTCGTGCCCGAGTGCATTCTCTCATCTCCCTTTTTAAATTTCTGAAACTGTCTCTCTCTCTCCAAGATTTTAAAACACGCCTCTGAGAAGTTGAAAACCCTCTCATTGGTTTCTGGGGCGTAACCCATTGACCCGAAAGCAGCATCATTGGATTTTTTGACCCCTCCAAGCCAAAACCCATTTATCAATCCCCTGCGAACCGATACCCTTTGGCCGCTAATTCAAAAGGCCCGCCAGTCCTATGATCTCGTCCGACTCGGACAAAGTTGCATATTTCGGTAAAATTCGATCTTCACTTGGTCCAACGCGTTTCCTGTTTTCGAGTGCAGCTGTCATCCAAGAACCGCTTCCCCACAATAAATGCGGTAACTCTAGATCGCAACCCCGAAATACTGGATCATGGATATACCATGCGACAGGCAGGGCAAGAACAGCTCCGCGCTCAACGTGTTAAATTTTGCAAATATTTTATTGGAAAAAAGAGTAATATTTAAAACTGTCCAACTAGTGGTTCTTCTTTCGAAATTTCAAAGAACGTTCAGGATACTTAGGAATTTAGATGTTCCCATAAAAGCCTCTATGACAGGGGATTAAGCCCAAGAACTATTCAGATGTGAGGGTGAGTATTATTTCTGAGAAGCTATCATAACAGAAGTCAAGCGTCATCAGTAACGGCCTGTGTGGGACATCACTAGGAATAAAAAGAGGCCATTGCCCCAGTGGGCAATATATAGCAAACTCGCACCATTGGGATGACACTTCGCAGAGCATCGGTTACAGAATATAATCAATTTTATTGTTCTGATTTGGAGATCATCAAGAGATGGAGCAAGCCAACTTATCTCCATATTGGGAGAGCTTTGTAACTTGCCTTGTTGAAAATGTCCTATTTTTTAACTATATTTCGTTGGGACAAAATCCTGCCGTGCTTTATTTTTTCTTCAGATTGTTACGAATTTGTAAAAAGCCCTGAAGTCCAAGTCTCTTTTTCCGACCTCGCAGTTTCGTCTCTTTCGATGACCAGACTTAGTAAGTACCCGTACACGCAACTTTTCCTATGACGTGAATCTAGGATTACCATATGTCGAAGTTCGAAGAAAGGTTGCCAGATTTGGCTATTTATTGTCAATTTGGCGAATCTTCGAAGGTTCGAGAAACGTCTCGAAATAACCAGTATTCTATGAGATATGAGAAATTTTTAAGAGTTTCTATAGAGAGTCTATGAAAGGAGTCATCTCTCAATTGGAGAGTAGTTGACGTGATACGACATGCATTGAAATGTGATGTTCCTCAATATTTTGAGAATAGTAGCCGTTGTTTTGTGAAATGAAATATGTTAATGTTTCGAGAATAGTATCGGTTGTTTTGTGAAATGAGTGAAGCGTTTAAAACTTTTTTACTGCATATTGTTCCTGTTTACGTTAGCTTGTGAATAAACGTGTTTCATTCTTGTATCCTGATAGCAAGCCTACGATTCCAGAGAATTACTTCATAATAATATCCTTTCCATCTGTTGTATCTGAAAGTTTTCGCCGAATTGACGGTGTTTTAAATCGAGATGTATTTGTGTTAGGACACCAACTCCGAAGAAAAGCCTATATTTAGAAACACTGTCTGAACTAGGTCTGTGATAAGTGGCCGAGGGATAATGTCAACAATTGGACACTGGGCAGTAGCAATGCGGATAATTGTTGTTAAAATCGAAATTTTGACATTAAATTGTTAAAAATGCGATGTTGTTTTTAAATTGGTGTCAGCAGTTGGACACTGGGCAGCAGCAATGCGGATAATTGTTGTTAAAATCGAAATTTTGACATTAAATTGTGGAAATGTTAAAATTGCGATGTTTTTTTTAAATTGAAACAGATGCTATGTTTCCGATTAAAAAAATTACGACAATATTAAAGCCATTTTAACAAATAAAATCGCAAAAGAAGAGCATCCTGTCTGAAATTTAAATAACTTTCTCATGGAGAATATGTATCAAACAAGATACATATAAATATACAAACAAGATACAAACAAGATACATACAAATAGCTTCTCAAATCCCATTTAAATGGAAAATAATAATCGGAACATAAGAGGATTTTCTGCATTTATAAATAAACCTCTTTCATATCTTTCCGATTTTTCGTCATTTCACGAGTGAGCGGTTATTTGGGACTTTAAAATATTAGCAGGCATCGTTTATTAATATTTTCGAATGATTTAAACTTCCACTGCACTCAGAGGATGAATTTCATTAAAATATTGAAGACGAATGCAAACAATACGCTATGAAAAGCTGATTTGAATAAGATTTCTGATTTAAACATGCCCTTTGTTTGTCGCTGACGTCTGTTCCACGTTGTTATTGTTATCCCTCAGGATTTATGATTTTTGAAATATTGTTTTCCAGTGGAATATGTTTGAACTTTACGATTTCTAGTTTTCTGAAATTGAAATTTTTCTGCCGAAAGTGGATACTTTATAGGATGATTATGCGAGGCATTTCATGAAATGAAATCCAACTTATCAAAATTCAATTTATCAAAATTTAACTCATCAAAGACCAACCATGACAGCACTTTGACAGTAATTTAAAATTTAAGGGAATACTGCTGAATCACATTGTCTTTAATGGACTTTAACGGACATTGTCTTTAATGCGCTGTAATGGACATTGTCTTTAATGGACTTTAAATGAATATTGTTGCTTTCATAAAAGTTGTAGGTTATTCGAAGGGTTTTGATATATAGTTTATGAATATCAATTAACTGGTGTGTGGCTTAAGTCTACTTCCTCATACCAGAATTCATTTTTTTAGTATATTGTGATTTTTTTTTATTTTTGCAAATTTTAGATGAAACATTTTAAAAAATCTGTATTGTTGTTCGATATTCGAATTATTGCAACTATTAAGCTTCGTGATCATTGAGCCATAAATAAATAATTCCTTTTATGCATGATTGGGTCAAATTTTGTTCTATGCTACTATATTAAGAAAATAAAAAAATTCGAATCAATTTTGAACTTTTCGCTCAAATTAAAAAAAAAAAAAAAATCTATCTAGCCCTAGGTTTCTCGTTAACAAAATCGAATATAAAATTTCGTGAAAATTCGTTCATTTTAAGCCTAATTAAAAAAAACCTGATGTGGGCAGCACATGACTTTCCTTATATAATGCAATGAATTTACTACTTTTACAGTAAAAACAAATAGATTATTTTTTATGGTAGTTATTTATATTATTTCCAAGATATTGAATTTTCGTCAATGAGTGGTCATCATCAATGAGTTGTCATTGATTAAGCATCACTTTTATCCATTTGGCGAATTTTTAGTTAATTTAGCAACATTTAAAAAAGTCGCCAAGTTGACTACATTCCACCAAATTCGTCGCCAAAATCTCGCCAAGCGTTATGGATGAAGAAATAAGTTATTCTTACAGCAGATAAATAACTATTGGCGTTCAAATACAAAAGTATTACTCAAAGTATCTTTTTTCATGGATGGAACGCGCTAGATCCACGAGAATGGTGTCACCAAATTTATCGCTTGGTATTATATATGAAAAGTGAACATGTTTCTCAATAGGAAATATTTTTTTTTATTTTATATGACTTTTTGATAATTTTTTTGAAAAATGTGCAATATCTCGAGAACGGTTCATGCTAGAGTTCTAAAATTTATGTCAATCGTTTTCTAATGAAAATTACATAAGAAATGTCTATTTGCGTAACTTTATTAGCGGTTTTGATTTTTTGACGATTTTTTCAAAATTTCACTCGAAAATTTAGGGAAGTTCTGAACATTCGATTGCGTATACAAACAATAGGCGTCCAGTGTTTACGGATTGTGATTTTCGTTTCAAATTTCGTTCGAATCGGTCCACTCGTTCGTCAGTTATCGTCTCCACAGACTCACTGACACACACACACACACACACACACACATACTTTCACGCACACACATACTTTCACACACACATACTTTCACACACACACACACACACAGATATCACTTCAAAAATGCTTGATTCGTGATCAGGGATGCTTGAGACGTGCTCTCCTGTCGAAAACTCGAATTCGAATTTTCGACCCCGTCACAGTACTTCCCTTATACATTATGTATATAAGGAAAGTAAAAAGTGTATTTTTCAATAAATAACAGCACAATTTACAAAAATGTGTCTGAGGCGGATCCAGAGGAAAAACTTTTCCTAAACAGATTTTCCTGAAGAGCACAAACATATAGATTGTAAAGTTCCAACGGCAAAAGAAATTTTTAAATTTGATCCTCCCAATTGAAAAATATTGCAATTCATGCTTAGACTGTCTTTTTGTATCCAGAAAATTCTGAATAAACATTTTTCCATTCAGTTTTAAGCGATATTTTTAACTTGGTGACATATTCTGATTCATTCTGCATATATAAAATTAACTGGAAATAAGTACCTATTCAATGCTTCTTATAACAGTAGCGTATTTTTAGCGATATTTTTTAACTTAGTGACATATTCTAATTCATTCTACTTATGTAAAATTAACTCGAAATTAGTATCTATCCAATGCTTCTTATAATAGTAGCGTGATTTTAATCAATGTATTTATTAGTTACTAGTAATATCCTAGTAGTTTGAGATATTTTATCGGTGATATGAAATCAAAAATAAATAATAATAAAGCGTAATGTCATTACTTACATGCAATGTATGATAACATTAAATTTTAAATGGGTACTGGCTATCAGATTTATTTATATTTTTTCAGAAAAATTTCACCAAGAGTTATAAGGCTCTTTTAATGTCACGAACGTTATAAAATTTTATGTCTTGTAATTACGTTTGAGTATAAAAAGTGAGAGTTTGTTTGATGTTTTTCAGGATTTATGATGACTCATAATATTACGCTTTGCGTTTATAATAGTTGTAAAGGCGATAATGCATTTTAGATATGTATTGTAATATTCAGTGATGGCAATCAAATTGGACATCTATGTTTTTGCTAAATTTTAAGTATCTGTTTCTTAGGATCTACTATAGATAGAGTTTAGTAGATGATGACTGATAAGAGTTTCAGCATCAAATTCCTGAAGATGGTTAATAAGGATTTCCATTTCCGGTTCAAATGCTTTTATCATCGAATTTTGTACGACTGAAAATCTCTTCTTCTAGAACGGCGCTGGTTCAACTGCTGTACCAGTCTTTTTCACCCCCATTTTTCTGGAAAAGGAGGAGAGCGGCTATTGTACTCAGTTGAATGCCTTAAAGAATGCCTGCAGCCCTTCCTTCAAGTTTCTCCCGACTAAAGGCGGAACGAGTTACAAACAAAAGACAAGGTCATTGAAAGTGTTTATTTAGAGGGTTGGAATTTTCAGTTATTTTGCCGTTCTGGAGTTGAAAAAATGGATTCTTGGAGTCGTATCGTAAAGGTTAAACATTTATTTCTCAAAATTGGCTATCATCCTCATTCATCGTGCTCAGTGGCACATACGGCCTTCAGCTTGTGTCGCCACCCTGGTCGATCCTGTGCCGCAGTCATTGCTTCTGACCAGTTCGCTCATCCCATCAAATTCCTCTCTTGTTCTACCAGTCTTCTCCAAGTTAGCTTGGGTCGACCCCGAGATCTTTTTCCTTCAGGCGCCCAAGTAGGTGCCACAGCAGGGATGTTATGCTGCGGCATTCTTACGATATGTCCAGTCCATTTCAATCTACGGCTTTTTATTTCCATCTCAATTGCTTCCTGTCCAGTACTCTTGTAGTGTTCAGTGTTAGTAATAACTTAAGGCCAAATACTCCCCAAAATTTTTTCGGACATTTAGTCTGCCAGTCATTCAACTTGTTGCATTGGCTCCTTGTTAATTTCCATGTTTCGGCTCCAACAGTAAAACGCTCTTTACTAAGGAATTAAAAAGGTTGATTTTGGTTTTTAAATTGAGGTTAGTAGCTCTCTAAGTAGTAGTTTTCTAAAACAATTCTGAGGTTTTGCAATTCTTATTTTGATTTCTTCATCTGTTCCTCCCTGTTTCATAAGTTTTTTCATTAATTCTTAAGACTTTTGTTTTACTTTTATTGATTCGTAAACCAATAGTTTTAGCAAACTTGTTAAGGCCATTAGTTTTCTGTTGTAGATCACAAAATCTAAAGGTCAAAAGAACAATGTCATCTGCAAAATTTAAATCTTCTAAAACTGATGTAAATTTCCACCTAATGCCTCTTCTCTTGTCTTTGATGGTGTTTTTCATGATTCAGTCAACAACTATATTAAGTAACAAATCTGACATCAGACATCGCTGCTTTACACCTGATTTAATTTGGAAGGGCTCTGTCAGTTTTCCATTGAATTCAACACAGCAACTGCTTTTCCGATATAGCTCCCTAATAATGTTAATAATTGTTTGTGGAATTCCATAACTATCAAGTATCTTCCACATCATATCTCTGTCAATGGTATCAAATGCTTTTCTAAAATCAATGAAATTTAAATATAGAGGTGTATTATGTTCAATACTTTGATGATACTTCAATACTCAATGATGTTTCTCAAAGTGAAAATATGTTGAGCGGTTCCAGCTCCACTTCGAAATCCTGCATGCTCCTCTCTCAAAACCTTCTTAGTTTCGTTCTTTAATCTGTTGACAATGACTCTTCCAAAAACTGTAGCTGGAATAGACATTAAAGTTATGCCTCCTCAGTTCTCATAGGAAGAAGGATCTCCTTTCTTAGGTATTTTAATTATTGTTGCTTCTTTCTATTTTCCTGGTCCTTTCTCACTTTTCCAGATAAGGTTAAATTGATTTTTCAAATATTTAGCTGTCTCTTCAACATTGACTTTAAGCATTTCCGCATCTATCATATCATTTCCACAGCTTTTATTGGATTTTAACGCCTTCAAAGCATTTTTAATATCTATAAATGATATTTCCTCTGTAGAGACATTTAAGGTAGGTGGCGCATCAAATGTGACCACTGGCTGCTTATTAGTGTCGATGGTGAAAAACATTTGGTTGTTTTTCAAAATGTTTTCGCCATCTTTCTTGAATTGGCTGTGGATAGACCTAAGATGAAGGCTGATACGGATTCAGCATAGCATTAAGTTCATTCGGTGATAGTCGAAAGCACAGACCACCCGACTCGTCCGAGGACTTAGAGTAACCATTTGAATGGTCGGCAATTCCGAGGGCATCAAATGTCGCAACAGATTCTCGCCAGACACGGCTGACCGAGAAAGTCTAACTTTCTCAGAGAATTTTGCAACCCAGGTTCAAAACACACCTCCCGTCAGTTGGAGAATCCCAACTGATGACCTGCAAAGGAAACCCAACAAATTCCATAATAAACAAAGTATTACCTTTACCCGAAGATCTCACCAACAGCTGAAAACACTTAAATCAGCACAAATAAATACTCATAATTTCGTTTAAATTCAAATTTATTAATTGCCGAAAGATTGGAATTGACATAAAATACAAATACTGATTCACAGTCAGCAACTACCACTGGACCACACTTTACTAAAATCATCGGCTCTTTGCCGGAATTAAGTATTCATTTCTATAAATCAATTAGCAACAGTATAACATATAAATATCACATATTCTATTATTAATAAAAATGGTATGGTCAAAGGAGAGAATGCACACTCGAGGAACGCTTAAGGCTTAAATATTATCTGTATTTCGATTCTAATTATATTTTACTTTAGAAGATCAATTTAATAACAATTGCTCAGAAGATCTTTAGAAATCTTGAGAACCAGTCCAGTGACACGAGGACAGACGAAGGCACCACAGCCTCCATTTTACCGAAAAAGACGCTTACCCCCATATCTGGAAGGACACAAAAATCGACAAAGTCGAACATCCACCAAAACACCCTCGGGGAGAATCTCCCCCGACCAAGGAAAGGCGACAGGTTCGCAGCAAGCAGAATACGAGCAACGGCCCGCACAGGGCCCAGGCTTCTTCGCGGACTCTGTCAGGAAACTGTCCTCAGTCATCCGGAACAGGAGGTTCCCGGACGGTCAACGGCGGCAAGCAAAACGTCGAGGCTCGGCATCAGCAAAGGTCCGGTCAAGCAGTGGCGGCAGTGGCAGCTCGAGGAACGCTTAAGGCTTAAATATTATCTGTATTTCGATTCTAATTATATTTTACTTTAGAAGATCAATTTAATAACAATTGCTCAGAAGATCTTTAGAAATCTTGAGAACCAGTCCAGTGACACGAGGACAGACGAAGGCACCACAGCCTCCATTTTACCGAAAAAGACGCTTACCCCCATATCTGGAAGGACACAAAAATCGACAAAGTCGAACATCCACCAAAACACCCTCGGGGAGAATCTCCCCCGACCAAGGAAAGGCGACAGGTTCGCAGCAAGCAGAATACGAGCAACGGCCCGCACAGGGCCCAGGCTTCTTCGCGGACTCTGTCAGGAAACTGTCCTCAGTCATCCGGAACAGGAGGTTCCCGGACGGTCAACGGCGGCAAGCAAAACGTCGAGGCTCGGCATCAGCAAAGGTCCGGTCAAGCAGTGGCGGCAGTGGCAGCTCTCCCGAACCCACAACTACGGTAACCCAACCTGAGGGTTGAGTCCTGAGCCGTACGTGAGTTCGAAGATATTTTTCCAGGGAAAGAGCCCAGAATCACCCTTCACACCACTTATAAGCATTCCAGGTGGATCCAGAGCCCGGCCAATAGAAATTTACTAAGGGCTCACATCATCTCCTTTCCACCAATGCAAAAACACATGTCTTTCAAATTCATCCAAGGGTCCGCCCATCCAACGACAAGTTCCAAGGCACGTGCATCTGCCACGTGAAGTCAAGAAGAACGAAGACATTTGTCTCCGCCAGCGAACAAGTGCGACCTTGAACTAACGGTCGTTGTTCTTCGAGTGTGAAAGAATATTATGTGAAATGAAAATGGCCACAAATCTGCACAGAACTTAGATACTTTGAGATAATAAAATATATACAACGACATGAGGGTTCCGGGTCACAAATTAAATAAATATTAATATAAAGGTTTAAAAAGTAATGTATTTTTACAATTTACATGAAAGTGACGAATTCCGCCACGACAGTAGGGGTTCACCAAGGCTTTTATCTTCTGGTTCTTTTATATTTTTACGGTTAAAATGTTTTCTTCAAGCATCCATTTTTTCAGGAGCGGCTATATGAGAATAGATAGATATTAGATTCAGAATCATATGGATTCAGCATAAAATTCTAATGGGTTTAGGGTTCAGTTAGGATTTTCACTTCCTGTTCTAGAGATACCACTTTCAGTTAAAAAATCTACATTTTTCTTGCAACATTTGTTTTTCATGATTGTGTATAGATAGAGCTTAGATGATGACTGATATATATTCCGTATAATTTTATTCGAAGTGGAGGGGAGGGAGGAGATGGGATCACTGAGGATTTATTTTTCTGGCGACGTTCTTTAAATATCTATTTCTCCGGACTGGATATAGAAGGATCTTGGATGAAGAGGATCCAGAGGGGGTTGAGGAATTCACTAAAGATTTTCATTTACGATTCTGGAGATGTTCACTTAGATGTATAAATATGCAATTTTTCTTAACTATATTACTTTAATAAATAATATATTTAATCGTGTTTAAAAGGATCTCTTTCGATTGGTGAAAAATGATGAGGGCTTCGATATGCTCCAATTGAATGGTAATAACTACAATTTTAAAGGTATATATATATATAGAGAGAGAGAGTCATTGAATGAAATGAATATTAAAAAAATTGAAAATATTTTAAGAACTTTTTTAATTTAAAACTATTTTTTTCAGTTTACTTTTTCCTGATAAGTCACTAATTATAAAATGATAAATTTGTTTGTATTACTTGATTATTTTTTTGAGTATTCACTATGACTTGCCAAATAAAATTAGGGATCAATTTTAAAGAAAAGAAAAGAAATATAATGATAATGTAAAATAAATTATATAATTTTTTCTGAGTTTTTGCATAGATATGTATGTTTTAATGTTTTGTCCAAAACTAATTCATAATTGTAAAATTTATAGTTCCTACAGTTATAAAAATATACACTTTTAAGCATACATTTGTTGTAGAATATTAAAAACTGTATAAGAAGGAATAATAGAAAAATATTAGTATTTTTTTTTATTTAAAATTATTTTTTAATTTCTACCAACAATAGTATTTTTCTCTTGTTAAATAAATTTCGTTAAATAACAACTTTTAATAATATGCATAAAAGATAAATGAAAATACTTAAATAAAAACATCATTTAAAGTATACCTCGTGTCCCCCTTAAACACGACTAAATAAAATGGAAACAAAATAGCAAAAGAAAATTTATTCGCATAAAGGTATAACAAACTACTAATTTTTAGCAACTACAGCAACAGCTGTGTTCTCTAGATACAAATTTAATGAGGACACTGGGAGGGTTCAGCTGGGAGAGCAAAAAGTTTAGAAAATATAGCCAACTAGGTGAATTTAATATCGGAATATAATCTATTTTCTTGCGATTAGTAAAACTAAACGTTTTTACACGAGAAAATATATTTCATAAGATATACATGAGGAATTTTAAAAACTTAGTGGAATATGTAAATATTTCTGAATTTTTACTTGTATCTCATGTTATAAACAAGACATTTGATAATAAATGGTGTAATGAATATGTATGAGGAGCACACATAGGCTTAAAATGTTCAATCAAAATAAAATTTTTTTACTAAACAATGCCCCATATTCTCAAATATTCATAAACTTTACTTTTTATAAATATAAACAATTTTATATAGGGGTTCTAGGAAAATGTTTAAACATCTCAATAACAATGTTAGAAATGGTCTATGAGCCAGATGTTAGAAACACATCACTTTTTTACAGATCACGGTATCTCTGGAAATAATAAAGCGTATTTTATTAAACTTGGTACACTTAATTTAATAGGCAACATGGAAAATCTTTGTTTTGAGATCAATCTAGTTGGGATTTTCTGTGATTGTTTTGCCCCAATATCAAAATTAAACCTAGTGATCTGTAAAAAAAGTCATGGTTTTGGGAACTCCATATCTTCCAAAATATCGTGATTAACTCCATACCTTCAAAGCATACTCAGATTTTCCCTCCTTTAATTATATTGCTTTCAGTTTCATAATATTTAAAAGCGACTCTTACCAAAAGAATATTCTTCCACCAGTGATTCTTACGAAAATATGCATGTAAAGGAATAACAAACTACTAATTTTCAGCGCTTCTCAAGGTAACTAGCGACAGCTTGAGTTCTAGCGACATAAATTTAATGAGCATATACTGCGAGGGCACAGCTGGGGGAGCAGCAAAAAGTTCGGAAAATATGATCTACTCAGTGGATTTAATATCTGCCTAACGTCTATATTTTCTTAAGATGAGTAAAACTGAGCACCTTTTAGAGATGAAAGTACATTTTCAGGATCTCCACAGGGAGTTTTATAAATAACTTTACGAAAATTTTACACTAGTACGAAAGTGTCATGGCTTATAGTTAAAACATGTCTGTTATTATAAAAGAGCTCCGGTAAAACGTAGTTTCTAATTACGAAAATTACATTGTGTCGTCTTTGAAGAAAGTTAAATATCTATGTTGAAAGTTGATTTTTGTTTTATGCTATTGCAGATATTTTCGCTATTGCACATTGTTATTATATTTAAAATTTTTTAAGTTACATTTTTACAATATGCAGAGTTAAGAAAGTCCTTAAACATCTCAGTAACTGTGTACGAAAAGGTCCGTGAGTGTACGCGTTAGGTCTATCTCTGATAAAACGATATGAGGTTTGAATGAGGAGACCGAGTTTTCCCTCTGTACCTGTTCTTCATCCTCGGCTACTCCCTTTTACATTTTCAACTGTTTGGGAGCCATTTTAAATCTTCAAGTAGATGACCAGGAGAGGGTAGCTTCATTGCTTTATCGGCGGAGTGATATTTTGGACCTGACCTACCATTTTTTAGGTCAAGGGGCTTAGCAACAGCGTAGTCAAACAACTATTCCCGATCGCATGAAAATGATTGCAGCACCTCCTAGTGTAGAGTTTAAAAAGTTGGGATAACAAACTCTGCAACAGCAATATAAAGAAAGTTGTCAATTACAAAGTTGTCACAAAGTTGTTAATTAGTAGGAATCAACTCCAGAAACACACAGAACGCATATGCGGCAGCAAAGACATCTGATCAAAGATGTTTGGAACCTGTACCCGAATTATAAGAACGGAGCCGAAGCTAGCTTTTGCTCTATGATTATAATGTCGGTCTTGTAAGCATGAGGTCCCGAGTTCGGTCCTGGCTCGGGACAGGCGACGCTCAATCGCCACACATATATGAAAGTCAATAAATAAAAGTCGCACCATCAGGGGCTGTTACACGGCGACACATGTGATGCTTGGTTAGTACAAGGTCATACTCTTGCTGGATTTTTAAATGGGCATTATAGCTGACTGAGGACATTTTGAATAGACTGTCCCTAGTAGCATTTAATATTGGTCCAATATTTGACAAATATTGTATATCTTGGCATTATATTAGAAATATTTCCAATGTAATCCCAATATAGGTAAAATATTGGGGTTACATTGGATTCCAATATTGACTGAATATTTTCATTGCAATATTACGTCAATATTGGTGTTGCATTGGAAATATTTCCAATGAAACGCCAATATTGGCGTAATATTGTCCCATTATTTTTAGCCAATATTGGACCAATTCCGTCAAAATATCCACTTTTTAACACTTTACAATATAGTTGAAAAGTGTTTATGACTTTGTTTATTCTGTCTGTCTGTCTGTCAGCACGATAACTGCTGTAAAAATAACTTTATCAAAATGAAATTTTGGTATATTGTTTAGACAGTCTGTGGGACCTATGGGATTCTAAATTAATAATATCACCCAATTAGTTTTGGATTACACCCGGGTTGAAAAAATGAAATACATTGAACCCTATGGGACCTTATTATTAAAATATTTTTTAAGCGAATTTAAAATGCACAAATCGCTTCGAAAGTTTTAGGAAATATTCAAATTATCTCATAAAATATATAAAAAAATTTCAGCAAAATATATTCAGTAGTTTTTAAAAAAAAAATTAAAATAATAATTACACTCTTTATGAGGAGATCACGTGACCATTATATGAAGCGATCACGTGATCCACTTCAAAATAAAATATGGCATCCATCTTGTGTCAAAATCGTGATTTTTAAAGTTCTTTTTAATTCATATTGAGTGTTGTATCCGTCCTAAAACCGCTTTATTTTTGCTTAAATTCTGTGCATCTACATACTGAAACAACGCAATTACAATATATTTGAGTTTAAATTATCATCCAAATTTGATTATTTCTACAACAAAGCCTAATTTTCACTTATGGAGAATGTAAACAGCAAAATGTGTAGAAGGAGTTGTATAAGAATTGCTGCATTTCGTTAATGTGAAATTTTTTAGCTCATGGAGTCTGCAATATAGCTGATATGATTGAAACATTCATTGATTTTACACAGGGAACCAGACGATTTTTTCGATGAAGTTTTAAGCATGGAGTTAAATTACTTGTACCTCCATGGTTTTAAGTTTTTAAATAAAATAAATTGTTATAGTATTGTGATGAATGAAAGGAATGGAAAAGTTTATGAATGAAATGCTGCTTTTATAGAAAGAGCTAGTCGATTTATATTTCGATAGCGTCATTTGAATAAAGTTCATTTGTTTTCGATGAAGTTCTCAAATAAATAAATTATTGCAGTATTCTGATAATTTGAAAAATATTTCCGAGGAATGTATCGCATTTTAGAGATGTTTAATCCAGACAATTTATATTTCAGTTCCGTCATTTGAATGAAGTTCATTTTTTTTCGATGAAGTGTTAAGTTTTCAAATATAATAAATTAATGTAGTATTGTGATAATTTTAAAAATTTACCGAGGAATGTATCGCATTTTAGAGATGTTTATATAAAATTGCATTGAAGTTGCAAAGTGTTTCTTAATGTTTTATGCATGATTGATCTTTCTTGTTCATATTGGTCCAATTTTTCCAATATTGCTGCCAATATTGGACAATATATTGGATTGCTACTAAGGAAACATTAGATTCCTGTTTATGTAAATATTATTTATTTTAGCAATCCTGTATAGGATAGCCATTCGCCAATAACGCTATCTTGTCAAATAAATGCGTTGTGTTAAATATTTAGTGTTATTTTCTACCATTGTACAATACTCTACATGTTTGTAATGGGTTTTTCCGTCTATCATGCTTTGTTGCTGAGATCGTAATTCCAACTTCTTCAATACTCCGCTAGGAGCACTGCAATCAACTTTCAATCTCACGTGTGCACTCTTGGACTTTCGTTACAACGTAATTGTGGAGTTTAATGTCTGTTCTTGGAAAAATGGTGTTTCTATATACAGCACGAATACTTCATTAACATCATATTGCATTTTTATTGCAGGTATACGCATTTGTTTCAAGAATTCCGAATTGTACAGATTAGAAAATGTATATATTTATAAAACATTTCGTTTTAAAATCCCGAGAGTGAAATTATTATACAGGTGAAGTCCCCAGATTGAAATTATTGTCATTAAAGACTCTGGGGTGCAATTAGTGTAATTGAAAAGTTAATATTTTGGAACAATCTCATTTTGCCTCTGTGTGAATTAATTTACTTACCCTACTTCATCTTCGCAAATAAAAATATCTACGTCCGACACGAGTTTCTAAATGAACAATTTTTACTTTCTCTGCAATACATGGTAATGTATAGGGAAAGTATAGGAATCATGTCGAAAATCTCAACTCGAGTTTTCGACGAATCAACATGTTTTGGGACCTCTAAAACACGAAAAATATATTTTAGCTTGACGTCTGTATGTGTGAGTATCTGTCTGTATGTCTGTCTGTCTGTGAAATACATGTATCCACTCTAACTCAAAAACTAATGGACCAAATTTCATAAGATTTGGTAGATAAGTCACTTGTGTACGACTGATTAGTTTTTGGTACGATTTTGGATAAAAGAACCCGCTTTTTTTTTGCGAAATGACCTTCCAAAATTTCCTGTATCCAATCTAGCTGAAAAACTGATAGATCACATTTTCCAAAATTTGATAGGTAAGTCACTTGTAGGTTACCCTGGTGCCTATTAGATTTTGGTACGATTCGAAAAAAAATAACCTGCCTTTTTTTTTTTTTGCGAAATGGCCCGCAAAAATCGCCAAAATCTGAAATAAAAACTACTTACGTTCAGATATATCAATTAAATGCTTGTTTTATACATAATGCTTAACGATGAAAAGAATAAGACCAACTTTATTACACCAGGACTGGCCGCTCTCCAGATATTTTTTCGCATTTTCGCTGCGCCACCTTTGAAAATAATTCCAGTTATCAAATGGAAACGAATGTTGAATGAAAAGAGCAAATTCAGTGTAGTTTAAAATAATTTTATGTTTTACTTTGTGAATTTATTTCTTCAATAATTCATTAAATTGAATTTAATGAGAACGTAAATATGAGTCTACAGGGAAAGTTATATGGTACCCATATCAGATTTTTGATTTTGGGAATAAAAAGTGCAAAATACACATTTGTTGTTGTTTCTCTATAATCTTTATGCTTAGTTGAAATGTAAAATCAACATTCTTGTTAATTTGTATATTCGTTTAAAATGTCATCTAAAAAGCCCATACTTTTATAAATATCGTACTCCATATAAGTAACAAATTGTAATTTAAATATATAAGTAACAAATTGTAATTTATGGCGCGATATAAATATATATATATTTAAAATATAAGAATAGTTAGCTCATTCAAATTTCATTGCAAACATTTAAATATTTAAATTGCATTTTATGTACGTGTAAGGGCACCCCAATCGCTCTCGGAATTAGAACAAATTGCATCTTTTAATGATATGTCCTTTTCAAGTTATTATTTATAAAAAAAATATGAATCATTTTCTAGAAATTTCTCGTATAAAGATGGCAACAAGTCATGCGAGTCAATAAAACGTATGCATCAGTCTGTTTTATGTTAATATGTGCTTATATAATACCATTTACGCCCTAATACTTCGTGCAGAACAATTGGATTTCGATCGAGCCAAAGACACTAGACTGGCGGATAAAAATACATCGTAAAGAACATGATAGAGTTCGATACTAGTCTATAAAGTGTGTATGTGTGTGTGTGTTTGGGGGGGGGGAGTGATTGAAAATTTCTATTCGGACTGAAACATCACCATTACAATATTTTGTTGAGATGTTGAGACATAAAAAAATAGAACTTATATAGTTTCACAGGATGAAATTATAATATAAAGTTACATATGAAGAATTATAATATATTTAATATATGAAGAAACTTTTAATAAATGGGAAATTTTGAATTGAGACATTTTAAAAAGTAAGATTTCTTATTTTTCAAGCAAATACGTAATCTCTACTTGAAACTGTTATAAGGTAAATTATTACTTTATTTGAAACAGTATATATTTACGACTAAAGGTTGAAAAATAAATGTCGTGTAAGAGCATTTTGCGTGGCCATGTATATACATAACGTAAAATTTAACTCTATATTTTATCTTATTCAATTGTAAATCAGGGACATTTTTAAACCAAGAAAAAATAAAAATATTTAGCTTAACTACGTTTCTCTTTTAAACAGTGTGCTTTACTTGAGAAATGTAACATAGTTATTTGAATTTCTGCTTCGCAATAAATTGTTAGTATCTTGCACAATTCCTCACCTTTTAAGCATGGCACCATGTTCAAAGAGAAGGAGGAAAGGGAAAGAGAAAAAGTTCAGAATGCGAAATAAATGCCTGAATCTATTTGTTTTTCCCTACTTTAGAAATAGCACGTACGGACGACTTATTTGTCTTGCAAGCGAAGGCTAAATACTTTTTCTATATTCGAGGGTTGAACTTTTCTTATTTTCACACTCTGAAGCGTTGTTTTTTCTACCGCTGATGAAGCAAAAGTTTTACTTACGAATCTTGAACAAATATTGTGCCAGTGAGTTTCGTAATGTAGCAGAAAAAAATATCTTGACGTTTGTTTGATTTTCTCATTTGTTTATTGATGCTGATTTTTTTTTTTTTGTATTTATTTAAAAAGTTCTTACTAAGTAGAGGAGTATATGCTTTTGTATTAAACGCACTATTATGGCGCGAAAAGGTCAAATGTGTGTCTCTGTCTTGGATAGAATTACCCATGTACAGCAAACATTTCTTTTGAATCGAAACTGAAAAACATGCTTTGAAATTTTTTGTATAAATTTTTGTAAATTGATATTAACCATAATTTTCATACATTTTAATAACTGTAATTAATAAGTGTAACGAAATAAGTCAAATGAAGAGTGTAGCAAATGTTGTAATTCATATTAATCAAATATTCTCGTGTGTTGAAACCTTCAATAACCCACTTAGAATTTGCTTGTTGCTTTGCTGCAACCACTAAAAATTGCCGAAGAGCAAAAATTGATGTTCATAATGAAGTTTCTAATAAACAATTTCGGTACTGTTCTGTCCTATATGAGTAAATATATGTATTTTGTACAAGGTGCGATCTGAAAATAAAAATACATTATGATTAGCAAAAACGCAAGGGATGGAAAGGGTCGTTGTTAGCCGTTGATGAAGAGGATCTCTTTTAGTGCGATGTGCAATCCCCCCCTTTTTTAATTAGTTGGTAAAGATGCACTCGACAATCTACCCAGTATGAAGAAAGTATGATCAGCGATAAAATGTAACAATAGAATATTCAACTTAAATATTTTGCGTATATACGAGTTGCTTGTAGTTTCTGCATGACAATGCTCGATCACTAAATGCAATCCTTATACGCCTTAACTCGACGGTTTCAATGGGATATTATTGAGAAACGATCAGGTAATTCTAAACTTTTACGGAATTATGACCCCTTAATACTGGAAGTTAAGATGTTTTAGGGTGGCGGAAATGATCAAGAGATTGAATATATTGTGCAAGACTTGGAGGCAGCCTTCTTCGAGGAATGTATACATAAGCACTTTAATATTACAAAATAGAGATTTATATTTAATTTATGTAGCGATAAAGATGTAGTTTTGGGTCTAATGTTATGTTTTTTAAACTCAATGGTTTTTACTTTCTGGTCGAACGTTTTACTGTTGAAATATATTTCTATAAACACTGATTTAAAATATAAGTTGATATAAAATGGCTATTTTTGTAACAATTAACATATTTATTTTTTATTTATTTATTTATTTTTGAACAAAAAATAAATAAAAATTAAGGATTTTTCCTTAGTCTGACCATTTTAAAAATCAATAACACTCTGCTGTTATAAATTGAAATAATCGTTTTATAAGATTTTCTCGAATCATTTGAAAAATATCGTCCGCGCAACTTCACATGCAGACACAAACACTCCTCGTTGAAAAAAAAATTGGTTGATTCATGTTCACGTATGCTAGAGACGTGCAGATTCATTAAAAACCGAGGTTTTTATATTTCTTATCCCATCACAATATTGTACATATAACATGTATGTATTGTAGTGAAAATAATAATGAAATAGTTTTACTTATTTAATGCTAATAAATAACCACTTTTTTAACTTTCAAGAGAAAACATTTTTTTTTAGGTTGGTTGTATTTCTTTACTTAACATTTGGCTTTTGCTTGAAAAACGTTACATGCTTATTCGATTTTTTCGTTTGGGCATAAAATATTAGTATGTGCATAGTGCTTCATTTTTTAAGTATGACACGGAGCTTAAGGTAAAGACAAAAAAACGACAAGAAGTTTAGAATGCGAAATAGATGCTAAAGTCTGTCACTATTTGTTTTTTTCTTTTTAGAAGTAGCACGTTTTCTTTGCAAACAGAGGCCAAATATTTTTTCTATATTCAACATAATGGTATTTTCTTATTTTCACACGCCTTAGTGTTGTTTTTTCTAGCCCTAAAATTTGACTTGCTCTCACAATATTTGTTGAAGATTCGTGAGTTTTGTAATGTTTCCGACAAAAAAAAAAAAAAAAAAAAAAATTCTTTACGTTTGTTGGAAGTAATTATATTTTCTCATTGTTTTTTTATTCAAAAAATACAAAATGGTCTAACAAAATGAAAATATATCCTCTTAAGGAATACTAAATAGTTTTGTTTTTTCATTATTAAGAAGTGTAATGCATATATGGTTAGTACAACGGAGTGAATGTAATATTGATACATTTATTTTCCGCGTTAACAACATGCATTTTTAAACACTGAAATATTTGGTCTACGGACACGTTATTTTTTTTTCTGCATGACACTGTCTCACCACATACTGCAATCTGTTTACACGTGTTAATCTTACAGTTACAGTGCTGCATTTTTGAGCATCTTGCATACAATTTTGACCTCTCAATTAGTAATATTTTTTTCTGGACTTTAAGACGGTAGGGGATAGAAAGAGGCTTGGAAGTGATATAGAGACAGATGTACAGAATATTATTATTGACTTATAATTTAAAACACCTTTTGTAACTATAGATATGATCTACAATACAATCGCGGCACGATCCCGGCTCACTTCGAGGAACACCACGGCCTTATTAAAATTGTTTTGTCAATCCACAAATTTTAGATAAGTTCGTAGCCCACTTTGATGAATTGATCAACTTGAGAAAATTGCATAAGTGTGCTTAATGTTCGCTCCCCCCATAAGAAATTACTGTGCATTTTACGGAACCATGGGTGAGCATGTACATTCTGCTTGTAAACAGTCACGTGATAATGCGCAGTCTCCCATATCTTGTTCTTCCATCTCTATATGCATCTCCTACTTCCCGTACTTAATCTATAATAAACTGTGCATATTTGTAACAAGCATTCAATTGAAACATTAATTTTATAGTTTAGCAAATTTATAAAAGCTTCTGGATATTAATTTATAAGTAAAAAGTATTTAAAACTATTTTATAAATATATTTATGTTTTATTTGCTTTTAATCTGACCGGCTGATTAATTGAAACTTTACCTTGTGCCATGTTTGAACAATTTATTTTTTCTCAACCAAGCGTCTAAATATAGTTTCCACTTATTTTTTTTATAAAAGGAAAATTAATTTTTTAAACAAAAATGCTTATTTCATATTTGATGCGAGTATAATTAATTTGGCTGCTTTTATTGAGGAGAGGTTTTAACTTATTATTTTGAGAATTAAAACAACTATATAATTCCTTTGAAGTTAGAAAGGTTTATAACAAGCTTCTATTTAAAATACTTTGAGGTAAAAATATCTCAATCAGCTTGTTTCAATCAAAACAAAATGTAACTAAAAATAAAGTTGAATCATTTGCTTTTGAATCTTTATCTTGGTTTTTAGTTTGAATTTAAAACTTTCAATTTAGAGTTATATTTAAAAAAAAATCCCATATAATTAAGTTTTGTTCCACTCAGAATAACTAGGATCAATCGAATGTAGTTGGTTATTATGCGCTTGGATTTATCTTTTTAAGACAATATTAGATATCTTGAGATGCAGATATTTTAGTTGAACTAGATAATGTTCACTTAGCATTTGTTGTCTTCGGATTCGATCACTGCTGCGCACGAAATGTAATTGGTGGCAAACATTTTGTTACGCCAACATTTTAACTAAATTGTTTTCTTAAAACATTTATTATTTGACAGGATCTGCTATAGATACAGATTAGATGCTTTAGATGTAGCATCAAATTTCGGAGAAGGTAGGGTGTTCCCTAAGGATATCCACTTCCGTTTTTTTTTTTTTTTCATTTTCTGTCCAAAAATTTTCATTTTTCATGAAATATCTATTTCTTAAGACGGACTACGTACTAAGCTTAGTTGATAACTGCTGTGGATTCACATTATATTCTAGAGGAGGTAAAATGGTTTACTAAGGATCTCCACATAGGTTCTATTTTCATTTCCTGTTCAAACATTTTTAGGAAACATCTATTTCTCAACATTGACTATGTATTGAGCTTAGTTGGTAACTGATGTGGATTCAGCATCAAATTATAGATGAAGTAGAGTGATTTGCCACATAGAATGATCTCCACATAGGTTCACTTTCCCCTTCCTGTTTAAACATTTTTTTTATGAAACATCTATTTATCAAAATTAGCTATATTAGAGCTTAGATGATGATTGATATAAATTCAGCATCAAATTTAGGCTTAACTAGGAGATTCAATAAGGATTTCTGCATCCGGTTTTCTATTCCATTTATGATTCAAATTTTTCCCTTGAGGCATATAGTTCTCCAGATTGTATATAGATGAGCGTAGATGGTGACTGATATGGATTCAACATCGAAATCGAGAGGAGGTTTATCAAAAGTTTCGCAAAGGAGAGTGTCTCCAAATTGCAGCAAATTGCAATTTCACTTCCTGCCGATGCAGTTACCGGCTATTCACTGCTGACGAGCGTTAAAACAATATGAAACTAACAAAAAGCAATTACTTACCCCTAGACCCTATTAATAGTACATAATTTCAACACGACCTCCCAACAAAACGTATTTATCCTACAGATAGGGCAACTCGCTATGTTTTGAATCAAAAATATTAAATTAATATTTATTACAAAACAATAGAGATTATCAAACAATTTAAATTTAATGTTTAGAGGTTTTGAAATACAGTCTCATTGACGATACTTCTCAAATACCGCAAATGACGATATATTTCAAATATCGGTATTGCGCTAAATTTTGTCATCTATGTCTCCAAAATTTTCATGAAGTGTGACAGACAGAAAAAATACTTCTCTTGTGTGGTATAAGTTAAAACTGATTAATATTGTGTAAGTCTGAAAATATAATATTGCTTCACACAGAAATATGTGTGTACTGAAATGAAATTGTTTTATTGTACACTAAGTTGGTGAACCATAGCAAACAGGATGTTTAGATTTTAAAGTAGAAGAAAAAGTTAAAAAAAATCACTGATTGATTATTTTATTTTATTATTAATCACTAACCGTATAACCGTTCTTCATTCGGAATATACAATTTACAAAACGTAATCCCAATTTTTGGTAAACTTTTAATGTTTGAAGTTTTTATTTTTTATTTTTCCAAGAATTTTAACAAAATGGAAAATGATATACGAACATACAAAAACACAACTTACAATTTTATTTACAACAATTTTACAATTAAACAATGACTGCTTTATAGACAACTTTTCTGGTATTTTTAATAGGGGCATAAATATAGATCTTTCATTTATGGTCCTTGAATAGGATTATTTTTTATTTCGTTAATTTATAAACGTTCCATAATTTGAAGACTGATGTATAACAACCGAGCGGCTTATGCTATCGGATTTTTAATTGCATTCATTGTATAGAAAATAAAAAAACTATTATCCTCACAGCAAATATCGTCACATGTGTGGCAGCGACGTTGTAGTCGCGTGACACCTGGGTCACAATGTGACATCATATTCGTGACTTTTATGCGACGTTACGTATTAGTAACTTGGTAACTTCATTGTGACTATATTCTGTGACGTTTCCACAATGTAATTAACACGTAACAATATGACGACATTACAATCCCAATTACAATGTGACGTCATAAGCAAGTTAATATGCGACGTCACAAACGACCATGGAAATGATCAAAATGACTTCGCTGTGACCTCAATATGACATTGCCGAGAAGTACTGCGACGTCCTGTGACGTTCCAAAGTTACAGTGTGACGTAAATCTTGCGTCACTGTGAAAAAAAATGCTGTTAGGGTTACGTTAGTTTAGAAGCTCACATAACGATTGAATTGCGCTTGTTTGGAGGTTCATATAACGATTGGGTTCCGCTTGTTTGAAGGCTCTTCTAAAGATTGGGTAACACTTAAAGTGAGGAAGCGGTCTGAAAGACACGAAGACAGACAAATAGAAGGGCAGACTAATGCTAAAACTTTTAGTAGGAATACTTCATGGCTACTTATCAAAATTTCACAAAATGCAGTACAGCCGCTGCTCTGTGGTTATGAGGTAGATGGGCAGACATATCTAATTTCAATTTTATTTATATAGAATGCAAATCTATGTTTGAAAAGAAAATATTTCTAATTAAAAACATAACATATTTTGTTTATTATTTATTTTTAATAATTTTTATCGCAAAATTAAAAAAAAAATATTGGTTCTCAAAACTTATTAAAAATTTAAATAATGATTTTATGTACCATTTTAAAAAATACTTAATTTCTTATTTACAATTAAAGAATAAATTCATTAGAACTCGTACTCTGATTTTAATCTTTACAATGCAGTTAGATACTTTAAATATTTTCTGACACTATCAAATACCCAGAAGGTTATTGAATAATGGTTATAAAGCCAGCAGAAGTGTGAAATCTATTTACTCCTTGTTCTTTTCTCTTTTATTAATGAAAGGACATAGGGCGAAAAATTTCCGCGTCAGTTCCCCAGGACTAAAGTTCTTTTATTATCTCTTGTTTTATGTCGCATAAATTCAAAGATTGGGGCAATGGTTAGCTTTTTTTTTTATTAATTACCTGAGTATAACAAAAAGTTTTGTTTTTCGCCATTGATGCGAATTTCAATTATATATATATATAAAAAAATAATGAATTCTCTGATAGGTGCCTGCTGGATCATTTATGTTAAAAAAGAATATTTTGTGACTAAGTAAAATTTTATTTTGTAAGATAGATTATTTTATGTTGATTAGCATCCACTCTTTATTAATGTACAGCTTAAGATTGAACCTTACACGTACACACACACACACACACACACACACACACACGCACAAACACAAACGCACGCACACACAAACACACGCGCACACAAACTCACCTTTTATTGTGTGAGTGTATGTCTTCTGTAGCGGAAAAATCAAAGCTTCAGATAGCTACGAAATTCTCTAAACTACCGGATAATTAATTTGCCAAACTCACGAGACGACAAATCACGTCGAGGTTTATTTAAATTCGAATTTGTTTTTATTCTTTATTATGTTTAAGCGCATTTTTGAGCAATTTTTATACAAATTGTTTCCTTAATGATTTAAAATAATATCACAGAGCTTCCATTTTGGCGCCATTAGAAAGATCAAAGAACGTTCTTTCCGACAGTCTTTTAACTAAATCCGTAGTCCAATTCCTGCATATTTATTGTTTCAAATGCGTAAAATGCTTTCTGGCATTTCGTCTCTCAACAAGCGGATAACATACAGGCAGTAAGTAATATTATGTGGACATTTTTTGTGACTTTGGTACCACGTCAACTTGGCGAGTTTTCGAAACTCCTGGAATTTCCCCTCTATCTCTAGAATTTTCCATTTTACTACAATTTTTTTTTAGAAATTGCTATGGAAAATATGTATATAAGTGAGCCACCGTTCATTTGGACATATTTCATGTAATACGAGTCAAATTAAAATGTGAGATACGCATTTTAAAAATAGAATCTGCTATTTTGTAAATTAGTTGATTATATAATTGCTATTTTATTCTACCTTGCAGTTTTTTTTTGTAATCTTGTGAAACAGTTCTCCAGTTAATCGCTGTGTATTGCTCTAGTTTAGGCTTATTAGTACTTTTAAATAAAATCGTTAATTTTCTTGAAATTCGAACTCCTTTTAACATTTTACAACATAGTTGAAAAGTGTTTATGACTTTGTTCATACTGTCTGTCTGTCTGTCCGTTCGCACGATAACTACCGTAAAAATGACTTTGTCAAAATGACATTCTAGTATGTTGTTAAGACTGTCTGTGAGACATATGGGAATGTAAAAGAATAATATCACCCAATTAGTTTTGGATTAAACTCTGGTTGAAAAAGCGAAATACATTAAACCCTATGGGACCTAGTTCTTCAGACATTTTTTAAACGAAGTTAAAATTCACAAATTGCTTTGAGAATTTTAAGAAATATTCAAATTATCCCATAAAATATATAAAAAAAAATCAGCAAAATATGTTTGGTAATTTTTTAAATAAAAATAATAATTGCACGCATAAAATATGAAGAGATCGGGTAACTCACTCCAAAATAAATTATGGGCATCTATCTTTTTTTCCCAGAGTGAAAATCGTGATTTTTAAAGTTCTTTTAAATTTATATTTAGTGTTGCATCCGTCCTAAAACGGCTTTATTTTTGCGTATTTTCTGTGCATCTATATTCTGCGCCAACGCAATTATTATATTTTGGAGTTTAATGATTATCAAACTTTGATTATTTCTACAACGAAGCCTAATTTGAATGGATGCACAATGTAAACAAGTGATTGTAAGATGAGTTGTATAAGAATTGCTGATTTTTTATCGCGCAAAATTATTTAACTCTGGAGGCTGGAATAAAAGTGTATGAATGAAACATTCACTTTTTTACATAGAGAGCCAGGCGATTTATATTTCGATGACGTCATTTGAATACAGTTCATTTTTTTTATGAAGTTTTAAGTTTTCAACTAAAATTAATTATTGTAGTTCTCTGATAATTAAAAAAATATCGCCGCTGAATGTATCGCATTTTAGAGATGTTTAAAAAAAATTGCATTGCAGTTGGAAAGTGTTTCATAATGCTTTATGCATTATTGATCTTTCTTGTTTATATTCTGAGAATGCCCACACGATTTCAGAGGATATGTCGTAATATTATTTATTTATTATTTAATGCATCGAAATATGTGTGCTTCAGACAATTTTATTTTTATTTCATCGCATGCAAGAATAGAAAATTCGTACAATTCTAAATTTCGTGAATATTGTTTGACCTTCTCCCCCCTCCCCTTATAAAAATGTTTTTATTGTAGTTTCTCTATTCTAAAGATATGCATAAAAGTTGACGTTTTCATTTTTAAAGTGACGTAACTTCCTATCCTCATACGTTGGTATGTTTTATGACTTTACAACTGGAGGGTGCATTATTTTTCCTACTTAATACGTAGTAATTGGTTGCTACTTTTTTCATGTATAATGTGTAGATAAATTATTTCGACGGGGTCGAAAATTTGAATTCGAGTTTTTGACGGAAGAGCACGTTGTGAGCATACCTGAACTCAAATCGAACGTTTTTGAAACGATGTGTGTACATGTAAGTATGTTATGTGTATACGAGTATATGTTAATATGTATGAAGCTAGTATATTATGTGTATGTATGTTAATATGTATGCTAGTGTGTGTGTGTATTCGTGAGTCCGTGAACGCGATATCTCAGGAAGCGTTACGAAAGTTGGTACGTTTATTATAATCAGTGAATGCTGAAATATTGATTTTAAAAACAAACTAATGTTTAAAGACCCGCCCCATCCCCAATATTCGAATGAATTTTTGAAAAAAATATAAATAAAGACTTTCAATATTATTTAATAAGTAATAATTGCATATTAAATATTTAATTTAAAACGAACTGCACAAACATTAAAACTATAGAACAAACCGTATTCGAGATATTTCCCGTTTCTCAAGTAAAGACATAAGACATTTACATAAAATTAAAAAAGTACAACAAATCTGGTAACACCATTCTCGTAGATCTAGTTTGTTCCATACCCGAGTAGATACATTTTGCAATAGTTTTGTATTTTGTCTCCCATGAATTTGCCAATATTTATTCCTGTCACGGGATATTATCAAATGTTAATTGTATGTTGATGAGGGTTTTGCACGCGAGTATGAATAAGTCATTCAATTTTGACTGATAAATATATAAGTTGACAAAGGCGCAGAACTTCAAATTACGTGATACTTATTCAGTGCCAAAAATATGCTGTGGATCTTGTATGCCACATTGTGTGCCACATCTTGTATTTCGCTTTGAAAGAAGTAAAGTTATTGCATTATGTAGGGAAAGTCATGTACTGGCCATATCAGATTTCTCCCTGGGGGGGGGGGAGGGGGCACTCCAAGAGAGTGGCTACGAGTCTTAGTTTCTTATAGTTCTGGTCCTCCCTACCTGAGGGTTACACAAACTGCTGAGTGTTTCCGCGAAGCAGGCTCTTTACAGGTTGCTGGGCTGAACTGGGTTTTATAACCATAGTCCCAGATCCGTAGGCTACTGGAGTCGAGTCTCTTCGGGACCATCTGCCTGCTCCTGCCCGGTGAATGGTCCCACTGACTACGCCCCCTTGTCGCGGTCTCGCCTGATTGCGAATATAACCACTTTGGTCCTCCACCGTTAGCCGGCATAAATCTTCAGATTGTCGCGGAGATTCCGACTGAACCTGCCCACATCAGATTTCTTTTCTAGTTTTATTTTAGTTTTCTCCATCATTTCACTATATGACACTACCACTGCGGTATTTTAGCAGTCTCCCTTACTCAGTAAGTTCATTTATCGTATAGTTCTTGACTTCCATGCATTGAATAAAACCCATAACGAATTTTTGAAATAATCGCCTGCTTTTTAACTCCATGTGCGCAAGCTTTCATGTCTTGATCTTATTTATTTATTTAACGCTCCAATTATCCTTCAACCACAGTCTTTACTCTTCTGTTAGACGCTTTAAAACTTTTCAGTAACTATGTTTCAAACTCCAGATAGATATCGAATATCCGACTTTTGAAACAATCGTCTGCTTTTTTATTCCATGTGCGCAACATTTTAAGTCTTTACCCATTTATGTATTTATTTATTTAACGCTCCAATTATCCTTCAACCACAGTCTTTACTCTTCAGTTAGACCCTTTAAAACATTTCAGTAACTATGTTTTAAACTCCAAATAGATATCGAATATCCGATTTTTGAAACAATCGTCTGCTTTTTAACTCCATGTGCGCAACATTTTAAATCTTGACCCATTTATGTATTTATTTATTTAAATTCCAATTATCCTTTAACCACAGTCTTTACTCTTCTGTTAGATGCTTTAAAACTTTTCAGTAACTATGTTTTAAACTCCAGATAGATATTGAATAACGTTTATGAAGACAGCATAAGTGTAAAATCGATTAATTCCTCTTCCTGTTATGGATTAAAATATATTGAAAGAAAAATTTCTCCTGTTTCCTAGGACTAAAGATTTCTAATTATCTCTTGTTTTACGTCCCATAAAATTAAAGACTGAGGTAGATGTTTTTCTTGTGATTTCCTGCCTATAATGAAAAAGCTTTATTTTTTTTCAATTATAAGCATTTTAATTATAAGATAATGAATTTTGTGTTGATATATTGTTGAATAATGTATTTTTGGTTGATTAAAAAAAGTTTTCTGATTTCAGCTAGAAATTGATCTAGCAAAACTGATTATTTTTATTTTGATTAGTATCCATGTGCATTGTTACGTATAAAAAACTTAATATTGAAAAATCAATATATTTTACATGCATTTTCGTTAAAATGTCTATCTGTTTGTGGCGTCTGTTTCAAACGATAATCACATCGTACGGCCATGACATTTGATACAGAGGTACTTCAGGACACTGAATGATGCGTCGCAGTGAGAGTTTTTATAAATTCAAATTAGTTTTTAAGTTATTTTATGTTTTAGTGCGATTTAGGTCTATTTTGAGCGACTTTCACACTAATCAGTTTCTTAGCGATCGAAATTATTGTCTTGAAGCAACAAATTATTCTAAAATATAAATTTGAAGCGGGCGGGGCGTCTTTCATACCAAAAGCGTTCGAAATATGGACGGCTTGGAAAAAGCGCTTAGCAGTGAGATAAAAACTAAACTTTTTGTTAACAGTATAGATAGTATGATGCAAAACAGGAAGAAAATCAATGTGTTGCAGTATTTGGTATTTTAGGGGTGGAGCACACAAAAATGCTCGATTGGCCAAACAAATGAGAAATATCCTATCCTGTTAAATAGGATAATAAATATCCTGTTAAATAGGATATAATAAATATCCTGTTAAATAGGATAGTTAAATATTATGTTCATTGTGAGGTCGTGGAGTTTCAACGGTTATTTTGCTAGTTATTGACTAATTTCGCAGATAACTTTTATGTTGAAGACTAAAAAAAATATAATTCTTTCATTACCTCATTAACAAGAACTATTTGCTTCTTGTGTCGTATTTGCAATCTAATACTCAGTTATTTGGTTTAGATTTTTACTTTCCTTATATACATAATGTATAAGGAAAGTATTGTGACGGAGTCGAAAATTCGAATTCGATTTTTTGACGGGAGAGCACGTTTCAAGCATCCCTGATCACGAATCAGACATTTTTGAGGTGATTTTTGAAGTTTTTCTCTGTGTGTGTGTGACAGTATGTGTGTGTGTGTGTGTGTGTGTGTGGAGACGATATCTCACGAATGAATGAAGAGATTCGAATGAAATTTGGTTCAAAAATCACAATCTGTGAATACTGGAAGCCTATTGTTTTTAAACGCAATCAAATCGCCAGAACGCCCTTAAATTATCGAGTGAACTTTTGAAAAAATTATAAAAAAATCAAAACCTTTAATATAGTTACGCAAATAGGCATTTCTTTATCAAAAAATCCCATAAATAGAAAAAAATATATTAACCGTTGAGAAACATGTTCACTTTTCATATGTAATATCATGCGATAAATTGGGTGACTTCATTCTCCTGGATCTAGCGCATTCCATTCCTGAGAAAAGATACTTTGAGTAATACTTTTGTATTTGAACGCCAATAGTCATTTATCTGCTATAAGAATAACTTATTTTTACATCCATAACGCTTGGCGAGATTTTGGTGACGAATTTGGCGGAATGTTGCCAACTTGGCGACTTTTTAAAATGTTACCAAATTAACGAAAATCTCTCCAAATGGATAAAAATGACCCTAAATCAATGAAAATGACGACTAATTGACGAAAATTCAGTATCTTGGAAAGAATATAAGTATCAACTATAAGAATAACCTATTTTTTTTTACTGTAAAAGTAGTAAATTCATTGCATTATATAAGGAAAGTCATGTGCTGCCCATATCAGATTTTTTTTTAAATTATTAATTAAATTTTATTGAATAAATTTATTAAATAAATTTTATTTTATTATGTACTTTGAAAGTTTAACAAAATTTGTTTCAATAGTAATGTACGCAAATTTAATTACTTCTTATAGAACTCTGAACATGATCTATATGAAATAAGTTTTAATAGAGAGAGAGTTTTTAAAGGATGCCTCGTTATAATTCGGTTGACTGATTTCAATCATTTATATTAGTTGCGAAAATTTTTCGATTAGTCAGTCAATTATGACACATTGACACAAGTTCTTATTTCTTTAGTGGATAATATAGTCTTTTCTTCGTTTAAATGTACTACTTAACTGAAACCAATATTTGTTTTATATAAAATAATTTCTATTCCACTAGGTGCTTATTAGATTATTTTACTTTGTTTGATGGGCATCTCAAACTTATGGTAGATTCAATGATATATTTTCTTTCTTCAACAGGTTATGTTCTTAACGGAATAGTGGATTGAATTCAAATAAATCAATGGCTTAATCTAGTTCTTAATCTTGTGATGCTGCATGACTGAATTGGAATAATTTAAATGTTTATTAGCCAAATTCTTTAACCAAATTATAATCGAATGCGTCTTTCATATTCACTGTTTTGTTGATGACACTTAATTCACTGTTGGTGTTATTTAATGGTGAGGAATGAGTTTTTTAAAGTCGCACTGGAAACTAATTAAATTTCTTATTTACATAATTTTTCTTAATTTGAAACTGTAAATCTTTTAGATCATTTTCCTTATTATTGGTGAATTTCTATTTTACAAAATCGTTTTCAAGTTGAAACATATAAATCTTATAGAACACTTTCCCCCACTCTCAGTGAATTCCTAATTTACAGAATATTTCTGAAGTTAAAACTATAAATATTTTAATACATTTCCCCTATTCTTAGTGAATTCCTAATTTACTGATTTTTCAGTTGAAACTATAAATCCTTTGGCGCATTTCCCCTATTCTCAGTGAATTCCTAATTTGCAGAATATTTCTCAAGTTGAAACTATAAATATTTTTGAATATCCCCCCTATTCATAACGTGTACTTGTCTGATATGGTTTTAAACTTTTCCATGTTCATATTTTTAAACATCGGATAGACTATTGAATAACGTTTATAAAGCCAGCAGAACTGTGAAATCAATTAACATCAGTTATTTTCCAATTATTGATTCAAGAATATTGAACGATAAATTTCGTCTCAGTTCTAAAAAATTAAAGAGTTTTTATTATATCTTGTTTTATGTCCAATGAATTTAAAGACGAGGCAATGGTTCTTATATTGTTTTTTTTAATGAAGTGGCTTGATTAAAAAGATTTGCTTCTATATGTGTATCAATTATAGAAAGATAAAGGATTCTACGTAAGCCGTTTAACTGGGCGATTTAAAAAAATACTAAATTAATTTCTTTGTGAATCCATTTATTTTATTTTGATTGGCACTTTTCATATTTAATCAGACTAATATTGATGAAAATAGAAGAAGATGAGCCTGTTTGTAATATTTAAATATATTTCAGAAACCCAATTTTCTACAGGATAATGCACGACCACATATTACCCTCGTTGTAATTTTTAATATACGTATATTATGTCATGTCGTAACCCATACAATTAAACGTGTCAAATTTAAAAACAGCCGTAAATGCATGGATTTGAAATCAACTTATTTATTTTCAAAGGAGAAAAAATATATATATTTTTTGTGAATACTATTTTAGTATGTGATAGTAAAGCATATGAAGTTTTATTACAAAGACTACTAATTTTGTTCATATTTTATAGAAACTGTTTATTATGTTTAAATTTATTTTCTTCAGCGATACAAATCTGAAGTCGAGTATTGCAGAATAATAGAAAGGGAAAATATTCTCATTTTAAAACTTCCTTAGTGTTCTTGCTACATTCAAAGTACAAATATGTTTTAGAAATAATAGGTAATATCTGTTTTATTAAGGCATCCAAAAGGTGAATTCATCGCTTTTTCCTGTCTCAAAGAGTATTGTATTGATTTTATTGACTGAAAGAAGTTTGCAGTGTTTATGAAGCTCCATTTCTCCAATATATATTATTTATCTCTGATAATGTAGTGGAATAAATTGCCGAAACTTCTAAAACTATCGTTTTGTCTTTTGCTATTTTTTGATGATATATACATCGAAGAAGTCGTGCACTTCCTCGCTCACTATAACATAAGTGTAGATTACACTAATCCTTTGGTACATAAATTGATAGCTATTCTCATCAGACTTTCAATCAGGAAAAATCGAACAAACAAATTCCTTCAGTTGTCTGCTATGCGTACGTTTTGTAATACATAGATGATGAACTACAGTTAGCCTTGAAAAAGCGTGAATCTTCCGTTCCTGTCTGAATAAACATTTGCTAGTGAACATTAGTAAATATGCCTAAGAATACAATTTCATCTTTTGAACGCCTTAAACTTGTTGCGCTTCGCTGAAAGGACTTATGTTTTTGAGAAATTGCTTGGAAAAATTGTTGAAGCAAGAGCAGCCATATTACTGTGATAACATGGAAACTATTCAAAATTATCGAAATGTAGCAGATAGATAGATGACCGTAGTCTTTTACGACCAACTTATAGGATCGATACCCCGAAAGGATTGATTCAAATATGACCTGCAGGATAAAAAAAAACAATGGTTCAACGCTTCATAGAGACCTTCTCGTGCGTACTGGAACGTTTGTGTCTACGCAAACCATTGAACAACAAACTCGTTGGAAACATTCTGGCTTCCAGATATGGCAAAGGCAGTGGCTGAACCTACTTCATCGAGGAATGAGGTGCTAACGGCAAAATTCCTTATTTGGATCTTTCAGTTATAGCGTGGAACAACTGAATTATTCTACCGGTATAAAACTATCTATATTTTTTATATGTACTGATCAGACTAAGTAAATTTAGAAGAGATGCATGGAAATAACTGAGTACTTCCGCTATAACTAGAGCTTTGGTTTCGGTGTCATTCGATCCGTTCTAGCTACGAAACCAAAGGAAAAATTCATTTTTGTATAATTACTTGATACATCTTGCATCTAGCTGTTAATTATCCAAAATTCGATTAAGCAAATTCATTGGCTATGCAGTTAAACTGGTAAATATTAAGTTTTCGATAAAGAAGTTTTCTTCTATTTCAAAGACCAAGTTCCAGGTCATAGTCTCACAGAGGGGGATATAAATTTCATGGAAATTCAAGTGATAGGGGGTCCCAGCTCAGAGTCTTACAAGGGCAAATACAAACATTATGGAAAGTGAAATGGTGAGCAATGGCGAAGCATGAGAGGAATATAGGATGATAGCGCCTGCCCAAACAACCCGCTACCAAGTAACTTTTGTTTTAATTGTACATTGTTCGAAGTATGTACATAAACCATTTTGAATAATTTATAATTAAAGTGGAAATTGCTTAGTAGTGGGTTGTTTGGGCACACACTGCTTCCTCGAATTTTCTTTACGCTTCGTCGCTGGTGGTAGGGAAATGACCAGTTGAGAGCCATGCGGGGCTAACATAAAAAGTATGAAAGTTGAGGTGTTAAACAGGGAGGTACAGACAAGCTCCGACACTGGCACTTCGCAAAAAATATACTTTGAGTCAAAAAGACGACATAATTATTAAATATTGTTGATTAGTTTATCAAAACCCAGGATATCAAACTCTGTGAAATGATATTTTTTCCATTAAATGTGCAATTCGCTAAACTTAAATAGTATTAACAAATTTGAAAACAGTGTTCTAATTTTAAATTGTATCGAAACTTTTGTAAAATAAAAAAAATATATATATGTTTCGAAAAATATTGAATAACAATTTTGTGAAATTTTGAAAGGCGTCAAAAAGACCGAATTCCCATTTTCCCCTTTGGAATAGTGTTGCATTGATTTTATGGAAAGAAAAAGTTTCCGTCATTTCTGGAGCTATATTTCTCCATTATCTGCTGTTTATCTCCAATATTGTAGTGGATAAAAAAGGAAACTGCGAAAAACGATGCTTTGTCTCTTAATTATTTCTTGATCAATATTAACATAATAGGAAGTATTTTTCTTTGTCAGACTACATTAATTCATAAGATTATGCTGTCGCCCTATCTTATTTACACAATGTTAATATTGAAACACACTACACAAAAGAAAAGTAGGTGATTTTGTAACAAATCGATAAGTTCACAACTCGCGATTAACAAACGTGCTTGAGTCACAACATCGAGGAGAATCCCGGGTAGAATGAGGCACACAGTTACCTTTGTAGAACGAGATGAAGACTTGTTGTTTAGCACTAACTGTAGCTCAGGTAAAATTTCCCTACACAAGGTTCTGTAATACCTATATAAAAATGAGCTATTTGATTTCCAGTAAAAAAAAATATTTCTTGGTTCTTTGTGTTTCAAATGGCATAGAACGCATTACGAGTTTTAACTTGCGCCCTTCATTTTATGTAATAGATTATCTTCTATCCTAGGGTCCAGCCATGATTTTTGTAGTCCTACTATGTGTAGAAAAATAAGTCTTTTGGACGTGCCAATTGCACTTAACTGTCTAATACCTTCGAGTCGTCCCCTCAAAGAGCTACCTCGCTCCTCTCGATCTGGAATCAAACTGCAAGAAAGAACCATTAGCAAGTCCTGAAGATTCTTTTCAATTTTATTTCTGCTTTGTACGAGAACCATACTTGTAATCGGTGTCGGGAATCGGAGCAAGCTTAATACGTAATCTTGGGAGCGCTAACATTATCCAGCAACACTCACTATGTCATCCGAAAACATCTAAAGTAGTTACAGTTTCTTATTGACTAAGAATTAGATATTGCAACCGTATGTATATGAAAAATGCGGAATTGATTGCGGTTCGCGTCACCATGTCAACCAATATAAATCCTTCAATATAAGGTTTCTTCAAAAAGCACGTGTAGCATCTTTCATTCAATTGTTCTTCCTCATTTTTTAAATGGCATTGGCATTCAAATTGTAGATTTTATTGGTTAAAATGCTCCTTTGATCGTAGCTTAATTACTTTGCGAATAATTCAAGCAAGGTCCTCCTGGGACAATCCTGAACACCGTGGTTAAATTATCCACCATATGAGACTGCATTTTAGAAAAACAGCATACTGAGAAAGCATAATGGTGACTTTCAATTGGCTTAAAGAAACGTGGAAGATCGCAAAGCCCTGTATTTATTTTAGCTAAGAATCGAATTCGTCTCTGTAATGATAGGTCGTTCTGCGGTTAAAACCGATTTGCCCATATGCTAACTAGATGGGTGCATTGTGGCGCCGTGTATAGGAAGTTAGCTTAAGAGTGAAACGCAACAATAGAAAATTACAACATTGCAAAGAAAATTAAAACATTGCCCCCACACTGAGGGCTGCTAATGCTGCGTGAAGTTACAGTCAGTTTGTCGCCCAGATAGGTGGTGCTCTATTTTGTTTTATCTATGTTGCTTGCATACTATTTCAGCTTGTGTCAGGTTATTAAGCAATGACTGTAACGTAGAAGTTTATCAGTTTTTCTGAGAAAGTCTTCCAGGGCCGCATTTAAACTGTTGTCTATAAAATATATCTCCATATTTATCGTACAGTCTTAAATGGCTTGTCAGACATTTCCCCGCTCGTAAAATGGCCATATCCTATTGATCATTTGCACTGCATGTGCCTTTCCAACCGTTAAATCTACTTCCTGTCAGTCCTGTTGGACGGAAAAATCGCTTTACCGTCTAATGTTAAGAGTTGTTTTTCTTACTGTTAGACGTTTCTTTGAGTGAAGTTATATGTTTGGAATAATAAAATTCCTACAAATTGTTTTGCGGTACAATTTCTTAATGTATCTTTCTCAAAGACGTATATTCATATTGTTTGTCATATCTGATAACTATTTCAAGGCTGGATCCATCACCACATCGGCATTTATTTCATCCAAAATGGCGATAGAAACAACTGTGACGTCACATTGTGACGTACATTCAAATGGTAAATTCTTGATTATTCAGCAGAAAGTTTAAAATCTGAGATTTAACATTAATTAGATACAAAACTTATAAACTTGCTGGCTGCATCTTTTTTTTTTACTATTCAGTTCCGGATGTTAATCCAGTAAATAAAATGGCTGGGATATTTCCTATATCACATTATTTTCATCGGTTTTTAATTAAAATATATTGATATTTAAATCTAAATTCTAAAAATGTTTTAGAAAATAATCTTTTTTGAAGAGATTCTAAATATTGGTTATGAGAAAAAAAATTATATAAAAATGTTCTTTCAAAACTTTGAGAGTAATTAATTGAAACCAGATAAAGGTTGAAGTTCATGAATCTATTAATTTATTATATAAGATGGAATTATTTCCAGATTTTATATTTGGTCACGTCTTTTAAATATTAAAAATTTATAACGAAAAAAATGGATAAATTTTATCGTTTTACATTAATTATGGTTAGAAAATATCTTTAAATTTCGAAGATTAAGTTACTTATCCGTTTCTAAACACCACTGTTTTTTGCTAAATCTAAAAAAAATATTAAAAATATTAACATATCTAATAATGTTTTTTATATTTCTTAAGACAGATATTTATTTTATTCACTTATTAATTTGCAGTAAGTTATAAATAAATTATGGTAAAATAGTCACGTGACCTCTAAAGCATTACTGATATAATATCTAAACTTAAATTTAAACTATTTAAGTAATTCATAGTTTAAATTTTTGAATGGTTGTTATAGTCATGACGCTGTTTGGGTGTAAATAACACTGTATTTTAGATATATCAATTCATTTGCGAGAGGATTGACAATGTAATAAATACAGTGTTGCAATTCGATGTTAATTAGATATTTTGGATTTTTTTTCAATAAAACGTCTCGTTACTCTGCTTTTATTTAGTTTATAAATTATTTCCTATTTAGGTGTAAGATTTCACACTTTAAAACGATATTTTCAATTTAGATTATACCTCTTCTATTAAAATACAATCTATCATGTTAAACCAAGATTAGTGACACTGATTTTATCTCAATTAGAAAACAATGAAAAAGTAAGTAGGTAGATATTCGGAGTTTCAAGGCTTTGGTTAATATGCAAAATTTGCTCCTCGTTTTGATAATTTTTGACAAGTCCATATCCCTCCCACCAGCAAGATAAATATTTCCCAAATCCTCTGCATACGTTTGTCAATGTATTTCATTTAAAGGGTCTCTTTAGTTTGTATACGGTGTGTTCAAGAGACAGCTAAAGGTATTTTCAGGCATTGTTAATTTTGGACGAATATACCGCCAAGACTTTTCCAATATGATTATTCCCCAGAGGTCTATACGATGCCTAAAACGAACAATCTCTAACTCCTCTCCAAGACGAATATTATCCGTCTCCAAAACCAAAGTCTGTTCAAGTCACTGTACAGGATAACTTGCATTTAAATACGACGCGGCGTCGGGTTGAAGATTCAACTAACGGCCTTTCTTGTTTCAACATTAATTCCAGATGAATGTATCCCAACCAAAAATGAAACCAATGCCCAGACGAATAATCTTAAACCCCTCCAATACGAATACCCCCCCCCCCCCAAACTCTTCTCCAGATCTGTTCAATACACGTCAAAACAGAACCTACCCAACTTTACAACGACGGCCAGTTCTGTTTACTGACAAAACTACGTTTCTTGTCTATGCATGACGTTGGCTGTTTAAATGTAACATTAATACTTTTCAACTTAGTTGATAAGTTTTTATGACTTTGTTCATTCTATCTGTCTGCCTGTCTGTCCGTTCGCCCGACAACTGCCGTAAAAATGACTTTATCAAAATGAAATTTTAGTATATTATTAAGACGGTCTGTAGAACATATGGGTATGCAAATGACTAATATCACCCAATTAGTTTCGGATTTAACCTGGATTGAAAAAGTGAAATATATTGAATCCTATGGGAACTAATTTTTCAAACATTTTAAGCGAATTTAAAATTTACAAATTGCTTTAAAAATTTTAGGAAATATTTAAGTCATCTCATCAAATACATAAAAAAAAATTCAGCAAAATATAATTGGTAGTTTTTAAAATAAAAATTAAAATAATAACTACATCCATATTATATGAAGAGATCACGTGATTCACTTCAAAATAAAATATGGCATCCATCTTTTTTTTCCAGTGTCAAAAACGTGATTTTAAAAGTTCTTTTAAATTTACATGCAGTGTTGCATCCGTCCTAAAACCGCTTTATTTTTGCATATTTTCTGTGCATCTATATTCTGTGCCAACGCAATTACAATATTTTTAAGTTTAAACGATCATCAAACTTTGATTATTTCTGCAACGGAACCTAATTTTAATGGAAGCAGAATGTAAAGAAGTGATTGCAAGTATAAGAACTGCGGATTTTTTTTTCATGCAAAATTATTTAGCTTTGAGTCTGGAATAAAAGTGATATGAATGCAATATTCATTGCTTTTACAAAGAGGTATATATTTCGATGATGTCATTTGAATAAAGTTCATTTTTGTCAATGAAGTTTTAAGTTTTCAAATATAATAAATTATTGTAGCTCTGTGATAATTTAAAATATATCAGCGCTGAATGTATCGCATTTTAGCGATGTTTAAATAAAATTGCATTTTAGTTGAAAAGTGTTTCATAATCAATGCTTTATGCATGATTGATCTTTCTAGTTAAGGTATGGAATCATTTAGATATGGCATAGTCTTGATTTTGCACTAATAGAATAAATTAACATCGTCTTTCATGGAAAAAATCTACTCAACTAGCTTTACATAAATTAATATTTTAAGTATCTAAATTAATGATATCACTGCAGCTTATAGAATAATTGATGTTTTTGCAGTTATTTATTGATGATTTCGCAGTTATTATTCGAAAATTACTAATTCTACTAATTAAAGTTTTTGCAGTTATTGTTTGAAAATTAATAATTCCATAATTGGTGTTTCTGCAGTTTTTGCAGTTATTGTTCGAAAATTAATAATTCCATAATTAATGTTTCTGCAGTTATTCTTCGAAAATTACTAATTCTACTAATTAAATTTTTTACAGTTATTGTTCGAAAATTAATAATTCCATAATTGATGATTTCGCAGTTATTATTCGAAAATTACTAATTCTACTAATTAAAGTTTTTGCAGTTATTGTTCGAAAATTAATAATTCCATAATTAATGATTCTGCAGTTATTACTCGAAAATTACTAATTCTACTAAAGTTTTTGCAGTTATTGTTCGAAAATTAATAATTCCATAATTAATGTTTCTGCAGTTATTATTCGAAAATTACTAATTCTGCTAAAGTTTTTGCAGTTATTGTTCGAAAATTAATAATTCCATAATTAATGTTTCTGCAGTTATTATTCGAAAATTACTAATTCTACTAAAGTTTTTGCAGTTATTGTTCGAAAATTAATAATTCCATAATTAATTTTTCTGCAGTTATTATTCGAAAATTACTAATTCTACTAAAGTTTTTGCAGTTATTGTTCGAAAATTAATAATTCCATAATTGATGCTTTTGCAGTTATTGTTCAAAACAGGATAATTACTGCAATCAATGTAAGGATCTTACTGGACATCATCAAACAACATTATTCTTTTATAAATTGTGTTGTTAATCATTACACGTTTTTTTAAAGTACATATAACACAATTCTTAATCGTTCAATATCGTGTACTGCTTTTATGCTAACAAAACCAGTGATTTTGATCACCATGTAATAATTACAACAAGAAAACACGTAAACAAAAAACATCTGATCCATCGAGAAAAAATTAAAGCAACTTTCACAAAAGGATGAAAAATGTTTCGGAGAAATACAGATAGTCATTTGTAACACTGTAACAATCTGCCAATAAATACATAAATATTCGATATAAAAAAGTATTGAAGAACATGTATGAAGTTTAACTGAAATTCAAGAAAACATATTGTGAGGAGTATTTTTTATAAGATTAATTGATTTAATGGAATGTTGGTTAAACGAATTTTTTAAGTAAAAATTTCATTTTTTATTGTTATGTGTTTTAAAACGTATTACTTTGTGCGTTTTATTGAAAAACAATAACAATAGTTTGCAATCACTTTAGGGGATTTATGGAATTAATAATATTACATTTATATAGGTTACGGTAAAAATATTTCCAAATTATTAGAAAGGAAAATAGCTATTCAAACACAGACTTACGCAACAACATAAACAGATGATTAAAAGTATCAATAGGCTTCACCTTTTAGGATAAAAATACAGCAATCCCACCACCGATTTTTTATCAAATGCTTATTCTATTACTAACAAAATATTTTAATATTATACTATGTTAGATAGGAATTCTAAATAATTTTTATATGATTTTGATAATCATAAAATTATTGCTGTGCTTAACCTACTGCATGAAATGTAATTGTGACGTGAGCTTCATTTAATAGTTTAATTTTTACTTTCTCGTAATATGCATCATAGCATAGCGAAAGTATTGCATTCAAGAAAATTTTCGAAATCGAAATTTTGATGTCAATATATATTTAAAGTCTTCCTGAACACGTTTTGACTATTTTTGGAATGATGTCCGTCCATCTTTATGTCTGTGGTCGATTTCTTGTGTACACCATAGCGGCCAGAAATATTAATGGATTTTCAACAAACATTATACCTGGCTTTGTTATCAAAACATTTAAAACTAGATATAATTTATTTAAAATTCGAGCGAAAACTTCGAAATTTATTCGAAAATATATATGTTTTTAACATGGCAGCATAGGGCAGAATTTGACATAATCATGCATAAGAGTGTTTATTTATGGCTCACTATTGCAATCATTGTTGCGAGAAATATCCGGGATACAATTTTTTTTTGTTCATGACGTCATTATTCAACCTTGGGGACAAGTTAACCTCCAGGGGGACACATTAGCAAGTATGGTATCAAACAGTAGATATTTTCAAGTCCTTTAATGTTTAGGTTAGCACGCTATAGTTGTATTTATTTGGACTCACAATACCGATTTTTTACACTTTTTCTTGTAAAATTTCGAAAAAAAAAATCTGGTATGAAAAAATTAAGTTGATCCACACTGCAGTTAATTATTTATGATTTTATACTCATAATATACAATCATTTGTATTACTGCGGTTTTAGGTGAAATTTCGTGGAATCTGTATTAGTACATCTAGTAATGAATACAATCAAGGCGAAAGGGACATAGAGCTATGTTATGCAGTTAAAGTGCTGGAGTGATTGGTGCAAGTTAAAAGACAATTATTTCCACGAATTTTGCATTACCACGAATTTTGCATTAACCACGAATGTTGGATTAACCACGAATTTTGCATTAACAGACATGTTTATATAAGCGGTTATAAAAGTTAAAATTAACAAGGTCAATTTAATGTTTTCTGTCCTCCCGAATACAATTGGCACTACAAATAGTGCTTGGGATAGTTCTTGTGGCAAGTAACAAAAACAATTGCTTCTGATTTCTGTATTTGATAAATGATATAATTTCCTATATTAAAAATTCAACTTAAATGAGTTTTATTGGTTTTAATAGAAGTGGCTGATGCCTCCAAAATGTGACTTTCCCTACAAGAGAACAAATGTAAACAATCTGGGACAATAAAAGTTAAAACTTTATTTTCAATAATATCGCTTAAAATCAATAGGTTTTGTGGTTGCTTATAAAGAAAAACATACAAAGTTTCCCGTAATTTGATTTAATCTATTACAAAGGTATCACCATTACTACGTGGAAAAGTGAAATTTATAATATACTGAGAATGGGCTCGTGATATCTTTATAACAATAGTTCAATTTATTTCCAGTTAAAAATACTTAACTAATTGACTCATTTGAAAATAATGATTTTATTTAATCTTTAAAATTTTCATTTTAAATCAAATATATCGAGGAAGACGCATGTTAGCGTCTCATAAATAATTGCCATTTATTTTGAAATAAGAATTAACGACTATTTGTTTAAGAGTTAATTATATTAAATATAATTAGCTTTTTAGAATATTTTTCAATGTTTTGAGGAAAAAAATGGTCGAAAAAGAAATACTTCCCTTTAAGTGAAAAGCAATAAGCTTCTAGCATTTACAAATTGTTTCGACTTGATTAATTTGTTCAGGAAATATCATGTCCACAGCCACAAATATCATGTCCACACACGTTGCAAGAATGTTGAATCGTACTCAGGAATTCACAAAACGTGCAAATTCACCGAAGTTCGACAGTCAGATATTTAACCTCCATTATACCTTCCTTTTACATTATGTATAGCAGGGAAAGAAAAAAATCGGATGTGGGTAACACATGACTTTCTCAACAGACTTAAATTCATTTTATCGTTATGTTTTTAAAAACTCATTAAATTGAGTTAAATTACACGAAATACCACGCATAATTATTTGAAATGACACTAAATTTGCATTTTTAATTCAATTTTTGTTGTCATTTAGAAACTAAACGTATTTTCAAAGGTGGCGTAGTAAAAATGCAAAAAAAAAAATTATATATCTCGAGAACGGATAGTCTTAGAGTAATGGGGTTGGTCATATTCTTTTCACTGTAAAAAATTACGTATAAATCAATCATTAACTTGATACATTTGAGCATAGACTTTTATTTCAGATTTTGACGAATTTTAACGGCCATTTTACAAAAAAAGCAGGTTATTTTCTCCCCGATTTGCAGCGAAATATAATCATCACCAGGATAACCCACGTGCGACTTATAAAATTTTCTGAAATTTGGTCTATTAGTTTTTGAGTTAGAGTGGATACATACATTGCGTACGCGCGCGCACACACACACACACACATACACACACACACACACACACTTCACTCTGATAATAGTTTTTCGTGTTTTAGAGGCTCCAAAATTTGTAGATCTGTCGGAAGCTTCCGTCGGCGATTCCAATACTTTCCCTATGCATTACCATTCATTGTTGGGAAAGTAAAAACAACTACAATTCCCATTAACTGGAATGTCTGTCTTTTTTACATTTATTTTGCTTTCATCAACTCAATATACTTATAATATACGCAGATATTTGACTAAAACATGGTTTTAAAAGTATTAATTTTGTGTAATTCTGTCCAAAACTTAGGATCATATTGCCTTTTTACCAAAGGGAATAAAATTTTGAATTAAAGAAAAACTTCTTGAAAAATTAAAGATGCAAGATGAAAGTTACTTGGCAATCAGAAAAATAAGCAGATAAGCCACATCCCAACTTTCCATTTTTTTATAGCTCAAAATGCAAATTAAGGGGTTTCTCACTTCCTTTGTAGTGCAATTATGGTTTTTTGATGAAGTTCTTTTTGTCCAAAAATGCCTCGTTTTGGGGAAGTTGTGTTAAATACTTTTGATATATATAGAAAGTATTTTTTCCTTTACAAAAGCAACATTTCTGCAGATAATAAACAACTCAGCACGTACTCTAAATCCTTTTAAAAGTTTAAAAATTACCGTTTTTCATTTAACGACTTCGGCTAGAGAACAGTTTGGATTAATTATAGACCTGCAACCTTTAGAGCGGAATTTTCCAACTTTCATATATAATGTCATGTCAGTGTGCTTTAAATGTGTGAAAATGTTTTGTTTATATCTATCTTAATGTTGTGTAATATATTAACAGAAACCATTCTCTGATGATTTTTCAGCCTCTTTTTAATCTAATGTATGAAACGTAAAATTTTAATACGCAGTTCTAACTTAAAAATCTTTTGAAGTGCAAGGTGTTTTTTGGGGATTTTTTTATCGTCTGTCAAGATTGCCTATGACTCGAGGGCGGGGCAACTTATTTACATATATTTTACGGCTGATTTGTTAAACTTAATAAGAAGCAAGGTTGTGACTAAGCATTTTTCTCTAATTATAGCATCCTAAGAATGATTGCAGGGAAATTAGAAGAAAACAAAACTCGATTTACACAAAAGAGTAAATTAAGAAAATCTCTCTATATCAAAGAAAAAAGTAGATGACGCCGCCAATGTTACTGTTTGACGAATTTCAGGTTTATCGAGTTTCTCTTTCTTGTACGGCATATAAAAATATAAAATTTGATACATATGTAGAAAAATGTCAGGGAATTATGGTGAAATAGACTGTTTTTCAATTTAAATTTTAGTTTAGGACATATATAATGTCAAACTCAAAAGCAGAATATTTGAGTTTCGAGTTCGCGTTCTAGGCAGACTAACAATAGCTGGATCACGAATTTTTTCAAGCATGTCCTACATATTTGAATTTTTGCAAGATGACATAAAATTTCAATGCAGTTTCTAAGTTACTTTAATTTTTATGCACTTTCGAAGTGAGAAATGCTTTTCAGTGTAAAAGCGTCGAGTTTCTCTGTCTCAGACGGCAAAAACTATAGCACACAAAAATATAAAATTTGGTACATTTGGAGAGAAATGGCAGGGGGGATACTTTGGAAACACATCTTTGTCGATTTAAATTTTGGATGGCTGGAAACAGCTCACAAAGTGAGCTAAACGAGCGCCAGCGAGTTGAAAGCAAAGCGTCCTTCTTATAGGTACTGTGACCACATTTTCTGAAAGAAAATAAAGGACACATTTTGACGTTTGTTCTAACAGATTTCTAAATGGGTCTGTGATTATGGGTGGACAGACCTAAAACGACGACTAAAACAGATACTTCCCACCTACTTTGTAATAGCCCTGTTTTGTCGGACTTGCTCTTTAGTCTTAATAGTACATTTGTTGCAACTTGATACACGTCATTCTATGGGCTCCTGGGGGGGGGGGGCGGGGGACCTGGGAGAATATCCTATGGGCTCCTGGTAGACCCCCACACCCATCTCAGGGTGCGAACCTGCGTGGTTTAATTCTGAAATAGGTTCTGAATAATTAAAGAAAAAATATTGAAGAATATGATTCGCAAACATAAAACAAATTATATAAATAGTAAACGCATATTTTTAATTGTAGTAATGAATTGCAAATAATTGACAATAAAATAATGATCGTTAAAAATTTATATTTTTAATATTTCGCTGACAAATGGATTTTTTTTTCTATGAGAACGCAATTCAGATTTCAGAAAATCCCCAAATTGTAGACAATTCATCTCATTGCATTTTGTATAAAAGTTATAGGTCAAGCTCCAGGTGTATTCAAAGTTTCAAGTTTCTAACTTTAGCATTTTTAGCTGTGTAATTGATATTTTAGTTTCAATCAGGTGTTTTATGTAGAAAAGAGCTAAAAATCCGTGATTTATAAAATTATCGAAAAAAATTTCCAAAATGTTTGATTTTTATCATTATGCATGGGTCAAATCCATTTGTTATTGCAACGTTTCAAGTCTGTCCTTCAGTAGTTTGGGTTGTGTTTTGATTGGGTTATGTCATATTCCGTCGGTCAGACATTTTCACTCAGCTGGATGTATATGATAAACAATAGTAATGAGTAAAATAATGACATTGATATGCGAGTCCCCCTTTTCTGTCTTGATATCTATTTCTTCAAATCAGTAAGTACGCGTTTCACTTTCAGCCCTTCTTATTAATACCAATGTAGTTGAAAAGTGTTTATGACTGTTCATTATGTCTGTCTTTGTCCGTTCGAACTATAACTGCCGTAAAGATGGCTTTATCAAAATGAAATTTTAGTATGTTATTGAGATGGTCTGTGGGATATACGAGAATGTAAATTAATAATATCACTCAATTAGTTTTGGATTAAACCCCGGTTGAAAAAGTGATATACATTGAACCCTATGGGACCTAATTTTTCAAACCTTTTTTAAGCACAGTTAAAATTCACAAATTGCTTCAAAAATTTTAGAAAACATTCACATTATTCCATACAATGTATAAAAAAATTTCAGTAAAATATGTTCGGTAGTTTTTAAAATAAAAATTAAAACAATAATAACACCCATATTGAATGAAGAGATCACGTGATCCGCTTCAAAATAAAATATGGCATCCATCTTTTTTTCCCAGTGTAAAAATCTTGATTTTTAAAGTTAGTTTAAATTTATATTTGGTGTTGCATCAGTTTTAAAACTGCTTTACTTTTGCGTTTTTTTTCTGTGCATCTATATTCTGCGCCAACGCAATTACAACATTTTTGAGTTTAAATGATCATCAAACTTTGGTTATTACTACAACGAAGCCTAATTTTACTAGATGCCGAATGTAAACAAGTGATTTCAAGATGGATTGTATAACAATTGCTGCATTTTTTTCACTCAAAATTATTTTGATCTGGAGTCTGGAATAAAAGTGATAAGAATGAAATATTCATTGCTTTTACATTAGGGAGACAGACAATTTATATTCCGATGACAAAAAATATAAAGTTCATTTTTTTGATGAAGTTTTCGAATATAGGAAATTATTGTAGTACTGTGATAATTTAAAATGTATCAGCGCTGAATGTATCGCACTTCAGAGCTATTCAAATAAAATTGCATTTCATTTGGAAAGTGTTTAATCAATGTTTTGTGCATGATTGATCTTTCTTTTTTCCTGAATTCCACTACATGCCAACACCTAATAGAATTCCAATAAAAACACCACGACATACACATAATATTATTCCTGAAACACATAATAATACGTGTAAACACTCATGGTTGAAAAATATTTTGATAAAATGATATAGAAATTAACTGGAATGTGATTCTATTCGACTTTCTCATATCAGAATCCATTATTTAATTTTTTTTTTCAAATTTTACAAGAAAATTTTTAAAAAATCACTATCATGATAGATACAAATGATTGCAATTATTGCGAGTTACCTTTCACTTTAAAGGGTTTAAAAAGTATTTTGTTTGATACTATACTTGGCAATGTACTTCAGGGGGGGTAGCTTGGCCCCTTAGGGGGCTAATAAGGTCACGAACACAAAAATTGTATCGCTGCTATTTTGCACAACAATGATTGAAACTATTAAGTCACATGAACATTCAGCCATAAATCCTTTTATGCATGCTTACATCACATTTTGTCCTATGCCGCAATGTTAAAAAATATAAAATTAGGAATAGTTCTTGCTCGAATTTAATAAACATTTTTTATCTAGTTCGAGATTTTGTGAAAACAAATCCAGATATAAAGTTTTGTGAAAATTCGTTAATATTTTTGACAGCTATCGTGTATAAAACTAATCGACCACAGACATACAGACTGACCAGCATCACTTACAGACAGACCAGCATCACAGACAGACCAGCATACAGACAGACCAGCATCACACGTTTTGACTAATAATTGTCAAAACGTGTTCAGGAGGTCTTAAAACATATATTGGCATCAAAATTTCGAATTCGAAAATTTTCGTGGAGACAGTACTTTCTCAATATTATATTACATATATTATGAGGAATTAAAATTTAACATGGTCAGATTTGAACATAAGCAACAGGCGTAGCGATTAAATATTCTAAACTGCCAATATTTTACATTTACATTTCTTGAATGGTATAATGGAAATAAAACATAAAAACAGATTTTCTTTGACATAGTTAAAAATCCATGCTTCTTTTAATTACAAGAACAAAATTTATGGTGCAACATAAATAAATATTCACTTTCACTGTAAACAAAATATCAAAGGGAAACTCTCAAAGTGCTATTTATTTGTATTCCGATTTTTTCTATTTAAATTTTTTTATGATTCATCTTACTGTGTAGTATCTGCTCTTAAATTGCCCCCATATAAAAACAACTTAAACTTACTTTACTTCTGTGTAATTTCAATATCTTATGAATGATGGAAAAGAAATAAAAAATATCTGGAATGAATGAGAAATGCAATCCTTAAAATGAAAGATATATTTAAAAAAAAATCTTATATTGCTTATTTTTCTGTTTGAACTTTTGATGCGAGAATTAATTTTTACAAAATCTATTTCCCCATGTTTTTAAAGGATTATTTTCTCATAAACCTATCTTTTCATATAAAAAAATCACTTTATGAATACGGATCTTTCCTTTGCAAATAAAAATAAATGAATCAGCTAAGCTACACTGCGCTAAGAGTGATATTTTATTATAGATAATATGAGAAAATCTTTTGAAATATTTCTGGTTTCTGTAATATGTCAATATCGATTTGAAACTCTATTTGAAATAAGGAATGGCATTTAAAAATGATGAATCTTTGATGTTTAACTTTCCTTGAAGTTTTAATTACTTGATGTTTAAAACTTTGATGGTTAGTTTTTATTTACATTTGATCCTTGAGTAAAATGTGGATGTAAAATACTTTTTAGCATGAATGACATAAAGACTAATTATTTTACGTCCCTAAATAGATATGTTGCAATAAAAATCTTTGAAGTAATATATTTGAAATATTTAGCTAAAACTATAATTGTTATTAAAGCAACATCTTACATGATAATAGTGGAATATGTTTGTCTGTCTGTCTATCTGTGTCGGACCTCAGCAATTGTCAAAAGAATTCTAAAAGCACACTGAACGACTGATAAAAAAACCCCTTCTCCTCGGGACGAGGTCAAGGGATGGTATTTCGATGCAACGTTGTCAGCGAAATTGACGTTATCTGCTTAGGAATTTATTTGGATTCCAAATTGGTACTGCGATCGAAAATATTATCAGAGTTTAAAGGAATATTCATTTAGAAAACGTGCTGTTCATTTTAATCGAAAGAGCTAGTGTTGTGATTCGAAGGAGCTTATATAGGGCGTATCAAAAGAGCATATTTAGGATGTATCAAAAATCTTATTTCGGGCGTATCAAAATATCTTATTCAAGACATATCAAAATATCTTCTTTAGGATATATCAAAAGAATGTATTTAGAGCGCATCAAAAAAACGTATTTAGAGAGTATCAAGAGTTTTTTCAGGGACTATCAAAATAACTTATTTAGTGCTTATCAAAAGAGCTTATTTAGTGTGTATCAAAATAGCTCATTTAGTGTGTATAAAAAGAGCTTATTTAGTGTGTATGAAAAAAGCTTATTTAGTGTGTATCAAAATAGCTCATTTAGTGTGTATAAAAAGAGCTTATTTAGTGTGTATGAAAAAAGCTTATTTAGTGTGTATGAAAAAAGCTTATTTAGTGTGTATCAAAATAGCTTATTTAGAGTGTCTCAGATGAGCTTATACACCCGCGCCGAGGACAAAACGTGTATTTAGGACGCGATACGCAGTTGTCTTAGGACGTAGCATTCGATGTTTCCAGTCCCGGTTGAAAGGTGTGATTAGGTGGCTATTTAGATACCTAAAATGACTATTTTCGTAACAATGTTAAGTATATTAAATTTTTTATATTTTATTTCGGATCTCCAAAGCAAAATGTTCGAAAAATTAAGGATGTGTCTGTCCTTGATTCGACAATCCTGAAAATCAATAAGCTTCTGACGTTCATTGATTGAAATAACAGTACAAAATCATTACAAATGATTAATTTGTATTCATTGATGCTCAAAATCTGTAGATCCATCAAAATACGAGGTTTTGATTTTTAGCTCACCACAATACATATAATATACAACAGATACTTCGCATGTAATATTATGCAATTATCTTTACATATACTATGTGCATATACTGCACATGTTATATCACACAATTATCTTTACATATACTATGGACATATACTGCACATATTATATTATACATTATCTTTACATATTATGCACATATACTGCACATCTTATATTATACAATCTTTATATATACTGTACATGTTTTATTATACAATTATTTTTACTTATACTGCACATGTTACATTATACAATCATCTTTACATAAACTATGTACATATACTGCGCATGTTATACTATACAATTATCTTTACATATACTATCTAATGTGGGTAAAGTAATCGTAACATTAAAAAAATTTAATAGGCTCATGAATTTCTTGATAATTTGATAAATGCTTGTGTGAGTTATCTCAGTTTTTTATTTAAATATTATATTTTCCTATGCACCTGATTAGCTCTAGAGACAGTTTCATTTTGAGTGGTGATTAAAAAAGCTTCGAAATACGGATCGCCAGGGAGTAAAATAATTTTTCATTCATTAAATTATATCTTGTTTGCTTGAGTCTGGTAATCAATTTAAGGGAGATAGTGTTAGCCAATTCAAGTTTCTTAAATATTAATTTTTACATTCTATATTAAGGTTCTTGGGATTACAATTAATAAATGAAAGATTTATTTACTTTGCGTTTCTCATGGATGGTTTATGGATTGGGATAATGGGTTTTTTTAATGGTAAAGCATTTGATTTAGTTACGGTTTAGAGGTGTATTGATTTATGTCGAATGTTTTTTTTTATTAAAATCTGTTAATAGAAAAGGTGTGTACATTCATACACTGAAATTGTATTATGTGAAAAAATGTATAACTAAATATATCTTTTATTACAAACTATTTCAGGACGATTTATTTAAAGATGTTAGCAAGATGCAATATATTTGTAATAAATAAAATATGGAACCTGAATAAAATCTAAATCTTTAAATAGAAGAATTCCGGGAATCCGTAAATTGTTCGTAAACAGTCTTTATTTCAATTTTTACTTTCTCATATATGTAATATATTGTGAAAGTATTGTTTTTACTCAGATTTTTGATTTCAAAATTTTGATGACAATATATGTTTTAAGACTTTCTGAATACGTTTTGACTATTTTTGGAGTGCTGTCTGTCTGTTTGCCTGTATGTCTGTGGTCGATTCCATGTGTGCACGACAGCGGCTACAAATATTAATGGATTTTCACGATACTCTATATCCAGCTTTGTTGTCACAAAATTTAGAACTAAATAGAATTTTTTGAAATTCGACCGGAAATTTTGAAATTTATTCGAAATTTTACATTTTTTAAGCGTCGCAGCATAGGACAAAATTTGACATAATTATGCATAAAAGGGCTTATTTATAGCTTATGATCACGAGACTTGTTAATAATTTCAATTAATGTTGTGAAAAATAGCCGCATCACAATTGTTTTGCTCGTGACGTCATTAGGCCCCTTTGGGGGGGGGGGGGCTGTTGCTCAGTCTTAACAAAGGTTCTACCTACCATTTTAGTGTCTTGTTTATATTGTATCAGTTTAGTGTCTTGACAAAGGCCACAGAACCAAATGTCTTTGATTCTGTTGCTCAGATTAATGTCTTGACAAAGTCCTCCCCCGCCCGGGGGGGGGGGTACAATGTCAAGTCGAGAGATTTTGTTAAGCCCTTTAAAGTAAAGGGTAACATGCTATAATTACCTATAATACCGATGTTTCAAGAATTTTGTAGTAAAATTTGGAAACAATAGTTACTAAAAAATGGATTTTGGTATGAGAAAGTTGAGTTGAGTCAAACTCCAGTCAATTTTTATGTTATTTTATAATTTAAAATATGCTCTAATTATTTTACTCAACCTTATTTTTTTATATTTTTAACACTTTCCAACGTAGTTGAAAAGTGTTTGACGTTGATCATTTTGTCTGTCTGTCCGTTAGCACGATAACTACCGTAAAAATGACTTTTATCAAAATAAAATTTTAGCATGTTGTTCAGACGGTCTCTGGGACATATGGGAATGTAAATGAACAATATGACCTAATTAGTTTTGGATTGAACCCGGGTTAAAAATGTGATATACATTGAACACAATGGGACCTAATTTTTCAAGTATTTTTAAACAAAGAGTAAAATTCATAAATTGCTTTGAAAATTTTAGGAAATATTCAAATTATCCCATAAAATATATAAAAAAATTGAGCAAAATATGTTCGGTAGTTTTTTAAATAAAAATTAAAATAATAATTACATCCATATAATATGAAGAGATCACTTGACCCACTTCAAAATACAGTATGACATCCATCTTTTTTTCCAGTGTCGTCAAAATCGTGATTTTTATTCTTTTAAATTTATATTTAGTATTGCATCCGTCCTAAAACCGCTTTATTTCTGCACATCTATATTCTGCGCCAACGCAATTATAATATTTTTTAATTTAAATGACCATCAAATTTTGATTATTTCAACAACGAAGCTTGATTTTAACGTATGCAGAATGTAAACAAATCAAGCTGTAAGATAAGTTGTATAAGAATTGTTGAATTTTTTTTAAACGCAAAATTATTTATCTCTGGAGTCTAGAATAGGGATGATATGAATGAAATATTCATTGATATATGTTGTATAGTGATTTTCTTCTGTTGCTCAGTTTAGTTTAGTTTCATATCTGCATTGCAACACCACTTTGCAAACAATAGCATATCGGAAACTATTGTAATCATCTTACACTTCAATATAACGAAGTGCCGTTCTTAGAGTCTTTGCAGCCTCGGTGTGCTTAATGATGGTATACTTTGTCTTATTGGGCTCTTCTTTAACAACAGCATTTGTATTCACCTCAGCGACTATTCCGGTATCCGTTAAGTCCTCCCCATCAATGTTTTGGGCAAGCTATACCTTAATGTTGGATATTTTCCTGGGAAACCTCTTGAGCATGTCAAAGAACGCTTTGGTATTAAAAACTGCGTTGGTGTTCACAGTTCCATTTAAATTGACTTCCGTAAGCTTGTACTCTGTTTAAAAAAAATCTGACGTGGGCAGCACATAACTCTCACTACAGACTGAAATTCATTTTCTCTTTATTTCTTTAATAATTTATTGAGTTTAATTGCACACAATAACACGCATGATTATTTGAAATAACACTGAATTTGCACTTTTAATTCAATTTTCGTTCTCATTTGGTAACTGGATATATTTTCAAATGCGGAGTAGCAAAAATGCGTAAAAACTATAATATCTCGAGAACGGTTAATCCTGGATTAATGGGGCTAGTCTTACTCTTTTTATCGTCAAAAATTGCTTATAAAACAACCAATTAAATGATATATTTGAGCATATGTAGTCAAGGCCATATCGTCAAAAAGGCAGGTTTATTTCTTAAACCGTACCACACCACCCTCTAGAATTTAGTGCTGATTCAATATAAGTCATCATGTAACCGATTCCCAGAGATAGATGCTTCCAAAGAGATTTTTGGACCGGAATTGGAAAAAGAAGCGGAAGTGGAAATCCGCAGTAAACACGACTCCATACCAATTTTGGAAATTCGACTCTAAATCCATATCAGTTATCATCTAAGCTGTATTTACAACTGATCCTGAGAAATAGATGGAAGGAGAATTTTGGTCAGAACATAGACGAAAAATGTGCTTCAATAATTATATTTAAAAGTCTTAAATAGTCACTTGACATGTATTTTTTTTTTATGTAAAACTGAATGACATAATTTATTGGACGCTAGCAAGTGCGTTCTTGAGATATTGCAAGTCTCTTATAATTTAAAATGAAAAACAAAATTTAATATGCCCATTTCCAAATAAATAGATGTATCGTGAATGCTTTCAACCAGAAATGTATTGAAACTTTTAAGAATTTAAATATAATTAATATTTTTAAGAGTTAACATGGACCGTTTTCGAAATATTAAAATTTTTACTTTCTTCCACGGGGCTAGGGATCTAGTCAGAGGAGGATTCTCCACAGATCGTTTGTTTCTGGTTGCTGGTTTTGTGTCCTTTGCACCCTCGATCTTGGGGTGTCGCCCGGGGTGTCGCCCGGGGTGTCGTCACGGCGCTCGGTGGGTTGATGAGGGGAAGTCCGGTGGTTATCCCGCAGGGTAGCCTGTGTCGTTGGTTGCTATACGAGGGGCCCCCAGTTGCGCTATCGCAGCAACGATGACTCTTTTCCCGTATACCTTCGAGTAGGGGGATAGTTCTAAATTTCCCCACAAGGATCGTGATATATTTGGAAATAACCAATTAATTTCCATGAAGTTTGACATGCTTGTTTTATTCGGTTACATTAAGTCTATTGATTTTCCGTGAGAATTATAAAGAAACTCTGATATTTGTTATTATTTATTAAAATGTATTTTATGTTTCAAAGTTATTTATAAGAATTACCTGTTAAATTAAATTATGCAAATAATTCCCCTTTTGATATAAATAGTTTGGAATGATAAATAGTTTATAAATTTTCATATCTTTATATAAAAAATTATATTTTTAATACATATTTATTTTGTTATAAACAATATTGAATACATGTTTCAACAAACGAGAAATGTAACTCAATTTTTTTACATTTGTTTTGCTTGTGATTTTTTAACATGTTCATCGCAATGCATGCAGTGCTTTATCTAAATTAGGGATTTTAGAAGTATTAATCTTTGTAGAATCCTTTCAAGAACTTCAGATTTTAATTCCTTTTTACTCAAATGCATTAGATTGTGAATCTAAAAATAAGCCTCTGACAAAGTTAGAGATTTAAGAAGAAAGTTTCTTAAATCAACAGAAGAGCCACATTACAACTGCTACATTTTTTGCAGTTCAAAATGCAAATGCTAGGGTTTTCTACCCTGTATTGCATTTATCATTATTCTGATGATGAATCTTTTTTGTTCAAAAGTACTTAACTTCGTTATAATGGCATTAAAACCTTTTGGTACATGTAGAAAATTCTTTCTCCTTGGTGAAAGCATGAAGCCGTTTGATAATAAACAGCTCTGCAAATGTGCTAAATCCTTTTTAAAGTTTCAGACTTGTTGGTCTTAAATTTAACGACTTTAACTAATAAATCGTAACTTTTTTGAAGAAAATAAATATATTACTTCTTGAAAAAGGGAAATAACGAGTAAAATTTGTTTTGCATAGAAATTTTCATTTATTTTTTTTTTTTTGAGTAAAAAGTTTATCATTTCTGTAAGTGTTGCTATAGCTAAAGTAAACTTCTATATTACAGTAATCACTCTTCATCCATGAATTTGGTTATACGTGGTTTGTGAAATAACGACAACAAAAATAAATTTTTATTGAAAAATTAGGGCGAGTTTTCTTTTCGACGTTCTGCCAAGTTTTCCTGATTAGGGAATAGAGAATGCTTACCGTAAAATTTGACTATCCGTGATATTTTTTGCCCACAAATACCTCATCTACATACAATGAATATGGCTTTCCGAACACTATGTAGAGGCCACTTTCCTGATAAAAGCTTACAATCCCGTCCCAGTAGTTCAATGGTAGAACGTCAGCTGACCAGTGCGAAAATCCGTTGCTCGATTCCCGGTAGGGGCAGCAGGGTTTTTTACAATGTCACCCGAACGAATCAACCCTGTAGGTTAGTGTAAAGATGTCTGAAGTCTAAAAATGATACTAGCACGGCCAACGATTATTCAATAGACTTTGGTATATTGATGGCCCATTTCAAATTGGGATGTTAGCGATTGAGCAGTAAACTAACCTGGAGGCTAAAAATAGCTGCAGGACCCCCTAACTTGAGGAAAAAGTAGCAGGACGTGATTGTTAGTTGCACGTCAATCTGGTATTAGAGTGTGGAGAATGCAGAGATTAAATTTCGCACACTTATGGTATCAATCACAGAAAAAATCCTACAGGGGACAGTATTTTCTCTCAGAAGGGTGGAAAAGTAGGGTTTTGTAAATGTCTCCCCAGACCCTATAGAAAATGCTTACCCAGAAGGCTGGAACTTTGAACACTTTTAGTGTTGACCACGGAACAGATCTTAACGGAGAGAGATGTTCCATTCTTTTCAGGGGAAGGCGGAGAAAATGAGTGACTTTGAAAAATATTACAAACCCTCTTGAAAACGCCCCCTCCTAGTGACCTAGAAGAGTTAATTTTTGCACACTTATAGTATCATCCACAGGACTGAACTTAACGAAGCTGTATTTTCGAATTTCTTGCTGGGGGCGGATAAAATGGGTGGGGGGTTGTCGAAAAATCTTTCTTGACCCTAAGACCTTCGGTGACTTAGATGGCTAAATTGTTTTATTGGTATAGTATCAACCACGGGACAGAGCCTAACTTTTCGTTTAAGATGGCATTCTCGACGCTAAGTCTCATACGTTATTTTCGGCGTCATACGTTATAAAACAAAATAGAACTTATTAAAAAAATTTGGTTGCAACTGCTTTTAATGCGTGTTAGTTTTCCCGTATTTGAGATGTTTAAATACTAGTACTCTTGATCAAATAATCGTTCGAGAACTGCTGCAATAATAACATGAACTTTGTATAATACAGCATATATACGAAAAGTAACTGGCCGACAGGTTTCAAAGGCAAAATGCAGCCATCTTCTTTATGACAGACAGAGAATCATGCCAATCCTCCACAGCGACCGGTTAGGTTTTCGTCGCAAAACATCCGGAGGAATGGATGATGACAAGGGAGGAGCTATTAACAACCATGCGAAGCCAAAGTCACGGGAGAGGGGTCAGCGGAACCATCCACTGAACACGGTCCGAAGATGGTCCCGAAGAGTCTCGACGCTAGCCGCCGACGGGTTTGGAAACAAGCCATAAAGATACAGTTCCTCTCCGTCACCTGGAAGAGTCTGCTTCATGAGGACCGGGCACAACCTGGTCAATCCATAGACTGCGCCCCTTAGGGGAGATCTAATGTTATAGAAGCCAGCGCCCTTCCCTATACGGCCTCACTCTTAGTGGGAAGAGGCCAGACAAATTCAAGCCAACCTCCACGGCAATCAAGTAGTTTATGTCGAGGGTGAAGGGGGGCCAACGGAGATTCTGTGGACCACCAAGCGAGATCGCGACCAGGCGTCACCTCCGAAAGCAGGGGGTGACGGACCAGGGGAGCGAAGTCAGCGGAACCATTCACCGGATGGGAGGCGGATTATGATCCAAAGGAGACTGGACTGCAGTCGTCTACGGATATGGGGCTATGGTCACAAAGGTCAGTTCCTCTCCGCAACCTGTGAAGAGCCTACTTAATGAACCCGAATGAGAACTCTCGGGAACAATCAGAAGATCTGTGTACTTCCCAGAATAAGAGGTCCAGAGTTATAAGGAGCTAAGATCCATATACTACCCCTCTAGGAGTGCCCCCCTGTGGGTATAGGACAAACAAGAAGCGCGATCTCACTCAAGTCAGGACTGCAACTGAGGATAGATAGCACTTGGTTCTGAAGTTGGAAGAAAAGTAGTAGCCAACGCCATGGGAAGGAGTAACAGGAGAAAAAATAAAAACGACTGGAAGGAAACTACGAACACGCTAAACCACAGAGAGAAAAAAAAGATAATTATTTTCTTTTATTTCTCTGTGACTTAGTTTTCTGCGTTCTTGGTTTCCTATGACACATTTTTTTTTCCTTTTCATTTCTGCACGCAACATTGGCGACTAGTACTGTTGATAAATATGTGTATATTTAACAAAAGTGAAAAAAAAATATGCACTTTCCCATTACGATGATGAGTGTAGTGTGTGAGTTATTCTTACATAATTTAATTATTTTTAATATAGCATTTTCCTATCCACCTAATTATAAGTTTCTAGAACAAATTCATTTTGCGGGGTGATTAAAAAAAGTTTCAAAATCCCGATCACGAAACTAAAATCATTTTTCACTCGGAAAATTATATGTTGTTAACTAGAATCTGGTAATAAATTCAAAGGAAATATATAGTGAAGGCTTATTCTTAAATATCAAATTCTACATTCTTTTCTTGGTTCTTAGAATTGAATTACTTAAATGAAGGATTGATTTAACTTTAAATTTTTTGTTTGTTAATATTTTTAACTTAAAAAACACCACATTTTAGTGAAGAGAGTTCAGAATTAGCCAATGTACTTGAAGCATTTTATATTTACTTTATAGTTATAAATGACTCTCTCTTTATATATATATATATATATATATATATATATATATATATATATATATATATATATATATATATATATATATATATATAATGTACGTTGCGCGATTATCTCGTTTGCCGAATGAACACGAATTTAGGCCTAAATACATTGTTTAAAACATAGAAGGGAAACTCTATCTCCATGGTTTAAAAACTTCGTCAAAACCTTTTATTTCATTTGTTAAATTATATTGTTTGATGCATGGGATTGTAATATTATATTGTTTAAAGCAGGGGATTGTAATATGATATTGTTTGATGCATGGTATTATAATATTATATTGTTTATTGCATGGGGTTATATAGTTGTATTGTTTGGTGTATATAGTTGGAGAGCAAGGTGTTGATATGCTGTTTTGTACGAACCTTTATAAACACTCTTATCGTGTCTCAACGAGTTTAAAAATATTTAAAAATTTAATTTTTGCGTTTCTAATTAATTTCGATATGGTTTTAAGAAGTATGGTTTTTATGGTTTTATTTGTCATAATACACATATGGAGTGACAATGAGACTGTTAATAAAGTCACTGAGAAAAAACCATTGATAAATGACGCTGGATTAACTTCGATGAGTCGAAGAAAGTATTGAAAATAGTCTGAGTTAATGAAGAAATGCAAAACTAAATTTTCATTTATTGTTACTTTCAGTGTCTTATGGTCAAAGTTTTCATACTAGATGTCTAAAGCCCACATGCTCTGCACGGGTACAGCTAATATAAATGAAATACACAACGAAACACTATACAACGAAACTGAAAATCTCATTTAAAAATGTGAATATATGTTATTAAAATTCCTTTAAATGATATTTTTGTCATATCTAAAAACACTTTCTGTATAAACTGCTTTAGGCAAAGGGTCACGTATGGTGTTAAATTAAAAAAAATACTGATGAAAATATAATGATTATTTAATAGTATTCCCCAATGCAAAAGTTCCAAATATTTCTCATATACAAATAATGTTACAGATTACTATAATAATACAATGCAGTCTAGTTGCTGAGTTACAAGTCAGCAATCGTAGCATAAATTATTTATTTAATAAAAACATTTTCTCCAGCATGTCAGCTGGGATACTTTATCTTGCAAAATTTCGGGTTGCTTTATTTTAGTGTACTTAAATCATGTAATCTCTATCTATAACCGATTCTGAGTAAAAATGTTTCAAAAAATTTTTTTGAACCAAAAATGGAAATAAGAACAGGAAATACAAACTCTTCCTACCTCGTCCAGAATTTCATGCTGAATCCATATCAGCAATTAACGGAATCCTATCAATAGCCGTTTCTAAAAAATAGATGTTTCACGGAAATTTTTAGCATAAAAATAAATTGCAAATTTGTTTACCACAAATGAATAAACATTTCAAGTCACCGCTGCTTCTTAAATATAAATGTAGCAATTTAAATTCTAAATGTTTATCCGTCTTGATAAAGCGTAATTTCGGCACTCTAAACATACTTGCAGTTTTATTAATTTCTAATAGTTTACAATTTGTTTAATAGAAAATTATCTGAAGTTCTTTTTCACGCAGTCTAAAAAATTCCCGATTAAAAGAACCGCTGATTAATTGATATCAGTCATGCGTGTGGCTTGAACTATTAATTAAGTTATTCTAGGGGGAGAAAGTTAAAGTTTATATTATCCATTAATTAAATTACACGGTTCAGAGAAAAATGATATTTTTCATTTAAAATAGCTTTTTTGATAAGGTAACAAATAATTTTACTTAAAGTATTATCGTGCTGCAAGAGTCAATTGATAATTGATACCCCTTCAATATTTACTTTAACAAGCAATATATGTATTTAGTAATTATTGTTACTGCTTATTTAACATATTCAGTTGTGGTAAGTGGTACCTATCAAATAATCCTATCCGCAATGTTGCCTATCTAGCAATCCTAATTGCAATTTTGCCAAGTCCTTCAGCAATTTTGCCAAGTCCTTCAGCAATTTTGCCTATCTGCACTGTAAATTATTTTGCAATCTTTTCTCACTTTTTTTAGCTACTTTGTTATTTTTCGTAAACTGATAAGAAAAGCCACAATTACAGGCATTCATGAAAATTCCAGCTTTATTTCTGAAACATTCAACTAATCATCGTGTGCCGAAGCGCTATTTTTGTATTTTTATATCTACATATTCTACATAAGCTATGAGGAGCCTTACTCCCCATTACGGATAGCTGTTTCCCTTGAAACTTTCAGTTACATGCTTGCAAATGTTTTACAGTGAATACTATTTTGTAAATTTTCCAAGTATATCACATAATTTACGTCAATACTTGCCACCTGGAATAATTGAGTGCTAAAGATGTTATTTTTAACAAATCTAGAACAAAAAGGGATAAATGTTATAATTGACGAAAATGTGATACACTTTCTACGCAACTTCGCTATGATATGGTGGAATTGAATACAAAGGTTTACCTCAAACATACAGCAATTTATATTTTACAGAACAAAGAAAATTTTAAAGAAAATTTTGAGCAAAGAATTTTAGCACAAACAAGATAATAATGCAACATACGGCTTTTTCGACGATAATGTAGTTTACTCGAAACCGCTGTATGCTACATTATTATCTCTTTTTTTTATCAAATGGCCAGGCACTTGACTTCCATCATTCGCCTATACATCGGCCAGGAACATGAACCATTTAGCCGTCCGAGGACGTTGCCCCAGGCGCACTAGAGGGGGGCGGAACACACTGCGCCCAACAACACAACATCCATGCCTAACGTGGCACACGAACCCACAAAAGCGACGGTCGAACGATCGCTTGGAAACGCTCGCCTTGACCGCTCGACCACCTCTTCGGCGGTCTTATTGTGCTTAACTACGTTGATCAAGTTTTCTTTATACTTTTGGACAAAGTGTTTTTACTTAGAGAAAATCTTTGTTTTATTGTCTTCGCAATTGGAGGGAGCAGATGCAAACGTATAATTTTTAACCGCAGTAGTTTTTCTGTTGATAACTTTGCGAATTTTTCTAGTTTGTTTAGTCTTAGTAGGAGTACTAAGCATATCCATGAAATGCAGTTTCACTGTAGTGTTAACTGGAGTACCTCTGTCAGAGTAGTCACTTTTCTTGTATACTTTTGGTGTTATTGAAAATCCAAAATCAACGAACCACATAATTCTCTGCAGTAGCGAAATTGCGAGCAAAGCAGCAACACTTATTTATGGCAAATTATTAACCCCACAGACAATAAAAAAATGAAAATGACTATGAGTTCAAATACAACAGATGCCACGGAGTTTAGTAACATATTAGTTATAATGTTAAATTGCATGGTTTATAAATTATAGAACGTAATTGATGAGTAAAAAGTAAGATGAACCTCATTCTTTAGAACAAAATGACTACTGCTTATTTCGATGACTACTGTTTTCTTCAATGGCTTATGATTTCTTCAATGGCTATTGTTTTTTCCATGGCCACTGTTTTCTTCAATGGCTACTGATTTTTCAGTGGCTGTTTTCTTCAATGGCTACTGTTTTCTTCAATGACTACTGTTTCTTCAATTGGTACTGTTTCTTCAATGACAACTGTTTCTTCAATGACTGCTGTGCATTTTAGTGAATACTATTCATTTCAGAGACTACTGTTCACTTCAATGACTGCTGTTCATTCGACGGTTTAAAAGTCTGGAAAGACATTTGATGCCCCCCCCCCCACGACTGAGAAATCGAAAATTCTGTTGCCGTAGGTTCTGTCTCGTTGGCCAAATTATAAGTTTTCAAAGATTCAGAAATTTTGGTCACCTACGGGCTTGTAATAGAGGTCCTGGAAAAACACAAACATGTTAGATCATTATTAAATTGATTGCAGGTAACAGAATCTGCTAATCGGTTTCGTTTTTTTATATCCCCGTTTATGGGAAAGCAAATTTATTTATTGTACCGAGCTCAGGAGCCTACACAATGGGTTTGCGGCTATATAAACTTAAATCGGCTGATATTACAGCAGTTTAGGTCGCCGGCGGTGAACGCGCGGCGGGTACAACGATAGCTGTGGAATTGCATATTTACGCTTATAATAAGAATTAAAGATTAAATTTTGCTTTTTTGTTTCGTATCCATGCTGGGGGGCTTCGATGCTCGCAGGCATCTGACCCTTTGTAAAAGGAGCTCTCTTAGGAAGTCCAATTACTACATAGTGTAAAACAGACAAAGTTTAAATATGACACTGTATAACCATTTACATTTTGTATACAAGTACTTGGTAAGTTTTTTTCCCTCACCCTTACACTACAGAGAGCGATGGATTCAGTTCTGTTATAGAGTATTCCACATAACGTGGTCTCAGCTCTAGCAACAGCATTGTAACCGAGAATGTAGGATAGGCAGGTAAGACTTAATCTTTGTGTTAACAGGGATTTTTTAGTGGCAAAGCGTTATCTAAATAAAATTTCCATCATAAATGTTATTGATCCATATATGTTAGTTTCCAAAACTGGATTAACATCTTCTTGAGCTATATTATTGCCAATTACAACCAGACTTGCTTTTAATATGGTTTAGGAACATTTCAAATTTAATATTTTATGAACAAATAAGTTATTTTATATTATTAGAAGATAATAAACTTATGAGAAAAGGTATGAGAACTTCGACGTTGAAGTTGTCAATATTATCATATTCTTTCTTTGTCACGTCTTTCCGGTTTTAATTTAATATTACCGGGTTTTCCTGGTTTGGGAATACGGGGGATTCTAAAAAATTAAACATAATATTTATTACCTCGACTACCACATCCAAACAGCGAAAAAGTTCGGCATATTTACAAACTTTTACTTCAAATCACAAGCTTTTCTTACAAAATCAAATGGATTAAGTCAAAAAATGATCACGTGGTCTCCTACAAACGCGTTTAAAGCAGACGGTAAAGAACGCGTGACGTCATGTTAGAAAACTCTTACGACAGGATTTAAATTTCTTAAACATAGAGATCAGTCTACATGAAGCTACAATGGCCAAATTCATGCCCACAGAAACCAACTATGTTGCAAAAATGTGGCACATGCATACACATGTTATAAATACTGTAATTAAAATATTATAAATACTGTAGAAAGTTGAAGATAAAAACCTGTAAATTCTGCAAATAAATGCATCAAAACTTCACCCGAGGTAAATCCTTTCTTCTTTATATTTTAACTTTGATCCTAATGAATCCCTTTCGATGCACTTGATGTATTTTGTTTGTGGTAAACTTTTTCAATTACTTTCGGGGTTGGGGGGCAAAAGCCGAAGACCAAGAAAATCGCTGACCAAGGTAATAAGACGAAAGGTGACTTTTAGTTTGACTTTTTTCTTAATTTGAGGACTTGTGTGAAGATATATGAAAAGATAGGTTTTTGTGTAGTCAGTGATTTCCTTTTATAGTTTGACGGCAAGACTTAGTTTTATGGTAAACTGTACTTTGACTAAAAGTACACATTTTGTTTGGTAAGAGTATTGGTTAAAATTAAATAAATGTTAGATAGTAAACAAAAATTTAAATACAGTTTAACGATAATCATAAAACCAAAAACAATGAAAAAGAAGAAAGAGAAAAGCGGTTTTCTTGTTATTGTCGGCATCAGCTTATTCCATTGTAAAAGTACAAAACCGGTTCAGGGATAGCGGTATCTGCATTGAGAGCGCGATCTCAGCTTTGGAATGATCCTTGTAGACGGGTTCTGCTGGTATATTTCCATACATTTGTATTAATGTTCATAACCGCATACTACAATGTTTGTTCGTTCGACCCAGACCGTCCGACCTCCCAGGAAGTGCAAGGTACTGAAGGTGCACTGTTAGGATTCCGAGACAATGCCACCTAATTTAAACCGGAATCCAATGGGGGCGGCGTCCACAGGAACCGTACCCTTCTTCCCTTACCACCAACTTCTCAGAAGGACTTCACTCACATATTTAATGTGCCCGTACTCTGCGTGAACACGGGGACAGTTTGGGCAGGGTCGGGAATCAAACTCTGGTCATCCGACAGCAATTCCGCTCTAATCACTGGGTTATCCCACCCCTTGCAGTGTCATTGACATTATATCAACATTAACCAAATTAAAACTGAGCGCTTTTGACGACTTAATTGGCCTTGACAAAATGGTATATTTAACCTCACGCAAAATCTACATCCAATCACCGGTAATGTTTAATTAATATCAAGCGATATAAAATTCATTTGACGAATGTATTAGTATAAAGTATTTACAAAATGTGTATGGTTGTGATTCGAACTTGCTGGATACTTGAAAATAATATTAATAAAATACCAAATTATTTAACGATACTTTTCAAAATTTTTAGCGATTTTTTTTACGATTTATTAACAATTTTTAACGGTTTTTTAATTTATTTTCAAAATTTCTAACGATTTTTTAATTTATTTCAAAATTTTTAACGATTAGTCAACTTATTTGACGGTAATTTTTAAATTTTTTGTAATGTGTGTAATTGTTTTTAAAATTTCTGTATCTTGATAACAATTTGTGTTAGCAATGTAATATAAGTGGCATACTTCTCAACTTATGAAATGCTTGTTTATTTAACTTGTATGATTTACCGGGTTTTCCTGATATAAACGAAATATTTAAAAATATGGGGGACATTTCGAATGTTTGGGGGCTTTTATTTAATTTCTGATTTTATTTAATCTCGTATTTAATTTCTAATCCTATTGTAATATTTTCACGATATACGAGTGTGTCAAGGTAAATTAAGGAACACGCCAATAATTTAAGAAGTATTACGGTTACCGAATATTTTATGTGTGTGTGTGTGTGTGTGCAGGTGAATAGAAAACCCTTATTACGTTATATGGTGATACAACTTTAGAGAGGTTGATCCCCCCCCCCCTTTTTAGCAGGGTTAGGGGTTAATCTCTCTTCTTGTTAGAGACAGGAGAAAACCTAATTACAAAGTTGTTGGGCATGGCAAAATTTGTACTAAGCAATTTTGTCTATCAGCAAAAGATGGAACGGAACCCAGAAAGCCAGTGTATACAATCGAAGCCCCCCCCCCCAAAAAAAAAATATATAATAAACAACAAGGATTTTGATAATATGACAGAATAAATGTGGCTTTATTATACGCATATATAAAATTGATTTTATTATACACATAAAATTGACTTTATTATACACATTTAGTTTTTAAATAAATTTATAAAGCAAAAGACTCGATCTTCACTAAAATGTCTTTCTGAAAAATGTTAAACCATATTTATCTTTATTTATGATTCCCTCGTCTGTGGTGACATTTTGAATATTTTAAAATATGGAAAATACATTTTATTTTCCCCCATTTTATATATATATATATATATATATATATATATATATATATATATGATCTATTTTTTAGAATTTCGTCAGGAATGTCTAGTATGGGAGAACGTATTAGAATATATGTTGAAGCAAAGTGCCTATTCAAAATTAAGTAAATTTATGATAATTTTATTTTTAGAGAGGGAGCAGATATATCATTAATCTTTCCCTTACAGTCAGACGATTTGTTTCCTGTGATATTTTAAATTTAAAATAACCAGGTCATGTTTTGTTTCACAGTGTTTCTTTTTATAACTCATGATTTGACACTGAATAACTTATGTATTTAACTTCTGAATAACTCATGTATTTGACACTGAATAACGTATGTATCATGCTGTCAAACAGAATTGTTTTAAAATATATTTAAATAAAGTTTAAAACTATATTTTACAACTTGGTATTTAAAAATATAAATTCGTTTCAATTGTTTTGAAGAAATAAGGAATGTTCTTTTTTAATAAACACAGAAAAATATATTTAAGTCGGAATAGTAGGAGATCGAAAACAAGTTCTGTCTTAAAGCTCCTCATCACACAAAGAATATACAGATCCCTTGGGTCCGAGATCGAAGAAGCAAAAATTTAGACTAAAATAAGAACTAGAATAATATTTTCTTTAGCCTCGAGATTCTGGAAACAAATTAAAATAAGTTGATTTTTAAGAGATACTGCGGAGAAGCTGCTGCGCTAAATGCCCATACATTGACATGGAAGGTGAAAATTGGAGCTTGTGACTGATAAAGACTCTTAAGCCGATTTCATATTATTTATTCATATATTTCCAATTTATTCATATTACATTACAACATAATATGTAAACGTAATTTAATTCCACAAAACACAGATTTATGTTCATTATATTAAAAATTGAATAAATATTAAATTTGTTATGAAACCCAAAATGTTTTTACTTTAAATTAAAAAAAAAACATGTCTTTAGTCAACAGCATAAAGGGGTTGAATAAAGTATCAAAAGATTTTAACGTCAAATATAATTTTCCAGTTAATATAAACCTGATACCATACTAGAGCCAACTAAGAGGCAAGCAGACATTTGACAGGCGAACAATACATTTTCGAATAAGCCAAATAGTGTCTTTGTAAAGAAATTTCAAGAAAAATTTTTGTTGTTAATGAGAGATAGAAACCACAAAACTGATCTAAGTATTGTAGATGTTCAAGTTCATATTTTCTTGCTATAGAAATAAAACTCTCCTTTATCTTTAGCTGATACCTATAATATCGTTTAATGCCTTAAAACAATTCCTTTCCGCAATATCTCTTCCATGTCATTTCACCGAGCACGGCGTCATTTGCGATCAGTTCATCCAGGATGATGAATGACTTCTGGCAAGGAGTTCTGGTCATTGGATACTTCTTTTCTCTGACAGGATTGTGGCCAAAAGTATCAGAGGTTTGCTAGATGGATTCATGTGAGAAATGATTGAGTATTGTGCCATGCTCGGAAAACTATACAGTTATACTGTTACATGTAGTTTTTATATATGTATAAATGTATATCTTCTACTAAATGCATTCGTAAAGTACGGAGTGATAAAAACAACAAAGTCAATCTAAGGATTGTAAAGTGATTATTAAGTACATACTTTCTTGTTATAAAAATGGAGCATCTCTTATAATCTTTAACCATGTCTATAATATCTTTTAATGTCTTAACAATTCCTTTCCGCAATATCTTTTCCATGCCGTTTCACCGAGCATGACGCAGTTTGTGAACGGTTTTGTCCAAGATAATGAATGACTCCTGGCAAGCTGTTCTGTTCTGGCCATAGGATGCTTCTTTTCTTTGACAGGATTGCTGTCAAAAGCATCAGAGGAGTGCTAGATCGATGCATGTGAGAATTTATTAAATATTGTGTCATGCTTGAAAAACTATACAGTTATACGGTTAAATATAGTTCTTGTATTTGTATACAGGTATATTTTCAATAAAAAAAGTTGTAAAGTATATAGCGGTAAACAACAGCCGATCTAAGGGTTGTGAAAGGATTGCCAAGTGCATACTTTCCTGCTATAGAAATAGAGCATCCCTTATTATCCTTAACTGATGACTATAATATATTTTAATGTCTTAGAACAATTCCTTTCCGCAATTTCTCTTCCATGTCATTTCACCGAGCTGGGAATCATTTGTGATCGGTGCATTCAGGATGATGAATGATTACTGGCAAGCTTTTCTAGTCATTGGATGTTCTTTTCTTTGACAAGAATGTGGTCAAAACCATCAGAGTTATGCTAGAGGGATACATGTCAGAAATGATTAAAGTATTATGCCATGCTAGAAAAACTATATAGTTATATGGTGACATGTAGTTCTTTTTATATGTATAAATGTATATTTTCTATAAAATGCCTTCGTAAAGTATGGAGCGATAAAAATAACAAAACCGGTCTAAGGGTTGTGAAGTGATTATTAAGTACATACTTTCTTGCTATAGAAATAAAACACCTCTTATTGTCTTTAAAAATTGATGCCAAGAATATCTTTAAATGTCTCAAAACAAATATTTTCGGTAATATCTCTTCCATGCCATTTCTTCGAGAATCATTTGTGATCCAGTTCATCCAGGATGATGAATGACATCCTGGCAAGAAGTTCTGGTCATTGGATATTTCCATTTTTAACAGAATTGTGGCTAAAATTATTAGTGGCTTGCTAGATGTATCCAAGTAAAAAATGATTTAGTATTGTGCGGTTCTCGGAAAACTATACAGTTATGCGGATACATGTAGATGTATAAATGGATCTTCTAATTAATTGTTTCGAAAAGTATGGAATTTAAAATGCAAATATTCATTAAAAATTATAAATTATGTTTCACTTCTATAAGATAATATCGTTTTGTATTTTGTATCATCTGTATAATTAAATTTAGACCCTGGTTCTGTTTGCAAACTCTTGGACTGAACTTCGTGATTATTATAAATGTAAAAAAAAATAAACGAAAAATTTGTTTTCTCTGTAAATTTTAAACAGAAATTTCATTTAAAGTATAATCAGAATCTCTATTTCGATATTACATGAATAAATCCTATAACATTTTATATTTAGAGGATTAAATATACGCATTACCGGATTTAGTAATAAATTTTTTTATTTTACAGTTCCCTATTCCTATTTAATTTCCAAATTAGGAACACTAGTAAGAAAAGTTAGAAAAAACCAGCATTAGAGCTTAGCTTATAGAAACAAATTTGATTCTTTATAATTCACAAAATATATCAACCGGTTTCGAAGTCAAAAATATCCATCTTCAGGATGAAAAGACAGAACAACCACCTCATTAAGAAAAATAGAGGTTTCTATCACTGGAGTTTCATACGTGTTACAAGTTGTATTACGAACTAGAAAAAAAAAAGAAATGAAAAGAACAAGGAGTTGCCATTCAATGCCAAGTCAAAGTTAGTTACCACCTAATCAGGAATGAACGACCACATTCGAACCCATTGTATGTTAAGGAAGGACTTTGATTATCACATTCAAATTTTTTTATGGTATCCAACCAGCGTAAGATAATTTGGAGTAGCTGCTCGAGAAACACTTGGCCGTTGAAGCATGGAAGAACCTTTTAAAATTTTGAGTTTAAAATATAGAATGTTAACTGTTATTGCCATCGAATAAAGTTTTCATTGTATAGTTTTCCTTGCAAATACAGGAAATTTTGTTTCTTGGGGTTTTTCTGACGAATTAATCAAAAGACAAATTAATCAAAGCTTATCCTATTTTACATACCAATAATAATGTTATTATGTCATTGGCTTATTTTAAGTACATCACCCCAAGTCATTCGTTTTATCAGCTGAAATTTAATGCAAGTTGAACTGTATTATTAATCTAAACATTTGAAGCCAGATATTAAATATGTCCCATTTTTTGTGGTTGATTATTCTAGGATAATGTCACTCACAAATACATTTTTTTACATTATACGTTAATGCTTTTCATTATGCTTTTGTTCATATAAACTCCGTGCCAATACATGCAATCCAACTTACGCATCACAAAATGCTAATGTTCAATCTTTTCCGTAACCTATCCAATTTCTTTCTTTCTCACATATTCCGGGCTACATTCTTCGTATAATTTAACCCCCAAAGAAAAAGGAAAGCAGCCTTCTTCTTCGCAGTCGACGTCCAGGATTCCCTTTAATACCAGAAACATGCCCATGTTTTTCCCATTGCAATTTTTCATTCGTTTCACCGGACATTACCAGCATTTCGGATCATCTTATTCTCGGTGTTGTGATAAATGGCTTTCGGAGGGGATTCTGGACATAGACGTGAGATGATATTCTTTTCTTCCGGCCTCGCTTCGGGATACATTCCCTACGTGTTACAATTCTGGAAAAGGTCAATGGTGATTGAGATGTGATTTATATGTAGAAATGTCTTTTGTGATAGTTATTCCTTGTGACAGCGGTTCCCAAACTTTTGATGTGAATCCGGTTGAAATTGCAGCGTAAATGTAAACACTTTGGACACTTATATCCTCGAACTTAATCTTACTTTTACTCAACATATCGTGTAAACTATAAGAGATAGAGATAAATAGCAAGGGACAAAACTGTTCGGTAACAAATCTAATCTCTAGATCAATAATTTGTTTTTACAATGCTTTTACGGACTGAACATTTTACTAATGTTTAGAATTCTAAAACTTCTATATCGAAAACAAAAAAGTGAAAACTATAAACTTTATGCAAGTAACTTATTGAACTTTGAAAGTCTTGAAAGGATATATAATTTAATTTTGGATATGGGTTCATAAAATATTTTGGTTCATAGTTTTTTTTTTTTAAATACAGTGGTCATAATTTCGATATTTCAATATTTTGAACTTTTTTGAGCAGGTGACTCTAATTTTGAAATTTTAGCTAGCTATGAACAGTAAGCCAATAATTTGTAGTTATTAACGTAAAACCAATTTGGCTCCATCGAACTGGAGACATCGCTGATTTTTCTGTGATTTAACATTTTCCACTTTACTGTGGAAAGCAATTTGTGTTCAATTTATTTTTCAAAATTATTGCACAGTAGACTACCGATTAACCGAACCAGTTGGATTCATGGGAGCTCAGATAGATCAACTTTAGGGTAATTGGACCTATGAATAACGAACTTGCTACCATTTCAAAAGTATAGAGTTATATATTTATGTGTATTGTGAAGAGTATATAAATGAACGGTTAAATATAGAAAGTACACGTAACTTTCATTCATGTATATGAACCTGGATTAAGTATACTTAATCCAGGTTTAGAACTGGTAGCACTAATTAACGAATTTTATTATTTTTGTCTTGCTTGATCATTCTTAGAGATCGTTAAATTATTAGTTTTATCATATAGAGGATGACTAAATTTATCTCGCCTTCTAGGCATCGTCTGAATCACACGAAAGATAGAAATAAGATTTCGTTGCAACAGGGTAAATGCAGAGCATTTGGTTACTCATTATGGTTTACGAATTGAGTTAGTTCTATTAATTGAATAATTATTAAAAAATGAAAATCCCCCCCCCCCCCAAAAAAAAAAAAATAAATAAATAAAAATGCAAAAATGTAGCAGAAATTGAACTCTGAACTTTTAGGTTGTAGGCTAGTATTATCTGTTATGTTAGAAATACATCAGAGGTGGAAGCACTGAAATTGTCTTTAGCCTGTTGCAATACTTAATAAAAGGGAATTCAGTCCACTTATGCTGTTTGCTGCATTGGGAGAATTAATATACAACATACATTTGTAGTTAGAACTAAAGAATATGAATAAATAATCTCTCAAGAATACATTACATTTTACACAGTATATTATTATAGAGTATATGTTTTATATTTTGAGATTTTTATATTTTCTAATGTGTTATTTATTGAAATATTAACAATATGTTTTTAAGTTTGTAATTTATAGTGACCCAAGTTTTATTGCATCTCTTTACAGGTATGTCTTTAATATAAATCCAATGTCAATAGAATGAAAAACTTCATATGATCTTTTAAGAAACCACGAAAGTGAGTACATATATATTTTTTGTACAATATTATCAATGTCACAATGCTTCCGTGTTTATATATAATTATATAACCTGATGTTTTTCTATTCCTTTTGCGTTTTATATCGCTGAAAGCAGTTGAAATTAAAAGGTTTAACTATCTTTAAACAATTCAATGATTTTCTTACCGATTGGATAGTTGATATATAGGGTATTTTAGAGTTAACATCTCTTTTTGAGCTTTGGCAACTGGTTTTAGACACATGCTTCTAATTTAAAAGTTTGCTAAAATTAAATGCTAAATTATTTCATATATTTTTTTCTGGTGTGAGGTATTTAACAAAAAATAAGTGCTCTAAATTCCAGGCTGTTCATTGAGCAAAGGATGTTCAATTAGAAATGTTTCGTTAAGCAATAACTAGTCCAAAGAAAAATGCATGAAATTATCTGATATAGTCACAGAGTTATTACTTATAAAAAATAGAGAAATTTCTTCCTTAAAATCCACGGGAAACTGTAAATAAAATTGGGAAGACATATTTTTTGTAAAGACTGATTTCACTTTGCTGTCAGAGTCTGCAGCACGAGTTACAGTTGAGAGGAAACCTAATTCTAATTCTCTAATTTTTACCGATATTGGTGGATTTTTACCTTATTTCTATTGTAAATAACTTCTTGAATATTTCAGATAATTGTACAGAGTTTTTTTAAACTGGCTAAATACTATACAACGCAACTTTTTTTTTAATTGAGCTCTTTTTTTCAAGGGAGCGTATAAAAGTTTAAACACCTTATTTTTATAATATTACCTTCCACTGGGAAAAAGTCAAATAAAAGAATTTAGCATATTATTTTGACAAATTTTCGAATTGGAAATATGTACCTAAAACCAGTTGCGAAAGTAGGAAAACGAGGTCAACTATGTTAAAAGACTATGGAAGTAATTTGATTAGGAATCGTCTGCTACTAATGAATTAGCATTGTTTAAATATCAATATAAAGATTCGAGTGGAACTCAAGCATGAAAAACACAAAAGTGGATCAAACATGAAAACATAAAAGTGAAACTCAAACATGAAAAACATAAAAGTGGAACTCAAACATAATATTGTTTTACTGTCTCAAAATACGCTAAAATGCACGTTTTGAACCTTAATTTCTCTAAGTGCAAGAATTTGAGGGTCATTTTTTAGTAGAATATACCTTGCAGAAGGAACTCGAAATCATCAATATAACAGTGCTGGGTTTGATCCCGGGGAAAAAACATGATAGACCAGTATCATAGCTTTGAGCTAAAGACTTCTTTAACTGAAGGCATTAAATACTTCCTTATGGGCGTTTTCTATAACATCATCACAAAGTTCTTCTTTTCAATTTATCTAAACTGTGGAGAAAAATCCTTTTAAAAATGTTTTATAAGCGTTTTGACTTTGTAACTAGTCTGAAGAACGTTAAACATGAATATGTTTGTTAAGTTTATAGCAAACCCTAAAACTCATCTATCCTGAACGGGGAACATTTATTTTCTAAAGTACACAAAAATCTTTTGCTAAGTAAAAGTAAAGATCTCTACTAACATTTGATTTATTTGCTAACAGTAAAAATATATGTTTCTTACTCATTCGAAATGATAAATTGGTGTTTGATTTCTAAACCATCCTGTTCGTTTCAAAACGACTGAAAAAGATCGATTGCAACACATTCAGTCAAGGCTGGATGTTTGCTTTAAAGGGAAACCTTCAGATGTCTTACATACAGATTGATGATGCATTTGTAGATATATTTCTTAAAAGATTATTTAATTTTTTAATTTGATTACATTCTCATACTATAGAATGTAGTGTACATAAAGTATTGTTTTCGCGAAAGTTTTCGGTTTCGATATTTTGATGCCAATATATGTCAAGAATTCAAAGTATATACAGTGAGAAACCACCTAAAAACATGTAGTGGGAAACATTTAAACAACATGCAGTGGGAAAACATTTAAAGAACATGCAATGAGAAAATATTTAAAGAACATGCAGTGGGAAAACATTAAACGAACATGCAGTGGGAAAACATTTAAAGAACATGCAGTGGGAAAACATTTAAAGAACATGCAGTGGGAAAACATTTAAAGAACATGCAGTGGGAAAACATTTAAAGAACATGCAGTGGGAAAACATTTAAAGAACATGCAGTGGGAAAACATTTAAAGAACATGCTGTGAGAAAGCATTTAAAAAACATGCTGTGAGAAAACATTTAAAGAACATGCTATGAGAAAACATTTAAGAACATGGAGTGGAAAAGCATTGAATAGATGCTGCATAGGAGACGCTTTCAAACGATACATTTTTAATACACATGCAAAGGACGAGCATTCAATGTACATTGAAAAGATATGCATTCATGAGGCACGAGAAAGTCATTCATATAAAAGCATGCATTTAAAGTACATGCGAAATACATGCATGCAAAGAACATGCATTTAAAGGATATGCATAGAAAAAGCATTCAAAGACCGTGTAGAGGAAGAACAAGAATGTAAATCACATACAAAAGATTTATTCAAAGGAAAATCAAAGAATATATGCTTAAAAGACATACTGAGGACAAGCATTCACAGCACGTACATTCCAAGGATATGAAAGGTCAAATATTTAAAGGACATACAAAATACAAACATTTAAAGAACATGGGAATTACATGAATTCAAAAGACATATACAGTATAAGCATTTAAAGGACATGAAAAAGACATGCATTCAAAAGACATACATTCAAAGGATATACAAAAAACATGTATGCAAAATACTTCTAAAAAAGATTTCGGAGAAATGCTGGCGATTAAGATTAGTGCAAAAGTTTTGTTTTCGAATAAGTTTATTCTGACAGCAAATATCATTATATTAATATTTTCCTGTTCTTTTTCATGGATATTTTTTTAATGTTTAATCTAATGGCAAAATATTTAATATCAACGAAATATAGAAAAATACGCCCTAACCTTTTCACATAAATAAAACCTATTTTTCAATAATGTAGAATAATTTTGTGAGTCTGCCTTTGTAAACAAAACTAAGGTCATTGTAACTAGAATCCAGTCGTTGAAAAGAATATTAAACATTAGAATGTCAGCTGAGTTTGCCGGAAGCAGAGTTCTAAACTAGAATGGAAAACATTTACTTTCAAAAACAAACATAAAACATCCCTTTCATTTGAGAAAAAATCCTCTAAGCTTTGGATTTATTTGCTAACAGCAAAAGTATATGTTTCCTTCTCATTTCAAGTGATAAATTGGTGTTTGATTTATACATCATCATGTCGTTTATTCGTGACTAAAAATGACTAAGACTAAAAATGATCGATAACCCCATATGTAGCCAAGACTGAATGTTTGATGAGATGGGATATTTTTTAAATGTTTTATAAACATATTTATGCGAATTATATTAATATATTTTTAGACAGTTACCAATAAATTTATTATATAAATTCCTTATAAAATATGGTATTCCAAAGTTTGAACTCTGGTTTTGAATTTCTTAAAACATAAGTTTTCAAATTTGACCTGTGACCAGTGATCCAGATAAAGCCTTTTCATTTTTTGCATTCTATTTGGAGTATTAATGTGCGCAAGGTATCTTTTCATACTACATCGAGAGTACTCTACAACTTTCTAATTAACTTTTTTCACGTATCTTTCACCGTTTACGAGATAGGACCGCTAATTCCAAAATTTGCGGATAGATGGCGCTGTAAGTTGTCTCATCACGTAGCGCATAGACTTTTTACTATACCTAGACACCAACTTTATGGCCTAAGCTGTCACCGTTTAGAAGTTAAGGGTGGTGTAACGGATATAAGTGGGCACCCTGTATTTAGTTGTTGACTATCTAATGTTCAACCAGTTGCAGGATAAAGCAGTACGACTATTTTTCTCTCTAGATGTAGTAAATAATATCTAATATGGAAATAAGATGACGAAAAAATATTTGACAATTTGTATATAACTTGCACAGTAAAATGAATACTGCTTAAATAATGCATTTCTCAAAGCTAGAAATATTAGGAGATTAAAATGTTCCTTATCTAAACTATATGAACTGTTTCGAAGAAATTGTTAATACTATGAACATATATTCAAAAGTCAGTATGAACTCAACCAATCATATAGTCAAAGAAGCTGCACTCAAAGAATATGCAGTTCAATAAAATGCATTTCATAAGGAGATGCCATCAAGTAAAATGCAATGGAAGTATGGGATGCACTAAAAGAAGTAGCAGCAGATATGACATCCAGTTTAAGAAAATGTAGTATAAGAAAAGGCAATGTAAGAAGATGCTGTCTAAGAAGATGTAGTCCAAGAATATGTAGTCTAACATGATGCAGGCAAATTTTGCAGTATGATAAAGTCAAATTATCTAGGATTATGCAGTCAAAAAGTCTACAGTGGAGCCAAAGAGTATAGGATTCAGTACAAGTGTCTTATGTGATATAATCAGAGTCTAAACTAATACATTAGAGCTTCATACAAAGAGGATGCTGCTATAATAAATGCAGTCAAAAAGATGCAATCTATGATGATATAGTATTTCATCCATACATGCTGCTGAAGATCTAAGGATTATGAGAATAGTTTGTTCTGACTCATATAATCTGCTTGAAGGGGGCTTTCCCTATATTAAGATGACACTTTCCTTTCAGATAACAACACCCATAAATTGGTTATTGTGTTTTATTATTTTTCATAAAATAACCTATACTTGAGATGGTAGTAAGAAAAAGTATTTGACACAATTTTGCAAACTTCGATGGAGTCAAACAAATTAAGTTCTACCACTCAGCCGGTATAAAATTTCCTATACATTAAGCTTGTACTGCACAAAACTGCACGTTTTTAGTATTCAAAATTTTCTTCCTTCCAAAAGTGTACTAAAAACAGTCAATGGATGTTACTATTTGTAATGAGATCGCGATTTTGTCTTTGATTCTTATGGAATTTATATTTTTATTTATAAATAAATTAATATGACCAAACTTATTGCATTTAAAACATGTTATATTCAAAAATACTTATTAGTTTATATTTCGTTAGTTTTATGAGCAATTAATAAATTATACCGAAAGATGAAAATAATATTAAACATATCTGTGTCAGTTACATTTATAAGGAAAAAAAATCATAGTGAATTATATACTGAATTAAAAAACACTTACTTTTAAAGTACACATTAAAGCCACTTTTATCCCAGGAAAAGTTTGCATCTCTCAAACATTTGATTTATTTGCTAACAGTAAAAATATATGTACCCTACTTATTCGGAATGATAAATTGTCGTTTGATTCCTAAACCATCCTGTCCGTTTCGAAAAGACTGAAAAAGATAGATTGCCACTTATTTAGTCTGGACATGAGGTTTTGCCTTGATGAGATTTTTTTTGCTTGTTTATAGTTTGATATTTGTAGATAATTTAATACAAATGTTTGATATTTTTAGATAATATTTTCATATGGGAATAGTTCTAAGAAATGTCTTGAAAATCACTTTTAGAGAAAGCTGAAGAAAAGTTTTCTTTTTTTCTTTAAGAGTAACAATCTAAAAGAAATACAGTCAAGTGTATAAAAAGTTGACTGTGATATTTGTAATTTTAATATACGCAGTTTAGATTATATAAAGATGTTAAAACCCTTTTCTGCAGGAAAATATAAAATACAATGCTTAATTCCCAAAATTTTCTATTTCCTTTAGAAATAAATTTGAATATTTCAATTTTATAATTGTGATCGGATGTACGGTTAATGTATACAGTTTAGGTTAAATAAAAACTCTTCTAGTCTGTAGATCAAAGACCGTTAAATGTAGCTTCAAATGCCTCAATGAATATAACTGCTGTTAGCTAACTAAATTTGTGTTTTAAGTGTATTATGGTCAGGTACAGTGTTTACAGATTGAAGGATCAAATACAACTGTTATATTTGATCTTTCAATCATATATATATATATATATGGTTACAAGGAAGAGAAAGTTCTGCCTCATACCAGTATCCCATGACCTATATGGCAGCCTAGCTATGTACTTTTTGTGTCGTTGTATAGAACACCCCATATGGCACACACAGTGAGACCATAGGGGACCCCGTGGCCTCGTCTTTTTTTGGGGGGGGGGTGTTAGGGAACTATTTCGGCCCCTTTTGCAGATAAGGGAAAAGTTAAGTAGAAAGTTGTAGGACGTCAAATGTAGTACCAAAATGTTTTGATTCCATAATAAAAGATGGAAAGATGGACTGGGCCTCCTTTCTCCCGAAACTTAAAACATCGGAGGGAACAACCGAATAATTAGGCAAAACAACAATATATAAATGCATAATGGGTAGTTTATTACTATCAAATTCGCATAGTTTCCTTACATTCACATATTGTTGTATATATAATGAATGAATGAATGAATATAAGCTGAGTTATCTTTTGCAAAGTCTGTGATGTTCCTTTAGAAAACCCTCATTGTAGTGTCCATATACACATAATATCCGTAAGTTTAGATTTTTCATTCAAATAATTTTGTGAATTTTCAACGTAATACGACTAAACCGACGAGAAGAGAAAATAAAATACAATTTGCATCAATATATCTTACGGTTTCGTCCACTTCAACTGTATGGAATGAAAAAAAAATCTTCGCTCTAATGCGATTTAAACAGCACTTGCTTGAATTGTTCTCAAACGTTTTTTGAAAAACAAGAAAAGACGTTCTTAATGAAAGAGGAATTTTTTTTAAGGATATGACGAATAAGAGGAAATTTTGAGAAGAGTGAAATCGCATTCAGAAACAGTGAACCGATAATGATTCACATAATGATTGAAAGAAGTGGAAGAAAGAAGCGGTTTGGTTTCATCCTCATTATTATAGCTTTAATCTTGACCTTTTCGTTTGGTTCATAAAACTTTTCATTTGTGGTCGGTTTTAGTGCTTTTGCTCTTTTATTCCCTTTGAATAATAATTTGCATCTATTGTATTGTATTTGTAACGGAGCGTAAGCGAATTATTTTGTTTGCCCTACAATCAAACTGTATATTACTTTAGAAAAGTTATTTTTGTTTGGATTCTATAGTTTTTTTTCGTTTACAAAAATTTATTTCTACAGTGTAGTTTTATATGTAGATATAAATTTAAAGGTTGCTTTGAGACCAGGAGGCAATTATGCAGTTTTAATATTTACGAATATTTACAACGGAACTAGGCGCAGACTTGTAGGCGCCGTTTTACGACAGTCTTGGCCCAGAGGGTCATGACCCAATTCACTTCACACAAATTGTAGGTGTGGTTGGGGCAAGGATTTCCTAGGGGGCCAAGGCTTAAACCAAGCATCATTGGAAACTAGAGTAGTCAATGATGCAATATTGTTACATCGCACAGAGGAGCAACCAATGAGAGATACGGAGGGTGTATCTGGGCCTCAGGCAAAATGATGTGGCAACAAAGAGATAATTCACTATATGAATGTCCAAGAGTGCTTTTCATAAGCAATGATGGTGCAGTAGCGTGGATATTCAGGCGATGCCTGTCCAATATTGTTGAGAAAAAGAATGATTGCCCAAAAGCAGTGTTGTTCATATCACTTATGGTTATCCAAAAGTTCAGAGAGTCGCGTTTTCAACCAGTGTAGTGGTTATGCTGAAATTTGAGAGTGTGTTAGAGTAAGCTGAGAGAGAGCTGTAAAGAGAAAGCTGACCTCAAAATGTCAGAAAAAGAAACGGCCAATATTTCAAGCATATGACCAACAGACAGACAAACAGGGTATGTGCCAGTCCGCTTATATATTAGGTCAGTTGTTGATTTTGGAATAATATTCTACGAACTGGTTGGTTTCACACGGTTTCTCCTCCTTTAGCGTTTATTAAAATTAATATAATTTTAATTTTAGCAATAATATGTGTGAATAAATAATATTTATTTTAAAAGTTAAAAATATTGAATTTAATGTGTAGTGTTTTAATTAATGATTATATTTTAGGAACTCGTGCAAGGAGGTAATGATTTGTTATTGCGGCCATGATAAAATAAACTAACTATTCGATTCAAGATCACTAATAATTAAGAGTAATAATTCAATCCAAAGATTTATTTATTATTTTTTAAAAGAAATCAACCCAATGTTCATTTTCGTTCACCACAATTCTCTTTTTCGTGTTGTGAATAATTTAATATGCCGATTTTGAAGGACTATTGTTTGAGCCGGACCTTTTTACTTTCCCTACAAAATATGTTTCACATATGTGAATGGAGAGTATTGTAATGGGGTAAAAAATTAGATTATCAGATTTTTAAGGATCTACATGTTTTGAGTCTATGGAGCCAATATGTTTCAAACACATTGAGATGGTGAAAAGAAATTTGGCACAAGTATTTCAACCAGAAAACGTTAGAGGTCTATTGATTTTCAGGGGATCGAACTAAAGAAAGATTCTTTATTTTTGGAATTTCTTTTTAAAATCCGAATAAAATTAAAAAATGTTAAAATTTACTAAAAAACAGCTATTTCATATGTAATTTTTTATTTAAGAGTGAATAACATATACAGAACACGAATAGGTGTTTTCTCAAGATATTGTACGTTTCTGGTCTCAAAAGAAAAATAAAATAAAAAATATATATGTTCACTATTATCAAACAAGTGAATCTTACCTGAACTTAACATCAATATGTAAGTATTTTTAACAAGAAATGAATAGGCAGAATATTTATGGCAAGAATCCAGTGAATTAAAATTAATCCGGTTTGCTTTTTTTAATAAGTAACAACAAAAGCCATTTTGATTTTCACAACACTCTTTTTTAAGAAAGTCCAATACGTGTTACTGTTTGCCCTCGATATCAAAGTTTGTTAATCTGCAGCTAAATCCATGTATTGGGGACATCATAGTTTGCGTTCTATTCTCAATCAGTCTTTCAATATTGAGTCCCTGAGTTGAGCCAATGGAAGTTCAATTTAACGGAAATGTGTGAATGTGTAAGGCAAAGTGCAGAAAGATTAATCAGCATTATTAATGCTGATCAACTTGATCAACTTTCTGAAATTGAAAAACGAATATGCAGGGTGTTTAAAACACTGATCAGAATTGTAACATTTGAATCTTTCAATTAGAAAATTATTTCGAATCGTAAAAAAGTGTGTCTTAAAAACTTGAAGTATTTGCATAAAAATACGAAATCTGGTTTTTTATGTGGCCTCTTAGGGTAAAATGTACAATTACTTGAAAAATGTTAATTAAATTGTTATGTAATAAATACCTAGTTTGACATATGTGCCTATAAAATACTACCGTGGGGGAATAAACGAAATTTCTGGCTTACAGCAAAAATCCACCACCGTACCAAACAATCTTCGAAATAATTCAGGAATCATCCGCAAAATAATGTTTTAGAGTATGTTGTGTACTTGTTTCTCCTGTCCTGTAAAGCGTTGTTTAATTGACAGACGGTCTCCAAAATATGTACCATGAATATCATCACGAGTTCTTTCCTTAATCCATGTATTTTTACAGACTACAGATTTTATTTCAAATTTTAAACTAATCGAACTTTCTTCGCTAACGGGGCTATATAAAATGTTTTTTTGCATTTTTATTCTAGTATGTCCTGCAGTTTTTGAAACCGTTTGAATAATATTCTTCTTATGATCCAAAAGAAATTTCTGATTTAAAATTTGTGTTTAACCCTAACGGTTCAAAAGTTATAAACATGATCAGTATTTTTAAAACACCTTGTTTATAATAAAAATTCTTGTTTATATTTCCTTCAGGGAACATACATAAAAGTGTTCATTTTACAATTATCTAACACTTCGATTTTATACTTGATCAGTTTTGTGGAATGTCTAAAAATAGAACAGAATCAAACTAGACAGGCGAAAAGATAAAATAATATAAAATAAAATTTGGCATTCTTTAACCAACAGCTCCTCCCACTTCATTCGAATAAAATTAGAAAAATAAATTCTTCGCTCTAACGCGATTTAAATAACACTTACTTGAATTGATTTCGAATATTTTTTGAAAAAAAAAGTTCTTAATGAAAGAGGAATCTTTTGAGGAGAAAGCGAAATGAGCGGAAAGTGAAGACGAGTACAGCCACATTCAGAAACAGTGAACTGCTAATGATACGTAAAGAATGATTGAAAGTAGTGGAAAAAAGCGTTTCGCATTCATTCTTATTGTTGTAGATTTATTCTTGGCCCTCCTATTTAGTTTATAACACGTTTCATTTGCGGTTGATTCCAGTATGCTTGTGTTTTTACCCCCATTGTAATGTCAATCGGCCGCATTTTATGGGTTTCTCTGTGATGGAGCATAAGCAATTTTCTTTGTTGATCCTGTAATCAAACCGTATATTTGGAAGTTATTTTTGTTTAGATTGTGTAATTTGTTTTCGGTTTCTTTTTTACAAAGTTTTGCTTCCACTAAGGATAGCTTTATTTGTAAATATAAATTTGGTTGATTCTAGTGCGTTTGTATTTATATTATCATTGTATTATCAATCGGTTGCAATTTATTGATTTCTCTGTGCTGGAGGATAAGCAATTTTCGTGGTTTATCCTGTAATCGAACCGAATATTTGGAAAAGTTATTATTGTTTAGATTGTGAAATTTGTTTTTGGTTTCTTTTTTTACAAAGTTTTGCTTCCACAGGGGTAGATTTATTTGTAGATGTACATTTAAGAGATTATTTTTGTAATGCAAATAATTTCAAATGCCAATTTCTAAGAATTATTGTTAGAGTGTCATGTTCTTATATTTCTTACAATACATAACAAATGTAAAGTATTGTGATGGTGAAAGCCCCAGGCCGTCCGGCTCGTCCAGAGGACTTGGAGCAGCAAAATGGACGACCGGGAAGGAAGTATTGTGATGGTGTAAAAATTTAGACCTCCAGATTTTTAAGGATTTAAACGTTTTGGGTACCTCTGAATTAGAATCAATGTCTGCGTGCCTGTCTATCTGTGTGCGTCCGTCTATGGAGACGATACTTCTCGAAAAAATTGAAATGATAAAATGAAATTTGGTATAGTTATTTCAATCAGTATACATCCCGACCACACAGTTAGTTACCGTAAGCCTTAGGGTTGGTCGTGTGGTCTGGGTCTTCCAATTAGTATACATCGGGGCGCGACAGCCCAATGATTAGCGCGCGGGAATTGCACTCAGTAGGCCTGGGTTCGATTCCCGCCACTGCCAAAACTGCCGCCGTGTTCACGCGGAGTACGATCACGTTAACCATATGGATCCGTAAGTCCTTCCGAGAGGTTGGTGGTAGGGGAAGGGGGTACGGTCCCTGTGGATGCCTCCCCCACTGGGCTCCGGTCTAAATTACGTGGCACTTCCCGTCTTTCCAAACAGATATCTTACACCTTTCTGGTAGGTCGGACGGTCTGGGTCGAAGAAGAAGAAGAATCAGTAAACGTCAGAGATGGTCAAAATACGGAAAAGCCAAATTTTTGGAACTTTTTTCAAAAATCAAAAGAAACAATTAAACTTTTAATATTTTAAAATTTGCTGAAAATAATAGTTTTTTTATACGTAATATTTCATTTCGAGGCGAATACCATATGCAGAACGATAATATGTGTCATTCTCAAGATATTGCATGTTTTTGGTAAAAAAAATTAAAAAATAAATATGGAAAAGTATATATGTTCATTATTAACAGATAGGTAAGTGATTTATAATTATTTTTAACTAGAAATAATTAGGCAGAATTATTTTGAATTTTTGACAAGTCGTTCTCTAGATATTACAAGTTTTACTTTTTACGAAGGGAGCGTTAAATCTTGAACATTCAAGCTGATTAAATGAAATTTGGGTTGCATATATTATACCAATATTTGTCGAATCAAGTATATTTTTGTCGTTCAATCAATCAATTTTTACTCGCTTTTAAAAATAGAACAGACGCAGACAAAACGAGCGGGAAAATAAGCTACAATCAAATTTACATGCTTAAGCCCTTGATTAACTTTTATGTTCTCCGGTTAAAATTTTAAAAAATCCTCTCTGTAACACGATTTAAATAGCACTTACATAATTTTTTTTCTTTCTGAATGAAATTGAATTATGGAATCTTAATGGGGAATATTTGACAAATAAGATAAATAAAAAGAAATTGGGAGAAAAGCGAAATTACATTCAGAAGCAGTGAACCGTTAATGATTGACGAAATGATTAAAAGTAGTGGGTAAAAGACGGTTCGTTTTCATGCGCATTATTGTAGCTTTATCATTGACCCCTTTTTGTGTGGCATATAAAGCGTTTCATTTACGGTTGGATACAGTGCTTTTGAGTTTTCATTCCCTTTGAATCATCAATTGCGTGTATTTTATTGGTCGCAGCAACAAAGCTTAAGTAATTTTTTTGTTTACCCGGTAATTGAGCTGTATAGTTAATAAAGTTAATTTTGTTTCGATGGTGTAGATATATATTTGAACCTTTTTTTCTTGTTTAAAATCAGCATTTGAAATTATTTGAATCAAGTATTGATTGAACCCGTCTTTACATAAAGGGGAGTGTTACATTGTTATGTCTAACAAAATTTAACATTGAATGGTGTAGAAGGAGATCACCATGTATGGAGATGGTCCCTGTGTATTTTAGGCAATGTATACAAGTTTCTCCGGTCAGCCACCTGCAGCGGAATTGGCCTAGAACCTCTTTCGCTCCGTGAGCGGATGAGCTAAAATCACAGAGGGCGCCGAAATGCAGGCCAGCAATAAAATTGACCTCTTGACCGCTACCGGGTACACGTGCGCCTTCAGATCGTGGGAAGCTGGGTCAGCTGAGTCATTAATTTCAGGGCCTCTCGTCAGATCTCCATGATTGCATTATCCAATAAGACATAGGTGTAACCCTATGCTGACCAATTGTATGGAGGGGGCTACACTGTAAAGCCAATTACAAAAAGGGACGTAAAAGTGTAGGAGGCGACAATTTTGGGATGTTCTAGAGAGAGAGTTAGAAGTTGGTAAAAATATCGACACTTGATTTCCGAATTTTGGAGTGTGAACAAGTCCGAAATAACTGCGGAGATATCGAGAACCCAGGGCCCCCGCCCGGTCATCGGATCCTCCGTGAAAGACCCGAGGTAGGCCTATGCGTGATACTTACTACATCTTGGTATCGAACTCTCTCTGTCGATCACTTAGGAGTCAGAGAAGTATTTTGAGCAATGAGCAAAGACTCATATTTAAGCAGATAATTTTAATTACATTTTCGGGAGAAATATAGTTAAGTGTTTAATGATGTATATTTATGTGAGAGTTAATTGTATAATGGGAATTAGTATTGCTTTACTGAGAGTACATATGAAAGTTCATATTGTTTTAAGGAAAGTAATTACGCGAGTTGATATTGTGTATTTTAGTTGAAGTTAGATTGGTTTTTTATTATTAATTTAATCATTGTAAATAAATTTATTATTATTTTTATATTTAACTTGGTGCCTCATTGTCCTCTCATTTAGAGTTATTTTATATGTGGAATTACACGATACGACCAGTCCCCCACTGGGTTCCGGTCTAAATTGGGTGGCACTTCCCGGCCGTCCAAGCAGTTACCTTACACCTTTCTGGTAGGTCGGATGGTCTGGGTTTCAACAACAACAACGATACGACCAGTGTCGAGCTTAAGTAAAATGAGTGTTAGTAATGATTTATGCGTCCTGACCATACGTGTGGCAAAGATCTACGCAACGGGGAGTATTGTGATAGGGTAAAAAAAAAGACTCCATATTTTTGAGGATCTATACGTTTTGAGTATTCCTGAATCCAAAACAACCATTTTGTATTTGATGTCTGTGTGCCAGCCTATCTGTGAAAGTGACTGTCTATGAAGGCAATACATGTCGTACAGATTGAGATAATAAAATGGAATTTAGCATTATTATTTAAATATGAAAATGATTTTCAGGAGGGTCGAAACAGAAAATGATCACGAGTTTATGGATTATCTTTTTGAAAAGTTTATTTATATATTGAAATTTTTACAAAAATTAGCGAATTTTTACATAATCTTTCGTTTAGAAGTGATTTGCACTTCTAAATTCTTTTTTTTTTTTTAAATTGCAGAACTACAATATGTATCCTTTTCAAGATATTGCATGTTTTTGCTCAAAAAATAAAAAAAATAAATTTATCTACTATTATCAAACACGTAAGCGATTTGCAAGTACGTTTAACTTTTAACCGGAAAAAAATAGGCAGAATTGTTTTATTATAAAGAGCCGCTCTTTAGATATTAGAAATTTTAATTTTCCACAAAGAGCTTTAAATCTTAAAATAATTAAGGTATTTAAAAGAAATGTGTTTTGCATATTTTAGATTATATCTTTTTTTTAATTCCTATACATAGGATAATATTACACTGAAAATGAAAAAAGAAAAAAATATATTTTCAATCTTAGACCGACGGGTTCCTTTTTACTTTATCCGAATAAAATTAAAAAACTCTTCGCTCTAACGCGATTTAAATAGCACATGCTTGAATAGACTTCGAACATTTTTCGGCAAAAAAAAAAAACCAAAAAAAAAAAAAAACCTTTATGGAAGAGTTATCTTTTGAGGAGAAGAGAGAGCAATCCCATTCAGAAACAGTGAACTGCTAATGATTCATGGAATGATTGAAAGTAGTGGAAAAAAGCGGTTCGCTTTCCCTCTCATTATCGTAGCTTTACTATTGACCCCTTTTCGTTGGGTTTATAAAGCGTTTTATTTGCGGTCGATTTCAGTATGTTTAGGATTTTACTCCCTTTGAATCGTCAATTGCATGCAATTTATTGGTTTCTTTGTAGCGAAGCATAAGCAATTTTTTTTATTTACTCTGTAATCGGATCGCTTATTATCTTAGAAAAAGTTAATAGACTTTTTTTTCTTTTTTTCCCCCCAAAATTTTGCATTCGTGAGTGTAGTTTCTTTAATTTTAAATTTTTTTTCTTTTAATTCTGGTAGATATAAATTTAAAAGTTATTTTCATGACGTAAATAATTTTATAATATTGGTTTGTAAGAATTATTGTGAGGATTCGGCACTTTTACTTTCCCTACATTGCATGGTAGAATATAGGGAATGTATTGGGATCATATTTAAAAGCGCAACGGATCTGCATCATTCCAGCTCTCTGCTGTCTCACTCTAGCTCACCTATTTCATCAAGCAAAAGAAATGAAACAGAATGAAACAGAATATTTGGTAGAATTGATCTAAGGTTTAAGAAATAACTGAGGGAAATTGAATAATCAAAGTTCATGATCATTTAAATAGTTCTTGCACTGGTTTAGTCCATTTGGTGGATAGCTTTTGACCAGCTCGTGCTAATGAAGGAAACCTATGACGTGTTTTCAATACAATCGTATGCTTACATTTTTTTTGTGTGATATTTTATGTTGTGATCTAGTTATTGTTACGAGAATAATTCAAAACTCTGTAAAAATTTTAATGGGAGATCAGGAACAGTAAAACAAAAGCTTATTCGTTAATAAATGTATGTATGGAGACTTCACCCTTTGGTACAAGGAAACACTGATATCGCCTATTTTTCGCCATCATTTGCCGCAACGCGGTTTTCATAATTCTTCTTCTTCGACCCAGAGCTTCCGACCTAAACGAAAGTGTAAGGCATTTGTTTGGACGCCTGGGAAGTGCCACTCAATGTAGATCGGAACCCAGTGGGGGTGACATCCACGGGAAATTTTTCTTCTTCCCCTATCACCAACCTCTCGGAAGGACAAGGGTCCCACGAATTTAATGTTTCCGTTTTTGCGTGAACACGGAGACAGTTTGGGAAGAACCGGGAATAAAACTTGGGTCGTAAAGAAAGCCCAATGGGAGTGGCAACTACAGGGGCTGCACCATCCTTTCCTCTAACCTATCACACCTTGGATGAATATTTGGACCTAGAGATTTATCGTATTCATATTTCGCGTAGACACGGGTATAGTTATGGGCGTTGTTGAGGATCAAACATAGGACTACCTTGTACGACCTTTCCACCAATGCGCGATCTTGAACTTCACAGCGGTCTCACAAGCGCGATCTTGAACAAGATTTATGTTACCTATTTCAGCATTCGTGAAGTTCTTTATTGTAAATGTACGAAATCCGCGTTATGAATGACTATTTAGAAAACTAGCCAATTATCGCGCCGCTCAACAGTGCCTTCTAACACTAAAGGAATTGCAGATGTACATTCATTATATTTGTTTTAGTGTTCATCTCTCCTATTAAAGTTTGTACAAAAAGTTTCTAATTACTATGTGTTAAATTGAAAGTTTGTTTTCAGTCTGTTCCGTTTACAAATCCACAATTTTTGACGATTTTTTTAAATTTTTGTCTTGCTATTCTCCACAGCACTGAATATGGTTGGCGCAGCATATCCTTTTTGGATTTTGTGCCACAAAACCCCAATCAACCAACCAACCAACCAAATAAGTCTACAGCACTGCGGGTAACCTCGCACATGTATAGTGTTTTTAGGCTCAAATATTGTCGAGATATGGATAAAAATACAATCCCATAGAAATAGCATAGTGCAGACGATGTTTTTTTTCTGAAACTTTATCTGAAGAAAATATGCTTTTCAGCAACATACGGCAGACGATTTTCATTCAATCTATCCAATTTAAGTAATAAAAAAATTGATATAGAAATAAAGTGATAAATGGACGGTTTTATATTCTTGATTGCATTATATCAGATACTATTTTAGAATATAATATTCTGGGAATGACTGATATTTTCAATTTCTTGAATCAACTGTTTTTATCTAGGCAAATATATTTCAAATTTATATATTTTCTATTGTGTTTAACCAGTTGCTGCAACAGGATAAAAATGGCATGGGTATACTTTTTGCTACAATTTTATCGTTTTAATTTTGGCGCACGTTTACCAAATTTCCAGTTTTTGTAAATGGGTTTACAAATCTGACCTGATGATTTATTCTTCCTATTTGTCTGTGCAGATAATATTATTCGCGAGAACAGGGATTTGTATTAATCTTTGAGGAGAATTAAATTAGATATTATCATTTGGAATACCACTTAAATTAGTGCATTTTAAATCAGGACACTGCCGGGCATATATGCTAGTAGATGATATTTTAAAATTTTTATTAAAAAAAAATTAAGTTGATACTTAAGTTCCTTAGAACTTTAACTTCTAGCGATAGCCATGACACGATCACGAGTTTTTTTTTTTAATTTTATTATCAAAGTATTTAATTTGCAGCCAAACTTTAATGACTCGCTTTTTAACTTCATTTAATTTATCAAAAGAGGTTCCTTTATTACCTTTCCTAGGCGCTTAATGGGATAGTGCAGGGTTTGGCATTATCCTAAATTAATTAAACTTTTTATCAATCAGAACGCTTTTCTTATTTTTGTCTTAATTTCTATAGCTCACTGGACATTTTTTTATACTTAGCTGGGATTATCGGCATATTGATCGCTATCGTAAACAGAATTTTATACGTAATTGGAAGTTTTATTGAAAGCTGTTTAACTAGAGTTAATTAAATCGATTGAACTTTTTAGAGAATAATTGTACTTAACGCGTTTGATTTCTTCTTTTACCCTTTAAGGTCAATTTTTGTTTCAATTGTAAACAATTCAGATGGGACAAAGTGGTACATGGCTTCTGACAAGCACACATTTATTTTTTCTTTCTTTACACAGGGTTCCTAGGTTTAATTCCTTCCTAGTCCTTACTTTCTAGTTCCTAGTCCTTCAGGATTAGTGCACCTCTGGCGAAGAATTTAAAAAGATCAGGTAGCGAATTCTGCAGCAATAGGATACACTAACAATCACTAAATTTACTTGTCTTCTTTCCATCTTCTTGGATGATCATGATCGATCATGATCTTTTGTTGGCTTTTCAAGACCTTTTTTCTTTTCTTTTTCGACACCACGCAGTTATTCGCAGTTTTCAACACCACGCAGAATAGTTTTCACTCCTACTACTTCTTGCAGTGTTTGGTTGGCTAGAGTGCATAGTACGTTCCGCCCCTGGACCTATAAGTTTCCCTGTCAGTCGTCACGTGACACTTTAGTTGCATCATTTTTAGATGGAGGCTTACGATTGGTGTTCATACATTTGTATACGTATCTATTGTTTATCTACATTCTCAAGTATCTGGGTTTTTGTTCCAGCTATTCGTGTTTTGCAACGCAAGAAACGCAAAAGAAACGCAAATTGCATTGAAAGGGGAAATTCGGGGCATGTCAAATATCTATGCGTTTTAATTTGTGAAATTAAACTCAATTTAATGATTTATTACATAAATAAAGAGAAAATGAATTTCAGTCTGTAGGGAAAGTCATGTGCTGCCCACATCAGATTTTTTCCCGTTCTTCTGTCAACTATGTACTTTTAGATTAAGGAAATGAAATCGCGCCTAAATGGCTGTAAAAATTCGTTAACGTCTTAAAATTCGCTAAAGCTGATCGGTAAACTACACAAATAGCAAATTTTCTTATTATACATATTCACAAAGCGAAAGCAAAACAGGTGCAGCAGTTTAACAACCTGCATTGAAAATAGAATAAATGTAGTTCATAGTCTTCTCGAAATGATTATTGATGAAGTCAAAAGAGACACATTGATTTTTTTTTCTCTGTAATTGCTTACCAATTTTATTTTGTAGAATCGCATATTCTTTTTAATTGCAGTTTAGTTTCTTTATATCTGATTTCGAATTTTCTAACGCTATCTTCTGGATCAATAAGACAAAAAAAAAACAGTTTAATGTGTGTCTCTTGGACACTGCTGCCAACTTTTAAGCGCTCTCCAATAATTGCGAGCGAGATATTTTAGGATTTATCGACGAACAGATTTTGCTGGACAAACAATTCGTAAAAGTACTATAGAAAATCTTTAAAGTAACTGGTTCTATTGTGCTCTGATTTCTGTATTGGTATCAGGTTTTGTATTTCCTTTGTTACAGACGAAGTAATTGAAAAAGAAACGTTTTTCACAATCTATAAGATTAGAAAAAAATGTAAATATAAATTTACAGGAAAAATTTTAAAACAGTGTTAAATCCCTAAGTTTTACAAACAACAACCCCCCCCCCCTAAAATTCTTTTAATTTAGGGATTTATTTTATCTGAAAAATGTGCTGTAAGTCATTGTACTTGTTACTTTGAAATTTAACTAATACTAGGAAATTGAAGAAAAATATTATATCAATGAAGAAAGGAAAAAAAGAATGGAATTTAAATATTTGTGTTTTTTAAAACAAACATTTTTTATTGGCTTTGTTTTTTTTAGGATTTTTCCGAATCAAACTATTTTTACATTAGTTGTTTTAGAAATTTTTTTGTCTACTTCGCACTGAGTTATCTTGAATAAAAGTTGTCTGTTTATTTTTCGGCGTATAGCTGAAAATCTAAGCAACTCACAGCTAAAGAATTCAACCAGGTCAGGTCCCAAGAGATACCTTGGAGCGATTTTTTAAACTTTGCATATTTTTAGGTATTTTATGTGAAAGGGCAATTTTGAGCGATTTTCACTGAAATCGGTTCTTTAGCGATCGAAAATATTATTATAGCTTATCCATCTTAACAACATCGACAAGATCAAAGGACCGACGCGAATTTTGAAGCGAATACGTTGAACAGGTCCTTTTTATTTATTTATTTATTTTTAAATATATCTATATATCAAAATTTTAGGAATTTAATTTTTATTTCATCACATCGGAGAATTGCAGATTAATACAATAAAAAAAATAATTATTTTATTTTTAAGTTTTCTATGAATTTTTAATTAGGTCTTTAAAAGTTGCGATATATTTTTCGACCTTGGAGCGGGAAAATAATTTTCCCCTCATGACGTTCCAAAGGAATACGTGTTCGTTGCTATGGGGAACAGTGACGAATTTATAGAGTCGCTGTTAAACGCATTGTACAACTTGCATGGTTGCAGTTGTAAAAACCAGAGCTCGGTCATGATTTTTGTTTAAAACGGGCGTTTCGTAAATTTGGTGGTGTTATTTGTATTGTATTATGTATGCACTGTTACGCTTATTTTTGAGTCGAGTGAGACTGGGTATTCTCTCATATTGGGAAATGAGCATTTGTTACGAGATGCTATATTAAGTTCATTAACAGATTAGTGTGAATTTTACTAGGGATATATTATTAAAGTAATAGTTGCATTTTAATATGAAATTGATTATTAAATATAAAACCAATTATTAATTATATAACGATAGACGATCAAATCTACCAAGTACATTACATTCATTTTCAAAAAAATTGAAATACAAATCATTGCAAATAAATAATTTATTTCAAATGTAAATATATCCCATCGATCATTTATATTCAGCTATTTCATTCAAATACAAAATTGTTTAAATTTACTAGTTTTCTTAAATACAGAATATGCAAACACTAAATCTTAAGCCAGTCATATGAAGGTGTGTAAAGTAAAGTTATGTAAAAACAACCTTCCCATTCATTTATATCTAATTCTTGTGTTCATATAAAACCGAATATACGAGTACAATGCATCTATCCCGATACATATGTACTAATTACTATATAATCCCATAAAAACGTAATTACTATATAACCCCTAACAAAACACAATTATTTTACGACCTCAGGCCTCAGTTTAAACTCTATACAACCCTATCAACATAATTTACCTGTTTTATGAACATCGAAACCACATGTATCGTAAAACTTAATTAATATTTACCCCAAAGTTATAAATATTTCCGAAGAAATTAAGGTTGCTTTCCATAGTTCAATTTATTCCATTTCGTTAAATTTAGTGAAATTTAATTAAAATCGCTGTTGGCGATATTTTACCAAATTTCTTCTAAAATTTCTCAATATTTTTGCCATGTGTAACAGACAGGCGGATATATATTGGCTTTTCTTATTTACATACATTCAACAAATTTATTAAAATATGAAATTGCACAATGAAATCTACATGTTTGGTAGTTTTATTCATATAAACTTATTTACCTTTTCTATTACTTTTTTAATTTGGCAGCAATATTGTGGATACTGTTTAAATTGCCAAATCAATAAGACAAACTATATGACAAATGAGAAAAATGTTACCTTCATAAGTATATTTTATAAAAAAGTGGAATTAAAAGCTTATCTATGTGATATCATGAACTTAATTATAAATTGGAGATATAATGTTTTAATCATAACTTTATGCGCTTCTTTGTAAACTTTTGCACTTTCAACGTTCTTTGTAAAAACTATCGATTAAGCCAAGTAATTATGATCTTAGATTAGCAGCAGATAATGTTTCAGCTAGAATAAACTAAACTGAATTAAATACAAGAAACAAATGAGACAAAGAACAACGAGTTGTCGGCCAGATAAACAAACAACTATTCTGACAATTGCTTAAAAGAAGTATCATTAGAAAGGAACACATTACATAATGAATTTTATCTGTGCCAGGTTGTGTTATCTGTAGAGACAATGTTGGCTTTCGTAAGGCACATGTTACAGATTTCCAGTTTTTTCTTGCTATTGATTCTTTCTTTTAGTTTCTTTCAAAACACAGATGAACTATTTTTTAATTATAGTGAAGCAGAAATTATACTTTTTTAAATCATAATTTAAAGAAATTATACTTAATACGGAAATTATACTTAATTTAAAGAAATTATACTTAATATATTAGGTATAATTTCTTATTAATATATTAAGTATATATTAAGTATATAACAGAAATTATATACTTAATTTAAATTATACTGATGCACAGCTCAAACTTCTGCTAAAGCATACAATTCAATGAACTTCGTTAAAAGCAACATATAATAAAAAGTTTAAAAGTATCGACTGGATTTGAACGCAACAACAACCTTTTTTTTGTAATCAGACGTTCACTTTCCTCTTTTGTATCTTACTGTTCATTCATTGTGTCAACTCTGGTACCTGCCTCCTAGGTTTTTTACCCCATTTTCTTCCATCGCCGTTGGCAACACCTTTTTCCTGATGCTTCTGTCATATTTACTGTTCCCACATCAGTGCCGTCTGTCTTTCTCTAACGAATAAAGGTTGCGCATTTTGTGTGTCCTGACGAAACAGACTGCTTTTTCTTTCGAAACCGGTCGATACTTTTAAATATTTTATTACATGCTGCTTTTTACGAAACTATTTTATTTCTTTGAATTATATTTCAAATGCATTAACAAACATAGGTGGATCATTTCCGCTCTTGCTGGAATGTATCACCACTGAATAGACATTGCTGTACTGGTGTTATTTGTATACTCTTTATGAAGCATGAAGCAGTATCCCCCCAATATTTCAACCTTTAAATACATTTCGTGATTCTTGCGCAGATCTGTTTTGTGCAAACAGTTTCGAGCTATTCATCACACGCGCATTAAAGCCACTTAACCTGATCCCAGGATGTCCCAGGATGATGTGTATTTATATATCTTCCCAAATTCTTGTCAACACCATGCGTGTTTATTGTTTTACCTGAGTTACTAAAAGAGGAGGTTTTGCACAAAACTGTTTATTCGATACACCCATAAAGTCATTCAAAAGTCAATAAATTCCAATTTATCGTACCTTGCTCGATTGATCAGTGTATACCACGTTTCTTCATAGGTACCAACAGTAAGCGAAAATCACTTTATTAATCTAGCAACATATCCTTTTAACGCCAATTGTAAGTGCACTGCAGTTTTTGCAAATCATTTAAATTTTGATTCCCGTTGATAGAAGATATATGGACATTTCTTTAAAGTTAAACTAATTTAAAATATCTTAATAAAACTGAGATAATTAAAATTTTGCAAATTTAACTTTACTTTGAATTTGAAGTTACAGTTTCTTCAGACAGTATAATCTGGAACAAAAGTTATAAGTGTTGGATTATCAAAAGTTATAAGTGATTCACAAGCAAATATTCGCATATTAAACTTTAATATCCATAGAAGCCCAGTTTGAATTCAGAGTACGGAAAGAAAACTCTGTGTTTGCTTTGACAAAATTATTTCTTTGCTGCATTCTTCGTACAATAAAAAGAAATTTCAGCTTTCTACCGGACTGATCAAAGTGTTTAGTGTGCAAGTATATTTAAGATCTCGGAAAGGTCGAGTGGTGATGACCAAATAGGAATGGCTTAATGATCTGGATATCGATTTTCTAACATGGACTCGAAAAGTAACTAATTTAATTTCTTATCCAATGGGGAAATTATGATCCTCAAATCCGCCTCATCATGTCACTCTTGGTGTGTATAAAGAGACAGTTGAGCACCAAAATCTTCCAATCCAATCCAATTCTAATACTATAGGCATCCAAAAGAAAGCTTACTTATTAAATTCTGTATTTAACAAGACATACATTCATTTCTATAGGGTCATTGGATCTCCCCTCCCCCCTATAAAAAAACTGGATTTTTGCTTTTTGCAATTTTAAATACTTTAAATTTTTTATATTGTGGTATATGCAGTCATACGTCAATATCCATAAGATGGCCTTAGGTTCCAGGTAATGATTCTATATTCAATTTTTGGATAGAAACAATTTTCTATTACCTTGAAAGCGTTGGCTGCAATTAACAGTAGAGAATGAAAACCATGCAAGTCCATTTCAGGGGGGTTTACTTTTCAATATTAACTCTTATTATCAATATTAACTTTAATTTTGTTCGAGAACGATGTAGATCTGTTTGGAATATATTGAAATATGTAAGGGAAAGTTACCTCAGACAACAGTAACGACAGACAACTAACTCAAGATTCCAGATTAAAAAACACAAATATGTGATCAAATTTGCTATATAACGCCAAGTGACATTTGGTTCTACAATCAGCTTGAACAAAAAGTGGAAAACTATGGCCGGTCAGACCTCAGAAACTGATGACGAGTAACCATTAAACTTTGTTCTTTAATAAAGCTATTTATGCTATTGTCAAATCAATTACGATTGAGACGAATAATTTGACTGTTTTTATTTAATCTACTGTAATTTGCACTTTAATAAAAATGCATTTTCCTCGAATACAGTATTTTTCAATATTCCACAGCAGTATTCCAAGGATAGTTTGGTGCAAACGTTCTAAATTATTGGAAAAAGACGTACAAAATTTCGAATGCATAATTTGGACAACAATGAATTTTTTCTAGATTTAGGGTTCCACCATCTAATTAAATGCCAAAAGGGTTTCACGACCAAAAATGTTTGGCAAACACTTCTCTGATATATAAGTATTTATTCACTTCGGTGCATTAGCCAGGTAAATCCATTCCAGTTTTTTGTTCTTCATGGAACTAAAATAAACAAAAGTCAATATTTTTTTTTACCTTCAAGCAATAGGTAACTTGAATATATTTTTTAATAATTCTGATAATTGAAATTAAGCATGATACAAGAATTTTATATTCATATCTTTCGCTTGCCTGGGAACTTAATATTTTGAACTTACATGGTTCTTACACCCACCTCTTAAATTGTTGGATTAGCAAACAATTAGAAAATTTGTCTATCCGACAAATTGATGACGTGTTGTAGCATTATGAATTCACTTGGTTCAATAATATAAGAAAGCTTTATATGGTACCCATTTTTAAGACATTTCTTACTATTTTGAGTGTTGAATCTCCTAACAAGCTTCGTAAAATAATATCCACAAAACTGCAATTTTGTTATCGAGCATTACTAACATGATGTTTTAGTTCGCGCAAATGAAACTGAATTAAACAGAAGATACAAATGAGATCATGCAGAGAGATTCGTCCGTTTAGTAAACAAGGAAAAAAAACTGTTCTGGAAATCGCTTAAAAGAAGTGTCATTAGAGTAGGAAACATCACGGAATGAATTTTATCTGTACTAGGATGTGTTATCTGTCCGGGACAGTGTTAGCAATTAGGGATTTTTTGTAATGCAGATATGCTAGATAGTTTCTTTTACTATCGTCGTTTAGTTGCTAAACACTCATGGAATAAATATTTCTTGGCGTCTGTGTTTGTACATTCTACTGCATACGTAGATTATCAATTATTTTATAACTTCAAAAAATAATTAAAATATTCTTGGGTGTACTTTTACTAATTTCATGCGTTTTGATAATGGATTAATAATGCGCTTTAGGTTAATTATAATTTTGTCTCGTCTGATTTAAGTAAAATATTATGATGTGGGCAGCACATGACTTTTCTACAGCTTAAGTTTATATTCCATTCCATTTTTATTTTCTTCGCGTTGCACAAGATGAAAGTTTGATGATTGTGACTTGTACTACTTTTCTTGATAGATATCTCATTAAAAGTAGATGAAGTGTTTTTTTTTTATTTCAGCCGATGTAGCCAAAGAAAAGTATGACGATCATAATTTAATGACAAATCGAGTTTTCACCGAAAACACACTGGTGGGTGATGTGTTATATATCAGAAATAAATTTGCAGGTTCGTTGTTGGAGGGGTTGGTACTTCGTAGTCTTGAAAACCACTGTACCAATTTGTACCTAATTTGGGTGTCAAGTTTCATATATTACGTAGATATGAACGCAGAATTTTTTTCAAAAAATATACGTAGTTTAGCTACAAAACGTGGCTCTTTCTACTCACAAAACCACAGAAACAATTTGTACTAAATTTGTTTGTATATTGTATAGATGAAGAGAAATTGGGGAAAATGTTTATAGTTTGGCTCTAAAACAATATTTTAGTATTTTCATTAAAACATGGGTAATACTCTTCAAATTTGTGTTTGTGCGTTATGTTTCTTATAGTCATCATTTTTCTGAATCTAGTGGCACCCATTAAATTATACTGCGAAAAAATTTTCAGTAGATATCATGTTAAAACAATGAAGACTAAAACTATTTACAGACACATGTCTAGCAAGGATCAAAATTTGCATATTTATACCTTTGTTCATTACTTATTACTTTCCATACAATGCATGATAATGAATAGTGTGTGGCAGCAGCCGACTCTGATCCTGCCAAAGACATCGATCGATGATGCTAGGATACCCGAAGTTCGGAGTGGAAGATAGCTTTTGCTCTAACCTTATAATATCGGTCTTGTAAGCACCGCTTCCCTGGTTCGGGCTTGGCACAGTTCATTCCTACAAGTGTATTGGAATCGTGTCGAAAATCGGAACTCGAGTTTTCGACAGATCTACACGTTTCGAGACCTCTAGAACACGAAAATACTAATTTTAATCTGACTTCAGTCTGTGCGTCTGTCTATCTGTTTGTGTGGCTATGCAATATATGTATACACTGTAGCTCATAAGCTATTCCACAAAATTTCACGAAATTTGGTGAGAACGTCACGTGTGGATTACTCTGGTGTTGATTCGATTTTGGTACGATTCTGAAAAAAATCCTGCTTTCTTTGTCAAAATATATTTTGTAAAAATCTAAAATAAAAGACTACACATGCTGAAATTTATCAGATAAATGCTTGTTTTATACTTACTATTTGACGACTAAAATAATAATATTAACCCCATTACTCAGTGACTGGCCGTTCTTGAAATATTTCAGATTTTTCGTATTTTTGCAACGTCGTCTTTCAAAATGCCCAATGAAATTGAAAATTGAATTAAAACTGCGAATTCAGCTTTATTTCAAATAATTCTCCGGGCAATTTTGTGCAATGAAATTCAATTTAATGAATAATGAAAGAAAACAAAAAGAAAGAGAAAATGAATTTGAATGTGTAGCGAAATCCATGTGCTGGCCACATCAGATTTTTTTTAAATTTTAAATTGATGCGTCTATATGGTTCAAAGGTCAAATGCCTACTAGCTAGGCTTAAAAAGTCTGGGTATTGAACCGATCCTCTAGTTTTATTCATTAAATTAAGTTTTTTCACACAAAATATTTGTTTCTTCAAGAATTATATTTTTCTTTAGTTTTTATATTCCTTTTGTTTTATCTCATAAAGGAATTTCTTTTTTATATAGAGTTGTTACAATATCAGCATAATGCAAAGAGTGAAATTATATGTTGACATTTTCGTGAGGTTTAAAAATCTCGGCCTCAAACAAGAAGAATTTAAGGTTCCCAATGAAGATCCGTTAGATCAATTAGTTGAAGATTTTCCTTAAGAATTAATGGAGAATTTAAAATCCTCAACTGGGCATATTTTCATACAATTTTTAAAAAACGCGTCATTACAGCAAATTTAGTAAAAAGTAAAGAAAGTATTTCCTTGGGGATAAAAAATTCATATAAACATCAGGAGCAGTTTGAATATCCCAATGAAATAGCAATTTAAAATAAATTTGCATATTCAAATTTATCTTCCGGATGTGCTAATGAGTAGTAAGAGCTTAGCAACGCAAAGAGAAAATTACTGCTAAAAATAGTTTGTTTTGCATGTAACAGAGTTTTTAATGATTACCACAAATAACCATTAAAATAAAGGAAATATTTTTTTTCAAATGGAATTTTTTTAGTTTCTTTTCTAAACTCTTTCAGTGATAATTTTTTGGAGGTTTGTATACTTAACTTCAATAATTCACAATGTATATTTATCCTAACTTCTTTATGTCGGTGCTTCTTGAAGATTTTTGTATTACTGTTCACTCTATAAAAAAATCTCATGTGGACAGAACATGGCTTTCCATACATTATAGAGCACATACTTCTTTCTCAGCGAAATAACGATGTTATAACATCCACGGTAAAATGTTCTTACTTTCCCTACCATACATGGTATTGTATAGAGAAAGTATTGGAATGGTGTCGAAATTCATAGCTAGAGTTTTCGACGGATCTACACGTTTCGAGCACACTAGAATATGACAAAACCATGTTTAGAGTTACTTGTGTCTATTGTGTCTGTCTGTACAATGTATGTATCCCCTCTAACTTAAGAACTTATTGATAAACTTTTATAAAATTTGGTAGGTAAGCCACTTGTGGATTACTCTGGTGCTGATTATTATTTTGGTACTATTCGAAGAAAGATAACCTGTCTTTTTTCCCGAAATGGACTGCAAATACAGTATGTATCCACTTTAGCTAAAAATCTAATTGACCAAATTTCACAAAATTTGTTGGATATGTATTGAATTGTACCTCAACATTTGGTTCTTTTCTTAATGGGATCACGAACTATTTCGAAGCATTAAATTAACTTATTTCAATCAAGGACGTTACTTGGCATTTTTGAAATATGGCTAGAATTCGTTTGCAATATAGTTTATATATTAAACGATTTGAATAATTATAAACCGATATTTTATTTCAGATGGTTTGCGTTCCAATCAATACTCTTCTAAATTTTAAAATCGAAATTCTAATAGTATTTTTCATGTGTTACTAATGTATTTAACCTTTCATTATTTAATTTGGAAAGATGAATCTCGCATAGCAAAATATGCAAATAAATAACCAAAGCCATACCGCAGTGTTATTGCCATTGAATGTTTAATGCCCCGTAAATTAAAAGGGTGCGTTTTCGGCGAACTTTATTCATACCAACAGAAAAACTTACTCATGTGCAAATTCCAAAGCAAATGCAATTCCCATTTAACTAATATTCCGCGAAATATATGACAATTCGCGAATTGTTTGGTGTTAAAATACAAAAATAATACAAAACTGATCTTCTCTCTAAAATGGAACGAACTAGATCCACAAGAATAATGCAAATGAATTTGCCAGGGATGAGGCAACCCAGTGGCTGGAATTGAAGGACCCGAGTTCTATTTTCGGTTCTTCCCAAACTGTCCCCGTGTTCACGCAGAGTACGGGCGCGTTAAATATGTGGGTCTGAAACTCCTTCCGAGAGATTGGTGGAAGGAGAAGGTGGGTACGGTTCTTATTGATGCTGCTTCAACTGGGTTCCGGTTTAAATTGGGTGTCACTGTTCCGGACGTCCAAACAGATACCTTACACTTTCGGGCAGGTCGGATGGTCTGAATCGAAGGAAAGGTATTTGCCGTATAATATTGCACAGGAAAAGTGAATCTATTTGGAGATAAAAATGGTTGTTCATGTGACGTTTATGCAATTATCTGGTATTAAACATTTTTATTTTATGTATTGTATTAGAAAATACCCAGATATTCAGATAGCATATTTTAAATACTTTCATTAGCAATGTAATTTCGGCCCACTTTTTTTATTACACTCAATATTTCGAGGAATACAGTTTCCGCTAATAGTAACGGCAGCTAAAGAAACAAATATATGCTAATTGCATGCAAACTCATTTAGCATTAGCCCTCGGAAAACTATTTCAGAAAAAAAAAATGTTTTAACCGAAAACGACAATGGACGGCGAATAGAGTTTTAATTCTAAGCGAAATTGCACGAACTTTCGAGTCGAACTTCATTTCATTCTTGTTCGAGACAATTGCAAAGCTTATTTGCGGGGATTTGGGTTATTTTATTCCGAAGCACAATTCCTTTCCTGTTCTCTCTTTTATGACCTCAATGCTCTCATTGTTTAGAACACTTTCATGCTACTTTATGCAAATTTGAGCTGATTTACATGTGCTTAAAGGTACGGAAAGAGGCGTTTCCGTTATAGAGAAGTAATTACGGAAGTGTTTGGAATAATTGAAGACTTTTCAAACGTTTTAACGAACGAACTGTTCGATTTAGTTCATTTTTAGCAGAATAGACTGTAAAGTTATCTTATAGCAAGAAAAAGGGAAAGAATTCTTTCAAAGTGCTTGTCAAATGTAAGGAACATATGTAAAATATTTAAAAAAATATATTTTCAAGTTTAGTACAATGCACTAAAAAGTAAAAAAACAAAATTTTTACTATCACAATATTCTTGGTCATATGTGATTAAAAATAAAACTTTAGGGCACTCATAAAAGAATTGGAATTGAACATTTTATGGAACAATGTACGTGGTAACATAGAAATAACACATATAAGAATAATTGCATTCAATTCATTTCCATTTTTCGTCGACCAATTTGATGTAACAATTCGCCACTCTTATATCATTTTTTGAATAATTAAGAAGCTATATAATAATTAGAAAATTATTGATAAAAATCTGATATGGGTAGCACATGACTTTCCCTGCAGACTTAAATTCATATTTTCTTTATTTCTTTAATAATTCATTAGATTGAGTTTAATTGCACCAAATAACACTAAATTTGCATTTTTAATTCAATTTTTGTTTCTATTTGGTAATTGGACATTTTTTTTATAGCAGCGTAACAAAATGCAAGAAATCTTAAATATCTTGAGAACGGTTAGTCCTAAAGTATAATGGAGTGTGTTATATTCTTTTCCTCGTCAAATTGCGTATAAAACAAGAATTCAATTGATACATTTCAGCACACGTAGACTTTTTTTAGATTTTTGCGAATTTTGCGGGCCATTTCGTAAACAAAGGCGGGTTCTTCTTTTCCGAATCGTACCAAATTCTGATCAGCACCAGAGTATCCCACATGTAACTTATCTGCCAAATTTTGTGAAATTTGGTTAATTTGAATTACAGCTAGAGTGAATACATGAGATTTTTAGGGGCGACTTCGCAAAAAAAGGCAGGCTCTCTTTTTCCGAATTGTACCAAAAACTAATCAGCACCAGGGTCATACCCAAGGGTCTTACCTACCAAATTTTAAGAAATTCGGTCCATTAGTTTTTGAGTTAGAGTGGATACATACATTGCACAGACATACAAACAGACGTCACGCTAAAAATAGATTTTTCGTATTCTAGAGGTCTCGAAACGTGTAGATTCGTCAAAAACTCGAGTTGTGATTTTCGGCATGATTCCAATACTTTCCCTATACATTACCATATATTGCAGGGAAAGTAAAAAAAATGTTGTAATTTGAGTTTTTAAGCGCATTAATTTTCCCGTCTTTTCCAGGCTTAAATATTAGTAAATAACATATATCCTTTAAACGTAAAATGCCTACATGAGAACTGTCCGTGTTTGTAGAATATTATCTTCTTTTATCATATTTTCCAGTAACTATGCCTATAAAGTGCACTAAGATTATTGCAAACTAATAACTGTCTACTTCAGTGTATTTACTCGTTCTAACAATGTGTAGATCATAAATATTTCCTCTTTTTCGGTCCCAAAATCGACGTTCCGTTCTGTCATTAAGTAAGAATGCTCTGGAAAACTATAAAGAATCCCATAAAAACGACACAAACACGTGGATCCGTAACGAGGAAGAAAGAAAAAAAAGTAAATGACGAGGAAAAGGGAGAAGCGCAGTTGCTCAGTAAGTGGGCACATTCCGACAATGCACGTTCGTTGGAAGTTGTTGTGGATGATGAGCTTGAGTAGGATCAGTGTGTATTCAATTAGTTTTAAAAGATAATTTATCACGCATTTCAACAATTTAACTATTCTGAGCAAATAATTACCAACGATGGAACTGTCAATGTTGTACTACCACTGCTGCATGAAAAGTGCAAATCCAAGAAGTCATAAGCTATTCAAATAAAGTTTATTTCGCAAGTTACTTATGTTCAGTAGATAAGTGAAAATATTTACAAAGCTGTGCTACATATTTTAGAAACAAAACTGTACTATGTGAAGACACCACAAACAAGGTTAATGGTATGTATACTGTTTAGCAATAAAAAGAGGTTGTGAATTTGATCTTGGTGAATGCTCTGACAGGTTTCTTATAATTGTAGCCAGAGCTTGTTAGTGGTAAATAGTTGAGGAAGAGTTGAAGTTCTTACCACCGTACAACTATGTGCAGACATGCGGATAAATCTGACAAACGAACATGAAAACTCACGGAGGAATTCCTTAACAGACCGTACCACATGTGAGATAATACTGTCCTGCTTAAAGGTTGCACCAGGAATTGTCTGAAGGTGAAATACCACCTAAGGGGCTCCAAAAAGAGATACAGCCAATAATTTAAAGACTCCAATTTATGCCTGATGCTGGTTCTCTATGGTTTCTGCAAGATGTATGAGTTAAGATTATTATTTGAATACAATGGCATCTTAAAGCATGGCATTCAGCGTTGGGCTGATATCGCACTGTAGAATGGCATTTAGTGCACAGTTCTAGGTACCGTTTACCAAATTGTCCCTGAACAAAAATGTGTAAATCGTTGCACTTTAAAATGAATCGCGCTTCATCAAAAAATATGATGCGTTATTTATTAGCAGACCAAGTGTGTGTTCTATGTACAATTACAGCATATGATATACAATCAAATGAATAACTCGTAATAATGGTCGACGTAAAAACACTCTTATTTTCAACACCATAACTTATTTTTGCAGCAGCCAGTATTGATCAGTGGATAAAGTCTCACCCTGAATACAGTGATCCACTTATATGCTAACACCTTAGATGTTGTATAGTCTACCGTAGTATACAAGAGCCAGTTCCCTGTACTGTACAGTCATGTGATTATGCTGTCCATTTCTTAATGTCAGATCCGAGCCTTCTCCATCCGATGATGCGACGTTCATATCACTATGTAGTTCGTATCACTATGCAGTTCTTTCTATGCCAGTGAGATTTTGGTGGTAGAAAAATTGGTCTTCCATCGACCTAATTATTCTACCTAATAATATAAATATCCTATATCCCATTTAATTTATAATATATATTAATATCCTATGTACTGTCTAATATTAGCATCATATCTAATTGTCAATATAAATACATATTACATAAAAATGTTACATGCTGATTATACTTGATTTTCTTTTCATAGAAATAACTCTGGTAGTATTGTAAATTAAAAACTAGCTGTTTCACTGTCTGTACTTGTCGTATTAATATGTAGGTCTGAAATAGTTTTCATCTTCTTTTCCTTCCTAAAATGGCCTTTTAGTTTGGCCATTAAGCAAGGAAATAATTTGAAAACTATAATGAATCTCATAAAACGACAGGAACATGTGATTTCGGTAACGAGGAAGAAAAATATAAATGAACGAAAAAAGTGCAGTGTAGAGGCGCAATAAGTGGGTATTTCGATAGTGTGCGTTGTGTTTATACAACATTCGAGTGTTTGTATGGTCAGTTTGTGCTGCATTTAATCTCTAGAGATTTCTTTTTAATGGTTTTGTGTGATTTTTATGCACTCCATAATTAATTACAAATTGAGTATTGATTTGGAAAATACCATGAGATACATTTTTCAATGTTTAAATACAATTTTAGTTGAAAGTAAAAAAAAATTATTCTTAAGATAACTTTACCTACCTATGAAGAGGTAATGGTTCACAAGGTAGGCAGCGATATCGTTCTAATAATTTAACAACTGGCTTCCCGTCCAAATTCAAAATTGCATTTTTACAATATTTTTGGCAGATTGAGGAAGATCGCATAAAATTTCTAATAAATTTTAATTTTATGATCAAAAATATCAATTCCGGTCTTTTAAAAACCAGTTTCCTGTAACCGGTGGGAATTAGCTGGACGACATCACTCAGCAGGGGTATCTCGTCCCTTTGTTAATTAATCACGAGAGTCACCTCGTCCCTTTGCTAATTAATCACGAGAGTCAATTTAAAGTCTTGCTACTAGATTCCTGGCCCCTTCCCATGCCTTAAATATGTTCTACGCACGCTTGTGTTATGACCAAAAAGCTTCAAAGCTTATGTCCTTCTTTAGACACCTCTGTTGTCTGATGCAGGCGCATGGCTCCTGCTGTTCACCTCCTGCAGAGAAAAGTGTACGTTCTTCTGTATTTGAAACGCCCTCTTTAAACTTAATACTACCATTCCGTATTAAAAAAAAGCCTCTGAGTTTTAGAATAAACTAAAGAATATTTATTTGTTCTACTTTTATTTGTAATGCAATGCATTATGTAATTTTAGTTTGTTTTATTCTGAGATTTTAACAAATGTTCTTTCTTGATGTTATAATTTTCTTTCAAATATTATGCACCCAAATTACATTAAAAAACTGTGAAAAATTATGTGAAGCAATCAACTGTTAGGTAATAATTTTATGGATACGACAGTAATTAATCACATAAAAAGCACAGAATGTCACGAAAACTTGGAGACATGACTACAAATCATATACACGTCGTCACCAATATTCAGATACGAAGCCTCAAAATGAAAAGCCCCAAATATTGGATCTGTTGCACCAAACGTCTTCAACACTTGATACCATCTTATGTCGAAAATTTTGCCGTTACCGTGATATCACGATTTAACATTCGTTAAATAAAGTTGCATGTTTTTCAGCCCATTTCACAACTTCTAATAGACTCTAAAAGGCTGTATTTCAACAAGTTTTTTTTTGGCTTTAAAATAAAAGAGACTGTGTTTCATTCAATGGTATAAAAAACAATGACTTTAAAGTCTCAACAGTAAAGTTGAAAAACTTCACAACTTCGAACATATTGTTGTAGACTGTATTTTTAGACGTTTTCTTTCCAATGAAATGGAATAGACGCCTTCATTTGATGGAGTAAAAAGCAACGACTTTATAAACTAAATGCCTCTCTTTTTTATTTGAGAATTTATACTCCAGACATTTGGTTTGCCAGGTTGATATCTGCTCATCATAGCGTTCTTTACATGTCTAGTTATATTACTTTCAATATTGGCTTAAATAGTACAAAAACAAAAAATATATGGAAGTACATTTCAACGAAACAACAAACATCTTAACATAATTACAAAAAATTCTTCTAAGGTCTAATATTTAAAAACAAAAACTGAATTTATGAGGACTTTAATTTGATTGGTATTATGAAGCTTAAGATTAACCAGAATTCCAGAAAATTTGTAATTGTCCTAGTGCCTATCTTATAACTAGCGTAAAGATAATATATAGAACGTAAAGATCATATAACTAAAGTAAAGATATCCTATAACTGACATAAAGAGAAATATTTTTAATTAATTAACAACTGTCTACTTCAGTGTACTTACGTGTCCTAACAATGTGTCCTAACAGTGCAATTACTTGTCCTAACAATGTCCCTACAAATATCCCCACTACCCTGTTTCCGTCGTGAAATTACCTTGTATTCCTGCCATTAATGAAAAATATTTTGGTAAAACTGCAAAGAATCCCATAAAAATGACACACACACCGGTGATCGGTAACGATAACGAAAAATAAATAAAATAAATGAACAGTAAAAGGACAAAGGATAGTTGGACAAATAATAGTAAAGGTGGATTTAAGCAGTGTATGTATGATGTTTAGTCTAAATTTCAGCGTATGAAAGATGTGATCATAATGGTCCAAATAATGTCTGGTAATTTTCAGTTTTCTTTTAATATGTGGTAATATATAGGGAAAGTATTGGAATTATGTCGAAAATTGGAACTCTACATTTCGACGGATCTAAACTTTTCGAGCACTTTGTACGTCTGTATGTGTGAACAAAATATATGTATCCACGCTAGAAACAAAATAATTTGACAAAGTTTCCCAAAATTTGATAGGTAAGGCTCTTGTAGGTTGCCCCCTGATGTTGATTGGATTTTGGTATGGTTGAATAAAATATCCTGATTATTTTTGCGGATGGCCTGCAAAAATCGTATAAATCCATTCTTGCTAAAATCTAACCGATCAAATATCAAAAATTTGGTAGATAAGAAAATCACTTGTGGGATACCCTACTTTTGATCAGATTTTGCTACGATTTGGGAAAAAAACATGCTTTTGATTAGACTTTGGTACGATTTGAAAACATACCTTGCTTTTCGTGGGAAATGGCTCGCAAAATTGTTAAATTCTGAAATAAAATATTACATAGATTCAAATGTATCAATGAAATGCATTTTTTATACGTAATTTCTGACCACGAGACGAATAAGATGAACCCCATATCTTTAGGTATAACCGTTCTGAACACGTTTTAGTTTTTTTGCATTTTTGCCACATCGCCTTGTAAAATACGTCCAGTCGCCAAATGAAAACAAAAGTTGTATTAAAATTGAAAAATTGTAGTGTAATTTTAAATATGTATCTGTGTTAATATGGGCAATTAAACTCAATTTACTGAATGATGAAAGAAAGAAAGAGAAAATATTCTTGAGTCTGTATGGAAATGCATGTACAGCCCACATCAGATGTTTTAAATCTGTTTCAGAAATATTGACAGCACTTACTACTTACAAAAAATATATATAAAATTAGTAATGTGTTCGAAATGAATTTTTGATAATTTTCACACTTTTTTTTACAATTTTTTAGAAATAAAACGGTGACAATACGTTTTGTTTTTTCTTGTAATAGCTTTGTATTTTGACGTCAAAGAATTCGTCAATAGTAATTTTATTCATGGGATATTAGTTAAACACCAATCGCATTTTGTTAAAGATTTGGCATAGTCATTCTAATTTGGAATAATAAGTTGCCTAAAGTGACGAATTTCAATTTTCTTGTCATTCATTCAATAAATAAAACATTGTGCTTGTGGATCTTGTACTCCATTATTTCTCTGTGAAAGAGATAATGTCATTGTATTATGTAGGGAAAGTCATGTGCTGTCCACATCATTTTTTAAAAATATGATCAATACAATTTTTCACGGCTAAGTGTAATAATGTACGAATGTTATAAGTCCTCTCCTAACGAGTTTTTGAGTTGCAAAATATTTATATATTAAGACATCAAGAGTTATTTTTTAATCCCTACTGTTTCAAGCTAAATCCGTCATTTTAGAAAATATTACTATCAATGATAATTCCCATTTATACCAAAGCATTCGAATTGCATTGGAAAAAGTCAATGCACATGTCCAATAAATACAGTAAGAGGAACATAGATTTATACCCAACTATCCCCGTGTTAGTGGGTAGAGAAAGGAAATAAAATATAACTCATAAGCTGCAGAAATGATATAAAACCGCTAAACAGAGTGAAAAAAAAATGAATGCGGTACAAATGAATTTATTTCCAATATTTTCGCTGTTTTGTAAGACGTTATAACTGAAAATGGAATCATTGCATTTATGTTAGTAAGTTTAGCTTGTGTTGATGCAGTTGGTCATTTGGTGTATTCCCGTTTATTTTATGTCAGAGGTGTGAAAACTCAGGCTCTCGAACCTTTATTGGCTAGAATTATGACGTAATGAAGTTGTAGAATACTGCTATGTACTTCAAGCTGAATCCATCATTTTAGTAAATATTGCTATCAAAGATAATTTCCCTTTCCCACTTTTACCAAGACATTCGAATTGCATTGAAAAGGGTCAATGCAAGCCTTTGTTGTTCAAAATTATGACTTAATGAGTGTCGCCGGATATTGAATAATGTTGTGTACCACGGTACAATATATATATATATATATATATATATATATATATATATATATATATATATATATATATATATATATATATATAAACTACATTTTTAATATCAGCTCTCAAATATTACTCATTTTCAGTTCTTAAACTTTTGCAATGTTTTCGTAGACAGCAATTCTTTTTTACCTAACATATTTTCAGAAATTTAAGATGTATGTTGACAAATGCCGAGTGTTTGGCTGTGATGCCATTAACCTATATAGATCTCAGTATTTCCCTGCAATACCTAAAAAGTTACTCAGAGCATTTCATGACTCCAAATGGTCAGTCTTAATATTTTTTTCAAATAAAACACAACGTGCATCAGTCCAATTTTGAAAAGGATGAGTATGAAAGCAATCGTGTTCGATGAAAAGTCTAAAATGAGGTTTTACTATTCTACTGGGACAATCCAGACTTCTTTTGAGTTGAAGGGTTGGGTATAAAGCCATAATTTATAATCTATATGTGATCGTGAAGTATATTTTTCTATCATTTTTACCTTTCTAACGTTTTAGTGTGGAGCCCCCTCCTTTATTAAACACTTTGGAATATTTGATGTTTTGAGATGATTTTATTAAATAATTGACATGTGCAAAAATTTTAAGTCTCCATCTAACTTAAAAGAAGGCGTTTGTCATTTATTTAGCAAATCATACATTCTGGTGTGTGGCAAACTCTTAAGTAGCAAATATTGAAAAACTAAAAGCGCGTTTTATTTTTTCGAACTATCTACCCATGCATCAAATTTGAAGTTTCTAGCTTATCACGAAGTATGTATTTCTGTCGTTTTACATTTTGAACCTTTTGATGTGGTGCACCCCACTCTTCAGAACATTTTCGAAGAATTCGATTTTTCAGAGAGTACTATGGAGCGATTCACCCGTGTAACAAAGTGCAAGACTCTATCTCACTTAAAAAATGCGTTCATCGTTTATTTTGTAAATCGAACATTTTGGGGACAGCACCACTATAACTTTTGTATAACGTTCTTTCGACCAAACTTCAGCTATAATGATGGATATTTTCTTTTCTTCACGCGGAATGATGGAGAAAAGTATGGCGATAGTGAATTTAATTTGTGCCACCTTTCTTGATTATTATTCCTTCCGCCGTCCTCCCACGGTGAATTTAAGTCATAAAACATGAAGCATATTTTTAAAATCTTTTATTAAAACTCAACCAGCATTTTTTCACTTTACATGTCATTATATAGTACTACGCCCTTTTTTCTGTTTTCAAAGCCAAAAGCGACACTCGGATAAGTACATATCGGGATCTACACTTTTCTGATCTTTCTATTGGTGGGGTTACTAGACACCAAAAGAAGTTTTGTCTGTCTTTAGGTGGATGGCTGGGAAGGCGTGTGTGTGTTTAATCATTGGTTATCGTAATTACAAAAATCACTGAAAAAATTTGGATAAAATTTAGATGACAGGTTTTAATTCTCTACAGCTTTGTCATTAGCATTTTCCTTCTATCTCGCTTTGTTGGTGAGTTCCGTTATTCTAACTTCCTTAACTCTTCGATAGACGGACTACATCACTTTTAATCGATCGGGCATGGTCACTTTACTATATGTTACGAAACGTATTCTCTATAATCGTGAGTGTATACGCAGGATACAAGAACGAGTCCAAGTTCTTGGGTAACTTACGTTTATCCACAAGCACAAAGTAAACAGGAATAACATACAATCAAACTGCATTTAAATATTCCACTAATTGCCAGACTAAGCGATATTATTCTCGAAGAACTGATGAGAATAATTCCACAAAACAGCCTCTACTATTCTCAAAACATTGACAACAATCACAGTCCATTTGTTGCTCGTATTACGTCACTTCGTAAACTCCCCTGTAACTTCGTAAACTCCCCTGTCACTTCGTAAACTCCCCTGTAACGAAGGAGTGAGTCCTTTTTATAGTTTCTCCATAGGAACTTCTGGAAATCTCTATATCTCAAATAATAATCGTTCTATCGAGAAATTTTTGGAATATTCCGGAAGTCGTCAAATATCGTCAAATGGACGATAAATAACCAAATCTGGAAACCATTTTAACTAGGAAATTCTGGAAACCCTGTGCTTACGTCATGCTGACGTCATGCACTGTATTTTGTTCGCCTGGCCTTCGAGGCAGACGAAAGAGGAGGCGCCGAACGGAAGATTACGCGTTTGTAACATATAGATAGTAAGGAAATGTCCGTGAGTGTACGAGATAAGACTAAGTTATTGGTGTGTTTATTACTTCCAAGCAATACATGGTAATGTATACGGGAAATATTGGAATCATACCGAAAATCACAACTCGAGTTTCTGACGAATCTACACGTTTCGAGACCTCTAGAATACGAAAAAACTATTTTTAGCGGGACGTCTGTGTGTGTGTCTGTGTGTGTCTGTCTGTCTGTGCAATGTATGTATCCACTCTAACTCAAAAACTAATGGACCATATTTCATAAAATTTGTTATGTCAGTCACTTGGCTGAGACCCTGGTGCTGATTAGTTTTTGGTAGGATTCGTAAAAACAGAACTCGCCTTTTCTGTGAAATGACTAGTAAAAATTTTATGTATCCACTCTAGCTCAAATACTAATTGACCAAATTTCACAAAATTTGGTAGATAAGTTACTTGTAGGATGCTTTGGTGCTGATTAGATTTTGGTACGATTTGAAAAAAATAACCTGCCTTCTATTGCGAAATGACCCGCAAAAATAGTTATCTAAAATAAAAACAGCATATGCTCCAATATATCAACTAAATGCCTGTTTTATACGTAAGGTTTAAGCACAACCTGCCTTTTTTTACGAAATAACCCGCAAAAATCGCAAAACTAAAAAAAATAAATACTACCTATGCTGAAATGTATCAATTAAATTCTTGTTTTATACGCAATTTTTGACTAGGAAAAAAATATAACACACCCCATTATACTTTAGGACTAACCGCTTCTCAAGATATTTGAGATTTCTTGAAATTTTGTTACGCCGCTATCGGAAAAATGTCCAATTACCAAATAAAAAAAAATTGAATTAAAAATGCAAATTTAGTGTTATTTGGTGCAATTAAGCTCAATCTAATGAATTATTAAAGAAATAAAGAAAATATGAATTTGAGTCTGCAGGGAAAGTCATGTGCTGTCCACATCAGATTTTTTTCTTTCCTAAGAATCCTGTATATCAGAAATATAAGTGTTAATATTCTTTTGTTAAAAATCCTCGTTTTTGACATGTTAAACTTTTAAAACTTTACATTAGTATTTCTTACTATATCCAGCGAAATTCTCCGATTCAAGAAATATTCTTGCAGACGCAGCAAGCCTTAAACCATTTCTCTAGGGACATATTCGAATTGCATTGGTTGGTACATAAAACCAATAAATGAAATGAGATGAAAATTGATTTATGCCCGACCAATATCATGAATGCGAGGAGGAAGAAATAAAGATGATTTCGAACGTATAAGCTACAAACGTGACATAAAATCGTTGAACAAGGAGAGAAAAAATGGCTGTGGGTATCAGGAATTCGTTTCCAATTATTTCGATGTTTATGAAATGGTCGTTATGAGTGGTAATACGTTTTTTTTCAATCAATTAAGGATCTTATTGTTTGCAGAGAAATAGATTTGATAAATTGTATTTGGATGAACGACAATTCGCGAACAGAGTCTTTACGAATCTTATAATAAATGTTTAATCTAAATCGAAAATCCGAGTCATCTTATTATCCGATATATTTTATCCTAGTCAACTTATTCGTATAGAAATGCTGTCACTGGGAACTAATTAATAAATATTGTTCCATTTGGAAGGAAGATGTTGATCAACGTAGAATAAAGTTTCAACTATAAAATACATAAATTCACAAGTTCATATTCACAAAACTCTCACAAAAATGGTTGAAATAGTATTTAAATATAAAACACTTTAAAAGCCTTTATTCGTACTAAAAGACTTTAAAGCATATTCCGTAACGTCCACAGACGATAAAAACACAAAAATATATTTTTAATGTCTTTTAGCGGGAAAAAATTCCGAAACTTTGTTTTTGCTCATGGCATTTTTAATGGCTTGCAATACCGAATCAAAATTTTCTGTAGAGCGTAAACCAAAGATCCAAGGATTCAAATATACTTCTTTGGAAATTTTTATCTTCTATTTACTTGTCATAAAAGACAAATACTACCAGAAAAAATGAAAATATAATACAATGAAAAATATATGAATGAACATTGATGTCGAAGTGACACCGTAAACTCCAATGTACGAAAAGCAATTATTCCTATAACTATTATAAGATTTCCACGACTATCGTTCGATTAATTTAAATGCATAATTAAATACGCTACGTTAGAGAATTATTTCAACTATACTGCCGTTAAATGGCCGTCTTTAGGATTTCAAAATCATTCAATTTCTGAAACTACTGAATATTTTAATCTGCCTTCCTGAAGCGCAGTTTAATTCTTTGATGCAATACATGCCACCATTGATTTATGCTGCCGTTTTAGCTTTGATCGGCACATTTTGAATAAATAGCTGCTATTAGAACAGTTTGTTTCAAATGGCATATGTTGTATGCTAGTCTGTAAAAACAATTTAGTGATATAGACTTTTTTTTCGAATGCTAAGAAAATATATTTACTACTGTGACAAAATGTAATAATACGCAACAATTTCAATTAATATAAGTGTGTTGATGCAAAGCATGACATAACACAGAAAACATATGATTCTAAACTGTAAAACCTTTGTTACATTTATGTGCATTTTCAGGTATAAATATGGCGGATGATAATACATATGGCCGTAAATCATAAACGCCGCAATCAATCGCCGACCCCAATAAATTTACCCCCCCCCCCCTTTAATTTTCTCACTGCGGAAATATTAAAATTTATACGCTTAGTTATTACTTTTAGGTAATGAAAACGATTGTAAAATTGATTGCTGGCGATATTGTTGAAGATGATTTACAACTTACAGACGTAAATTACAAATATTATTTACAACGTTCTCAAAGATAGGTTTGCTCTGCAGGTGCAGATAAGAACATCAATTGATTGTGTTTGAGCTTTCTATACAATCATCTTCATGGTACATGTCGGAATTTTGCAAAAGATGGAACCAAACGCAACTGTACATGCCGGGTAGTTGAATAAATACTCTGTTCAAAATATTTGCTAACTTATTATTTTATGCATTTTGTCTGTGACCTCAATTACATAATTTCAATTACATAATCAATTGCAAAATTTCAACCTTATGCAAATTTATGTGGTTCTCACATAAACACTGACTGCATCTACAGAAAGAAGCGCATATCTGCTCAGTTTGATTGACATGTTTATCTCGACTGTGATATTGTTCGTGTAAGCCCGCCATACCCGCTATACAAGTTTGGTCATCAGTTACAACTGACATGCTAAACTGCTACAATTATGTCCCTCACAGCAAAGATCGTCACAGGTGTGACAGTGACTTTGTAGTCACGTGACACCTGGGTCACAATGTGACATCATATTTGTGATTTCCATTCGGCGTTACGTATTAGTAACTTTGTAACTTCATTGTGACTATATTCTGTGACGTTTTCACAATTAAATTAACACGTAACAATGTGACGACATTGCAATGACAATTACAATGCGACGTCACAAACTACCATGAAAATGACTTCACTGAAAATGACTTCAATATGACATTGCCGAGACGTACTGCGATGTCCTGTGACGTCCCAAAGTCACAGTGTGACGTAAATCTTACGTCACTGTGAAAATAAATTGCTGTTAGGGGTATGTTTGCTCCCTCACTACACGCAGATCGGAATGTTGTTTCATCATCTCCAGTCTTTCTTATTCTTTCGACCCAGACCGTCCAACCTACCCAAACTGTAATGTGCCATCTTTAGTCTGTGTATCTTGTGTGCGTGGACAAACAATGTGGATTAACTTTTACAAAGTCGCCGACTAAAGACTCGTCCAGAAGCCCACGTCATATACGTCAGTTCGACCATTGCACAGACACGACTGACCGTCAGAACTACGGGAATTCTTACAGTAAATCAGTTCAAACGATTTACCTGCAAGTCAATCCATGCATATCGGTTCGGTTTTTCAAGTTTTTACAGGCAGTAGCTCTGCAATAGCAGAGGTAAAATAACTTTCTAGATGTCACAAATCTGCAAACTTCTTTACAGACTGAGAAATTCCGTTTACCACACATCCGCTATTCAAAATATCTTTAAGCCTGGGGATAGCTAGATGAGGTTTAACGTTTAAAATTTAATTGAAAATTATGTTATTTACTATTCCCCTAAAGAGGACAGAAAAACACGAATTTAAAGATCAAATTCAACTCGGCGTACACATTGTTCAGTTAACAACTCCAAAATAGTTCTTCACCGGGTATGCTATTATTCTATAAATCTAATTAAATACGTTGATGTCAAGAGAATCATTCAACTGCTTCCTCAAAGTAACCTTCTTGTGAATTCATAGTCTTTCCTTTTATGCAAATACTAAATATTTCAATTAACGTTACTGATGCATAATTTAATTCATCTATGGAGTAAGAGTCGCAGTTGATTTATACAGATTCAGTTTTAACTTTGAACAACGCGTTTTATATAAACGAGCCATATTAGAATCATTAATTTTCGAACACATGAATTTTGCATATTAGATTTTAAAAGCAATTTAAAGCTTAGGCAATGGTTTCTGATGTATAACCCAGTGAGGTAAATATTATCGTGGACCGGTTTCGTTCTTATTAGTGGTCATCAGCATATCGCTACAATCTAATACGTTTTGGGTGGGACAGGCCAGTGGTTAAGGTGGTTCAAATGCACGGGGATTGCACTTGGACGACCTGAGCTCTAACTAAACTGTCTAAGTGTTCACGCGGAGAACGGGCACGTTAAATATGCGAGTCCGTGCGTCCTTTCGAAAGTTTGATGCTAGGGAAGGGAGGGTGCGGTTCTTGTGGATGCCGACCTCGCAGAATTCCGGTTCAAATTGAGTGGCATTATCCTCGCCGTTCAAACAGATATCTTACACCTTCTGGTAGGTCTGACGGTCTGGATCGAACAAACAATCTACTACGCTTTATATTTTTACGTACATGTAAAATGCTTTCACTGGAGGCTCTTTCGAGTCTCCAGAAGGGAAAAACACCTTTACAGGTAACCATTCCTATTACGTGAATGTAGGCTTGTCATATTTTGACGTATAATGAATTAATGAAGGGTTAAATGAACGAAAGGTTAAATGAATGAAGAGTTGCCATATTTGGTTATTTAATGTTGACTTGGAGCTTTTGGCGAGTTTTCAAATGTACTAAAAATTTTTCGAAATATCGAATATTCTTGCAGATACGAGCCCATTTTCGAAATTTCTACGAAGTCTACATAAATGAAGTCATCGTTGAGTTAAAGATTAACTGACGTGATATGATAAAACTTGAACTGTGAGGTACATAAGCGTCTAGAGAATAGTATACGTTATTTTGTAAATTATCTGGGCATTTAATTGCTGTTTTATTATAGCTCAGTTGTTTAGTGATCTTATGAGTAAGTTATCGAGCTATTCTCTATATATTGTTCGTGTTTACATTTATTAGTGCTTTTAAATAAAAGCGTTAGTTATCCAGAAATTTGGACTCATTATTGTATCTTGACAGTACACCCACGATTTTAGAGGATAAGTAATAACAATACTCTATGCGTTATTTTGGTTTTTCTGTTCAAAAGCAGTTGTTTTTAACTCAACAATTATTTTTCACCCTATACCTCTGCCGGTCACTCACCCTGTTGTTTGTACACTAGGGTGAGTCGTGTGGCCTGGGTTTTGAACCCCTTATCTCTCTATATTAAAACAAAGTAGCCGCCGCGGTTTGACAAATTTCTCGTTTCTTAAGATTCTTTCCTTCGTACCGCAAAAAACTGTTGCATATAAAAATATAAAATTTGATACACTTGTAGAAAAAGATTTGGGGAATACGCAGAAATAAACCGTTTTTTAACACTTTACAACAAAGTTGAAAAGTGTTTATGACTTTGTTCATTCTGTCTATCTGTCTGTCTGTCCGTTAGCACGATAACAGCCGTAAAAATGACTTTATCAAAATAGAACTTCAGTATGTTATTCAGACGGTCTGTGGGACCTATGAGAATATAAATGAATAATATCACCCAATTAGTTTTGGATTGAACCCGGGTTGAAAAAATGAAATACATTGAACCCTGTGGCATCTAATGTTTCAAATATTTTTAAGCAGATTTAAAATTCACAAATGGCTTCAAAAGTTTTAGGAAATATTCAAATTATCCCATAAGCATATACAAAAAATTTCAGCAAAATATATTCAGTAGTGGTCAAATAAATATTAAAATAATAATTACACCTTTTATATGAAGCGATCACGTGACCATTATATGAAGAGATCACGTGACCCATTTTAAAATAAAATATGGCATCCATCTTGTGTCAAAATCGTGATTTTTAAAGTTATTTTTAATTCATATTTAGTGTTGTATCCGTCCTAAAACCTCTTTATTTTTGCTTAAATTCTGTGCATCTACATGCTGAAACAACGCAGTTACAATATATTTGAGTTTAAATGATAATCCAAATTTGATTATTTCTACAACGAAGCCTAATTTTCACTTAGGGAAAATGTAAGCAGCAAAATACGTAGAATGAGTTGTATAAGAATTGCTGCATTTTTTAACGCAAAATTATTTAGCTCATGGAGTCTGCAATATAGCTGATATGAATGAAATATTCATTGATTTTACAGACAGAGGGACGATTTTTTTCGACGAAGTTGTAAGCATAGTGTTTAATTACTTGTAGCTCCATGGTCTTAAGTTTTTAAATAAAATAAATTATTTTAGTATTGTGATGAATGAAATGATGCTTTTATAGTGAGAGCCAGGCGTGATATATTTCAATGACGTCATTTGAATAAATTTCAGTTGTTTTCGTTGAAGTTTTCAAATATAATAAATTATTGTAGTATTGTGATAATTTTTAAAATATTACCGAGGAATGTATCGCATTTTAGAGATATTTAAACCAGGCAATTTATATTTCAATGTCGTCATTTGAATGAAGTTCATTTTTTTCGATGAAGTTTTAAGTTTTCAAATATAATAAATTAATGTAGTACTGTGATAATTTTTAATATATTACTGAGGAATGCATCGCATTTTAGAGATGTTTAAATAAAATTGCATTGGAGTTGGGAAGTGTTTCATAATTAATGCTTTATGCATGATTGATCTTTCTTGTTTATATATATTTTAGTTTAAGAAATATTTAATATCAACATCAAAGACAAAATATTAGAGCTGCGAGTTCGCGTCCTGGATAGACTAAAAATTGCAAGACCACGAATTTTTGCAGGCAGGTACCTACATGGGTGAATTTTTGCAGGACGGAGCCCCTTTGTTTAATTATGATGTAGTTTTTGAGATTTTTTACTTTTTATGCACTTGTGAATTTTTTCGTATCGGCACCTCTAGCGATTTTTCTGTCTCGTACCGTAAAAACTAAAGCATACAAAAATATCAAATTTGGTACATTTATAGAGAAATGATAGTGTAATGCGATTCAATAAACCGTTTATCGATTTAAATCTTAGTTTAGCGTGAAATAGCTCATGAAACGAGCTCATGATCAAGGAATTAAGTTTCTTGATTCCTGGGGTAAGACAGTTCTCTGCTTTTCCCTCCTGTGGCAGGGATAGAAAAGATATTTTTAAATATAGAATTTTTAGGGCAGCTAGATATGAAGCGAGCGCAGCGAGTAGGAGGAGAAACCTCCCGAGGGGGATTGTGCGACCGGAGCGAGCAGGGAGCAGAGCCCTCTAGTGTATGAAAAAATTATAACAGATGTTAATTTATACCACGCAATTTAGAACTCTAAATAGAATAAATTAACTAAAGTGTGACTTAACTTAAATTTCAAATTTTGTTTTTAATTTTACAAGAAAAAATTGATCAAAAATATTGATTTAATTTGATTTAATTTTACATTGAAAAATCGATATTGTGGGTCAAAATGATTACAACTATAGCGTGTCACCCTTCACATTAAAGAGATTGAAAAATCTTTAGATTGATACAATATTTTACAATGTACCCCCGGAGATGTAACTTGTCCTCCAAGGGAGCTAATGAAGTCACGAACAAAAGAAAAAATTATATCGCGGCTATTTTTCACAACAATGAATGGAAACTATTCAGTCTCGTGATCATTAAGTCATAAATAAACCCTTTTATGCATGCTTATGCCAGATTTTTTTCTATGCTGCCATATTAAAAAAAATCTGATGTGGGCAACACATGACTTTCCTTATATAATGCAATGAATTTACTACTTTTACAGTTAAACAAAATGTTATTCATATAGTAGATACTTATATTCTTTCCAAGATATTGAATTTTCTTCAATTAGTCTTCATTTTCATTGATTTAGCTTCATTTTTATCAATTTGGCGAGATTTTTGTTAATTTGGCAACAATTAAAAATGTCGCCAAGTTGGCGACATTCCGCCAAACTCGTCGCCAAAATCTCGCCAAGCGTTATGGACGGAGAAAACCGTTATTCTTACAGCCGATAAATAACTATTGGCGTTCAAATACAAAAGTATTACTACATATTATTATACAAAGTATCTTTTTTCATGAATGGAATGAGCTAGATCCACGAGAATGATGTCACCCAATTTATCGCATGGTATTGCATATGAAAAGTGAACATGTTTCTCAATAGGAAATATGTATTTTTTATTTTTTATAATTTTTTTATAATTTTTTTCAAAAATGTGCAATATCTCGAGAACGGTTCATGTTAGCGTTCTAAAATTTATGTCAATCGTTTTCTAATGAAAAATTACATAAGAAATGTCTATTTGCGTAACTTTATTAGCGGTTTTGATTTTTTGACGATTTTTTCAACATTTCTCTTGAAAATTTAGGGGGGGTTCTGAACATTCGATTGCGTATAAAAACATTAGACTTCCAGTGTTTACGGATTGTGATTTTTGTACCAAATTTCGTTCGAATCGACCCATTCGTTCGTCAGTTATCGTCTCCACAGGCTCACACACACACACACACACACACACAAACACACACAAACACACACACACATACTTTCACACACACACTCATACACACACACAGACATCACTTCAAAAGTGTTTGATTCGTGATCAGGGATGTTTGAAACGTGCTCTCCCGTCGAAAACTCGAATTCGAATTTTCGACCCCGTCACAATACTTTCCTTATACATTATGTATATAAGGAAAGTAATATAATATTTTTAAATAAATTTATAAGTATTCGCTCGAATTAAAAAAAAGTCTATGTAGTAATAGATTTTTTGATAACAAAGCCGGATATTTTTCGGCCGGATAAGTTTCGCGAACATCCAAGAATATTTGTGGTCGCTATCGTCTACACAAGAAATCGACCATAGACATAACTAGTCAAAACGTGTTCAGGATGTCTTAAAACATATACTGGCATCAAAATTTCGAAATCGAAAATTTTGGTGAAAATAATACTTTCTCAATACTATGTGTGAGAAAGTAAAAATCTTATATGTGCAGTACAAGACTTTCCGTACATAATGCAATGACTTCACTTTTTTCACAGCGAAATTATGTACAAGATCCACGGCATGCTTTAGGAATTGAATTAACAACACATTAAATAAAGTCGGTTCTTATGTCAGTGCCCAATGCAAATGGTTGATTTATATTCACGTACAAAATTCTCATCAACTTGCAATTCACATTTAATGAGTATCTCTTGAAACACACAATTATTAACGAATTATTTGGCTTCAAAATACAGAACTATTATAAAAATTATCTTCTCTCATGAATGGAACAAACTAGATTCACGATAATGATGTTGGCAGATTTATCACAAAATATCGCATATGGAAAATGAACCTTCTGGATGATACTTATTGCTTTTTTAATTTTATACCATTTTTTTAAAAATAGTTAAAAAACTTCCAAGATCTTAAGAACGGTTTATGCTAATGGTCTAATGTTTATGCCATTCGTTTTCTAACGAAACATTAATAATTAATAATTTCATAATTAAATTAAAATTAATTATTTAGAAATTAATAATTACATAATTATTAATTTAACATGGTTGAAGATTCTGTGCTATTTTGGTGATGTTTTAAAAATTCTTTCAAAAATCGTAAAATATCTCAAGAACGGTTCATGCTAGCATTCTTGAGCTTGTGTCATTTGTTTTTTAATTAAAAAATTAAGTATGGAAGTAATTATAAATTTATAATTCTTGAACGTTGTATCATATTTAGGATTTTAATAAAAATTTATTCAAAAATTGGTAGTGGAGAGGGGGGGGGGGTTATTTCAAACATTCCATTGCGTAGGATTCCAGAATTCGCTATTTATAATAATTGTACCAAATTATTTTCAATACGCGTCATTCGTTTGTGAGATATCGCTTCCACAGACTCATACATACACTAAGATATATACATACATACACACACACGGACATTACCTCAAAAACGGTCGATTCGGGTCCAGAAATTTTTAAAATGTGCCCTTCAGTCGAAATATCGAAATCGAATTTTTGACCAGTCACAATTATTTTCTTATATACTATTATGTATGCAGAGAAAGTAAAAATCTATAAATAGGCTGTTCTATTCCACTGTTACGCGATTATAAATAATTAAATATATATTATTTTAAAGGGATCCTTAAATTATGCCAAAGTGAGCTATCTTTAAATTGAAAATATTTTATTTTCTAAAACTGAACTTTTCTATCTCTTTTAGTATGATGTAGTTTACTTAATTAAATATCGTTTTAAAATTATATGCATTCAGGGAGTTTTAGCTTGGAACAGCACATTTATCAAATCACTTATGGATTTTGCATTTTATTCGCTTAAATTAGTTTAATGCTATAGAGGCAAGATTGTTTTATATATATATATATAAATATTTTGCACGAGAAGTAAAAGCATATTAATTTCTCGAAACATGCTGATGCAAAATTTGGTATAAATTAAGCGAAGAGGACTTTTTATTTTCATTACTTGAGCGATGTATTCGGAAGTTTGGTATTTCTAAATTTATTTTATATAACGTATATATTTTTTTTCTGAAGGTTAAGCAATTTTGATATTTTGAGAAAATAATACAAGGTGATTGATCGCATTGAGTTGCGCGCACCAAATGTTTGAATCATATAACGGGCTAAGAAATGGAAACAGTAGAATTTCCTTCAGTTAGCTGGCCCTAATATTCCTTTAAAATTTGATGTGGGTAACACATGACTTGCTCTATGTACTCCAATTCATTTTATCTTCCTTTCTTTCGCAATTCATTACACTGAGTTTAATTGCATAAAGTAATATGGGTAATTATTTGAAATGACATTGAATTTGCAGTTATAATTCCATTTTTGTTTTCTTTTGGCGATTGAGCGTATTATTTTCCTTATATACATAGTATGATATTTAAGAAAAGTATTGTGACGGGGCCGAAAATTCAAATTCCAGTTTTCGTCGGGAGAGCACGTTTCAAGCAACCTTAAACACGAATCAAATGTTTTTGAGATAATGTCTCTGTGTGTGTGTGTGTGTGTGTATGTGCGTGGAGACTATCTGACGAATGAATTCTAAGAGACGAGAGCGATTCGAAAGAAATTTGGTGTACAAATTACAATCCGTGAATACTGGAAGCCTATTGTTTTTAAACGCAATCGAATGTTCAGAACGAAAATTCAAACCTTTAATAAAATTACGTAAATAGTCATTTCTTATATAATTTTTTCATTAGAAAACGATTGACATAAACTTTAGAACGCTAACATGAATCGTTCTTCGAGATATTGCACATTTTTCAAATCCATTTATCAAAAAATCATATAAAATAAAAAAATATTAACTATTGTGAATTGCCAACTTAGCGATATTTTCCCCCAGATTGACGAAAATTTCGTCAAAATTGTAAAAGTCTCTTTAAATTTATAAAAATGACGCCTAATTGATGAATTAATTATTAAAATATTTTAATATAGACTAAATCGCTTATTGAGGATGCTATAAATATTGATAATTGTTAATTTGGAGTTGCGTGACATATAAGTTAATTGGGTACTTTGAAATAGTATTACATGTTGTCATCCGGAAAATCGCCAAATGTACAATTTAACGTTAAGAACACTGTACCGTGGATCTTATACATTATATTTTTACTGTAAAAAGAGTAAATTCATTGAATTATATAAGGAAAATCATATGTTGTCCACATCAGATTTTTTTAAAGCCGATGGGGTATAAATACTAAAACCTAAAATATCTAAAGAACAATTATTCCCAGAGTTATATAGTCTATCTTATTATGTTATGTAGTTAGAGATATGTAGTTAATCTAATCAGCGCCAGAGTAACCTAAAAGTAACTTATCTACCCAATTTCATGAAATTTGGTCAATTACCTTTTTAGCTAAAGTGGATACATACATTTTACAGACAGACACACAAATAGGCACACATACAAAGACTATCACGCTAAAAATAGTGTTTTAAAGTTCTAGAATGTTCGAAAGGTGTAGATCCGTCGAAAACTTGAGTTGCGATTTTCGACACGATTTCAATATTTGCCCCATGTATTTTGGAGAAAGTAAAAATGTATTAGAAACATCGTCTGTACCATCGAAAAGTTGAAAATCAACTACTCTAACTCTAAAACCACTGTCAGTTGAACAACTACGAGGGTAGTGTAACGTTTTTGAGGAAATAAATCTGTTGCAAACAAAGCGAGAATAAGTAGGCCTTCCATTACCCGATCTAGTTCATTGAAAACGCTTTACTAACTTCAGAATTGTTAGGTGTTTTAGAACACGGGTATTTTTTTCTGAAAATCTTCAATCAGCACTTCAGAATTGTTAGGTGTTTTAGAACATAGGTATTTCTTCTATAAATCCTCAATGGCACACTAATAATGGCTAGAAAAATATTGCATATATAAAATAAAAATTCTTTTACTTTGAGAAAACGCCATGTTTTTTGATTGATACGAAAGAAGCCTATAATTATCTCTTGGTGTATTAAAATTATCAGACGATATTTCTAATGATCGGAGGATCTGGAAATGTATTTTGATCCCTCCCCCTCATTTTATTCACCCCAGGGAGGGGGATATTCTAAAAAAATATTATTAGTTTGGTTTTTCTAATCAAAACATATTTGTTTCTGTCTCACAAATAGTACAATAAGTGGGCAACGATGTGGCCTTCTAGCCATCGGGGAGTCTGGGAGGTCTGAAAGATTTTCCTAAAACGAAATATAAAAACATTTTCTTCTCTCGAAGAGAGAAATGGAACATCCGGTTCCTTTAGATTCTGTCCCGATTTTGAAATTATAAGTGCAAGGATTCAGTCCTTAAGGTTTTCGAGGTGTTAGGGAGGGATGGGGGCTTGTATGGGTCTGGAAAAAATCATTGGACAATTATTATGTTGAAATTTTTTATTCAATGGCGTATGTACTCACAGAACGATAACATGCACCATTCTTAAGATATTGTACGTTTTTGATGTACAATGGGAAACATAAGGAAAGCGTAAATGTGTTCATAAGTATTAAAAAATTGAATATTTTGTAAGTTCTTGTCACAAAAATTAAATAATATGGTTTAAAAATTATTACGAACTGATCTTGGGATATTGGAATTTTTACTTAAGCGTGATATCTCACAAAATAATTAAGTGAATTGAATGAAATGCTTTATTTTTTTTTATAATCGACGAAAACACTTAACTTTATAATTTTCAGCAAGTCATAAAAAGTCTCCAATTTCTATTTCTGTTTTCTCTCAATATTGAATTTTGTTAATCTGTAGGGACAGTCATATCTTGGATATATCGAATTTTTATTCCTTATAAATATTTCATAAACTCCTTTGTCATATGCACCCCAAGTTAACTTGCATATTAAAATAAACTCTCCTTACACAAATGAGCTTCTTTATCATACTCGTAGCTCATAGTGTCATAAATAACATAAATGCATATATGTGCAGTATAAAGTGACTTCATTGCACTTTTATGCTAATTTATGACACATGTTCAGACCTTTGAAATCAGATACTTTCCCTGCCTGATCCGAAATTATTAATGTTATATCTGTGAGAAATGATCGTATTTTAACTGGAATAGATTATTAAGTTTGAAACTGTCATTTGTTGCCTACACAAATGAGGGATTCCTTCATTTTAAATGGATAAATATTTGTTGAATGAATAAATGACATACACAAATGTCAGACAATTTACTTGTAGGACATTAATATGTTATAGTCGTTTCTTATTTACTTCTATGACACGGGCTTTATGGTTAGTTTTAAAGTCGCTATGAAACTCATTTGGTTATGTTTAATTATTTAAAATATTTCAGCGAATGTTATATGTATTTGAATGTGTTTCTTATTTAATTCCTAAACCATCTTTCACATAAACCTAGTTTTAAATATTTAACAAATGCAAAATATTTAATAAAGTTGACGACAAGTGTAAAATTTAAATATCAAAGTAAACTTTTTAATAAAAGTATTTTAATTTGATCACGCCATTAACACGTTAATTTAAATATAAACTGAGGACTTACATACGTTAAACGTCCATCAGTGTCAATGTGAAAACGGATGAGGGTGCATGGGCTTCTATACACAGTCAGAAACCATGGACAGAATTTGCATATGAACAGTCAGATTACCGAAGACAAAAAGTGAATGAATACATTCAATTGCAAAAGTCGCACATCAGAAGTAAAATATAAATAACTGCTTTTTAGAAGTAAAAAATTGCATTAACAGCAAAATTACCAGAACTAGAAGAACTAGAAATTTAAAAATTCAGACAATGATTTAACTCGCTTTTAATGCTCAAAATACAGCATTGACTCTGCGGAGATTAGGCGAAAAACCATTTTAAGATTTCAAATCGTTTTTGGAAGGAGGTTATTGATTTTTTTTTTACTTGGCTGGGAGTATTTTTTCTATGAAGTGGTGTGTTTGTGAGATTTCAGTGCTTTTAGTAGAAATATTTATCAGCATGACTGCTCAACACTATGATGTAGTAGGTATTGCAAATTTTACTTTACCACCCAGCACTCTTTATTCAAGTTTATTTCAATTTCTGATAGTCGAAATCAAATTTATCTTTAAATTCAAAAATGCGACGCGAAATGCTGCCATATTCCCAAAATTTTCAAAGCATTATGGTATTTTCAAATTTTTAATCTATAGAAGTTTTATAATTGGAACATGATTGAAACACATCCATGATTGAAACCCGTCCATGATTAAAGCGCATTTGTTACTAACGTTATAAATAAATTATGCATATTAGTTTACCAATTAAAATTCAGGAATTTAGAATAAGAAATCCACTAGAAATTGTTTAGTCAGAACAAATTGATATGCTTTCATTTGTCTACTTTTTCTCAAATTTATACTAATATGGAGAAGGTCGTTCTAATAAAAAAATCTCAGGAATCATTTTATAGAGTTCAAATTACTATTTCAAATCCTAAGAATAAAAATATTTAGAAAGAAAATATTGCATAATATTACTGAAGGTTATTTAATTTCCATCCTTTTGTACTTTATGGTATTTTACTCTGAACTGCCTTAAAGACTGCTTGAGGGCAATTCCAAATCATTGTCCAGAGAACGGATACAAATTATCAGATACAGTTGAGATACGTTAATATATCATATCTACTTGCCCTATTTCAAACGTACCAACTCGTCCCAAACGAGATTATCAGATTTTAATCATGATATGAAGAGAAACAAATATAACTTTATTATCTTATAATTCAGGGCCCAAATATACTCTCAATCCGATATAATGTTAAAATATTCATTCATATTATTAATTAGATGACATCGAAGATCAGCACAGAAATTTACTCTTTATTATCAAAATCAGTTTTCCTTGAATGACTTTTACTTAGCTGCAGTTATATAACGAAATAGATGTGCATTAATAAAACACTTTTTCAACTTTAGAGCAACTACTACTATTACTCAACAGTAAACAAATTCAGTTAGCTGTATATATATTTTAAAGTATTATATATATTGAAGTCTGATTTGCACAAAGTATTTGGATAGGGGAATATATGGAATATTTTCTTTCTCAAGACGTATTTAGTTTGCATTGGATCCTGCAGATTGTGGAAATCGCTATATATTTCTATAAATAATATGAAAATGCATACAGGTGGTCCTATTTACGAACGGTTCCGTTTCCAAATTGTTATTTGAAAGTTAGAATTATTACAATATTGTGATAAAAGCAAGAATAAAATGACAATTAATTGCTTGCTTTCTTTCTAACTTAATTTTTAAACTTTTTTTTAAACAAAAATGCTAAAAAATAAATTACAAGTTTTTTTAAACATTTTTTATTGGTTACAGGTTTATCACGTCAATGAATTAAAATCATTTGTCAGATCTGTTTTAATATGTTATTATAATTTTCATTATAGCCATAGCTAATTCAACTATCATTTTTCATCTTTAACTTCTTTTAAAATGCTTTGTAGATTTTCTTTAAAAATTCATTTCTTCAATTTGGCAACAGATCTGTGTTAGTATAAAGCATGGAAGTAAAAGTAAGCAGATAAAATTTTATATTAGGAAAACACCCATATCGTTTGAGGCAATAATTCAGGTGGAATTGTATTCAGGTTCTGCATTTTATGCATTTCTATGGCAAAAAACCTAAAATATTTATTTTAACTGTCAATTTTGTAAAAACAAATGATTGGCACAATGCAAAGTAGAACTGAAACAATAAAGAATATTCATACGTATTAAAAATTATTTACCTTTTAATTTATTTTTAACTTCATACATTCTGTACTCTCTCCTACAACTAGGAGAAAATACTGATTAATTATACTCATAATTAGGGAACCCTGAATTAAAAAAAGTCAAAAATATACATATACTAAATGCGACCCCTCTCTGTTTTGCCAACTAACAATAGCAGCTACTTTACTAACACTAGCGACTCCTAGATATAATTCTCAAAGCATTATGACATTTTCAAACGTTTCATCCATAGGAGTTTCATCCTCTTCTCTCTCACTCTATGACTAAAACATGCAAAATGATTGATTTGTTAATAAGAGAAATAGTTCGCAGTTTCCCGGATAGATGGCACAATATATAAGTACATACAGCGTCATCTATTGCACATCAGTCTAACTTTTTCTCATTGTAACATATCAGCTATTTATGCTTACTTCAGGTAGAATAAGTATACATTCAGGTAGAATGAGTATATATAATATATATTTTAGTTAATAGTATGTTTCATCCATAGGAGTCTTATCTCCTTCTTTCCAACTCTATGGCATAGAGTATTTTTATCCTATTAATATCTATAACGTATTTCAAATTATTAATTTATTCCATATTCTATATTCTGAAGATATTAAATCGTGCTTAGGTGTCAAAATTTTGAATTCAAACAATTTAGAGAAAATAATACTTTCTTTATAGAATGTATACAAAAGATAAATCTGTAATTATTGTAACTATCATATTTAGTGGCATTTATAAACAATTTTATTATAGATACTGAGAATAATTTTATTTCCACATTCTATATGAATGAAATGCAAAATGTTTCAAAATGTAGAAACATAAAAATCAGTGAGTTTCTAAAACGCATACTATATACTGAAGATATTAAATCGTGCTTAGATGTCAAAATTTTCAATTTAAACAATTTAGAGAAAATAATACTTTATAGAGTGTATACAAAAGATAAATCTGTAATTATTGTAAATATCATATTTAGTGGCATTTATAAACAATTTTATTATAGATACTGAAAATAATTTTATTTCCACATTCTGTATGAATAAAATGCAAAATGTTTCAAAATGTGGAAACATAAAAAGCAATTAGTTTCTAAAACGCCAAAATGCAATGTCAAGATTTTGAAGCAACATCTATTGACGCATTACAAAATTCAGAAATATTTTAAGAGGTTTTCTCGTTTTATTTGTAATTAAATAACCTAAACTCTACAACATACGTGATTCGATATTTTATTTGCAACTTGAGGATCCCCTTTAGCAAAGTGATTTATTTAATATGAAAAGATGGATTGAGAAAGTGATCATAAAAACATTTGAAAAGGTTTTTTTAAACAAAAGTTGACTCTTATCAAAAGTTAAAAAAAATCAGAATAAAATATGTTCTGTAATGAATCCTTCACTTTTCTCAATTGGAATCCTGATTCAATCAGAAATGTTTAGATTTCCCACAATCTATGTAATAATTGTTTAAGAGGATTTTTCTATTCAGATTCTCCATATAATAGTGTGAGAAAGTGAAAATGGAAATTGCATTTTAAATGGAATAGTATCTATTATTAACGCTGACTCATAGTAACTTTATCAATTTAAATACTTCGGAACGCAGTTTTAAAAACTCAAATTATCAGTCCATCGCTTCTAAATTAGTAAACATGTATTAGTATAGTCTTATATGGAACGGAATACTCATAATTGGAATTCTATAGGTTGGAAGAACGTTGTAATATTCTCATGCTTCAATGGAAAAAAAAATAATTACTATGCAATTTTATTTTTTGTGATTTATCAAGCAAACGCATAAAAATTTAAATTGTATATACAGTAAATAAAGTCAAGTTCTGTGGATGTTTCACCCTGGTCAACTGCGCATGTCCAACTAATGGTGCGGTTTAAGATACACACATATATATATATACACACTTGGAGTCTCAAAGAGATTGAAATGCGTTTTAATTCTTTATCTGTTGGAGATAAGTGGGCAATGAAAATTGCAAAAATGTTGAAAGTAAGGAATGAAATAAGACTATGTTAATGAAATAGTCCTCCCATTAATTTTCAAAAAGTTACTCTTTTTAAATTTTTATACGACCCCCTTAGACAAATTTGGTCAATCAGAATTTTTTTATTTTTGATGCAGCAAGATCATTGAAAAAACTGTATATATGTATCTTTAAAATTTAGAGAGTTATATTTAATTGAACATTGTGAATGGGAGCCATATATCAAATTAGAAATGTAAATTTGTGACATATCACAAAAAAGATAAAACTGGATTATAATACATAGGATACATTTTTGCGAATTCCGCTTAGTCTCAAGATGTAACCACGGATATATTTAGATGCATTTGTGATAAAAAAATTTTGACACATATTAACGTATTTTTGATCTAAACAATTTCCATTGTCAATTTGTTTGTGATCCCTATTTTTAGTGATGAAACAGCTTTTCAAATGGTACGGAAAATTGGCATACGTCAGACTTTTTCCTTTATCATAATTCAGTTGAATTTAAAGATACGAATATGCGGTTTTTTAATGATCTTGTTGCATTAAAAAGAATAATTTTCTGATTGACCAAATTTGTCTAAGGGGATCGCGTAAAAATTTAAAAAGTGTAACTTTTTGAAAATTAATGAGAGGATGTTTTTATTAATATAGTATTATTTCTTACCTTACTTTCAACATTTTTGCAATTTGCATTGCCCACTTATCTTCAACAGGTATATAATTAAAGCGCTTTTCAATCTTTCTGGGACACCCTGTATATATATATATATATATATATATATATATATAAGATTTGAGGGAGGGGAAGATTTGAGGTGGTTTGAAAACTAGAATTTGTAAATCAATTATTTAAGTATTAAGCGGACGCTCATTTAGAGCACTAGAAACGACGTACAATTTGTTTTATTAAACTATATTAAACTAGATTGCAGCGTAAAATGCAGCACAAAATAAGTCAAGTAAGTAGACATGTAGGTATTAAGTAAGGATGTAGATTTTTATAAAACCTATTAAATAAGCTACAAATTCAAATTACGATGTATTTAAATATAAATAAATAAATCTGGGAGGAATTATCTTACGGATTCGGTTTAAATATCGTTGGTCAGAACGTTCTTTAATTTTTGCTGATGGTGTCAAGATAAAAACTCTGATAATATTTGCGTTTGCTAAGGAACTCATCTATGTGAAAATCTTTCAAAATCGTGCTGAAACATAAAATAACTAAAAAACTACTTTTTTTTTCAAAATTCTCTCACCGAGGCGCATCGTCCCGGATCCTAAGTACCTTTGTACCAAATTTCGTTCCTCCCCGGCGCTTAGATTTCCCATTTAAGACGACACACAGACGAACATTTTCTTTCATTCTGTAAGATTATGTTATAATTATTCATTTAACAAATATCAATACAAAATTCAAAAACGCCAATTCTATAAATACACAGTAAGTAATAACTTCCCTGTTGGAATTAAACGTGGATGTGTAATTTGTCATACTCAATGATCAATGTATTATAAATATCACAATTACAAACATATGCAACTTTAAAGATACTTCATTGCAGTTTTATGTTAAATTATGTCACATATTTAGTTCATTGATTCTCGATATTTCCCCAATCTTTGGAATTATTAATTCCTTATCTGAGAAATGTGCATATTTAAAATGCAATAAGTTATTAAATGTTAAGCTGGCTTTCATTGGAAACAGATATGGTTAACTATCTTATTTTAAACGGATCAATCCTTGTTAAGTGTATAAATGACTTACAGTATCAAACGCTAAGGTGACAGAAACTGATTAGTTCCGCTTTGATACATTTTAGAAAGACTGGCTGTATGTGGGAGTTTAAAGTTAAACATTAATAAAGTAATTGAGTTGATAGTAAGAAAACAACAGGTAGCCTCAGGGTGGCAGAAGTTGATTAGTTGAAATAGATGATTTCCTTAGCGAACGTAAATATTATCAAAGTTTTCATCTTGACACAATCAGCAAAAATTAAAGAAAGTTCTGACCAACGATATTTAAACCGAATCCGTAAGATAATTCCTCCCATATTTATTTATTTATATTTAAATACATCGGAATTTGAAGTTCAAGCTTATTTGATAGGTTTTACAAAAATCTACATCCTTACTTAATACCTACATGTCTACTTACTTGACTTATTTTGTGCTGCATTTTACGTTGTAATTTGATACATTTTAGAAAGACTGGCTGTATGTGAAAGTTTAAAGTTAAATAAAGTAATTAGTTGATAGAAAGAAAAAAACAGGTAGCTTCAGGGTGACAGAAGTTCATTAGTTGCTCTTTGATACATTTTAGAAAGACTGGCTTTATATGGGAATTTAAAGTTAAATATTAATAAAGTAATTGAGTTAATCGTAAGAAAAAAACAGGTAGCCTCAAGATGACAGAAGTTAATTTGTTGCTCTTTGATACATTTTAGAAAGACTGGCTTTATATGGGAATTTAAAGTTAAATATTAATAAAGTAATTGAGTTGCGAGTAAGAAAACAACAGGTAGCCTCAGGGTGACAGAAGTTGATTAGTTGAAACAAATGAGTTCCTTAGCGAACGTAAATATTATCAGAGTTTTCATCTTGACACTATCAGCAAAAATTAAAGAACGTTCTGACCAACGGTATTTAAACGGAATCCGTAAGATAATTCCTCCCAGATTTATTTATTTGTATTTAAATACATCAGAATTTGAATTTGTAGCTTATCTGATAGGTTTTACAAAAATCTACGTTCTTACTTAGTACCTACATGTCTACTTACTTGACTTATTTTGTGCTGCATTTTACGTTGTAATTTGATACATTTTAGAAAGGCTGGCTGTATGTGGGAGTTTAAAGTTAAATATTTAAAGTAATTAGTTGATATAAAGAAAAAAAAACAGCTAGCTTCAGGGTGACAGAAGTTGATTAGTTGCTCTTTGATACGTTTTAGAAAGACTGGCTTTTTATGGGAATTTAAAATTAAATATTTTTAAAGTAATTGAGTTGATAGTAAGAAAACAACAGTTTGCCTCAGTGTGACAGAAGTTAATTTGTTGCTCTTTGATACATTTAAGAAACACTGGCTTTATATGGGAATTTAAAGTTAAATATTAATAAAGTAATTGAGTTAATCGTAAGAAAAAACAGGTAGCCTCAGGGTGACAGAAGTTAATTTATTGCTCTTTGATACATTTTAGAAATACTGGCTTTATATGGGAATTTAAAGTTAAATATTAATAAAGTAATTGAGTTAATCGTAAAAAAAACAGGTAGTCTCAGGGTGACAGAAGTTAATTAGTTGCTCTTTGATACATTTTAGAAAGACTGGCTTTACATGGGAATTTAAAGTTAAATATTAATAAAGTAATTGAGTTGATAGTAAAAAAACAAAACCAGGTATCCTCAGTTGTTCCGATTGAGACGTTAGTTTGACGCATAAGATTATAACTTGCAGATTTCAACTCCATCATACGATTTTTTTAAATTTTAATTTAAATCACTGCGACATGTTCTTTATATATTTGATTAGATCTCGTCGACAGCTTTTAAGCGGTACAAATAGAAGCACGCTAAAGTTTGTAATCATACTATGAATGTCTGTTGTTAGTGGTATCTATATATAACTATACATCTTACAGTTATTATAAAGTATAAATAGTCTTGATGAATTTTACTTTAATGCTGTATTAATTTCGAGTAGCAAGAGTTCGCGAATCGAGCTGCTAGTGTTAGTGAGTGCCAGCGAACAAGGAAAAGATTATGCGAACTTGTGAACTATGCCTACTATCAGGCGGCACGAAAGAGCTAGCTAAGCGATCTCTTTGAGCGCCAATGAGTAGTGGGCGAAGCCTCCAACTCGTGAAAAGAGTTATGGCTTGACTAGCGTAGCATACGAGGAGCGGCGTCCCTTAAACTATACTATATAAATTTTATTCTGGGACTTTCTCTGAGGATAAAAAAGTAAACTTCAAAATATTTTAATAAGTATGGTAAACACGTCTAAAATATCATATCTACCTTAAAAATATTTGACATAAAAAAGTAAACTTCAAAATATTTTAATAAGTATGGTAAACACGTCTAAAATATCATATCTACCTTAAAAATATTTGACATAAAAAAGTAAACTTCAAAATATTTTAATAAGTATGGTAAAAACGTCTAAAATATCATATCTACCTTAAAAATATTTGACATAAAAAAGTAAACTTCAAAATATTTTAATAAGTATGGTAAACACGTCTAAAATATCATATCTACCTTAAAAATATTTGACATAAAAAAGTAAACTTCAAAATATTTTAATAAGTATGGTAAACACGTCTAAAATATCATATCTACCTTAAAAATATTTGACATAAAAAAGTAAACTTCAAAATATTTTAATAAGTATGGTAAACACGTCTAAAATATCATATCTACCTTAAAAATATTTGACATAAAAAAGTAAACTTCAAAATATTTGACATTTATTAGTTTTCCTGAATAGAACGTTCCCTGTAATTTTTCACAGGCATTCACTAGTAAAAGAATAATTATGTTTAAAAATGTTACAAAAATATAGATTTAATATACAATTTTATAGAAACACTTTAGAATTAAAGTCTTAATTTGATCTTACTAGAAGATGTTAAAAGCATATTACAAACCTGAGCGCTTTCGGATGTAAAAAGTCCTTCATCAAAGTTATGTAATAAGAATTTTTTTTTCATATTTATTTAATATGTAATGTTTTATCTAAAAGATGCTACACTGGATAAACTAACTGTTTCTGTATCATCCAACAGACCATTCTCAAAATTTATAAAGTGTTTCGAAATCATTAACTAATTTAATCCAGCCATGATTTATCGGGTTGAAAGGCCCGGTTCGATTTTACTAATCTGCATATTTTAACAAAGATCGATTCGAATTTAACTGTATCGGCAAAGCTTAAAATAAATTACTACCCAGATCCCAGAAACGGATTATTCCGTAAATTGAAATAAACACGATGTTCGCACTTAATACTTCACAATGGAGAATTTACAATAGGAAATTTGATTCAAATGAAGCCAACGTTTACCGGTTTGTGGAAGATATTGCAAAACGCACTTTGAATTTTGGAATCGTGACTTTGTGATCATTAAGTTTGAACAGCGCGTAATCTAAGCGCATAATCGACTAATTAAATGCAGTTATTTGTTAAAAGTAAACTGCATGTATATATAGGTTGCATGTGAATGCTTCCGTTGGTTCCTTGTGGATTTTAGTTCTAATCCGAATGTTAACCTTTTGCTTACGGGTGAGGCAGTGTCAATCTCAAACGAAGAACCACTTAAAAAGAAAGGCATTTGACATACCCTATCCCCAACAGTTTGACCCCCCGCCTTTGCAGGCATTGGCGTCCATGGACGCCAATTTCTAGTCACTAGATTTCTACCTACTAGATTTCTACTTTCTAGATATCTACCTTGTAGAGATCTATTTTTTAAATATCTACCTTCTACATTCACATGGTAAAAATCTTAATTGTCAAGATGAGCATAGTTATTTATATACTAGTTTTGCATTTTAGATATCCACCTTCTGTATATCTACATTTTAGATATCTACCTTCCACATATCTACATTTTAGATATCTACCTTCTGCATCTCTATCTTATCTACCTGTTAAATTTCTACCATATCCAACTTTTAAATATCTGTCTCTTAGATTTCTAGCCTCTAGATTTCTACCTTCTAGATTTCTACTTTCTAGATATCTACCTTGTAGAGATCTATCTTCTAAATATCTACCTTTCAAATTTCTGCCTTCTACATTCACATGGTAAAAATCTTAATTGTCAAAATGATCATAGTTATTTATATATTAGTTTTACATTTTAGATATCTACCTTCTGCATATCTACATTTTAGATACTTACCTTCTATATATCTACATTTTAGATATCTACCTTCGGCATATATATCTTATCTACCTGTTAAATTTCTACCATATCCAACTTTTAAATATCTACATCTTAGATTTCTAGCCTCTAGATTTCTGCCTTCTACATTTCTACTTTGTAGAGATCTATCTTCTAAATATCTACCTTTCAAATTTCTATCTTCTACATTCACATGGTGAAAATCTTTATTGTCAAGATTATCATAGTTATTTATATATTAGTTTTACGTTTTAGATATCTACCTTCTGCATATCTACATTTTAGATATTTACCTTCTGTATATCTACATTTTAGATATCTACCTTCTACATATCTACATTTCAGATATCTACTTTCTGCATATCTATCTTATCTACCTGTTACATTTCTACCATATCCAACTTTTAAATATCTTCCTCTTAGATTTCTAGCCTCTAGATTTCTACCTTCTAGATTTCTACCTTCTAGATTTCTACTTTCTAGATATCTGCCTTGTAGAGATCTATCTTCTAAATATATACCTTTCAAATTTCTACCTTCTACATTCACATGGTAAATATCTTAATTGTTAAGATGATCATAGTTTTTTATATATTAGTTTTGAGTTTGTGATAAGTACAAATAAGTGAAAAATAGTTCCAAATCTTCTAGAGGGCAAAATATAAGTGAAAATTAATTCTACCATAATCCAATATAAACTTATTTGTTTTGTAAGAGACGCTTTTCAACGGTCATAAAGTAGCAAAAGTTTTAAATCTTACCTAACGCAGTTAAAACTAAACCGTATGACTACACATGTTAGTTTTAGCTTGCATCAAGTGCCTAATTGTAGAAAGAGAAACATTCTCAATTTTCTGGGGAACGGAATTTCGAAACGGAATTTATTCCAATTTCAGCGGAATCTGTTCCATCACGAATGAACTCAGCCAGCGTCCTTAGAGCATTCCGTTGGCGGTTAAAGTTTTTCAATTACTTCCTTCGGGATTTGCCGGGGTTGTTGGGAAAAGTCGAGATTTGCTCAACGGGGAGTTGCAAAAAATTTCATTTTATTTTTTGTTTATTAGGTCTATGTATAAATAACTCAAGGGAGAAGAAAAGTTCGAAAAGTTCTATTTGCTGTAAGACAACCTAAATTTGTTTCAAGTTGCATTACGAGTGTTGTTTTGTAAGAAATCACATTTTTTAATGCTTTAGATTGAACGAGGAAAAGGGTGGATATATTTGAAGGTAAACTTAAATCAAAGTGATATACTAGTTGTCGCAAACGAATTGCACACAAACTAAATATAAAATGTTTATTCTTGAACATGAATTGAATACATAAATTTAAATAAATCATAGCTAAATTTTGTTAAATGCAATATAGAAATCTGTCCAACACATGGTTTTCCCTACAAAAAATATCTGATGTGAGGAGCACATGATTTTTACCACAAATTAAAAAATCTGATGTGAGCAGCACATGACTTTCCCTACAAATTAAAAAATCTGATGTGGGCAGCACATGACTTTCCCTACAAAATCTGATGTTGGCAGCACATGGCTTTCCTTACGAATTAAAAAAGCTGATGTGGACAGCACATGACTTTCCCTACAAATTAAAAAATCTCATGTGGGCAGCACATGAATTTCCCTACAAATTAAAAAATCTGATGTGGGCAGCACATGACTTTCCCTATAAAATCTGATGTTGGCAGCACATGACTTTCCTTACAAATTAAAAAATCTGATGTGGATAACACATGACTTTCCCTACAAATTAAAAAATCTAATGTGGATAGCATATGACTTTCCCTACAAATTAAAAAATCTGATGTGAACAGCACATGACTTTCTTTATGAATTAAAAAATCTGATGTGGGCAGCACAGGACTTTCCTTATAGAATCAAGTCTGATTAAACAAAAAGCCCGGGTAATTATTTGAAAGTATACTGAATGTGCAGTTTTTCTTGCATTTTCATTTAGCGACTGGATGTATTTTAACAACGTTGCAAAAATGCGAAAAAACTAAAATATCTGGAGAAAGGTTAGTCTCAGTGATATGGGGTTGGTCTTACTCTTTTCGTCGTCAAAAATTACGTATAAAGCGAGTAAATACCATTCTTCATGTATGTCTTATTATGTACCTCCATTGAAGCCGCTCATGGTGAGGTATGAATAGGATCTTTTACTCAAAAAACGTTTTAATATTTACACTGTTTGTCTTGGGATATTTATATTAGATTTTTCCATTTTACGTTTGGCGACAATTTATTTCGTGAGTAGTTTGATCCGACTATTTATTGACAAACGTCTTTAAACCTTTACTGGCGTGGATGTTTGCTATCTTGAAAAAAAATACAACTTTTGTCCCTAATGCTGGTTGATACTATTATTCAACAGTTTATGGTGTTGCTATAACGGCGTATTTCAATTTTTCAAAATTCTTAAAAAATAGATGCTGATTGAAATATTACAGTCAAGTTATCGTAATCATTCTATTTTCTGTAGATGTATTGAGCTAGCTCACTGGGAGAGGGATAAATTTTTTAAACTCGAGAACGGTTGGTTGGCTAAATGATATTAATCCCTGCCAGGTAATCAGGGATTTCGGATACCACAATGCGAGAAGTAATATTCATATCGCTAAGAAATTTTGTATACATACATTGTGTGAAAACCAGAAATGAATATAATATTTTACAGTATGAGGTATTAGAAATAATAATTATTAACTATTATAATTATTAGCAATTATATATATATCAGCAATAACAATTATTAAGAATTATTTGAACTTTATATTTTCGCAGAATAACTTTTTTATAGAAACACTAATAATTCTCGGAACAATGGTAATAGTATAACTTATGTGTAAAATAACCGTTTAATATACGCTATATATTAATCCGTTTGGATCTAAAACCAAGCAGAATAGATCAATTCATTGGCATATCAGTACTGTAAAATATGATGTCTTTCATTGTGACTGCTTTAAGTGAAACTTTTATAGAGTCGATATTAAGCAGAGTTGAAACCTATTGGGTCCATTTCGAAGGTAAGAACATGGAATATTGCCAACTTAAAAAACATTTTTTTTAATAATTTTTAATTTCTCTATATTAAAAACAAGAAAGATCAATCATGCTTAAATCATTGATTATGAAACACTTTCCAACTGAAATGCAATTTTATTTAAACAAGTCTAAAATGCAATACATTCCTCGGTAATATTTTAAAACTTATCACAATACTACATTAATTTATTATATTTGAAAACTTAAACCTTCATTGAAAAAAATGAACTTCATTCAAATGACGACATTGAAATATAAATTGCCTGGTTTAAACATCTCTAAAATGCAATACATTCCTCGGTAATAATTTTAGAATTATCATAATACTGCGATAATTTATTATATTTGGAAACTTCATCGAAAACAACTGAAATTAATTCAAATGACGTCATAGAAAAAATAACACGCCTGGATCTCTCTATAAAAATAGCATTTCATTCAGCACAATACTATAATAATTTATTTTATTTAGAAATTAAGACCATGGAGCTACAAGTAATTAAACTCAATGCTTAAAACTTCATCGAAAACAATCGTGAAAAATAGGCTTCGTTGTAGAAATAATCAAATTTGGATGATCATTTAAACTCAAATTATATTGTAATTGTGTTGTTTCAGTATGTAGATGCACAGAATTTAAGCAAAAATAAAGTGGTTTTAGGACGGATACAACACTCAATATGAATTAAAAATAACTTAAAAAATCACGATTTTAAGACAAAATGGATGCCATATATCATTTTAACGTGATCGCGTCCTATAAGAGGTGTAATTATTATTTTAATTTTTATTTAAAAAACTACTGAATATATTTTGCTGAATTTTTTTTATATATTTTATGGAACAATTTGAATATTACCTAAAATTTCGAAGAAATTTGTGAATTTTAAATCCGCTTAAAAATGTTTGAAAAATTAGATACTATAGGGCTCAATGTATTTCATTTTTTTATCCCGGGTTCAATCCAAAACTAATTGGGTGATATTATTCATTTATATTCCCATAGATCCTACAGACCGTCTGAACAACATACTAACATTTCATTTTGATTAAGTCATTTTTACGGCAGTTATCGTGCTAACGGACAGACAGACAGACAGACAGACAGAATGAACAAAGTCATAAACACTTTTCAACTTTGTTGTAAAGTGTTAAAAAACCTGCGATTTTTTGACACTACATTACGAGCATGCGCAGAAATTTCATCTCTAATGTTTTATATGTAGCCTAATAGGAACTCTTGATGAGCAAGATGGGCTTAGATTTTATATTTATATATTAGTTAATTAAATATTAGTTACTAAAATTTTGCATTGCCAGTAAGGACAAAGATTTAATAATGTCAAACCAATTCCCAATTTTTCTATTATAAGTTACCGACATAAACATCACAATACCGACATAAACAATACCGACATCACAATACCGACATAAACATCATGACAATTGTTCATGACAACTATTGTTGTCACGAACAATTGCATTTATAATGTCATTATTATTGAAGTTAATTATATGTCTTATTGTTGGTACTTATAAAAAGTTAAACCGATTGTTAGACCATTTAGTATGTTAACCGTCTGTTCAATTGAAATCATTTAATGTGCTTACTTTTTAAACCGCTTGTGTTGTACAGTTGATTAAATCTTGTACTATATACTTACTTGGTTATTAATACATTTCCTTATTAATACATTTCCTTATTGCTACAAAACTTCAGAAGGAAAACTATACTTACGCAGTAGAAATGCAAATGAAAACGCTCTAGAACTTGCTGATTAGTTGTCAGGATTAGAGGAGAAGGGCCAACCTGCGCTCCCGAAGTTGCGAACAGCGAGCGTTTTCCATTTACACAGAGTACCAGAGGTTAGCTAGCGTCAGCAAATGAGACGCAGCCCAAATGGGCGTATTACGCCTTCGTAGCAGGCGGTTTGAAAGAGTTTTCGAAACCGATAGTTAGTGAGTAGCTACGAATTGGGGGAAGTGCCCTGGAACTTACGAAGCTAACACCAGGGCTGCCGAGCAAGGTCGAAGACTCCTAGTTTTTTTTTTAAGATTAACATGTAAATAAAACGGTGTAAAATATAATGACTTGTTGTGTTGTGATGGTTTGAACATAATAAGTTGTGATAGTTTGAATATAATTGTATGGATTGTAATTGTTTCATAACCACTACTGATTATGGTTCAAGTAGGGCCAAACAATTTGGAATATAAATGTATTAAAATTCAACTAGTGTCTTATACTGTGTACTATAATTAATTTCTGTAAATAAATATGTGCAATATTAAAAATATAAATTAACTATTAATAATAAAGAACTAAATTATGAATTCATTGTTTTGTTTTTAATTTCAGGTACTGTCTTAAGTTTATGAGCTTTTAGGGGTGAGTTTCCTTCCATTCTTAGTAATTAGTTATGTCGGTGGCAACGGACAATTATTTTTAATAGAAACTCGTTATATTTATGAAGAATATTGTCTAAACATGTTGAAATTAACCATTTTAGAACCCAATAGCAAATATAAACCTATATATTAGTTGATTTTTAAAAATAATAGGAAATAAATTGATTTTGATATTCATATCCGCAAGAGATTATTGCAGCGTTGAAATTTATAAACATTTATTGGAAACTTTCCTGTGCTTCATTTTACTCCAATACGAGTATATATTTGTTTCGCTGTATTTTAATGAATAAATTTATGCATGGATTACTTTTACTCATGATTATAGCGACGGTTTATTGATACATCAGTGAGTTTTGTTAAACTGAATTATTTTGTAGATTGTATTTTGTATGTTTGATTATTTATTCATTTAAAGTAAAATGAATTGAAGCAAAACAAGCAGAATGTAATTCGTTCTGCTTAGTGGACTTGAGTTTGTTGGATATTTTGGATTTTGTTAGACATTTGGGGAAAATGTATTATGTGAATGTCTGAATTTTATATTTATAAATATATAAAGTTTAAAGCGAATTATTTATTACCATCAGAGTAAGTAGTAATATTCAATATTTTTACTGTTTAATTTTAAACTTGTATGGGAATATTTGGCTTTTTACGACATTACTGGCAAATATATTTTCATTTTGTTTCAGTTGTTTGGAAGTTAGAGTGGATTTTAAACGCAGTTGATACCCATAGAGACTATTTCGAAGGAAAGAACTTGGAATTTCGCCAGAATAGCTCAGTAGTTAGATCAGAGGTTGGTCAGTATCCTCGTTGATCCCCTAGATGCAATGATGAAGGGGGGGGGGAGGTTGAAAGAAAAACCCAGTTGCGAATTCTTAGTGGGCCCTGTGAATTATGACGCTAGTTTTAACAACAAGACCACACACGGTGCTAGTCTGGATTAAAAATGATCATATAATACGAATGCGGTTGTTCAGATCGACAATTGTACGACGATTTGATTTCAGACGGTAAATATCTATAGGATCTACTTCGACGAGAAGATGTTTGAATCTCGTCTCAGTAGCTCAACGTTTGCAGCATGGGATAACCACCTCGAAGATCTCTAACTGGGACAGTAAAACTTTCACAAACCTTTACACAAGTTTCAGTTAGTACTATAAAAATAAAACTTAATTGTACATCTTTTGAATATTGCATACAAAAACAGGAAAGGAAATGTATTAAGTAAAACTTTTTGACAAAAAATTGTCCTGAATATTTATGGCTTGATCTCAACAACTATTAATTATGAATAATCATGTTTATATTTCAGCTTAATTAATTTTAAATTGACCGTTTTATTAATTGTAGGGAAAAATTAGGTAATTTTAGAATAGTTTAAATAAATGTTTCGCAATATTTTTTGTTCACCGCCCCTTTTAGGAGCACCCCATTTCCGATAAGGGGGAGTGGGTTCGATACTCCCTTGTATCTTAAATATATAAATATTTTGTTAAAAGTTTTTTAAGAAAATCATGAAATACTGTTTATCGTTGGATGTTTAATAAAATGCAATAGGTAGTATAAAATTAATGTTCATTTGCAAGTTCAAAATGAATTTCTTTTAAAAATACAATTAAAAACAGATATATTCTGTTGTCCAAAGTTTTGAATTTCTACATACTTGTAAAGTTTCCTTTGTGGACATAAAACTAACGTCAAACACAGAAAATTTACCCAACATGTCTATTTATGTCGCACAGTACAAATGTTAATTATATATTCCAGAGCTTCATTAAATTTTATGGAACAGTTATGAAGTTGTAATATGTTGTCCAATAAGAACTCGCCGTCAAATAACAAATGGAACTTTAAGTGGATTATGAGGGGAAAGTTACATAGAGTCACAGTACATATTTCCTGATGTTGAATAACATGTAATTCTTCTTTAAATATGAATTATATTTAAAGCCTGAATTAATATTTAAGCACTTCTTAATATTAAATGAAGCGAAGTTTATGCAATATTCAGGCCATGAAAACACCGTCCTTTTAGAATGTACTGCCCCCTTCGAAATTGATATTGTCTTCTGGGGTGCATAACCGCCTTACCTATCCTTTATGTAATGTTTACTCACAAATAACATTGCGTCAAATTGACTGAAATAAACATTTGTGAAAATAAGAATGGATAAAACGAGATAATAGAATTAATAACAAAATAAAATAAATAGAGCATGTAAAAGTAAACAGTGAAACGTTATACAAAATACCGTTTATGAATGTTTGTAACTTGTTTGTTTTCACCCAGTGGAAATTTTAATCTATAATATGTCAACTGAAGGTAAATAAAAATGAATACATTTATCAATTGTTGCAAAATTATCTATTAGTATTATAATTATCAAAGAGGGTTATCGGAGCTTATTAATCTTACTCTGGGAGTAGTAGCATTGTCGCATGAATGTGTCAGTCTATTTGTTTCCATCTCCCCTGAGTGAAGTCTGATAGAAAAGGCATTTGTTATATAATTACAAAGACTAGGTTATTATCGCTAATGGACATCTGTTTCCCTGAAGATTATAAATTGTTTAAAGTATAATTCATTTCGAAAACTGAATTAGAATTTAGTTAATATTCCATGTAAACCCGGAATCCTACATACTGAGCATATTTTAGATAAAAAGGAACAAAGATAATAAAAAAGTTCATTGGTTAAAATATTTGTTTTGATTTCTAGATTCTATTTATGCACGTAAAAAACTGTAACGGGGTATAATTTTAATGTAATTTTTTTAAGGATAATGAGCATGAGTGCATGAACAAAGTTGTTCAAGCATATCCGGGATTCAAACTCAGATATGAATGTCAAAGTTTCATCTGCTACGGCATAGGGGCCCCTTTCAGCACACCTATGGATATAATATATATTTTTCCGACTTTCAGAAATCTTTTATTAATGATTTTCCTGACACACAAATCATCGTGTATCTTAAAAGAAAACGTTACCAAACTTTGCTTTATCAGTAAAGAAATCTCAAATGCTTTAGAAAGATTTTTATATGATTGTTCGTTTAAAGATCCGAATTAAGAGAAAATTTGTCATCAAAACAATCATAAATATGCAATCAAATCAAATTTATCTGCAAAAGTGTTGATATATTTCCAAAATTTTGGTATTTAATAAACGACTTGCAAACAACCCATAGATAAAATGCCCCAAAATAATTATTGTATCTAAGTTAATGTAAATAAGTAAAGGAGTGCAAAATATCATTGTATAGCCAGGCTACTACAAATAAGCGGATTGTTTTCTCTACAACCAATACCCTGTGTCCCATTACAAATTTCTCACAAGGGATACCGTTTACAATTATTCGGGAAACATGAGGACGGAACAGCAACATAGTTGGGTAATGAATTCTTTACTAATGAAAGTAGATTTAGTCTCTCCAGCGATTCTGGACTTCTGCAAATCTGGAATGAGGTTGAAGCACGATATCACCCCGAAAACAATACTGTAAAGGTATATGGCATTTAAAGAATGGCACAACATTAGGATCGATGGACATATGAGGCTCCAGATACTGAAAAGTAGTCAATGCACGCTATACCGTAATGAGATAATCCTGTTTCGAGGTGCCATTGACCTACAGTTCGTGATTATGGACTATTCTGTATCGTACGGTGGATATTGAGCAGCTGTTAGTTTTTCAGAGCTAAATTTTTTAGAAGTCGAGTGTGACTTCTTAAGGAGACACGTTGCAGTACGTCAACACTCCAATAAACCAAAATCCTGAAAACTGTTCAATAGCTGAAGACAAATAATAGACTATGTTATCGCAAGGTCTCATTAACCGTTTGCTTAGGGGTGGGGCAGCGTCACTCCCTAACGAAGAACCTCTCAAAAAGATAGACTCCAATGTCTGCAAAGGGGGATCGAACTGTTTGGTATAGGGTATGTCAAATGCCTGTCTGTTTGAGAGGTTCTTTGTTTGGGATGGACGCTGTCCCACCCGTAAGCAAAAGGTTAACAACATAATGTGAGTAGACTAACAGTATAAATCAGGCACACATGTTAGAGTGATCATGCACCCTAGTGTAGACTTCTTCTTCTTTTCGTGCCATCTTTGGTAGTTATGCATATGCATCATGGCACCCATTGTTATATAGGCGATTCTGAAATAAAAATTACTCTCTCTTTTTATACCCGCAGTTGTGTCTTTGTACTTCATCCCTCATATCCGTAAGTAATCAAGTTACCATGATGTAAAATTTACATATCTAGGCCGCTTTTATGCTATGCCACAGTTGAAAACTTGGGTTGTCCTTAAGTTTCACATCTGTAGTTTTACATCAGTGTAGCACAGACACTGCTTCGAATTCCAAGACTATGTTGGCTTTCATAAAGGATCGTAAAATTGTGTCATAAAACAAATTTCTGGCAATACCGTTATCTGTTAGTTGGTGCCTACTAAATAAAAGCTGGTCCAGGATATTGATTTGTATGCTCGTAGCGTGAATCTATGAATATCTCTTATCGGTGGGTTTATGACTGTAAGTGATATATTGTTAATATTATAATTATTAGAACTGGAAACATTTAACCTTTCGTATTTCAACTAAATACAATGAAGTATGATGCTCGTTAATTGTTACAAAAACCCTTCATCATAATTTTAATTATCTATCTGAGAGAAAGCAGGGATGAACAATTTGCTTTGGGAGCAGTGGCAATGTCGGACGACTGCGTCGATATATTTGTTTCGATTTCCCATGAGTAAAGCTTGAGAGAAAACACATTTGTTGCGTAATTACAAAGGCCGGGTTATTATCACTAATGGACTTCTGTTTCTCTAGAGATTCCGAATTGTTTAAAATCTAATTCCTTTTCGGAAACGACAGGAGACGTGAAGAATGGCAAGGGCTTGTGAAGTATGAAATATCGTTTATTTCATCACATATCGCATCAATAATTGTTTTATACTACTTTTTGGATTTTACCGAAATATTTAGCAAAATAGTAACAATTGTATTAGGAAAAAATCATTATATATTTAAATGTTTAGCGATGAAACCATTTGTCTGAGAAATCAAAAGGAATTTCAAGGAACTGAGGTTACATATGAGAGTTGAAACACCAGAATTTGTCGTGAAATTTGCTGCACCAGAGTTTATATTGTGAAATTTGCAAGATCAAAGTTTATATTACACAGCTTGTAACACCAGAGTTTATATTGTGAAACTTATAACAGCATGAAGAACTGATGGTATTATTTTAAAACGTACAGTATATGTAGATCAGGTTTGATCAGGTAGATCTTCGTCAGATAGCCGGAGGATAAGCCACAACAACAATAACAACAGATCAGGTTTGGACTTGCTAATGATGGTGTCAGTGAAAATACACGTGTGGATTCGGCGCAGCAAGCTCTCAACTCTCCCGTTTGGGGTTATAAATAGGTGGATCAAATGTGAAGTTGCAATAAAGAGCCAACATTGTGTCGAGAATGTGTTTCTTGTCTTACTATGCACCGCGCTGCACCCCCTTTGACGTTCGTCAGTGTAGAAAACCCAGACCGCCCGACTCATCCAATGGACTTGAGCAACTATTTGGACGGCCGGATACCTTGTCTACTTTCATAAACTACTTTCATTCTACTACCTTCATAAACTTTGTTCTCTTGTATTGTCTTGTTCGTTCTTTCCTGTGTAACTGGTCCTGTGTCTGATATGATTCGATTACAGGAGGTCATCAGAAACAACAATAACTATGCACCGCAACGCAGAAGATCCTGTTATGAACACTTCACGAACTTCAAGCGAGGAAGGATTGTTGGGGAAATAAAAGCTGGATTATCTTACCACAAAATTGCTCCTCGTACCGGACGAACGGTAATATAGTGATGCGAACTATCAATTGATAGGTAAAGTGTACAACTTAAACTGAACTGCAAAATTGTACAGCTGCACGGGATGACAATTACCGCATAGCAGTGGCAGATCGTGCAGTGACTTTCACGGTGTTAGCACAGCAGTGAAACACCGCCATAGGTCTGGTATTGTTACCAACGCAGTTCCACGTCGCCTAATTACCAGTTCAGCTTCAGACCATTTCTGTGAATTCTTTTGACCATTAACTACAAACGCCTCATGCTGCAATAGCGTCTGGAACACGGAAATTTATGGTCTATTTCGCAGCAGGTACCATGATGAGCCGTGTATACACTTCATTTTTGAAGGAACTGTTAAGTATTTTTACACTTCTTTGTAAACCCCGTTCTTAAAGTTAAGACATAATTTGATGTTGGAACCATATCAATCACAAACTCAGTCGATTTTGAAAAAAATATATTTTAAGGGAAACGCATAGAGGGAAAATTTGCTTCCCTAGTAGTCCATTTAATATTTGCCACATATTGTATATATTGGCATTATATTGGAAATATTTCCTATGTAATCCCAATATAGGGCTATTATTGGGATTACATTGGCCTCCAAAACTGGCTAAATATTTTCATTACAATATTATGTCAATATTGGAAATATTTCCAATTAAACGCCAATATTGGCGTAATATTGTCCAAATATTTTAAACTGATTGCTTGCTACTAGGGTTTTTACCAACAAAGATAATTTTTGAACTAGGAATGTAAATGCTTAGTGAACCCTGTTCGTAATTTGATGATGAATCCATATCGCAAATCTATATACATATATCTGTATACATATATCTATATTCATATTGACTTATCTATTTCCCAGGATAGGACATATATAGTATATATGCCCCAACCTGAGAAATAGATACGTCAATAGAATATTTTTACCATTTAATAGATTGCAAAATTTTTATAACTTATGCTTTTCAAATTTTATAAGCATATATTTTTACTTTCCTTATATACGTAATGTACAAGGAAAGTATTGTGACGAGGTCGAAAATTCGAATTCGAGTTTTCGACGGGAGAGCACGTTTCAAGCATCCCTGATCACGAATCAAACATTTTTGAGGTGATGTCTGTGTGTGTGTGTATGTGAAAGTATGTGTGCCCGTGTGTGTGAAAGTATGTGTGTCCGTGTGTGTGAAAGTATGCGTGTCTCTGTGTGTGTGTCAGTGAGTCTGTGGAGACGATATCTCACGAACGAATGGAGCGATTCGAATGAAATTTGGTACAAAAATCACAATCCGTGAGTACTGGGAGCCCATTATTTTTAAACGTTATCGAATGTTCAGAACCCCCTATATTTTCGAGTGAAATTTTGAAAAAACTTATCAAAAAATCAAAAGTTTTAATAAAGTTGCGCAAATAGACGTTTCTGATGTAATTTTCCCTTAGAAAACGATTGACATAAACCTTAGAACACTAGCATGAATAGTTCTCGAGATATTGCACATTTTTAAAACAAATTTATCAAAAAATAATTTAAATTTAAAAAAATATAAAAACTTTTGAAAAACCTTTTCACTTTTCATATGTAATATCATGCGATAAATTTGGTTACATCATCCCTGTGGATCTAGCTCGTTCCATTCATGAGAAAATATACTTTGAGCAATACTTTTGTATTTGAACGCCAATAGTCATTTATCTGCTATAAGAATAACTTATTTATCCATTTATAACGCTTAGCGAGATTTTGGCGACACATTTTGCGGAATGTCACCAACTTGGCGACTTTTTCAAATGCTGCCAAATTAACGAAAATATTTCCAAATGGATAAAAATGACGCTAAATCAATGAAAATGACGACTGATTGACGAACAGTCAATATCTTGGAAAGAATATAAGTATATACTATAAGAAAAACCTATTTTTTTACAGTAAAAGTAGTAAATTCATTGCATTATATAAGGAAAGCCATGTGTTGTCCTCATCAGATTTTTTGTTTTATTTTCATATAGTTCTATTGCAGTTAAATTATTAACTACCGTTATTAGATCAAACTTCATTGAATATATATATATATATATATATATATATATATATATATATATAAATATAACATTTATCTCATCTAAAACTAACAACTGAAAATATACCCAAAGGCGCCAAGCTGCTCAAACAAGTACATTTCTATACAACACAATAATTAGAAAAAGAAAAAAGAAGAATGACATTGCATCAAAATTTCGCCGGGAGGGATTGTGACCCCCCACTTCCCGGTTTAGCCAGCTTTATGTCATGACGACACTCCCGGAAGCGGATACATTGTCGCCAACCAAGTACATATATTAAAACTTAGTATATGTACATGGACTTACTACTGAGATAATAGTAGTAAGTCAAAAGGTGTATGCGTGGCTTGTTTTTCTTGATATATTAGTATTGGATGTAAGTCATTTTTATAGTATTTTGTGTTTCTGTTTGGATGTAGTAAAGCTCGTAGTTATTGTATAGGTGTAGGGACAGTATAAGTTTTTCAACTTTTTTCTTTTTACATTTAAAGTTTTAGTATATGTACTTGGTTTGCGACAATGCATCCGCTTCCGGGAGTGTCTTCATGACATAAAGCTGGCTAAACCGGGAAGTGGGGGTCACAATCCCCCCCGGCGAAATTTTGATGCAATGCCATTCTTCTTTTTTCTTTTTCTAATTATTGTGTTATTAGAAAATATATATATATATATATATATATATATATATATATATTTTCAAAAAGAAAAGAGGTATGGTTGGAAACAATATACCAAAAGATGGCCGGGGGGAGTTGTGACCTATCTTAACCCCCGGTTATCTTTTGGTTTACCCCCGGCCAACTTTTGGTATATTGTTTCCATCCATACCTCTTTTCTTTTTGAAAATATTTTTAATCCTCTTTTTAGTGCAGCTTAGCGCCTTTTAAGTGTGATTTCTGATGATATTATAACATTATATTTCACGGTATTTTCTTATTATATATATATATGTGCAAAAATTATCTTTATATACATAAAAATAAGGATGCAATCGCTGTGGGCGAATTATGTTTCCCTGATAACTCAAACCAGTTTTTTATGGCTCCAAATTATAATATTTTTTAAACACCTTCTCATTATTTCGACGTACCGTCACAAACATTTTTATATATTGGCATTTTGTCACTCCCATCTCCACAGTTTACGAAATAGTCTTATCTGCAACACATTTTTCAACGGTTATCAGTTTCGGTGTCCAGGGAATTCATCCCTTGAGAAAAGCCCTCCTGTAGTTCATTTGCTCCGTGGACACAAGTCATTAACAAAGCATTAGCTGAAATTTAACCGAGCAAAGATTGATTGTTTTTCTTCTCAATCGCGTAGAGTTCCATCAGCACTTCGCCAGTGATAATCGGAAAAGTATTTTAGCCTACATTGATGAGGTGCTTCCTTGCATGCAGCCACATTTTGTCAGTTTGGGAATTGTGTAAAATTTTTGAATATATAAAATTTATGCTTTTGTATTTCTTGAAAATTTTTTTAAGAAATACAAAAGCATAAATTAAATGGTTTTAATTGAGGCTGGAATGTTAGGGATTTGTGTTATATGTAACTTTAATATGCAAGCTTTCGAGACAATTTATTTTTTTGCATTTATATTGCCATTTATGTTACTACATACAATAAAGGTAAAATTAACTGCATGAACTAAAATAATCAATTGCAATAAATGAATGACCTCATCATTTATATTCATATAGTAAAATATTTTGTTTCAAAATACCATGGTACTCAAATTGTGTTCCCTCCCAGATAAAACTTAAACGAGTGATTTATCAATCGTTAGGTATATACGTATAAGATATTGTTAGAAATTGCTGAGCATTTTACTGTGATGCCAAAAGAACCCACATAATTTTCAGTATGAGATTTCCAGCATTTCTATATGATATATAAACAGTTACAAAGTACATTGTATGAGTCTAGTTGATAAGCTTTCATATGTTATCTTTTTTCACGTAAAACAGAATAGAGAGAAACCGTAAGTCCAATTTTATAAAGGTACGCACAGAGACAGTAGTAGTAAGTCAAAAGTTATCGCTGAATACTCTCATAAAAATCTCTTTTGTGGACAAGACAAACTTATTTCCTTTTAAACTTTTACATGTTATTCCCCGTTAGGATCTCTGTAATCACTTTCATTCGATCAAACATAATAACCTTACTATAGATAGACATAATGTGTACACTCATTGACTTTTCCTCGCAAGTTATTGTACACAAGTTATTCTACATAAGTTATTTACGTATTCAAAAATCGTCAAATTGCTAGATAAATCACGAGAACAGTATAACACCAACCAATTTATTTGCCATAGCTCACAATTTTTTTTTGTCTATCCACATTTTCACAACATTTTATGTATCCGCATTTTCACAAAGATTCTTATCTTTCCACATTTTTCACACAACAATTCTTATCTACCCACATTGTGCTCAAAAGTTCTGGGGTCCTTCACTAAAAAGTGTTGGTAAATACTCACATTTTTCACAGAACTTACCATCTACCAACATTCTTCTCAAGATCATCAGTTTGTGTCTTGGGATTTACCCCCTAGGGTCTTTACCCCTTCTGTGACGTCCATTTGCTTTGCGGACACAAATCATTAACAAAGCATTAGCTGAAATTTAACCGATCAAAGATGGGTGGTTTTTCCTCTCAATGACGTAAAGTTCCATCAGCGATGGCCGTAACGTTCATCAGTGATAATCGGGAAAAAGATTTGAGCCCACATTGATGAGTTTTCTATACAAGGAACAACATGGTATCAGGCTTGAATTTCGTTGAAAAAACTTCAGGAATGTAAAAATGAAAGTTTTTAAATTACTTAAAGGATTTAATGATCCTGGAACATTAACTAATTATGTTATATATGGCTTTAATGTATGTTTTTATGAGTGTACTTAAACATATATTTGTGTTTTTAACAATAGTCTGTAAAGTGTGTTAAAGATGAATTTAAAAGGAGAAATAATGAACATTTGTTCCTTTTTTCAATAAAAGGACTAATGTTTTTTAACATTCTAATTTATGAATTTTCACAGAAATTGAATATAAAGGAAATGCATCATTTGTATGTGTCAAATTTTATTCTTAATTATGTTGCAGAAATGTAATTAGAAATTATATCTAATTAGAACTATTATTAGTTATTATTAGTTATTAATAGCTATTATTAGTTATTTTAATAACTTTTTAGTTATTAAAACATATATGTATAAACATACATACATTTCATGCAACTTTAGGGTGAAAAATAGAAGTCGTACTTTCTTTCAATGTTTGAAATAGTTTACATTCATTATTATTGACTCCCAATTGTGAAACACATGAGCTTTGGAAGTTACTTCATAATTCGGGTTCTTGGATTCAAATTAGAAACTGAAGAATATGAGATATGTGGCACACATGGTACCTGTCGCTGAAAACTCGAGAATACATTTTGAAACAAATGAGCCCAGGTTAAATTCCAGCAGGTGACAACTCCATGAGTTAGTGATATTTGGGTATAGTTAAAATTATTCGAATGCATTCAATTCTAATTCGAGATTTAAAATTTTCATAGCATTACTTCGAATAAAGTATACTGATAATTTCTATAAGCATAAGAGTTTAATGATGCTATGAAATAATTCATGTTCACCTTATTCTGCAAAGTACAGACCGTTGTTTTGAATGGCAATTTGAAAACATTTAATCACAGATACAATCCCACGGCGGTGTTACACTGTCGGTTTCGAAACCAACAACTTGCAAGTTCTGCATACTCAACTGAAGCAGAGCACCGTCCTTGTTGAAAACGGGCAATGGGACGATACAGGTAGTGATCTTAAGTTGTAAGGTAAAGAATGGATGGGGACGTGACCAAACTTCTGTAGTTTTAGGTGGGCCACTGTGGAGATGTGACTTAACTTCATTGCATTTTGAACATTCCATTTGCAGCAAAGTCTACTTCCAATGGATAAGAGCTGAGAAGTTTTGGCGCAAATCATATTGACCTGCTGCATTTATTTGGCATAAAGATTCCAGCACTCATATTGATCAGCTGGCACGATTTCACAGTCCAAAAGTTCCTCAAAATTTCCTTAAATAGAGAGTAACTTTTCTCTAAATCGTCTTCTTTACACCAGTCTACTGGACTGGTATACCTAGACGTGAAATTCTAGAACCGTTTCAAGCAGTGCTTGGCTTTCAACTATATAAATTTATCTCGCTGCTGCAGCCACGTTTAACTCTTTTCCAAAGATGGTTGTTGTTGTTGAGACTCGGATCATCTTGCCTACCAGAAAGGTGTCGACGACCTAGACCATGCGACCAACCCTAAGGCTTATGGCAGCTTAATGTATGGCCGGTACCAGAAAGGTGTAAGGTAACTGTTTGGACGGCCGGGAAATTTCCCAATGATGGTGTAAAAATACATGAACAGCACAATCATCGACCTCAATTATCTGCTCAAGTAGTAACACTACTGGAATCCGAACCACATGCATGTCTTCAACCACGTGTGTACCATGTCATTTGGGTGCCAAATAGACAATGACATACGTTTCATGTAAGAGTGGAGGACCAACATGCAGCCCAAGTGAGACACACTTTCGACTCACCCTTGTATACATAGTTTTAAAGGATTTAAATTAAATTTCATCAAAAAAATTACAAACAATAGTTTATAAAAAGAAACATTCTATATTTCTTTGATAATGGTTGGTATACAACTTGCGTAAAAACATATCTGTATAATAAAAAAAAATCCTGCGAAAGCTTGACACTGGATTCCAAATAGACAGCAAAACGCACAGTTCCGAATTTTTGCATGTAGATTAATATAATGACGTAGATATTCAAGACGTGCTTATAATTTTGATGTTAACCTTAGTTAATCGAATATCAATTAATAAAATTTCGAATTCCTGGTATGGGTTAAGATTTATTGGGTCAACTGATTTCTAACTTCTCTGTGATTGGTTGTTGCCAAAAAACGTCGCAAAGAAGATCGAGGACTGACTTATTGAAGCACTAAAAGCATTAAACATTAGTTCTAAACTGAACTATAACGTAAGTACACTTTAATTGAAAATTTGTCTCCGCGACATTGAGTGTAGAGCTTACGACCACGTTACAAAAGCGGGATTTGTTCTTATTCCTCCAACGTATCCAACAGCAACAACACAACACCACAATACCGAACGCGACTTCTAAAAGTAAAAAACATTTGAGCTTATCAGTTATTCCAGCCGTTAAGATGTTAAAGAGTTATATATATTTCTCCTTTTCCATGGTTATAACAGTAGTAATGAATTAACAATAGTTATTCATAATTGTTAATTAATTAGATTTCTAAAAATGTGTGGAGATCTATCTCACTGGGGTTGGCGAGCTTAACGAATAGGGGCAGAGACTCTAGTAGAATATAAATGTATTAGAAAGTCCAGAGGTTACTAACGCTTCGAACATTTTTAAATTTTCATGAAAAATAGCAGAATAAATTGCAGGAAGGCCGAGATAACCCAGTGGTTAAGGCGTTGGGATCATGCATGGTACACCTTGCTTCGCGATGTCCGACGGCACTAAACTTTCCCCGTGTATCCGCGAAGTATGGCCATGTTAAATCTGTAAGTCCGAAAGTCTGTCTGAGAGGTGATGAGTCAGGGGAAGGATATTATGGTCCCTGTCGTTGCAGCCAACATTAGGTTTTGGGTCTCAATTGAGTGATACTGTCCCGGCCGTCCAAACAATTGCATAATACCTTCATATAACCCGGCAGTCTGGGTAGAAAAACTAAATAAATTGCAGACATTTTCTTTTAATAAACACCTAAACTGCATCTTAAATAAAAAAAGCACAATTGTATAAACCCTTCAGGAATTTATATTCACAATATCGAACAATACCAAAAGAAATGATATGGAAAGTATAAAGCTATATTGAAAGGCGTAAGCTTTCTTTTCACATGTTATTGTAGTGTTCCCAAGCTGTTTCCAACGTCAAATATTTACCGAAGGACAGAAGAGACCGTGCCCAGTTTTTCAATTTTACTGCTCTTATAAAAATGGAAAAGAGAAGCTTGAAAAACACGTATACGGGTTGTTTATATTGCGAGGTTTTTAGACATCAAATCAATCGTAAATATTCCTGTAAACTTTTAAACGTTGAATATTTTTGGTAAATCTGTGGTGGCGTATGTAGTGTGATAATATTTGAAATAATAAAATTTCACCACTGCTGACAATAAAATATATTTTTATTCTCTTATAGTAAGTATTATTTTTTTGAAATTTTTCAAATTTGAAATTGTGACGAATAAGTATGGTTTCAACCCCCCTGCATGTATTTAGAATATTTTTGGTGATATACCCGTCCCTACTTTTTGTGTGTGGGATATTCATAGTTCATTGGACAGTCTTTAAGTTCTTTAATCAATTTGTAAGGAAAGATCTACGAGTGCGTGTTATATCTGTCAATAGTAAAATGACCAGTCGAATGGAAGGATTTGCAGCCCCTAGAAAAACATTTAAAAAATGCATATGTGTATGAAATTGGTCAAGGCAGTCTCATACGTATAGACTGAGCTAAATTTTACAAAATTTTAAAACCAGCTACCTTGTAAGACTGTAGATGTTCTCAGGCATGTAACATATATATACTGCCATAGATGTTCGTAGGTATATAATATGTTTTTTTTCTACGAACGCATATATCTGCTATTTCACTTTGACAAACACATAAGTGCGAAACTAGTCTGTAGATGTTGTTATGAATGGAGTGTATTCTAAATCAGGAATGTATTACAGCTGATGAAATTGCTTTAGCTATTTCTGAAATTGTTCACTAGTTATGTAAGAAATGCTTAAGTGCAGAAAGCAATAACAGGCAAGGAGTTGGAAGTGACTTTAAGGATGATTTCCTTCAGTATGGAACAATTTGGATTTACTTCAATTCGAGTTTACTTTAATTTACGTTTTTCTTCTGTTTAGAACTCCCATTTATCTAAAATGCAATACATAAAGTATGTAGTGACATTTCCTTTTAAGTGTTGTTTTTTACGCACCAACTCCTGTCTCGAAATGCAGACTGTCTCTAGCAAAAGACTAAAAACCTGAAAGTACTTTCAGGGTTTTCAAATCAAATTATTCTTGATGATTTTCAGTCAGTTTTGAAACAGATCCTGTGTTTACCCTATGTTTTCGTATTTTAAAGTTCAAGACGAATAGCGTGTAAGCTTTTTGAGTGTATGGTTTTAGCATATGTTATCAACTACTCAAATATTTTATTTTATCAGATAAAAATTTCCCCAGATAGAAATTAAATCCATGCAAGGATTGAGCTTCTGCTGCAGATACTGACATCCGCAGACTGGTTTCTTGTTTTTAACTCTTTTTAACAACGAACAGCTGATACTTGTGATATCAGCAAGAAAACTTGCAATGTGCCAGATTTTTGAAAATCTCTGAAGAAACTAAATTATTCAATTTTACCATCGCAACTGGCATCAAATTTCATAATCAGCGAGTTGAAGTTGCATGAGAAATGGTAAAGTTCATACTTTATATATCGGTACTCGCTACGCCATTGCTGGCAGCTCAAGGTTTCTAAAGTTTAATGTCAGGTATGTGGTAAGATTGAATTAGCCAGTTTTCATAGAAGCTCACAAAATGGTGGCATATAACAAGTTTCTTTATGTCGCTTTGAGTATTGGATATTTTATACTAAAAACGACTGTTTCAGTCAACAGATGCCAGTATCTGCAGTGAGAGCTATCCTGGCTTTAGGAAATCCCTCTTTAGGCGGGTTCTGTGTGTACTTATAATATATATACATGTATAATTTGGCAGATAACGCATGTAGACAAATGATATTGCTGCGACGTCTTAAAACAGTGTTAAATGCCTTGTGCAATAAAATTTTAACACTGCTGATGATAAAATATATTTTTATTCTTTTATACTAAGTATCACTTTCCTGAAATTTTTTGAAATTGTGATATATAAGTATGGTTTCAAGCCCTCTGAATGTTTTGGTATATATTTAGTGATATACCCGTCCCTATCTTTTCGTGTGTGGTACATACATAGTTCATTGGAAAGTTCTTAAGGTCCTCAATCACTTTATAAGGAAAAATCCACACGTGTATATTAGATCTGTCAATAGTAAAATAACCATTACCAATTGAATGAAAAAATTTGCAGCGCCCCTAGTAGAACATTTAAAAATGAAATTGGCCAGAGCAATCTCATACATATAGACTGATCTAAATTTTACAGAAATTTAAAACCAGCTATCTTGTAAGACTGTAGATGTTTGCAGGCATATAACAAGTTTTTTTGCTGCAAGCGCAGATATCGGCTATTTCACTTTGACAAACACATAAGTGCGAAACTAGTCAGTTTAGGTCCAAGAAAAAATGTTCACGTAACATGTTATTAACCTTATGTTCAATCCGAGTTTCTTTCACTTCATAAAAGCGATTCACGTTGGATCCATATTACTATCCGACTACTATTGAAATATGAATTTCCTACCATATGGAACCAGCACGACAGAAACCTTAATAACAAGGGTCCAACGACTTTTATACAATACTGGAACGAACTACCCGCTGTTGCTCGGGTTCTATATGAGCGTCCGATACTCAAATAATACCACTCGGTTTCCAAATCGTCAAATTCGTTTTAATCTAAATCATCACAAAATGCGAAATCCGTCGTATAGGCGCGTACAGCACTACTCTATAAATGTTGAAAGCAACCAAAAAAAGTAACATTATCTATCATCCAAAATTATTCCTCTCTTTTGTGGGCCGTTGTCGGATGGGCACGCGCAGTCAGCGAAAAATGTACGAAACTTCATTCTGAAGCACCGAAAATCTTACAGGATTGCTCGCTTCAAAAATTAAAAGGAAATAATATTACTTATGAAATTAAAATACAAATTGTTAGAATGCGAAGTTATTTAGCCAACTTTTAGCCAAATTATAGAATTGTGCTAATCTTAGTTTTTTGGATGCGGCAAAGATGCATTGCATTGCCGAAAAAATGCAATTTTCGATGTATTATTAAAAAATGATTGAATATGAAGAAATTGGTCTATGGATTCAATTCAAACCTCACCAGGAAGAATGTTCCCTGATCCTCCTTATGGTATCAATATGGAAACTCTGTGACAATATTTTTGGCCGCTATGGAACCGATTTGCATAAATATCGCTCAAAATCGTGCTAAAATATAAAATAACTAAATTATTAAATCGGAAGAAAATATCTCCAAGGTGTAACTTATCAGGTTCTGAAGTACCTGTATACCAAATTTCATGACCGTACGACGCACACAGACAGATACAGAGACATTTTTTTATTATAATATATCGACCAAGTGGTCGTCACCACCGGCGTTACTGAATGCAACTATTTTAAACTCTGCACAACGCTTCCGGTCATAGTCCCGCTTTCTTGTAAGATTCATATACTTGAGAAGTAGATATCTTTAACTCAATACAATAATGCTCGCTAAGTAGATATCCCGTATTTGTAGCTATTCATAATGCCAAAAATATTAAACATATATACATTTTTATTATTACCAAAACAATTTTTACATATTTAATTACTTAAAAATGAGTAAAGATAAAGCAAAATCATAATAAGTTTTGAATTTATATATATAAAAGTTCTGAGTAATAAACATTTTCGTCTAAAGAACATTTTATACTCTTGAAATAATTGTGGTCTAACTTCATTTTTCCTTGGAGATTTTTAAAAAAATGCATACATACCAACAAAGAATCAACTGTATAGTTATAATAAAGATGAATACGCAGATATATTTAAAAACCACGTTTTTTTATTTTAATTAAATTTAATTAACTTTTAATTTAATTTCCGTTCTCATTTAGTAACTGGACTTATTTTCAAAGGTGACGTAGAGAAAATACGAGAAAACTAAAATATCTCGAGAACGGCTAGTTCTAGTGTAATGGGGTTAGTCTTATTCTTTTCACCGTTAAAAATTACGTAGTTAGTTTTCCATTAGTTCCTCCACTAGTTTTTCAGCTAGAGTGGATACAGGCTTTCGCGGGCCATTTTGCAAAAAAAGGCGGGTTATTTTATCCCGAATCGTACCCAAAATCAATTAGCACCAGATTGGCCCACAAGTGATGTATCTATCAAATTTTATGAAATTTGGTCCATTAGTTTTTTAGTTAGAGTGGATACAAAATCTGCACACCCACAGACATCACGCTAAAAATAGATTTTTCGTATTCTAGAGGTCTCTAAAGTATAGATCCGTCGAAAACTCAAGTTGCGATTTTCGGCATGATTCCAATACTTTCCCTATACATTACCATGTATTGCAGGGAAAATAAAAATGGCACAGAATATGGTATTAATAAAAACTCTACTTTTTCTGAAACTACAAGTATATATGTTTAACTCCATTTCTTTGGAAATTGGAGTTAGACTACAATAATTCACAGAACCTCTTTCCATGTTGCCTTAACGTACATCGTCCTCATATCAAAACATATTGCATTTTCCATCGGCTGCATTGAAATTTCATACCCAGCTTTATTTTTTCGTGTCTAGAGGAAGCTTGGGGGGTAATTTCCTGTAATATCATTGACTACACTAGACTTTAGAAGTTAGGCGGATCACGTGATCGATTGATCCCCGGGCATAAATTTTGAGAGAAATGGGCCTTTATTTATATTTTTCGCAGATGATGGATGGGCTGCGGTGAAAAAATATCGAAGACGCTAGACAGAGAATGTATTTGGTATTGTTCTTTATCTAAGGGACAACTGATGGAAATTGTAATATACGTGATGATATTCATGCTTGAGGGGACACTATACTGTTAAAATTATACAGATATTAATTTTTACTTTCCCTGCAATGCATGGTAATAGGGAAAGTATTGGAATCATGTCGAAAAGCGCAACTCGACTTTTCGACAGATCTACACGTTTCGAGACCTCCTAGAATACGAAAAAACTATTTTAGAGTAACGTCTGTGTGTGTGTCTGTCTGTATGTCCGTGTGTCTGTGCAATGTATGTATCCACTCTAACTCAAACTTATTTACCGAATTTCATAAAATTAGGTAGATAAGTCACTTGTGTATGACCCTGGTGCTGATTAGTTTTTGGTATGATTCGTAAAGACAGAACCTGCCTTTTTTTGCGAAATGGCCCTTAAAAATTTCATGTATCCACTCTAGCTAAAATACTAATTGACCAAATGTCACAGACTTTGGTAGATAAGTTACTGGTTGGATACTCTGGTGCTGATTATATTTTGGTATCAATTGGAAAAGAACAACCTGCCTTTTTTAACGAAATGGCCCGCAAAAATGTCATGTATCCACCATAAAAAAAATACTAATTGACCAAATTTCACAAAATTTGATAAATAAGTTACTTGGAGATTACTCTGGTGCTGATTAGATTTTGGTATTATTCGGAAAAGAACAACCTGCCTTTTTTTACAAAATGGCCCTCAAAAATCGCAAAATCTAGAAAAAGCTACGTATGTTCAAATATATCAATTAAATGCTTGTTTTAAACGTAATTTTTGATGAGAAAAATAATAATAACAACTCTATTACTCTAGGACTACCCATTCTCGAGATATTTGAGATTTTTCGCATTTAATTATGCCACTTTTAGAAAAATGTCTAATTAGCAAATAAACACAGAAATTGAAAAATACAAATTTAGTGTTATTTTGTGCAATTAAACTCAATTTAATGAATTATTAAAGAAATAAAAAATGAATTTGAGTCTGCAGGGAAAGTCATGTGTTGCCCACATCAGATTTTTACTTTCCCTGCAATACAATGTAATGTATAGGGGAAGTATTGGAATCATGTCGAAAATCGCAACGCGACTTTTCGACGGATCTACACATTTCTAAACCTCTAGAATACGAAAAAATTATTTTTAGCGTGACGTCTGTGTGTGTGTTTGTGTGTGTGTGCAATGTATGTATCCACTCTAACTCGAAAACTAATGCACCGAATTTCATAAAATTTGGTAGCTAAAACTATTGGGTGTGACCCTGGTGCTGGTTAGTTTTTGGTACTATTCGGAAAAAAAGAACCCGCCTTTTTTTTGCGAAATGACCTGCAAAAATCTCATGTATTCACACTAGCTGAAATACAAATTGACCAAATTCCACAAAATTTGGCAGATAAATCACATGTGGGATACTTTGTGCTGATTAGATTTTGGTACGATTCGGAAAAGAATAACTTGCCTGTTTTTACGAAATGGCCCGCAAAAATCGGCAATATCTGAAAAAAGATTACGTTTGTTCAAATGTAACAAATAAATGCTTGTTTTATACGTAATTTTTTACGAGTAAAAGAATAAGAACAACTCTATTACTCTAGGACTAACCGTTCTCGAGATATTTGAGATTTTTCGCATTTTTTTTTATGACACCTTTGGGAAAATGTCCAATTACCAAATAAAAGTAGAAATTGAATTAAAAATGCAAATTTAGTGTCATTTTGTGCAATTAAACTCAATTTAATGAGTTCTTAAAGACATAAAGAAAAAATGAATTTGAGTCTGCAGGGAAAGTCATGTGCTGCCCACATCAGATTTTTACTTTCCTTGCAATACGTGGTAATGTATAGGGAAAGTATTGGAATCGTGTCGAAAATCGCAACTCGACTTTTCGACTGATCTACACATTTCGGGACCTCTAGAACACGGAAACATTATTTTTAGTGTGACGTCTGTGTGTGTGTGTGTGTCTGTCTGTGCAATGTATGTATCCACTCTAACTCAATAACGAGTGGATCGAATTTTATATAATTTGGTATTAAGTCACTTGTGTGTAACCCTGGTGCTGATTAGTTTTTGGTACGATTCGGGAAAAAACAATAACCCGCCTTTGTTTTTTTGCGAAATTACCCGCAAAAATTGCCTGTATCCACTTTAGCTGAGAAACTAATAGATCAAATTTCACAAAATTTGGTAGACAAGTCACTTGTGGGTTACCTTGGTGCTGATTAGATTTTGGGACGATTCGGAAAAAATAAACCTGCCTTTTTTTGCGAAATGGTTCGCAAAAATCGTCAAAATTTAAAATAAAAAACTACGTATGGTCAAATATATCAAATATATGCTTGTTTTATGCACAGTTTTTAACATAGAAAAAATAAGACTAACCCCATTACACTAGAACTAGCCGTTCTCGAGATATTTTAGTTTTTTCGCATTTACGCTGTTGTTCGCATAACCGTCGTTGGAAAAACGTCCAGTTACCAACTGAGAACGAAAATTGAATTAAAAGTGCCTATTCTGTGTCATTTTATATAATCGTGGGCGTTATTTTGTGCAATTAAACTCAATATAATGAACTATTTAAGAAATAGAGAACGTGAATATGAGTCTGCAGTGAAAATCATGTGCTGCCCACATCACTTTTTACTTTCCCTGCAATACATGGTAATGTATAGGGAAAGTATTGGAATCATGCCGAAAATCGCAACTCGAGTTTTCGACGGATCTACACGTTTCGAGACCTCTAGAATACGAAAATACCATTTTTAACGTGACGTCTGTGTGTGTGTCTGTGTGTCTGTCTGTCTGTGTGTCTGTGTGTCTGTCTGTCTGTGTGTCTTTTTTTATCCACTCTAGATTTTGTATCCACTCTAAATAAAAAACTAATGGACCGAATTTCACAAAATTTTGTAGGTAAGTCACTTGTGGGCGGGGCTGGTGCTGATTAGTTTTGGGTACGATTCGGAATAAAAGAACCCGCCTTTTTTGTGAAATGGCCCGCAAAAGCGTGTATCCACTGTAGCTGAAAAACTAATAGACCGAATTTCACAAAATTCGGTAGATGAGTCACGTATTGATTACCCTGGTGCTGATTAGATTTTGGTACGATTCAGAAAAAAATAACCTGCCTTTTTTTGCAAAATGGCCCGCAAAAATTGCCAATATCTAAAATAAAAAACTGGGTATACTCAAATATATCCATTAAATGCTGATTTAATACGTAATTTTTAACGATGAAAAGAATAAGACCAACCCCATTACACTAGGGCTAGCCGTTCTCGAGATATTTTAGTTTTTCGTACTTTCCCTACGCCACCTTTGAAAATAAGCCCGGTTACCGAATGAGAACGGAAATTGAATTAAAAGTGAAATAAATTTAATTAAATTATAGAGAACATTAATATAAGTCTGCAGGGAAAGTCATGTGCTGCCCACATCAGATTTTTACTTTCCCTGCAATACATGGTAATGTATAGGGAAAGTATTGGAATCATGTCGAAAATCACAACTCGAGTTTTCGACGGATCTACACGTTTCGAGACCTCTAGAATACGAAAAAACTATTTTTAGCGTGACGTCTGTGTGTGTGTCTGTCTGTCTGTGTGTCTGTCTGTCTGTCTGTCTGTGCAGATTTTGTATCCACTCTGACTAAGTAAGTAATTGACCGAATTTCATAAAATTTTGTAGGTAAGTCACTTGTGGGCGAATCTGGTGCTGATTAGTTTTGGGTACGATTTGAGATAAAAGAACCCGCCTTTTTTGTGAAATGGCACGCAAAAGCTTATATCCACTCTATCTGAAAAACTAATGGACCGAATTCTACAAAATTCGGTAGGAAAGTCACTTGTGGGACATTCTGATGCTGATTAGATTTTGGTATGATTTGGAAAAAAATAACCTGCCTTTTTTTGCAAAATGGCCCGCAAAAATCGCCAAAATCTAAAATAAAAAACTACGTATGCTCAAATATATCCATAAAATGCTTGTTTAATACGTAATTTTTAACGAAGAAAAGAATAAGACCAACCCCATTACACTAGGACTAGCCGTTCTCGAGATATTTTAGTTTTTTCGTATTTTCTCTACGCCACCTTTGAAAAGAAGTCCGGTTATCAAATGAGAACGAATATTGAATTAAAAGTGAATTAAATGTAATAAAAATAAAGAGAACGTGAATATAAGTCTGCAGGGAAAGTCATGTGCTGCCCACATCAGATTTTTCTTATTACTTTTAGGACGAACTGACCTCTATTTTTAATGCTGATCGCCTTGAGGCATCTCGGTGGTTCTTTCCTCTGTTTCTTTCCTTCCTATTGAATTAAAAGTGAATTAAATGTAATAAAAATGAAGAGAACGTGAATATAAGTCTGCAGGGAAAGTCATGTGCTGCCCACATTAGATTTTTCTTATTAGTTTTAGGACGAACTGGCCTCTATTTTTAATGCTGATCGCCTTGAGGCATCTCGGTGGTTCTTTCCTCTGTTATTATTAACCTTTTGTTTACGGCTGGGACAGCGTCAAACCCAAACTAAGAACCTCTCAAAAAGACAGGTAATTGGCATACCCTATCCCAAACAGTTCAATATCTCCCTTTGAAGACATTGCCGTCCATGGATGCCAATGTACAATATAATACAATACAATACAATACATCAACAATACAATACAAAACATAAATGTATACCTTGACCACATTTTTTCTCAAAACACTGATTTTCTAAGTTGATATTTCAAGAAGCTTTGGATGGATTCTTATGAATTCATCATTATCCAAAAATCAGTCGTACTAGGTTTATATGTGTAATTTATAAAATAATAAAAAAATTAGAAGCGGATAAGTTGTTAAAAATCATGAAAAATAATAAATTAAAATAAATATATATTTATTTGTCCCGTTAAAAATTAAATTAATTAAATATTCCTAGTATGCAATATTATGAATTTTATCATTAATAAAACTATTAGTTTGATTATATCCATTCAAATTTAAGATACCTTGGGCGCAACAACATATTATCATTTCATCGATAGAAAACATATGTAAATTAAAATTATATTTAATATAATATTTCTCAATTTTTCAATTATTACTTCCTTATATACAGAGTATAATGTACAAGAAAAGTATTGTGACGGGGTCAAAAATTCCAATTCGAGTTTTCGGCGGGAGAGCACGTTTCACGCATCTCTGAACACGAATCCGACGTTTTTGAGGTGATGTCTGCGTGTGTGTGTAAGTATATGCGTGTAAGTGTGTGTGTCAGTGAGTCTGTGGAGACGATATCTCACGAACGAATGAAGCGATTCATGCAAAATATGGTACAAAAATCACAATCGGTGAATACTGGGAGCCTGTTGTTTTTACACGCAGTCAAATGTTCAGAACCCACCAAAATTTTGAAATGAAATGTTGAATGTTTTAATTTTTGATGATTTTTCAATGAAATTACGTAAATAATCATTTTTTTTTTGTAAATTTTCATTAGAAAACGATTGACATAAACTTTGAACGATAGCATGAACCATTCTCGAGATATTGCACATTCTTTTTTTTTATTTTAAAGAAGAATGTTACTTTTATCTATCCTAAAAATTTTATTCCAGTAGATTTTATTTTAAAACAATTTCAAACTTCTGTCGATTTTGCCAACATATTCTCATTTTACCGGTTTGTTCTCAAAATCAGCACCGAGCTCTAATTGCAGATAACAGTATCCACAAGCCGGTTTCGTGCGTATTAACCACTCATTAGCAGTGGCGAAAGAGTGATAAAGTAAATTGGAGAGACATGGAACAGGGACCGAAATTCGGTAATAAAAGTTCCTTGCTATATATTTTAACAAGGTTACAAATAAAATAAAATATAACTTAATTACAAAATAAATTAATGGCATTTTGCAATCTCCGATTTTGCGTTCCTCTGTGGAATTACTTCAGTAACGGGTAAACACAGTGTACGACAAACGTTATTTTAGATAGTATGTATATAAAAAATAAAAAGTAAAGTAATAAAATAAATATACAATTCACCAAGCTTTTACTTTTCTACTTCATAAAAGTTTAATTTATGTCTAGATCGACATACAAAAATTCCAAACGTATCAAAAATGCGCAAACCCCTGTATTTCGCGATTATCAAAATCAAATACCTTCTGTACCTGCTTTATACCTTCGTGTAGGACGGACAGTCCAGATAGTACGGCTGATATGCATCTAGCGTATGAGGCTGCCAACCGAAGCGGAAGAGCTGCTGTAAGATTCACCGATAATTTTACAATAGCTCTTCCCATTCCATTGGCAGCTCCATAAAATAGATGCATGTCAGCCATCTAAGATGTTGTGCAATGTTTCATGTTACACGAAGTCTGTTTTACGAATGATAATGGTTAAAAATAGCAAATTGCCGCTCTGTCTAATAGCGCCATCTACCGCCAAAAGTTGGCATCTGTAGATATACACTCATGTCCAAAAGTTAAGCATAATTCGTAAAATGCGAAAAATTCGTAGTTAATATGGGTACAAAGGTTCACAATCAGTTGTAGAGAATCGTGGGACAAAGGTAAATAATTGTGCACAAGCAAAATAGTTCAGTCGACAACGACATGCGCAAAGCACCGGCGTACGTCGGAACGAGTATGAAACGGCCTCGAGCGGAATGGCCAGTTGAGACAGGTTTTCGCAATTGCTGTGGTACGGAACGTTGTTAACAATAAAAAAGGACGAAAGATGTCACAAAGATGCCAACTGGACATGTTTTTGCAGGGGCGAATTATTGAAATGCTGGAATCCGGTCGATCCCAAACCGAAGCGTCTCGAATTCTGAATGTGCCTAAGTGTGTGATCTCCAGACTGTTGCAGAGGTTCCAGACCACTGGAGATGCTACCCGATACCCAGTACCAGATCGGCCAAGAGTAACAACTGTTCGGCAAGACCGATATTTGGTGATAAATGGGCGACGTCAGAGAAACCGTTAAGCCAGACAACTGGATTCAGCCGCCACAGGAGTCATGCTTTCGAGACAAACTGTTTACAGGAGACTCAGACACGTTGTTCTCTATTCCAGACGAAAAGCAGTTTGCATCCCCCTGACGTCTGCACAGAAATTCACGCGTTTACAGTGGAATTTGCAACATTAGCAGTGGAGTGGACAACAGTGCAGCAATGTCATGTTCAGTGACGAGTCCAGGTGTAGCCTGCAAACTGATTCTCGTCGTACCACGATCTGGAGAAAACGTTGAATGCGTTTTCACTCGGAAAACATCACGGAAAGACATCGTTTTTCGTTTGGGGGAGGCATGGTCTGGGCAAGCATCATGATGGATGGCCGCACAGACCTCCACATCTTTGACACGACGTCGGTTACTGGTCAAAGACACAGAAACCAAGTCTTTGAGCCTATCGTTCGATTGTGTCGAGGTGCTGTTGGTCCTGATTTCATATTCATGGATGATAACGCGACTCTTCACTGTGCAGCCTTGGTGAGACGACTTCTTTAAACCGAAGATATCCAGCACATGCAGTGGCTTTCCAACTCTCCTGATCTGAATCCAATAGAGCATATGTGGGATATGCTCGGAAGACATCTTGCAGCCCTCCGCTACCCCCCAAACTCCGTTCCGTGATTGAAAACTGCTCTCCGTGAGGCTTGGAACTCTTTGAGCACACAACTCATCCATACCCTCATCGAAAGTATGGGAAATCGCTGTGCCGAGGTTCCCACACACCGTGGTTCCCACACACCGTGGTTCCCACACACCGAGGTTCCCACACACCGAGGTTCCCACACACCGTATTAAACTGCAGCATCACATTGTTTTAATCATTCTGTTTCACTGATGTTGACACTCATATTGTGACCTTTTGTCTTTCAACCCTTTTCTTTGGATAATAAAAGTCGTTATTATCCTTGTTTTGCATTGTTTTCTTCTTCTATAACCCTATTACACCCGTATACCGCGTTTTCTTCCATTCTGATGTAGATTTCCTGAAATTTTCACATAAACAGGAACTATGCTTAACTTTTGAATATGAATGTATACTCACTACCGCGAAAATTTGTTGGTGTTCTTTATATTCTAATAAAGTTTAAAAGTATAGTTTCGAATTAGACTGTATAGACGGGTTAGAAGTGCATTATAAATCACAAAGAAATAAATGATATATAAATTAATTCTCAATATATAAAATAAACATTATTTTAGAAATCGGCTTACTTTCAACGTCTTAATACTTCAGCATACTTACTTCATACCTGCAATTTTCATACTTGCAACGTCTAGATACGTTAGCAACGTCATCTTAAATGTCAAAATACTCTCTCTCAACGATCTACTTCTGCAAGAAAAGATAAAATAAAAGTATATTTGCGTATTATAAGAATGGCTAAAAAAAACTCGATATAAATCACAAGGGAATAAATAACATATGAAGTAAATCTGCATATGTTTAAAAACTCTGCATTTTTACAGAACTCTGCAAGTGTGCAAAGTTTTTATGCTGAAGCAAGTACTATTCACCTATAATACTGAAATTTCATACCCAACTTTGATTTATCAAAAGAGGCTTTTTTTTTTATGTTTTTGCGAGAATATTGCAGGTAATTTCCTGCAGTGTCGTGGACTGTAAACCGGGGCTTTGAAACTTTCTCAGATCACGTGATCGATCGATCCCCGGGCATAAATTTGAGAGAAATAGGTTTTTATTTTGGTCCCAGTCAAGTGATGGATGGAAGAATGGTGTGGAAGCATACTGAAAAGGATAGATGGAAAATATTTTTGCCATTTTTCTTCGCTCGAAACAGCAAACGATAGCATTTGTAAAGGATGGAATAGTGCTAATGCTTTTTAAAGGGAAAGTTCTTTTGCTTCTGCTGTAAAAAGAGAATACCATATTTGCATCGAATACAGCTCTGACTAAATAAAAATGATTGTTTAAGTGTGTGTGAAGGGAAAACAAAGGGATATGTAAGAACGAGATAGGAGAGAGGAACAATATAAAAACACAACTCTCAAATCCTTTATACTAATTGTTGAAAAATGCACAAGGAATCTGAATTGTGGCTAACCGTAAAATCTCTAAGGACGTTCGGAATACTTATGGAAATATTTTCCCAGATTCATTTTTACGTCTTTCTGTTTTTGGGATTTTTTCATTTGTCTTAAAATATTGCTATAAGCAAATGCTGCAAAAATGACGCAATTCTATAGCACTAGAAAATATACTCGCCATTGTCTGAGATTTAAGATGCAAACCTCTGACTAAAATTACACAGGAATTCGCAACGAATTCTCGAGCACCAATAATCGCTTTAACAATTCATCCGGTTATAATAAAAATGGAAATAAAAACACGCATACACGGCAAGGCCAAGACTGCTGCAATTTTTAAAAAGCTCTTTACTGCAATAGGTTTTTGCAGTAGATCTGGACCACGTAGAAAGTATCTGGCATTGTGTGATATTTAAAACAGGTATTCATTAAGTCATACAATTTTTAAAAAGCTTAGTCTCCTTCTGCGGAAGCACATGCTCAGTTGCTCCCGGACCGCTAAGTGGGTATAGTACGCCCTAAATTAGCTCCTAAACGCAACGCGCCTTAGACCGCTACTTGGGTGAAAAATACGCCTTGAGTCTGGCGCTAGACATATCGAACGATGCGTTTTATTACAACGGTGTATTATGGCCTAAATATGCCTCTTTTCTTCTGAGTGAGCATAATACGCCTTAAATAAGCTCCTTTGGTGCTCCCTAAATGCGTCTTCCGTTGTTGGAACTGGTGTAATACACTCTAAATTAACTTCTTCCATGCGCCTTATATAAGCTCCTTTGATACGCCTTTAAAAAAGGCTCGGAGCGTTTTTATATGAAAGATGCTAAGCAACAGTACTGTTTCTAAATAGAAATACTTGCAATCCTTATAAATTCCTTGGCATCGCCACCAGTTCTTTACCTTTAGTGCGTCAAAGAATCTCAGACATTATCTCAGTTGCCCAATGAATATCAAACGCTGTCAAAACATTGTTTTTGATTTAAGGTATACTAGTTTACATCGTGAACCTCTATGGTAAATACACATGTGGGATTTTTTATTTAAGATTTTACATGGGTGTTCTAATAAAACAATATTCATATTAATACGTTCATGATCGTATAATTTAAAATACAAGTTAATATTTGTTGTTTTTTAACTAATTTTTCTTTTTTAAATATAAACAAAACTTATAATATGAACAAAACTTGTCTTAGATAAAACATGTAAAATGAAAATATTAAATTTTCTTGGCTTACCCCCCACGTATCGACTTGCATTTCCCCGTGGGCACGCTTACCAAACTGTAGAAATCACTGATTTTGGGAATTGAATGCATGCTTAGTCGTCAAACATGCTCCTCCAAGCATTAACAAGCTATACCAATTCGGCTGATTTAGCAATTCCTACAGTTTGTTACAACACAATATATTTCAGCTTGCACAATAATTATAAAGTATAGACTTAAATTGAACCAAAAGCCACATGATCGAAATTAAGACCCACACCTTGGTCTATTGAGTCCAGGCATGCTAACAGCTATGTTACTCTTCTATACAGGGTGTCCCAAAAGGAGTGAAACGCGCTTTAATTCTTTACCTGTTGAAGATAAATGGGCAATTTAAATTGCAAAAATGTTGAAAGTAAGGTAAGAAATAAGACTACGTTAATGAAATAGACGTCCCATTCATTTTCAAAAAGTTACACTTTTTAAATTTTTATACGACCCTCTTAGACAAATTTGGTCAATCAGAAAATTTTTATTTTTAATGCATATCTGTAGCATATCTGTATCTTTAAAATTGAGTGAGTTATATTTAATTGAAAATTAAACATTGTGAATGGGGACCATATATCAAATTAGAAATGTAAATTTGTGACATATCACAAAAAATATCAATGTATAGATATTTTAATTATGTGCCCCAACCGCGCAGTGAGTACCACTGCTTTATATGATCTCTGTCTGTGTAATGCTTTATTTAGGTGCATTTGTGATAAAAAATTTTGACACATATCAACGTATTTTTGATCTAAACAATTTCCATCGTCAACTTATTTATGATCCCTTATGATATGTACATACAGGGTGTCCCAAAAAGAGTGAAACGCGCTTTAATTCTTTACCTTTTGGAGATAAGTAGGCAATGTAAATTGCAAAAATGTTGAAAGTAAGGTAGGGAATAAGACTACGTTAATGAAATAGTCCTCCCATTCATTTTAAAAAAGTTACATTTTTTAAATTTTTATACGACGACCCCCTTAGACAAATTTGTTCAATCAGGAAATTTTTATTTTTAATGCAGTAAGAATATTAAGAAAACCCTCATATCTGTATTTTTAAAATCAACTGAATTATGATAATGGGAAAAATCTGACTTATGCCACTTTTCCGTACCATGAGAAAGGTAGTTTCATCAGTGAAAATAGGGATCATGAACATATTGACGATGGAAATTGTTTGGATCAAAAATATGTTAATATGTGTCAACATTTTTTGCCACAAATTCATCTAAACAGAGCATCACACAGAGATCATGTAACGCAGTGGTACTTACTACGCGGTTGGGTATCCTATGTATTATCATCCAGTTTTATCTTTTGTGATATGTCACAAATTCACATTTCTAATTTGATATAGGGCCCCCATTCACAATGTTCAATTTTCAATTAAATACAACTCGCTCAATTTTAAAGATACAGATATGCCGGTTTTTTTAATGATCTTGTTGCATTAAAAATAAAAAAAATCTGATTGACCAAATTTGTCTAAGGGGGTATTTGTCTTGAATTAATGTACAATTTGCACACTTAATGACTTTGTGCACTGGATGAAGCAACACATTTGTGGTATATCAAAATGTTAAAGTAAAGTGCATGTTTACAAAATTATATTTTTTAAAGCCCGTAAACTTGTGAGCAATATATGTAGACTCTGTAGGTGTCAATCTGTAGGCAATATCCCACAATTTGAACAAAGTAACCTAGGCTATGAAAATCACAAAATCGCCGATGCCATGATAAATCTATCTAGTGGCGTGAAATTTAAGAAAGAGGTTTTGTGTTATTGCCGTTAGGGTGCGCTCCATGGAAATGTTCAGTGAGATAGAAAATATTTTTGATATCTAGTGTTGTTTATATAAGGGCAAAAGTAAACTCAGACGAAATAAACAGTTTGAAGAGTAAAAATCTGATCAGTCAGCACATGACTTTCCGCAAAGTTTTATAATAATTTTCCATCATATATTTTGAAATATTTTATTTTAAACTTTATTGAACAAAATAATACATAATATGCACATTTATTTGAAACAATATCCCATTTCCAGGTTTAACTCTTTTTTCTTTTTATTTGGCGAGTTAGCGCTTTTTAATGCGTCGTGAGTTCGCCAACATTCTAAATAGCTGAAATATATTGAAAACTAATAACTAAAATTATTGTATAAAAACAATTTGTTCAAAGGTTAAGGAAACATTAAACAAATTATTCAGGCATACATGTATAGGAAATGCAGCATATGGGTGTTTTGGGGACACGCTGGATTTCAGTCTTCAGTGCAAAACAAACAAACCTGGAGCCAGAACGGGCACAAATCCTTACGAAGAAGTGGATTTATTGTATCCTCGAAACAGCTGTATGCTTATTAATTTGTCGTGCCGGAACATTTGTGTTTTGGAGCCCACGTATAATAATTGCAAAACTTGTCCATAGATGCTATTCTACTCAGTGGCGCACAATATACTATACTTTTCTTGTGTTGATGAAGTAAGGTCTTATAAGGAACACCCTACCGCAAGACATTAAATATTTCTTTGCGGCAAGAACTTTTATTTTCTGGTCCATAAAATCATCCGCAAGTAATTTCCTGCAGCGTCATCAAGTAGTCTGGACTTTGTAAGTCATCGATATATTTATAAATTAATCTTGAGGCGTAAATTTCAAGAAACGTCTACATTTGTGTTCTTTCTGTGTATGATGGATTGTCTGAAGGTAGAACTAAGTGAGATAGAAAATATTTGTGATACCGACATTACTTAAATAAGGGTGAAAGTAAACGTCGTGAGGATATAAATAGTTTTTCGAGAAAAAAGATTTATGGTCTTGATGCTTTCACGTCTGTTTGAAGAGCAAAAGTGAAGAATGTATTGATTTAAATGTAAAATCTCTTTGTTTTCGCTAGACTGCTTCGTAGGTACGTAGGTAAAGAACCGTATTGGAAGTTATTGATTAATTTTCTTATTTGTCCTTCTCCTAACAGTTTGTCATATTTTTTAGATTTTGTTGTAAATTTAATTAGGCTATGCTAATACCATTTTAGCTTATCTACTATCCTCCTTACCTTACCGTCTGTAAAGAATGCCTGTGGATATTGCCAAATATTATCAGCTGTTTTCGGAGGCAAAATTAAAAGTCTATTTCAGGATAAGGTGATTTCAGCCAAAGAAAAAGTGACTTTTGTGTCCATACTTTAGCATTGTAGTCTCTGACCCGCCTCCTCTAAGGAGATACATAAATATGTTGACTGTTTCCGGGATTTCCCACTCGGGCTCATGAAGCCGACACTTCCAGGTTGATGGAGGGACTGGCCATTATGACCATGCCCCCTGATCCATAGGCCACTGTATTCGAGATTCTTCTGGATTACCTTCTTGTTTCCGTCAGGTGAAGGGTACCGATGACTTCGCTCCCCGGGTGGCGGTCTCGCTTGGTGACCGATACAACCGTCACCTCGATACAGCCATTTTGGTCCTCCATCCTCAGCTAGCGTAAACCACCATATCGCCGCGAACTAAAGCTGTCCATACTTTATGGCCAATGAAATTGGCCCGTTGATTTTTTTGTTTCTATTTTCATTTCCTTTTCTGGTTGTTTACACCATCTTTCTTGCTTCAAGTGTACAATTCCTCGCAGATCTCAGATTCCTCGCAGATTCACAGACAATTCCTCGCAGATTCATAGATCTCGATTACATTAATCAACGTTCTACATTGAGTTGCTGAAGCTATATTATTCTTTCAGCGTTACATTTTTTTCAGTGGCATTTTTGTTAAAATTTCAGATTAAAACGAGACTTGGGATCATAACGTCCTCTCCATTTCACTGCTTTTATATAATAACGTCAGATATTCACGGTTTTGCTCGTTATTTAAGATATACGCAAGTTCTAACAGCGTTGTAAATAACATTGTTCTTAAAAACTTTCATTTTAAATGTTCAATTTAATTTTCATATAAAATAAGAAAAGTGTGAGGATATCCATCTATGCTGTACAAAGTTATATTCCCAGTCGAATATAGATGATGTGATTATCCGATTATGTCGAACTTAGGAGCCGACCCTTTGGGGTTTGCGGCTATAAAACCTAAATCAGCCAATACTGCAGACGTTTGGGGCACCGGCGATTAACACGCGCCACTTGTAACGATATTTAAAGCTCTAGAATGGAATATTTGAAGTTTTGTTAGTGATCGAATATTACTTTGTTGATTCGTAACTATGCTGAGGGCTTTGATGCACGTAGGAATTTAACCCTTTATAAAAGGGGCTCTCCTAGGAGGTCTAGTTACTACTAAGCATAAAGTAGAAGTACATATAGAGCACTCAAAACAATTACAGTTTGTATACAAGTACATGGTGAGTAATGGTGATGAAGCCATTGACTATTTTGTATGTTGAGGTGGATGTACTGTGGATAAGTGAGCAAGCATATGTATAAAGTCAAATGAATAAAAAAGTAATTAAAAGAAATAAATGGAGAAATGGCTGTAAGACTTAGTTAATTTCTGGAGACGGTGTGAAGCGGAATGTGTTGTCGACGTCTGCTTAGTGAGGATTCCCTCAGTGAGGATTGATTCGGCGAGATTAATCAGGTAGGTCAGTGATGCCTATAGGAAAGGCTTGGTTCTGGAGCTATTGATGCATCGTGTGCTTATCAACCGGGTTCATGAACCCGACTGGTTGAAGAGAGGAACTGTGTCTTTGTGACCTTGACCCATCGGCGGCTAGAGTCAAGTCTTGGTGAGTTTTTCGGATTCGTGACGTGGGTGGTTCGGCAGAACCTCGCTCCTTTGGTCATAGCCTCGCTGGGTGGTGGATATTCACTCCAATTCCTTCTGCGCTGATATCCTTAAGAGGATATCTAGGCCCTTCTTGTCCCTTGTGTAAACGCTGAATGTCGCCGTGGGAGGTAAGAGTTTAAGTATGTTGTGTGCTGGTAAGAGTGGCTGCAGGCTGTTTATTTCAATGTTAATTTTATTTACATTTATTGAGAATGGTAAAAGTGAAGGCTTTGTAGCAGAATGACAGATACTTGACGTTTCATTATTGTGGTTCATTTTCTCTAAGGTAGATCATTAACTGTGTAATTTTCTCCATTGTTGATTTGTTTGATGGCACTTTTTGTTCCCAGTCGAATATAGATAATGAAACAATCTGGCAACGTTTGCGAACCAATTTGGAAGAAATATGAAGTATAGACAAAATATATCAAAATTTAAAAGCGGAATCCAGTACTCTACTATTTTATCCCGTTCTAATAGTCAGTTTAGCACAATCAAAAATATTTGAATTTAAAAACATTTTCCAGAGTAAAAAATGAATGTGAATGATCAACAATTCCTACCATCTTAAGGATCCCATGACCACAACTGATATAGCATAATCCAAAATATAACATGAGTCATTAATTAGATTCACATTGCCATAAATTTTATTATTTAAATTCAATGAATATAGTCTACCGTATAAACTCATTTTGACTTAATTCCGTTGCTAAGCAACATGATATAAATTTCTTTAAATAAAATTTCAGAAAATATCGTCTGCACAATGCTATTTATATGGAAGATTTAATTATGTGTTTTTATAAATAACTCCTGGTCCTAGAATCTCTAAACATAGACGAAGTGACAGCAGTGAAGTAGAAAATTAACCATGCCAAATTTGAATTAAAAAAAAACCCCGTCAGAAACTCTATCTGTATACGGAAAAGACTGACTTTCAATGTCGACATAGTCTTTATTACACCTGTGTAGTCAGTCTATCCTTGTACAGTACTACAATTTTCCATATAATGTCTCAAAATGCGTTTAAGTTTAACTCCTCAGTATTAATACTTTTATGTCCCTACCGGTTAAAAAGTCTTGGAAGATATTTTCTGCTCTGCGTCACGGATTAGTCTAGGTTTTTAAAAATCATCGATGCCATGATAAATCGATCTCAAGGCGTAAATTTCGAGAAATGGGTTTTTACGCTCCTCCCTTTATGATGGATGGTTCTATGAAACAGCCGAGTTAGATAGAAAATATTTTTGACATCCACCTTTCCTTGAATAACAGTAAAAACTAACTTCATGATGTTATATAGTCTTTTAGCGAAGAAATACACTTATAACATTTCAGTGTTCTTTCTTTCTCATATTATTTTACAGAGGATATACGGGTGTTCAAAGCTTTACATTTCCGTGTTTTACGAGTTTATTTTTTCCTCACACTTACGTTTATTCTTTAAGAGGTGGGCTTGCAAACAAAACAGTGTCCATTATACAAAAATATTTTTAAAAATGGTGATAATTCTATAAGGACAAATGTTGATAATTTGGACTATGCGGGAAATGGTGGCTATTTAGTCCAAGAAGGAAAATGGTGGTAAATTAATTAATGCGGAAAAATGGGGCTGATTTAGTCTATGCATAAAAATGAAGGTAATTTATTCTATGGGAAAATGACGGTAATTTAGTGTATGCTGAAAAATAATGGTAATTTTTCTATGCGGAAAAATGGGGATAATTTTTTCTATTGAAAAATAGTGGTAATTAAGTCTACTTTCGGAAATGGTGGTAATTTTTTCTATGCGGAAAAATGGGGATAATTTTTTCTATTGGAAAATAGTGGTAATTAAGTCTACTCTCGGAAATGGTGGTAATTTTGTCTAAGCGGGAAAATGGTGGTAATTTAATCTTTGTGGGAAAATGGGAGATAATTTAGTCTATGCTACTGAAAAAAACAATTTCTACCATGCTACTCATATAAATGGCATTAAATTATATATTTTATCATAAATCAATCAAATACATGTTATTTATTGGTGGGATAGACAATTGTCAAATTGAAAATATAATTCTTACGAAATGAACGAAAGTTTATAAGGTATGCATTTTGTGTATTCAAATATTGATTATGATACACGATGAACCTGGACAGTCTGGAAAATGAATATACAAGATAGTCGAGTGGTGCTTCAAGCACCAAGTATTTTTTCTTCAAATTTTCCCTAGACTTTTTTCAACATATATTTTTGCTTAGAGACAAAAAGTTAAAGAATAGTTATAGATTTGAATGAATGATTTTTGATACTTTTCCTTTTCTAGTTTTTATTTAAAGAATTTGCTTATTCTTCCTTAAAAAAATAGCAATAAATGTATAGGAATACCTTAACAAAATTACTCAAATAACATGTAAAAAGCAGCCAATTGTTTCGAAAATTCGTCAAGGATTTTATTCTTCACTACAAGCAAGTCCAAGAGTTACACGTTAAAGGATTTTATCACACGTAAGCCACTGCTGAAATTTATCAGTCGTAGTGTCACCTAGTAAGATGTAAGGGAATGAAAATGATAAAACAAAAGAAAAAAATGGCCGAAAATCCAGAACGTCAAACACAGAAAAAATGGACACGAAAAAGAGAGGATGAGATAGAGAGAGATGAGTTAAATGTAAACAAATCATAACTCTGCGAAATATGGTGTCATAGACATAATATTTACTTAGATTGTTGGAAATTTTGAAGCTGTGGAAAAACTCATAGGAGTACAGGTCAAAAACTAACCAGGTCCATTGAATAAAAGTAGAAATAAAATAAAATCGATGGTTGGTCATTCAGCAGTGGTTTTCTATAGAATATTTTCTATTATATGTCATCACTTTTAACATAATGTTAATGTTCCCTCAAGCGATGCTCCAAAGCACGTTTAGTTTGACCTATATAGGATAGTCCCCATTGAAAATAAATTTGATAAATGTCATTGATAAATATCATTGATTTTTAAGAGCTTTATATTTTCTTAAAGTTAAAAAAAATATTTATCAACAAATTTATAAATATAAAAAACTGGTATTTAAATAAATGTTATTTAACTATCAAAAGAGAACAAAGCATTTTGATATTCACGATTTTAAGTTGTTGACGAACCTAAGGTGTAAAATGCATCACTTAACATAATGTTAATGTTTTCTCAAGCAATACTTCAAAGCACGTTTAATTTGACCTATATACGATAGTCCACATTGAAAATAAATTTGATAAATGTTCCAACAGTTGAACTCGCTTGAATCCTTTGATCATTGATTTTTAAGAGCTTTATATTCCTTTAAAGTTAAAAAAAAATATTTATCAACAAATTTATAAATATAAAAAATTGGTATTTAAATAAATGCTATTTTACTATCGAAAGAGAAGCATTTTGATATTCACGATTTTAAGTTGTTGACGAACCTAATGTGTAAAATGCATAATACGAAATTCGTGAGCATAAAAGAGAAATTCTAAGCTTTCATGCGAGATGTTGGATTTAAAATGAAATGTCTTAGTATTTGGGTGATATGTGTTTCGGAATGCAAGAATATATTCATAAATATGGAACGTAAAGGTAGCTGCAACTATTCAAAGAATGCGAGATAAAAATTTTATTATGGTACTTCTATTTTTCCCTTCTTTTCATCCCTTGGGACTCTTATTTTTGCAATATTCAAAATATTTTTGAAATATATTATTTGACTTTATGCAGAAAAAATAAGAAATCGCAATTTATTTATGTATAGTTGAGTTTTCTGAATTTATGTTTATTCTTATTCTTATCGACGTTTGTTAAAATTTGTTTCTTTAATTTTACTTTCCTTTTTTAAATTTATAAAAAACTGCATGTGAATAATTAACGACAATGTTATACGTAGCGGTACTGTTTTTGTTTGAGTTGTAATATGATAAAAGGGTATGATAATAATAATAATAAAACTTTGAATAAACTGGATAATAACTTGTCTCTAGAAACTTATTCTTATGCTTTATGACATTCTCATGGTTAATTTTTATTTTATTTTTCGATCCCCATATTTTTTTAATATTTTAATTCCTTCTTTTATCTCGTTTTATATACCTTTTTTGACACAAGAGGGCGTTTTGCTATTAGGGTTACGTTTGCCTTTGCAATTGATTCCAATTTTGTGTTCATTTGGGCTAGGAAGATGAAATATAAGGAGACGTTATGGAGAGAAGGGAGTGGGAGGTAAATAGAAACCTTGCTGTTATCAAAGTGCCTGCATCGTAACCAAATTGGTTTACTTCAAAATAAATCACCGTGCTTTCTAAGCGGACTATAATTTTGTTAGCTTTCACGTGCGTTTTTAATATAATTTCTTAATGACTTCGTAGTTGCTTTGCTACATGAGAAGCCTGTGAGGCATGTTTAATTGCATTTATTATACATTTCAGCACCAGAACTCTGAATAAAAAAATTCTGATAAACTTCCACCAATTGAGGTTATATTTGTATGTGCCATAGAACTTTGCGTGTCGTATATAACATAATTTATATTGGCTTTTAATTTAATGCATTCTGTTATAAACGATTGGGCAGTAAAATCAGCATTAAACGAAATCAGAATAAGACAAAATTCTGCTTAATACTGGCACATCCTTCTGTGGATTCTGAAAAATATATACTACAGTCAACCCTCCTATAACGCGGCACTCTCTTAATGCGGTTTCCATATAATACGAAGCAATAATTGCGACAGCCCTCTTAAACTCGGTACTCAGGAAACGCGGTTTCCATACAACGCGGTAGTCTTATACCGCGATTTCTCTATAATACAACTCAATTAGCTTAAGCACTCTCTCTATAGCATGCATTTATCTATTTCGCTTTTACGATTGAAATTAGTGGGGAAATCTCCTGTATTCACGTATATCACCATTTTTCAATTTCAGTTATCAGGGAAATCCCCTGTAAAAAATAATGCATTCACCTAAAATACATTGGTAGACGAAAATATGGGTAAAGAATAGGCTTCAAATTTCAATTTAAATGATGTGAAAAGGGGACTGGATTTGGGTAAACAATTAAAAAATTACTTTATAGAAAATGATCCTTCAACAGTGCGAAGTGCAAAGTTTAAAAGAGGATTACAAAATTGCTTAGCTCCTTATAGAGAGGTTTAGAGGTTTTGGTAGAATTACAAAAAAAAAACTGCATTTGAAAACTAAAATGAAGATATGCGAAGTGAAGAGGAAGGACATTAAAATAAAAAGAATAAGACCACTAATATTTGACAGCGATGATGAATGTTAACTTTTTCCAACAGAAATCCTATTAAGTTTATATATCACATTGTTTTTTTAATTTTCTTATATGAAGTCTTAAACTCATTAAAAATAATTCGAAATATGTAAACATATATTTATTGCCTGTATCTATAAACTTATATTTCATAACCGTATTCAGCACTACATGGTGCTCTAAAAATGCAGTTTTATATAACGTATAACGAGCCTGATTTATATGTTCTGAGTTTCACTTAAAAGCTGTTTCCATATAACGCGGTACGAATTGTTTTGTTTTGTACTAATTCTGTGTGCCTTATAACGCGATTTTTATACTACGCACTATGCGGTTTCCATATAACACGGTACGAATTAATCTGATTTGCACTAATCTGAGTTTCTTATAACGCGGTACGAATTAATCGCGTTATAGGAGGGTTGACTGTATAACACAATCTAAGACGGAAATAGGCTAACGTAAAATATATTAATTCTCTTGAAATTCCGTTTATTTTTTACGCTCCAGAAAACATTTTACACATTATTCGAAAATTTTTTACGGTCTGAAAAAAAAAAACGGTTGCTGCATTGTTACTGGAAGAAAACAAAAATCTTCTTAATAACCAAAAGTATCTTTACTAATGTCCCGTGCGATTCCGTCTTACGTAGATTTCACCAACAAAAAGACCCAGAAAAATAAATTTCATTTTTAGAAAAGGCATGGTTGCAAGGAATTTATTTTTCTTTTTGTGTTGAAGAAACGAATCTATTGAAAGAAATCTCGACAACTACATGATTCTTATAGATACGTTGGGGGGGGGGGATAAGCATCAAGGAACTGGATTATTTGTGTTTTTATATGATTTATGACGTTAGGGAGGAGGTATTATACATGCGCCAGCTTCGATAAGATCTCATGACTCATTTATTGTTTGAAAATTTTATAGGAGCAGCAATAAACATGAATGATACCTCATTCGTTATTAAATTGAAAAACAAGAGAAATCAATCATGCCAAAAGCATTGATTATGAAACGTTTTCAAACTGCAATGCAATTTTACGCAAACATCTCTAAAATGCGATTCATTTTACGCAAACATCTCTAAAATGCGTATCATTCAGATTCGGTGACATTTTTTAAATTATCACATTACTACAGTAATTTATTTTACTTTAAAACTTAAAACCATGGATGTAAAAATACTTTCTAACTCCATGCTTAAAATTTCATCGAAAAAGGCAATGCTATACAATCGTCTGCTTCTGAATGTAAAATCAATGAATATTTCATTCATATCACCTATATTCCAGACTCCAGAGCTAATTAATTTTGCGCTAATAAAATTCAGCAATTCTTATACAACTCATCTTACAGCTTGATTTGTTTACATTCTGCATCTATTAAAATTGGGCTTCGTTGTAGAAACAATCCAAGTTTGATGATCATTTAAACTCAAAAATATTGTAATTGCTTTGGAGCAGAATATAGGTGCACAGAAAATATGCAAAAACAAAGCGGTTTTATGACGGATGCAACACTACATATAAATTTAAAAGAACTATAAAAATCACGATTTTGACATTTGGAAAAAAGATGGATGCCATATTTTATTTTGAAGTGGGTCACGTGATTTCTTTAATATGGGTGTAATTATTATTTTAATTTTTATTTAAAAAATACCAAACATATTTTGCTCAAATTTCTTTTATATACTTTATGGGATAATTGGAATATTTCCTAAGAACTTCAAATCAATTTGTGAATTTTAACTTCGCTTACAAAACTAAGTTCCATAAACTTCAGTTTATTTCACTTTTTCAACCCGGGTTCAATCCAAAACTATTTGGGTGATATTATTCATTTGCATTTCCATATGTCCCACAGACCGTCTCAACAGCATACTGAAATTTCATTTTGATAAAGTCATTTTTACGGCAGTTATCGTGCGAACGGACGGACAGACAGACCGACAGACAGAATGACCAAAGTCATAAGCACTTTTTAACTATGGAGGAGAGTGTTAAGAACGCTCAAAACATTCTGAGAGAGGAAGACGCTCTAAATGTCGTAAATTCCTCTGCAATACGTTCTATATGTACTCTGTATAGGGTAGTTATTTGCCGTGAAAATAAGCCTGTCATATGACGATTGAGATTTTTCGATATTGAAATTTTAGAAAAGGACTAGTGATTTTAAAACGTATGTTAAAAGAGGAACAAGTATGAGGTCTGAAATTCTATTCCCTTTGATTTGATTAAAAATTTATTAAAGAACTAATATTTACTAAAAAGCATTTACGAAAAACACTTTTTAAAATTCATCTCTTGAAAATGCAGAATTTGTATCAAAATGACATAACCAGCTAATTTTGCCATTTAAAATTATGAAAATATTAATATTCTGCTTATATTTGCACCAATTTAAGTTATAGCTTGCAGTTTAGCTATAAATAGTTATTGCTAACGTTTCGCTATGAGTCCTGTAACAATTTATGCTTATTTGCTCAGCACCGAAGGAAACATCTATATAGGTTAAATATTATTTCATATTAAGGGATCTAATTGTATATGGTTTTCAAATTTTATTTTTATTCAAAATAATTAATTTTATTTTTGTGGTAGAAGTTCATAAAAAAAATATTTCTCTTCATATGGGTTTGACGAGTTTACCTCGTCATAGTTTTCCTCTGTGAAGCGGATTTATCAAGCTGGTCTAGGTATAAAATTTTAGTATTTAAAGAAAATAATCTGTCAAGTTCTTAAACTTTGGATAGAAACATTTTTCCATATACAACCCACGTATAAAATAATATTAATAATAAAAAATAACATGCTGAAAGGTTTAAAGAGAAATAGTAAGTTATATAATATTAAATGTATAATTTTCATTATTATTTTGGTTATAATAGGAATATACTTTTAAAATATATGACCGCCAAAAAGAGAAAAAAAAATCAATACGCCTCTATAGAGAAAGTCATGCAGTGTTAGCATAATTTTTTTTCTTTCATGAGTTGAAAAGAAAATACCACTGTTGAGAGAAATCACTGCAACTACAGTGTTTTCAGAGAGACGCTTCAGAAAGAACGAGGATAGAGGAACTGAATTTCATTTGTGTTTTTATATGATTTATGATTCCAGGAAGGGATATTATAAATGCTACCGCTCGGGGAAAAATCTCGTAAGATGTATTGTACGTCGGGAATTTTTGCAGAAACTGGAAAAAGTATGAATCGCGCTTTAGAAGTGAATTTAAATGAACGCTGAAGTATGAAAGAAATGATAAATTACGAAATAAATATTTGGTATTTTTGGTTCTTTATATGCGGACTCAAATAGACAGCATTTTCCCAAAGCTTTGGATGTAGCAATGTAATAACAATAGGTCAAAATCAATTTTAATTAATCCTATTTAGTTATGTCATGGTTTACATTTTGTCCTAGTTCCGTTCATATTGATTACGATCTATTTCATGTCTGGTTTATGTACATTTACGTATACAGACATTTTATTTATTTTTCTATATAGGTTTTTTTATCATTTCCGTACGTATATTTCGCTCATTTCTTTATGCAGGGATTATGTTCATTTCCGTATATAGATATTGTATTTATTTTTATATATAGGAATTTTGCTTATTTCTATATAAAGGATTTTGGCGCATTTCCGTATGGATTTTGTCCATTTCTGTAAGTAAGAATTAGGATTGTTTCCGTATGTAGGGATTAAGTACATTTCCTTGTGTGGGTATTATACGTATTCATTTTCGTATTTAGGGATTTTGTTCATTTCCTCGCACACGGATTTAGTCTATATCCGGATATAGGGGCTTTGTCCATTTCTGTATATAAGAATTATGATTATTTTTGTATGTGGGGATTAAGTTCATTTTCTTATGTTGGCATTGTACGTATTCATTTTCGTATGCAGGGATTTTGTTCATTTCCTCGTATAAGGATTTTGTCTATATCCGAATATAGGACCTCCTTTTGAAATATAGAGAATATTTGAAATATGAAATATAGAGAACGTATTGTTTTCTCGAAAATTTTTTAATTTCAAGATTTTGATGACAATATATGTTTCAGAACTTCCATTTTGACTATTTCAGAAAGATGTCTGTTGTGGGCTTTTTGTGCACGTGATAGCTGCCACAAATATTAATGAATTTTCACGAAACCTTATATTCGACTTTGTTATTAAAAAATCTTGAACTAGACTACTTTTTGAAATTCGAGTAATGACTTCGAAATTTATTCGAAACATTATATTTTCTTCTTAACATGGAAGCATAGAACAAAATGTGCCATAACTATTGCATAAAAGCAGTCATTTAGAGCTCAAAGATAACGAAACTTGAACCCTTTTTTAATCACTGTACCAAAACGTAATCTCGATGCAATTTTTCGTGACGTCATTATTCCTCCTAGAGGGGGCAAGTTATCCCCCTGGATGGTACATTGTCAAAGTTGATATTAATCGAATTTTTTTTCAAGAAATATATGAAAGGTTTATTGTGAATAGTAACACTCCATAATTATGGTCATTTAAACCAACGATATAGATTTCAGCCCCAATTGGGTACGGAAAATGTGGGGGGAAAAATAATGATGATCTTCATACTTAAATCACCGAAGTTTACTAGACGATAATTTTAGATCAACTGCATTTTGACTTAAACAGTAAAAAGGCGGCTTTAAAGGAGACGACTGCATCCTTCTTAAACCATATTACCTTTCTGTTGTCTTAATGCCACAAAGAGGTCATTCTCATTGTTTCCCAATCCCTAAAACTGAACAAAGTTAGCGTTTGCACATTTTTTAATGGAGGGATGAGATGAACCTCTTCAAACAACAGTTCCATTACTTAATTTGTTCTTCTAAAATGACGACGCTTTAAATCACATCTGGTTATTTACCTAGTAGATCATATCACGACAGAAAAGATAAGTGCAATTTTTGCTCAAATATAAACGTTTTAATAAGAAAAACTTGAGCAACGTATGAACGCACAAATAACACAGTATAGCAGCATACAACTGTTTCGAGGATACGCTGGATCCTCTTCATCAGTGCAAGAGAACCAGCAAACACAAAGTCCAGAAGAATGGCATACAACGCATCTCGAAACAGCTGCATGCTACCATTATTGGGTTATTTGTGCTTTTATATGTAGTTCAAGATTTTCTTATCCTTCGCACTAAGAATGTTGTACTTATTGATAAGCGTTTTAAGTTGCATATTTCCCTTAATAATAGTTAACATACTATTGATAAATCAAGATATAATGTTTCTGAAGTGGCATGTGCCAATAGATCTCATTGTAAAGAAACATAGTTGGACATACTGCCATGGCGAATGTCGTCACAAAGAGTTATTTCTTAACAAGTCAAGAGAAAAGAACAAGTCGAATTATAAAAGAATCGGAGTATAGTTGTATGTACATCTGTATATATTATGCTTCGTGTATTCTAGATTTCTTTTATTTCAAATCTTTCATTTACAAAAAATCTTCAGTCATCTCTTTACATTAAAAAAAATATCATTTTAAGTGCAGATAAAACAACTTCAGCGGAGAATGAACCAAAATCGCCTCCGGCAATTCAAAAAGATCCCAGTTTGACAATATAAACATACTTTTTAAAATAACATTGAAATTGCAATTCATCACAATATGTCCGGGTGAATTCAACTTTCAACTGCATAGGAGGAATTATCGAAAATAAGAAAAAAAAAATGAAGTTTCTATGCAACGCTCCACTTGAAAATTGAAGAGTTTACATTGAAATGATTGAAAATGCCCTTAAAAGATAAATGGGGTCGAAGAAAGATAAAAATTTCCATTCATTCATGTTAAAAAAGTAGGATAATAGGTTATTTCCTCAAAAGAGAAAATAATCTACTTTGCGTGTTATCATATAAAGACTAAGGCAATGTTTTAAACATTACAGGCAATTTTTATTCTTTGAAAAGTACTTTTGCTTCTAAGTGAAGTATGAAATATATAAATATTAAACGTAGGATGTTCAGACTGGGAAGAACTCAACCACCGATCTCTGAATTTCGAAATCAATGTTCTACTATTTAAGCAAACCTATTTGAATTTTGCCATCTGAGCATTGGAAAGTACCTCACAATTAATAAACTCCCCAAATGAGTTACTCTACAACTGAGTAACTCCACAAATGAGTAACTCCACAAATGAGTAACTCTGCAATTGAGTAACTCTACAATTGAGTAACTCTACAATTGAGTAACTCTACAATTGAGTAACTCCACAATTGAGAAATCCCATAGAAAAAACTGCAACAATTCGGAATATTCACAACTCAGAAACTCCACATTTGAGGAACTCCACAAATGAGAAATCCCACAATGAAAATATGCCACAATTAAGAATCTCCACAACTTAGAAACACCACACTTGATGAGCTATCTCTTATCCAAACTTCTTGACCTCTGAAAATCTACATTTCTCTTTCCCTTGACATATCACTTTTTTGTTCACGAACAAATTTTATTACTTGCACCACCATTTTACAACACGCCTCGGATACAATATGAAACCTGGATCAGAGACGGACTGAAACCTTAGAACTTAATTTATAAACCAACTTTGAGTGACCCAGGCTCAGTTGAGAGAGCAAGAAGATGGCTCATTGAAGGTTGAATTCAATGAAGAGACAGAAATTTTATAAAACTGTAGAGAAAGAGAATTTTTCTAGGCAAAGGTCAATATAGCATACAATTCCGAAAAAAGACATAGAAGGCTTTTTGAGATAATATGTTGCATTAAAATTAAATCCTAAGGAATTCTGCATATCCTAGTACATATGCACAATCCGTATGTATTAAGCCACTGTTTGATGGTCGAACTTGTAATCGGTTTATTGAAAACATACCGATGTCAGAAAAATCTGACGTTTGAGAGGAAAAACTTTGAAGATCAGAATGTTGATTTTCATTTATAAACAAGATAAGTCCAATCAAACTTAGAAGGTTAATTAACATAAATTTTTGACATAAAGTTATATGATACAGAATTGAAAAAAAATGCCTTAATTTCCTATAAAATATCATACTAAGAGTGTGGACTATAAATTATCGACCGATTAAATTAGGGTTTCTATAAAGGGTGGATAATGGCGCACCTCTTTTATAACGTGGCTTTGATAGACTAAATTTTTTAAATATAATTAATAAAATATTTGTTTCATGAAATATGTAATAGTAATAATATATGATGTATAAATTTTACTAAAATTATTTTCAACGGCAGCAAAAATATTTTGATTAAAAATTTTACCTAAAGAATTATATAATTATTATAGAATTTGAAGAGAATATAAAAATATTGAATATGCGTTTATATCATACTGCTTTTTTAGGAGATGAATCATTAGTTTATACACACGTCCAAATAGATACTCAAGTCCTCAGGACGAGTCGGACGGTCTGGGTCTTCAATACAAACAGGATGGGCCAACGGCTCTACCGGGCAGAAATCACCGGTTCTCGTTAGATCCCCGAAGTCAAGCAGCATCGGGCGTGGTTAGTACTTGAGTGGGTGACCACCTGGGAACCTGGGACCACCTTGGGTGGGTGACCACCGCGTGCTGTTGGCACATTTCGGAAGCGGTAGCCCGGTGGTTTGTGCGTTGGATTTGCACGCTGCCACAATTGCCGCCGTGTTCATGCGGAGTACGATCACGTTAAATATGTGGGTCCGTAAATCCTTCCGAGAAGTTGGTGGTAGGGGAAGGAGGGTACGGTCCCTGTGGATGCCTCCCCCACTGGGTTTCGGTCTAAATTGGGTGGCACTTCCCGGCTGTCCAAACGGTTATCTTACACCTTTCTGGTAGGTCGGACGGTCTGGGTCTCAACAGCAACACAAACGGTATCATTAGTAATTGTAATGATTAGTAAATAAAAGGGTTTAACATGCAAGAAAAGTATTTCAACCCGAACTCTTCAATTTATTGAAATATTTAAGGTCATTAGAATAAACATATTGAGTGATTATGAAGAAAATATATCCACTAAACCCAAACAACAACACTGAAATTAAAAAAAAAAGAAAAAAAAATCCGTTTTTCCACACTGCATTAATTCCAGTTTCGTACTGCTCACATTGTGCCCTACTGCAAGTTTGAAAATCCTGGATAGAATCAACGAATATGCAAGTACCTGGCCATTTCGAAAAACGAAACTAGCTTGATCAAATCTAAGCCTAAACTATCCACTGAAAATTGTTTATTTCAAAATTTCTCATGAAGATACATTCATCAGAAAGATACATGTACCTTTTTGTGAAATAGATAAAAATAAAAAGAATACATCCTAATGGACAAATAAAATCATTTGAATCTGTTATTCTAATGCCATAAGGCTTTTATTGACATTTCATATTAAACATATTTCTTCTGTTATTCCTATATTTAATGCTTGAAGTACTTAATGAATTAATTTTAACCTTAAAGTAATCTTCTAAATGATTCAGTTTTTATGAATCCTTATTGTGTTTTATAAATCCCAGTTCAATGCTTTTATTTTACTATTTTCTTCATACGATTCACTGCGCGTTGTCTCAAACAGATCATCATAAAGGCGTTTACCCTTAAGCGGACGGAAACATTAAAATACAAAGGAGCTGCGCCCTGGAGAGGAGTCAGCTGCAAAACGCCATCGACCGTAACAAACAAACGGTTTCTCTCAAAGTTTTTGCGGTCGAATATGTTTGTTATATATGTTATAGAAAAATCCACGGGCTTTTAAGATATTATTTGGTTTACCCGAGGGAAGTTGCGAAAAATATTACTTGAAGCTGTGACTTAGGGAATTTCAGTTTGCAAAGGATGTGTAAGTTTATGCACGTAATGTAGAACATTTTTATGGAATCGTCTCAAAAAATCGCGGTGACTAGTTGAGATAAGAGGTGCAATAGACTGGGGTAGACTGAGTTAGACTAAGTTGACCGAGGTAGATTAAGTTCACTGTTATAGACTAAGGTTCTTGAGGTAGACTGAGTTAGACTAAGGTGCTTGAGGTAGACTGAGTTAGATTAAGGTGACTGAGGTAGACTAAGGTGACCGAGGTAGTATAAGGTATCAAGGTGACTGAGGTAGATTAAGTCCACTGATGTAGAATAAGTTCACTGAGCTCGATTAAGGTGACTAAGGTAGACTAAATAACCTAAAAAACAGGGAACTAAAGATATAATATACAGGGTGTTTAAAATGATTGCATGACTAAATTTATCTTGAACAATTGGCCGCAGATCCATGGTTTCAATTTAAGAAATACTTCAAATAAGATAGGCTTTCAAACTACGACAGTTTGGGTCACATAACACACTTTAGTACAGAATTTAACTTTTTATACGAACTTTTTACAAAGGATGTTCCAATTAACAAATTGTTCCTGATTCATTTCAAGATCATTTAGAAAAAAATGTAATTCTCCAATATATAAAATTGACTGTGAAAACTATGGCCCGATCAAAAGAAACGGCGAAAACATAGACTTTGAATACAGAATTTGGATTTCATTAGATACAATTGTCACCCGTAAACTTTCATGCGACTCATATTTAGCAAAAGTATTAAATAGTCTCTAATCAGCCATCAATAATTTTAATGAAATTATATCTGAGGTAATTTTGTTCTGATGTCAACGGAACTCTTTTGTTTGCCTAATTGGACTGTAGAAAATATTTTTATAATAGTAAATTATTTTTCTAAGCGTCCTGCACAAAAAAGCTACACTTTGTACTTTTTAAAAGATGTCACATGTTTAACATTTGCATACGATGATCTCATTTAACACTAGAACGACGGAAGCGGTCATTTTGACCACATAACTACTTTGAGAAACGATTTCTCCAAAACGGCTAATCCCAGCCCATTGAAATTTTATGACTTTTCTTAATTTCTTCTGTGTTTTCAATGACTTTAAGAAAATAAGAAAAGTCATAAAATTTCAATGGGCTTAAGAAAATAAGAAAAGTCATAAAATTTCAATGGACTTGGATTAACTGGTTTGGAGAAATCGTTTCTCAAAGTAGTTATGCGGTCAAAATGACCGCTTCCGTCGTTCTAGTGTTAACATTTGCATAACAGTTGCATATAATATTTATACACGATGATAACATTTGCATACGATGATTAACTAAATCATTTCTTACATTGAAACCACGAGTCTACGATTAATCGCTAAAGAGATATATTGTTGTGCAATCGTTTTGAAATACCCCTTGCATTGAATGCTGGTTGTTGTAAAATGCTTTGTTAGATTTATATTTTGTTCGCCGAAGATTACTCTAATGAATAATAGTAATAAAATAATATAGTTACAAAACTCGGCGATAGAGGGAGTTTTCTCAAAATTTGGAATTGGTGTCTCTTTATAAAGACTTGTTTTTAAAGGGAATCTACTTGGATCTGTGCTCTAAGTAACTGAACTGGGAGAAAGGAATATTACTATGTAAGATTTCATGCTATGGAACTGTCTACTAATGCAAATTGCTAAACTGGGAGTGTAATAATAAGTGTAGTCTTATTGTATCCTTCTTCTCAGCAGGTTATGTTACTGACTATGGATTCCACAATTGTTACATTAGGCAGTCTTCGCTAAAAATGTAATTAAAAATAAGAGTTTAATTATAATACAAAATGTAAATAAATTACATCCAAAAATCGATAAAATAAAAATATATACAACTTTTGTAACCTCAAAACCTTTGACAGAAACCTTTTTTTCCGTGGAAACTATTTTCTGCAAATGATCCTTGCCTTATATTGTTGACAAGAATGTCGATAAACATTTACGAAATGGCTTTAAATTTATCATATGTTTAAAAATGCAATATTGTTTTGAAACGGAGGAAAAGTAGTTTAAAATTTTTCTGTATCGAGTACAAACAGATATGCCTCGACTACGACAGGAATTAAAACCCTGCAGCAATCTTTTAAATGCTCCGATTTTTATTTCTCATCGGGTTTTTTTTTTATAAACCCGCAGTTGCAAAATGTAGAAGAAACACATCGGTTAAAATATTTTCCATGCAATTCGTAAAATGATATATGTAGTTGATCATATAAAGTCGTTTACCTTTAAGCGATCATGAGTATCAACATGCAAAATACCTGCGCCTCAGAAAGACAGCAACTACAAAAAGAGAATTCAAGCTTGGAAAACAAACTATTTCTTAAAGTTTTTCGCAGTCGAAGATGTTTGTTTCATATCACATAGAAAAATTTGCTGAATTTTTAACGATTTTCGAGGAGGATTTTCTTGAAGATATGTGTAAGCAAATATAAATTCGAGCTGCCACTGAAAAGAAGTAGTTTATGAGCATTTAAATGTCAAAAATATTAATTTACTAATAAAAGAATAACATCTAATGATTGATTTTGTAGGTTTTTTTTTATATATAACACTGATTATCCAGTCGTTAAGTTAACCGCTAACCCTCAAGCAAGCAAGCAAGCACTTCAGTCAAAATAAATGAGAAAGATAACCTCTTCCTCACCTGTAAATATTTAACAAGATTACAATTGATCTTATAATAGTTATAAATCGAAATACACATTTTAGTAAAATATGCAGAACATAACGTTTTATACGGTCCCTCTGTCTCCAACGTTTCAGTTATCAAAATTTTATTCACACATTAACATGTAAAACAAAAAATAATCAATTCCATTATGATCAAAATTAATAGATATATATTAGTTTAAAGTTTTAGCATTTCACCCCGATAATTTAGAAGTTGTACTCAAACTGAATTGCGAATCATGTCAATTTGTCAGCAAATTTTCCATATTATGCATATCTTCAGTCCCCCTACAATACAAATTATTAAGTGTTAAAGTTATTTCTGAGACAGTATGATAAATCCTAAGGATATTGCATTAAACGAAATCTAAATCAAGTATCCAAAAATGTTTTTATTTTTGTTTGTTTTATACCTCTCCTCAACGCCAGTCCGAAATGATGGATTAGTGGAAATAAAGAAGTGATTTAAGTGATAACATTCAATTTTCATATGTCGGTAAATTTTGCTTGTAATAAAATTGAACTTTTTTAGTTTTACATTGTAATGCATGAAGAAAACTTTAGTAAATAGAAAATTTTGGATTGAGGCACCGTTTCAAAAGTTATATTTCATGCATTTCAGAAAAATTCATTTTTCAATTTAAAACTGTTATGGTATAAATGGTTACCTCATATAAAAATACTTTTGTAATTGGAAGTTTATATCTACTACGACTACCGGTTGCGAAAATATAGGTCGTTAAAGGATATCATAAAAGGATACTTGTAATTGATAAAATACTTTAAAGAATTCTCCTCTCAATTCTTTGAATGATATGGGGATGCAAATTGTACTAAAATCACTATCATTAAGCGATAAAATATAAAGAATTCCAGAGAAAAATCAAATGCATCCGCTGAGAAAAGAAAAATATCAATAAACACTTAAGGTGATAGATATAAATGCAACAAGTTTTAAAATTTTCTACATAATTTTCCTACATACATTTTCTTGAAAACAAATAGTCATAAATTACTCCACGTGAACAAAAGATACAAACATAGCAATTTTCTAAATGTTCTGATTTTTATTGCTCCCCATTGTTTTTTTTTTATTATATTCCCAACTTGATTTTATTTTAAGAAGAAATACTTTATTTTTCTCACAATTCCCTGACTTAAATCGGGAGCAGATCATAAAGGCTGTTGCCCTTAAGCTATTGAAAAGTTTAAAATACCTAAGGGTTGCGCTTGAGAGATGTATCAACTGCAGAAAGAATGACAAACGCTTTCTTTTAAAATTGTTCGTGATCCAATATGTTTGTTACATCTGTTTGAACAATGCTTAGATTTTTAAGCGCTTTTTTTTTCGGGGTAAACCTCGAAGGGTATTATAAAGATGACAAGATGTCACTGAAAAAGTTGAAGTTTGCACAGTAAAAATGTGCAAGTTTATAGACAATGGAAAATAATAAATAAATAAAACGCAGCTTAAAATCCTACTAAATAGAACACAACTTAAAATCACGATAAATAAAACTGGTGCTTGTGGAGAAAATAACTTACAAAACTTCCTTGTTGAAAGCTGGCATATATCACTTAGATAACGACATTTGTTTCGAAGGCATTATGGACCCTCTTCCTCAAGTCAAAGGAACATTATAGCGCCCTCCCTCGAAACAATTGTCATTCAACTGACATATGCCTGCTTTCTTCAAGGAAGTTCATTTCTTAACGACTTAAAATGTTGGTCAAATAAATTATAAAACCTGACAATCTTAAGGAACACTGAAGTTTACGTAAATGACACATTTTGTCACAATAAATTTATTTATTGAATGAATGAATATGGGCATTCATAAATGTGTGCAATACTATCGTATCGTATTTGCGAGTAAGTGATTATTACATATTGTGTATTGAAATAAATAAGTTGAGCACCTTTATGAAAATGTTAGGTATAATATGCTCATAAGTATATAACTGACAATTATTATAAACTAAAAAATCAATGAAACAAGTACAGGATTATTTACATATAACGCATATTTTAGCTCTTTCTATTTTTGATATAGCTGAATTACAAAAAGTAAACCAAAAAAAGAAACATTTTTTTTTATATTTTACCCTTTTTAGTCGGGTTCTGTTAGTGTAAACTAAGCCATTGTAGTCTCATACAGTATGAACTCCATTTTATGATGTTAATGCTAATTTCATTATTTGGCCTACCGAGGTTTGCAAAAATTGTTGCACATTACCAGTAGTCCTGCTGTCATTGCTGGTATTAATTGTTCCATTCTGAAGAAAGCTATATAGATGGAAATAGATCTGTAGATTCTGATATCTGTGAAGTTAGCAGGGGTGTCATTATGGATGCTTGGGTTGGTTCTCCCCTAAGGAATTAAGTCCTCATATAATTTTACTTGCCGATTCATATTTCCATCATGTAAACAATAGACCATCAACATTTGTTCCTCGGAGTGGGGTAGCCCAGTGGGGCCCAGATAGCCCAGCGGGACCCAGATATCCCAGTTAAGGCACGGGGACCCAGTTAAGGCACTCGGCGGACCCGAATTTGATTCCAAAACCATCACAGTTGTACGCTAATTATGGGCACGTTAACTCTGTGGATTCGAATGTCCTTCCAAGAGGTTGGTGGTAGGGGAAGGAGGTCTCTGTGTATGTCACACTCACTGGGTTCCGGACGTCTAAACAGATACCTTACACCTACTGGTACGGCGGACAGTCTAGATCGAAAGAATCAATTTTTGTCCCACCCTAAGATATTCTTGAAATAACACCCATGAATGGAAGAGAGTTCCTAGCTTTGGGCACGCCCCTTTTAGGAGAGTTCTGTGATTACGAACTTGACCATTGCATCCTCGTGCAGTCTGAGTTCATTTTTTAAGAAATGCCACAGCGATAGCGTGGTAAACTGAATTTGTCGATCTGCATAGAAGCTCGAAAAATTGAGATGGAGCGTTTTCTCTCTGTCGCTTCAGGTACTGTCTATTCATTCATGCATGAGTATGGTACAGTGTATCTACATTCAACTACATGAGTATGGTACAGTGTATCTACATTCAACTGCTCCATACTCTCGAGTGAACTGGACGGTCTGGGTTCTCACGTACCGTCTATTACCATCTACAAAGACAACTAGAATACTCTGAATCATTCCACGGATGCTAGTATCTGTAATGGCAGCGTGCTCCGAATTGAAGATGCTTTGCTTTTCACTGTTGCCCAATGTTATTTCCGAATCGCCGTTGCATTTTTACAGGGAAAATATCTCCTTTGATATACTGTTCTTCGCGCTGTTTCCCAGAGGAATGATAGGAGCGAATCATCATAAAGGCGTTTACCCTTAAGCGACTTGAAACATTAAAATACAAAAGAACGGACTCTAGAGGGGAAATCAACTGCGAAAGACTTCGGGCCTAGCAAACAAACGTTTCCTCGCAAAGTTATTCGCGGTTGAATATGTTAGTTTTGCAAAAGAAAAATAAAACAGGGTCTTTTAAGATATTTTTGGTTTTACCCAAGAGAAAAGTAGAAAAAGATTAATTCAAGCCGCTGTTAGTGAAAGAATTGCAGCTGTGAAATGAAATGTAGAAGTTTATGCACGTAATGGAAATTGTTTTTATGCAATTCCCCCATGAGAGATTTGAAATGGATGATGATTCTTTTATGAAATTAAATGTATAGTATGCACACTATTAAAACATGCCTGTTTATATGTATGTCAGTTTGTACAGAAATATAAAACGCAATTTCTCGGTGTGGAAAGTAGATGTTTGTATTAAGTGGGAAGGAACAGTTTGGAATATGCATCATGTGTATAAAAATTCTAAATATTAATATATTGTTATGAACATGTAAAATGTTTTTATTGGAGACTCTTTTGAGAACCAGAAGGGAAAAACACCTTCACGGGCACTCATTCCTATTACGTCAATGCAGGGTTGCCATATTTAAAAAGTCAGACCAGGGTTTGCAGATGGGACGATTTATCGCCAATTTGGTAACTTTTAGCTACTTTTCGAAGGTACTCGAATTTTCTCGAAATACTGATTATTGTTGGAGATACCAGCGCCTTCTGGAAGTTTCTACGAAGAGTATATAAAAAGAGTCGTCGCTCAGTTGGAGAGCAGTTGATGTGACACGAGCTACATTGAATGGTGAAATACTGCAATGTTTTGAGAATACTAGCTGCTGCTTTGTGAAATTAATAGAGCATGCAGATGCTATTTTACTGTACTTGGCAGTAACTACTTGTAAGATAATTATCGAGCTATTTGCCGTATATTTTTCCTGTTTACGTTGTACTTGTAAATAAACCTGTTAGTTATCCAGAAATTTGGACTCATCCTCGTATCCTGACAGTACATCCCCGATTCCGGAGGATACGTAGTAAAACGATATTTTTGATATATTTTTTTTAAATCTACCCCCAAAATCTAAAATTTCGTAACCTTTGAATACCAGGATACTTTGAATACGTGGTTTCATTCTGCAGAAGAAACCTATTTGTCTTAAATGGGGGATACAGATCTTGGAATATCTATGATGTAGATGAAAAAAAAATATATATATATTTTCAACAAGTTGTAATTAACTGTAAAACATTTCCAAACGTGCATCATTTGCTTTGGAATGTGCATTATTTTTGGCCGATCTGACGCAGGTAGAAATATTCAGACATGTTGTCTCCAGCATCGAGTTTACGAGGGAATTTTCGAAGGAAAGAAAAATAAACTATAAATTCACTGTGGGAATACATTTAAAATTCTAACTTTCTCCATCTGTTAGTAATACGCTTGAAAATGAATGTGTAATCGCGTGTTTATGTGTAGTTTCACTGCATTTTTTTCTCAGTGAATTTCCTTATATATTTATTTAAAATATTTACTTTGGAATGAATCTTTGAACATATTTTTGAACTATTATGTACTGGTGTCGAAAATTACCTTAACATACATAAAAATACATACATAAAATTACATACATAATACATACATAAATACATACATAATTACATATATAATACATTCATAAATACATACATAATTACATACATAAAATTATATAAATACATACATAATTATATATATAAAATTTCATACATAATACGTACATAATACATACATAATATATGCATAAATATATGCATAATTACATACATAAAATTACATACATAATACATACATAGTTACATACATAATTATATACATAATACATACATAAATACATACATGATTACATACATAAATAATACATACATAATTACATACATAAATACATACATAGAAATAATCGGCGGCATGGAGTTATATGCAATTTAAGATTATTATGTCATAGAGTATGTGCTATTTAAAATTTGATTTCGGTGTTTATGGACTCAAAACAGTTTTTTATGCCTCCGAAGTATCATTAAGAAATAATCTTTGAGGTGGCAAGCGGCCGGCCGTTTGGAGGCTGAGTAGACATTGATGGAAGTGGCAAATTGTTTCATAATTAGTTTTGTAACGCATTCACCTATGTGCGATTGTTCAGTTTGTATTTTTGTGTGATGATGTTCTGTAAATCCCTCCAAAAAGTCATTCAATTACATAGAACATTTGTTTAGAAATTGGTGTTTTCGTACATATAAAGATCATTGTGATCATTAGCGTATACTAAAAGGAAACGGACTTGCAATGAAATTACAATGAACTCACAATGCTCAGACATTTATATAATAAATTAGTAGCTGATGATTTTCTCATTACTGACAATAGAGATTTAGCCGTCGTACGTCTGTGAAATGTGAACTTATAGTACATGAAGTTGTAGTTAAGCTATAGTAAACAAGCAAAACTCTATAAATTATTAAAATTTAAAATGTTGTTTGTTCAGACGAATAAGTTTTTGATTCATTCAATTATATACATACGGCTCATTGAGACTAACTGACTGATTGTGTGAGGTATATTTACACAGCCCAAACTATTGAAGGTAGAAATTTGAATCTTTGCATACAATTGGGGCCTGAAAGTAACGAGAAAAATGTAAACTCTAGGAAATTTTATTCGATAAAGTTATATATCTTAGAATTTTTTGTTCTAATATTCTTTTAGCTACAACTCACGAACGGCTAGATATAAAAATTCGTTATTCATATAAATTCATTACGCGCAGGAAAATATATATCCAACATTTTCTTAACTCTATCGATGTACAATCAACTTCTTGCTATTTTAGTTAATAATTACAGTAGAATATTTTATTATATTTTATCAATGAATGCAAGTATTTTATTATATTTTATCAATGAATTCAATTATTTTATTATATTTTATCAATGGACCAATTTTACGGTACATTATACGTTTTTAAAATTGCGCGATGCTTTTTAGATCACTCTGTAGTTATAAGCGCGTTTAACTCTTTTTCCTTAATGGTTATTAGATATGGTTTCCTGATACAATTTAAACATTGGTTGAAATAAGCTTGAAAATGTAGTTAAGTTTTAAAACATATACTTGCAAGAATTTTTAGAGTGGCATTTAGGAGAATTAATTTCATTCCTAATTAAACTCTCAGAATTAATTTTAGAACGAGTAATGTCCTGCACTTGCACTTAATGTCATTGGAATTCTAAAATCTAGTCAATCATAGGACTCCGCTGGAAAGCTTTCAACCTTGCAATTAATGTTCCAAATGACCGAAGACGATTATAAAGGAATAGTTAATGATATTTTATTACTTATTTCTTCTGAATATTAAATGGGGATGGAAAAGGCCATTGTTAGTAGAATTTTTTTTCTTTGTTTCAATTTAAATATTGGTTAAAACAAAGTTAAAAAAGACAAACTTGAAATAGACAAATTCAAAAGAGACAAACCTGAAAAGATAAAATTGAAAAGCAAACTTGAAACTTGAAAAAAAAATTACAAATGTTACTAGACATCGTTTTTGTTACAATGTAAATCTTGGTTAAAATAAACTTAACTTTGATTGAAACAAGTTTTGAAACATATTCTTGCAAGAATTTTTAGAGTGGCATTTAGGAGAATTAATTACATTTCTAATTAAACGCCCTGCATTAATTTTAGAAAGAGCTATGTCCGGCATTTGCACTTAATGCCATCGAAATTCCAAAAACTAATCAATCATAGGACGCCGCTGGAAATCTTTCATTCTTGCAATTAATGTTCCGAATGAACGAAGACGCTTATAAAGGAATAGTTATTGAGATTTTAGTACTTGCTCCTTCTATATATTATGTGGGGAAGAGGCCATTGCTAGTAGACATTTTTTCTTGTTACTATTTAAGTATTGGTTAAAAATAAAGTTGAAAAAGACACACTTGAAATACTTTAAAGCGACAAACTTAAAAGATGAACTTGAAAATAAACAATTATTGGACATTGTTTTTTGTTACGATTTAAGTCTTGGCAAAAATATGATTAACTTCGATTGAAACAAGTTTTGAAACATATTCTTGCAAGAATTTTAAGAGTGACAATTTAGGATAATTAAATGTTCTGCATTAATTTTAGAAATAGTAATGTCCGTCACTTAACGTCATCGAAATCCCTAAAAGTAATCAATCATAGGTCTCCGTTGGAAACCTTTTCAATCTTCCAATCAATTTTCCAAAAAAACGACGACTATTATAAAGGTAGACCGCGATTTTATTATCCACTCTTTTTAAGTATTAAATAGGTATAGAAAATGCAGTTGCTGTATTAATCCATAACAGTATTTTTTAGCTATTGTGATTACAATTAAATGTTTGATGACAGCACCTCTTGACTTTTGCTTCTGCAACAGATTCAATTTATTTATATTTTGCATTCGGTGTTTTGAGTTGTATAGTATATCAGACAGCTTGAAACGAACATATTTTTTTAAATTGCATTGCATGTGCAATTTTAATCCATGTTTTTCCATCTGACTACTTGGAGAATTTAAAAATGAAGTAAAATAACATAAATAATAGAATGCAATATATCCAAAATGATTTATTTCAAATGGCCAAAATAATAGAATGCAATACATCCAAAATGATTTATTTCTAGTGACCAAAATAATGGAATGAAAAATATCCACAACTGTTGATTCCAAGTAGCCAATATAATGTATTGCAATATTTACAAAAAGCTTTATTTCAAGTAATCAAAATAATATAATGCAATATATCCAAAATTATTTATTCCAAGTAGTATGTATTGCAACATTTACAAAATATTTTAATCCAAGAAGTAGCCAAAGTAATAGAATATTATTTATACAAATCTGGTTATTCCAATTAGTCAAATATTATAATGCAATATATCCAAAACAGTTTATTCCGACAAAATGGGGGGATTTTATTAGTAGTTTTATTGAATACGCAATTTTAATATATTTTTTTTTTCATTTGACGACTTGTAGCAATTTAAAATGAAGTATCCAAAATAATAAAATGAAATATATCCAAAACAATTTATTTCAAGTGACCAAAATAATATAATCCCATATCTCCACAGCGGTTTATTCCAAGTAGACATAATAACAGAATAGAATATATGCAATTCTATTTATTTCAAGTGACCATAAAAGTATGGGAGTTCGCATTCTAACATTTTTTTTTAAATTATTCTATTTTCCGATTTTATCTTAATTTTCAACCTAAAGCAATAATTTTAAACTACATACAAAAAACAGATTTGAAAAAGAGAGTTTATGTTGTGGTTCAGATTAGTTTATAGTAATGTAGATGTCAATGAAAGTAAAGGTTAAATTTATTCTGTGATAATACTCTAATGACGTGAGATAGAATTTATTAAGGTCGTAACACTATACCCGCCTCACGAGAAATAAATTTGGAATTACGGTTAAGGAAGTAAAAGATACTGTCAATTGGGGAAGTTAAAAGACAAAAATGCTGACTTAAACTAAACCACTTTTTGATGCATCGACATGGATTCTCAGAGTGGAAAAATCATGTCGCCAGATCGCGTTTCAGGGGTCATACACAAATTACGAAAGAAAACAATGATTACATAAATATATAATAATTTTACTATTTATTGGTACAAAAATATCTACACTGTGTAGAAATAATAACTTTACACAAAGATTACAAAGCTTGTTCAAACTATTTTTTATCCATGTCAAAGATCCATTAAAGATAAGAGACAAATATTATTTGCCTATGGTGCATTTCTGTGTTGCGTCATTTGCACTCTTGCTGTAAACATCTACATTTTAATTTGTGATTAATCCATCACCAACTTCGTTTAAACATATATCTGGAACTTTTTATGACAAAATGCTGAAATTTTGTACATCACCTTATTAGTGTATGGCGCACATTTTATTCATTGGAAAAGTTTTTATACGGGGGCCGTATAAAAATTTAAATTTTGTATTTCTTCAAATTTAATCCCCTGAAAATTTATATCGATTTCATAAAATTATGTATCTTTTTTTTACGGAATTTTGTAATCTATTATATATCTCTAAGATATCAATATTTAAGGAATAAATGCCGAGATCAATGTTTTTGGGACATCATATATATATATATATATATATATATATATATATATATATATATATATATATATATATATATATATATATATATATATATATATATAATATGTGTCTGTGTGAAAATCATAACATATCAGCATATCATAAAAAGAAGTTGATTTTTTACCTGTCTTTCCAAACCGAATATAAATAGTATGCAGCACCGCCTCATTTTATTTTTTATTATAACTGAAAAAAAAATTCAACAAGGATTGAAACAAATTTGAAATGAGCCGAATTTTTGCCGCACCAGCAGTAAAATGTCAGCTCTAATGAAAAATCTTTATGCCGCTGTCGGAGAAAATTATCCCTTAAATCGTTTTTCCTTTTATACTTTAAATTTTCAAAGATATTATGATGTTGATGATTTGTGAAAAGGCAGTTTGTGCGCATTTATTCCAAGATACAATCTTGAAGCTCATTAACTGCAAGATAGTGATAAACATACTAATAGATATAAATTGATTTCTGTACAGCCGGCATTGTTTTACTGAAAATGTCATCTGTAGTTATTAGAAGCCTATACATGAAATGCAAAGCTCTAAATTTTTAACTTTTTACTTATGAAAGGAATAATAAATATTTTAGGAAATGTAATAAACATGCTGCTAAATAGTATCTATATATGCAGGCATTTCTCCAAATTATCTTGTAATAGTGAAGTAATAGTGTGTCAAAAATTTTGCCATACTATTGCTTCACCTAGAAACGTTTTTGAAGCGTCTGTCTCTCAGGATTTACTGGAGATTCAGCCTAGGTGAAAACAGATATGGACACCGCATTGAATATCGCAGAAAGTTGGGTTAAGGGGGTTCACTAAGGATTTTCATGGACACATTCTTTTTCACTTTCGGTTATAAAAATTTATAGAAACGTCTATTTCTCGCTATAGGCTATAGATTAGCTACAGATGCTATGAATTAAGAGGTATGCTAAGTATCAGTAGGGGAGGGTAGGTCATTGAGGATTTCCCCTTCTGGCTCTGAAAATGTCACCTCCGTTTAAAAAAATAATTTTTTAAACATTTTTTCTCAGGTTCGACTGTAGATAGAGCTTAAATGATGACTGATATGGATTCAGCATTAAATTCTAGAGGGAGTAGGCAGTTTACTCAGGATTTCCACATCTGGATTTTTCCCCTTTCGGTTCAAAATTTTCATTGGGACATCTGTTTCTCAGGATTAGTTATAAATATATATTAGATGATGATTGATACAGACTCAACATCGCATTTCACCAACCAAAAATGAAATATAATGGTATATATATCTATGAACTCTAAGAAGTAATTTGCAGCCCTTTGAAAGTTCTACAAGGATATGAACTCTAAGAATTAATTTGTAACTCTTTGAAAGTTCTACAAGGATATGAACTGTAAGAAGTAATATGTAGCTCTTTGAATGTTTTACAAGGTATGAACTATAAGAATTAATTTGTAACTCTTTGAAAGTTCTACAAGGATATGAACTGTAAGAAGTAATATGTAGCTCTTTGAATGTTTTACAAGGTATGAACTATAAGAAATAATTTGCAGCTCTTTGAAAGTTCTACAAGGATATGAACTATAAGAAGTAATTCAAAACAATTATACAGTTCTACAAGAATATGGGCAATAAAAAGTAATCTGTATCCCTTTGAAAGTTCTACGAGGATCTGAACTATAGCAAGTAATTTGTAGTCCTTTGAAAATTCTACAAATATGGTTCTAATTTCGATACTTTAGACATTTTCAAAACAATTCAAAATAATAAAGAAGATAAAACGCCCACAAATAAAACTGTTATTTATGCTAAACTATATCGGCTTCACCAGACTGTAGTCGCTGCCAATTTGTTTTTTACTGGAAAAGAAAAGTTACAATGGTTATTATCTGCTCTTAAGAAACACAGCTTTTCGAATTAAGTAGACTCTGCACAATTTGCATGATTTTTTTAAATTGAAGTATTATCATTTATATTTTATGCTTATTATTAAAAGTTGTTATTAGACAAAATTATTTTCACAAGACAAAAAATTATTGCTGGTGGAAATTTGAAGTTTAGGAAATAGCAATTTTCAAAACCCATCTTATTATTCAATCTTCTGTGTTCTGCAACGATATTTTATGATATTTAATTTTACAGAGAGTGTTTACAATTAATGAATTGGATTTAGGAATAAAAGAACAAGAAAGATCAATCATACATAAAGCATTGATTATGAAACACTTTCTAACTGCAATGCAATTTTATTTAAACATTTCTAAAATGCAATACATTCAGCGGGAATATTTTTAAAATTATCACAATACTACAATAATTTATTATATTTGAAAACTTAAAACTTCATCGAAAAAATTGAACTTTATTCAAATAACGTCATTAAAATGTAAATCATCTGGTTCTCTATGTAAAACAGTAAACATTTCATTCATATATTTTTATTTCATTCATCACAGTACTACAATAATTTATTTTACTTAAAAACTTAAAACCATAGATGTAAAACTTATTTAACTCTATGAGTAAAACTTCATCGAAAATGTCTGCTATAAAATCGTCTGTAAAATCAAAGAAAGTTTCATTCATATCAGCGATATTGCAGACTCCAGAACTAAGTAATTTTGCGTTAAGGAAATTCAGGGTCCATAAGTCTTATAGAACTCATCCTACATCTTAATGTTGTTTAGAAAGTTGTAGAAAGAAGACTTGTTGTAGAAAGAATCAAAGTTCGATGATCATTTAAACTCACAAATATTGTAATTGCGTTGTCGCAGTATATAGATACACATAAAAAATTAACCTGTTTCAAGACGGGTGCAACTCTAAATATAAATTAAAAAGAACTTTAAAAAAACATGATTTTGACTCCTATGATATGGATGTAATTATTATTTTAATTTTTAATAAAAAAACTACCGAATATATTTCGCTGAAATTTTTTTTATATTTTTATGGGATAATTTGTATATTTTCTAAAACTTTCGAAGCAATTTGTGAATTTTAAATTCGCTTAAAAAATGTTTGAAAAATTAGGTCCCATAGGGTTCAATGTATTTTATTTTTTCAACCCGGGTTCAATTCAAAACTCATTGGGTGATATTATGCAATTACATTCCCTTATGTCCCACTGACCGTCTCAACAACATACTAAAATGTCATTTGATAGTCATTTTTACGCCAATTATCGTGCTGACAGACGGACAGACATACAGAATAAGCAAAGTCATAACCACTTTTCAACTATGTTGTAAAGTGTTAATAAAACATAAATATCTGTGCAAAAACACAGTCAGAAAAACATAATTTCTTTATTTTCAGTTTTGAAATTATTTTTTTCATTTAATTATAAAATCCATTCCTATTCTATTAAGTAGATCATAATGAACACTAATAAACGATCATGCCATTCAAAAAACATTTATTGATATTTTAGCGCTTTAAACACAGTGGATATAAAAGAGCAAACCGAGATAAATAGTTTTAAAGATTTTATAGGCAGCATGTTTGAAGGGTTATCAAAATAACAAAAACAAAATTTAGCTACTTTTATAATTAGATTATCAGAACTATATAATCATTAGATTATCTCCAATATATAAGAGATGTAAACGTATTATTTTAGCAAAGAAAAAAAGATAAAATCTTGATGTTCATCGTTTCTCGCTGATCAAAAGGTACCAAGTCCCCTTTAAGAAATATTTTCATAAAATATTTTCTAGAGTTGAACTCAAATACATTCTGCCGATACTGAATCTTTGCGATCTGAAAGGCCTACTTGTGGAAGAAACTCTAGTCATCAGTTCTTTAATACCAGTACTACACTGTCTAGAAGGAAGTTCCTTCTAGGCACTGTAGCAGTACTGTCAACACCTTGTAGGTGTGTCTCCTGAAGGTGTTGATATTGTTTGGGTGTCTTGTGTATGCATACTAGCTCATAGTGTCGCCGAGTCGACTTTAAAATGTAGCTGTCAGTTAAAGTAGATCTTAGTGCATAAACAAAACAGTTGAGCTCCAAACTTACCCGGTCCAATCAGAAAGCTTCAAACATCGAATGAATAACCACACTTATTAAATTATTTATGAAACAAAAGAAAATTTCTTTAGAGCATTAGTTTCTTCACTCCACAGTACAGCTGGGCATATATACTTTGATGTTAATAACATCTATGTTTGGAATATATTTGTCTGAAATTGGAGCATTATAAAAAATTTAAACACTTTGGAAGTCTATATATCCGAACTCATTGTATAAAAATATTAAGACTTGTTACTTGTTATCAGAAATATGGTACCATGTATGAATATAAAAAATAATGTCAATATTGGACAGATTTTCAATAGAAAATCTGAATTTTTAGATTAATTTTTTACTTACAAGTTTCTTATGTTTCGAGGAATAGTCTTGTCAAGTTGAAGATTGAAAATTTTCCGTAGATTAATTTTTTATTTACAAGTTTCTTATGTTTCGAGGAATAGTCTTGTCAAGTTGAAGATTGAAAACTTTCTTTAGATTAATTTTTTATTTACAAGTTTCTTATGTTTTGAGGAATCGTTTTGTCAAGTTGAAGATTGAAAACATTTCGTAGATTAATTTTTTATTTACAAGTTTCTTATGTTTCGAGGAATAGTCTTGTCAAGTTGAAGATTGAAAATTTTCCGTAGATTAATTTTTTTTTTACAAGTTTCCTATGTTTCGAGGAATCGCCTTGTCAAGTTGAAGAATAAAAACTTTCTTTAGATTAATTTTTTATTTACAAATTTCTTATGTTTTGAGGAATCGTTTTGTCAAGTTGAAGATTGAAAACATTTCGTAGATTAATTTTTTATTTACAAGTTTCTTATGTTTCGAGGAATAGTCTTGTCAAGTTGAAGATTGAAAACTTTCTGTTTTTATGTTTGTAATATTTATATAATGAAAACTATAAGTGAGCATTTAGTTTAATAGTAACAAATACTTTGCAGCGTTTAGTCTAAATAATAAGAAAGCAATTTGAAGCCAATTTGAAACACATACTACAAGAAAATATAACCGGATTTTGGATGAGACTTAGTTTTTTTTTCAATAAAGTGGTTATAATCTCGATATTTAAATTTTTGAACAATTTTGAAAAGTAGGTTCCGATTTTAATACATTAGATATTTTCAAAACAGTTGAAAATATTAAAGAAGACAAACCACACACAAGGAAAGACATTACTAAAGCAAAAACATTTCGGCTCCATCGTATTAGATCCGCTGCTGATATTTTTTATCATGTATACCATTTAAGTGACACATTATCTAAAATAATGGGAATAGAAAAATTAAACAGTGATTAAATAAAAAGAAAGAAATACACGTGACGTATACAATTGCAAAGCGACTTTTATAATTATTCACAGAATTTTTATTAATGTAGGGATTCATATTTTTAATTTTTTTCTTTAATTATTTAGCAGATATAAGGAGTACTTTCACTTCCTAAATTAAGAATTACATTTTGTGTCACATATAGAAAAAATATTCACAAATGTAAATTTTTTATCTCCAAAGGGAATATAAATATAGTACATTATTGTGTTCGCCATTTTGCTTCGTTTTAAAGTAAAATAATTTCAGCGAGGATCAAAACAAATTTAAGATAAGCCAAAATTTCGCTCCGCCAGCAATAAAATGTCCGCTCTAATGAAAAATCTTTGCGACGCTGTCGGAGAAAATTATCCTTTAAATCTTTTCCGCCTTTCATACTTTAAATCTTCAAAAATATTATGATGTTGGTGTTTTTGTGAACATCGTGGATGTGTATTTATTTGCAGGATGCAGATAGAGAGTGGGTGTATAATCGGGTGACTAATAATAAACAGCTAAGGAGAGGATAAAAGCATTTTTTTTTGTGTTGGGCATTTTTTTTTATGAACACAATGCTATTTTGTAGTTGTTGAAAGCTCGAACTCATAAAGTTCATTGTTAAATCTTTTTACGTTTCTTTCAAGACATCAAAAGAATATAATCTTAAAAATAGAATTTTGATGTATTTACGGATTTCTTATGGATAAAATTGTTTAATGTAGTAAACTGTGTACAAAAAGATTGTAGGGGATTATTATTTACCTGCAGTAAATCTGTGGATTATATTAAATCAGAACGCTTCTCTGGATTCTTACATTAGCCAATTTTATCTATAATTGATTTAAGATTGGAAAATCTGATGTGGGCAGCACATGGCTTTCCTTACATAATGCAATGAATTTACTACTTTTACAGTAAAAAAAATATATTATTTTTATAGTAGATACTTATATTCCTTCCAAGTTATTGAATTTTCGTCAACAAGTCGTCATTTTTCATGTCGTCATCATCAATGAGTCGTCATTGATTTAGCGTCATTTTTATCTATTTTGCGAGTTTTTCGTTAATTTAGCAACATTTAAAAAGTCGCCAAGTTGGCGACATTCCACCAAATTCGTCGCCAAAATCTCGCCAAGCATTATGAACGAAGAAATAAGTTATTCTTACAGCAGATAAATTAATATTGGCTTTCAAATACAAAAGTATTAATCAAAGTATCTTTTTTTCATGAATGGAGCGAGCTAGATCCACGAGAATGACGTCACCAAATTTATCTCATGGTATTACATATGAAAAGTGAACATGTTTCTCAATAGGAAATATCTTTTTTATTTTATATGACTTTTTGATAATTTTTTTGAAAAATATACAATATCTCGAGAACGGTTCATGTTAGCGTTCTAAAATTTATATCAATCGTTTTCTAATGAAACATTGCATAAGAAATGTCTATTTGCGTAACTTTATCAGAGGTTTTGATTTTTTGGCGTTTTTTTCAAAATTTCACTCGAAAATTTAGGGGGTTCTGAACATTCGATTGCATATAAAAAAAATCTGATGTGAGCAGCACATGACTTTCCCTGCAGACTTATATTAACGTTCTCTTTATTTTGATTAAATTTATTTCACTTTTAATTCAATTTCCGTTCTCATTCGATAACCGGACTTATTTTCAAAGGTGCCGTAGGGAAAGTACGAAAATCTAAAATATCTCGAGAGCGGCTAGTCCTAGTGTAATGGGGTTGGTCTTATTATTTTCGTCGTTAAAAATTACGTATTAAATCAGCATTTAATGGATATATTTGAGTTTACCCAGTTTTTTATTTTAGATTTTGACAATTTTTGCGGGCCATTTTGCAAAAAAAGGCAGGTTATTTTTTTCTGAATCGTACCAAAATCGAATCAGCACCAGGGTGATCTATACGTGACTCATCTACCGAATTTTGTGAAATTCGGTCCATTAGTTTTTCAGCTACAGTGGATACAAGCTTTTGCGGGCCATGTCACAAAAAAGGCGGGTTCTTTTATTCCGAATCGTACCCAAAACTAATCAGCACCAGCCCCGCCCACAAGTGACTTACCTACAAAATTTTGTGAAATTCGGTCCATTAGTTTTTTAGTTTGAGTATATACAAAATCTGCACAGACAGACAGACACACATACAGACACACAGACAGACACACAGACAGACACACAGGCAGACACACAGACAGACACACAGACAGACACACAGACACACAGGCACACAGACATACACACAGACGTCACGCTAAAAATGGTTTTTTCGTATTCTAGAGGTCTCGAAATGTGTAGATCCGTCGAAAGCTCGAGTTGCGATTTTCGGCATGATTCCAATATTTTCCCTATACATTACCATGTATTACAGGGAAAGTAACAATAGGCTTCCAGTGTTTACGGCAGGTATGGGCAACTTCCGGAAAGTTGGGGGCTGAAGTTTAGGATATTAATGAAGTCGCGGGCTGTTGATAATAGGTAGTTGTGAAAAAATAATAATGATACGGTTTATGTTATTTTATATTTATAAAGTATAATGCTAAAGTTAAATGAATCAGAATAATATCGAATTGATTAAGTATTTACTTACAATCAGCAGGAATTAATGAGAAGTTTAAGCTTGAACTTGCGAAACAAGATAATCAATGTTGGCATCAATCGCACTAATGCACAGGCGCATAGTGTTTTCCAAATTTTCATCTGTAAGCCTGGTTCGATACTTCGATTTATTAGTTTTCATCATGGAAAAGAACTGTTCACATTTATAAGTGCTTCCAAATGCTCAAATCATTTTTCTTACAAATGCTTTCACCTGTGGGTGCTTTTCTTCGGCAAGGTATGTTCTGTGGAAATCACTGAGCTCCACGTCTTCAAATTTTGACTTCAAATGCATGTCTTCCTGAAGCTCGATCAACTCCATTTGCAGGTGTGTCGGAACCTTCTCTACGTCACTTTTCATCGGAGTAGCAAAAAGGTTAAAGCAGCTATCCATGTTTTTGAAGTCGGAAAATCTATTAAAAAATTGCTCCGATGGTAATTTTAGTTCTTCAGCATATTGAGTGTAATCAATATTTTCGTGATTGGGTTGTGTTGTCTCGTTTAAGTGACCCGTGATGTCAACTAGAAATGCTAAATCACATAACCATTTCTGATCACTGACTGGTGGCTCGTAACTACAAATCAAAACTAAAAGTTCGCTATCCTATTTTCGACGATTTTCAAAACGATTTGAAAGATGGTGAAATCGGATGGATAATTGAAACACCCACGTAGTTCAGGCTTCCCCCCTCTCACTCTCTTGTTGGCGAGAACCGAGAATATTTACTTTTTCTCGAGCGCGATTTTAAAATGTTCTGCGGGCCGGATCAAAAGCCGGGGCGGGCCACATCCGGCCCGCGGGCCGGGCTTTGCCCACATATGGTTTACGGATTGTGATTTTTGTACCAAATTTCGTTCGAATTGGTCCATTCGTTCGTCAGTTACCGTCTCCACAGGCTCACACATGCACATACTTTCACACACACACACACACACACACACTTTCACACACACACACACACACACACACAGACAGACAGACAGCACTTCAAAAATGTCTGATTCGTGATCAGGGATGCTTGAAATGCGTTCTCCCATTGAAAACTCGAATTCGAATTTTCGACCCCGTCACAATACTTTTCTTATGCATTATTGTATATAAGGAAAGTAATAGCTGAAACTGGATTATTCCTTTAATGTCCATGCATATCATCTGAAATAGTACAGATGCATTTTTATTTTCTCGCCACTCATAATATAAAGTACAGAGAAAGTACTGTGAAAGAGTCGAAAATTTAAAATCGTATTTTTGATGAAAAGCACTTTTCATGCATCCCTGAATATGAATCGAACGTTTTCCGGCTAATGTCTGTGTTGAACACCCAGGCGACTCGACTGATCGTAGGGTTCACAGCCGCTGTTTGAGTGGCCGGACAAATCTCTGTGTGTGTGTTTGATGGAAAAGCACCCGTGTGTGTGTTTGATGGAAAAGCACCCGTGTGTGTGTTTGATGGAAAACCACACGTTTGAAGCAACTATAAACATGAATCGAATGTTTTTGGGTGTCGTGTGTGATTGTGTTCGTATCTATGTTAGTATGTATGTTCTTCCGTGAGTCTATGGATGCGATATATCATAAACGAAGGGAGCATTTAAAAAAAAGCATTGGCATTTTATGGATTTTAAACATGACAAAAAGTTTCGAAGATTCTCCCAAAATTTTGAATGAATTTTTGAAAAAGTCGAAAATATCAGGGCATTCAATAATGTTAAATAAACAATTATTTTGTAAGTACTTTTTTATTAGAAAACTAATGGAATACTCTTGAGAACTCTAGATTGAAGCGTTCTCGAGATATTGTACGTTTTTTAAAATACATTTAATTTAAAAGTTACATATAATTAAAAGGTAATCATCTAATATGGTCACTTTCAATATGCAATATTATGCAATAAATCTATTAACTGTATAAAGAAAAGCCTTTCTCTCCATCCCTATGCCTATTACGTTTGGCGATATATTTAGTAACCTTGGTAAAATATTGCTAACTTTTTGAAAATGCTGCCAAATGGAAGAAAATATCGTCAAATTGGTAAAGTTGACGCTAAATTAGCGATGACACCAAATGGGTGAATTAATAATCAAGCTATTTCAATACATGGACTACAGTACTTAGTGATTTTAGCAAATGTTTTTATTTGTGAAGTTAGATCTGCTCGAAATATAAGTTAATTGGGTGCTTTGAAAGAGTTTTACATGTTATTCTCTCGAAAAATTCAAAAATGTTAATGTACAATTCAATGTAAAAACAATGTGCCATGGATCTGTCCATTGCATTATTACAGACCGTCATATACTTCCCACATTAGATTTTTCTCAATAAATTCAAAATATATTGATTTTTAATGATATCAAGCAAAATTATCTTAATTAATGTTATTCAATTTATCGTGTGGTTGCAGTTTTGACGATGAGTACTGAAAATACAATTTTCGCGTTTGATTAGCAGATAATTCGAATTGTTGAATTGGACTTTGACCTAAGACGTAAAACGAATATACAATCTGGTATTCATTGCATATTCTATAGCCAGGAATCCTCAGGGTCGTAATCAGACATATATAATAGAAATTCTCTTGATAGTTGCACAGGTCTGGGCAAACTATAATAGAATTTTATTCTGGAAAATCTTTATCTGAAGCGATAAATATCCCAGTAGCAAATCCTTTGAGGACTTTTCTGCACATTCCCGTCCTCATTAAATTCGTATTAAAGTCTAAACTTAAATACGACTTTACATATTCATAATTAAACATATTGCATACTTAACTCAAACTTAAATATATTGCATTTAAGAGAACAATGCGAGATATATGTTATATTTCCCAATCAAATACCACTCAGTAACGTAAAAATTCACTCTGTTAAGCCAAGATACTTATAATTTATAATAATAAAAGAAGATATGTATAACACATAGTGGAAAATCCAAGTTTATGACAGCCACAAAATTAGGTGCAGAACTCAGATAATAAAGAACATCAGCGTGATTATCAAAAATATATCAAATGAAGGTCTCAAACTTTTATATCCAATGGTTAAAAGCAATTTAATTGTTCCTGCAAATGTAAATTTTTCTAAAAGGTGATTCTGTGATTTTTGGGATCACATGCAAGATCTTTCTATATTTCGAAGGATCACCTTCATCGGGAAAAATATCTCTGTTCCATAAAAATATTGAGAATTTCGCATGTAGAATTTCGCTCTTCTAAAAGTTACAATACAAGACCTATATGCAGTGTGGTGCAAGAAGTATCAATGCCAATTTTTGCGAAATTGAGAAAATTATTTGATGTTTCCCTTGGAATTTATCAGGAAACAACTTTGATAATAAATTTTTCGGTTATGAGCAATTATTTTTTTATAAGTAATTTAAAACGGTGTAACATATAGTTGAAGAAAATACATGTGCCATTGTATGATAATTTTTTAAAAAACATATTGATTTCCTTGGTGGGAAATAACAAGTTGTTTGATAACGCTCAAAGATACATTCATATATGTTTATCTAGTGTTCAACACTGGTAGTCATTGTTTCATCCCACAGATTGCAGTACTCATTCCTTTTGCTATTATTATATCAAAAATAAAAGCACTGGCAACTCTTGCACTAAAATATTTAAAAAAGTTTTAACAAAATTTAATATTGGCATTTATTGCAAAATGTGACATTCTGACATCCACATCTAATGGCTTCTGATATCGGAATTGTTTGTATAAATTATTTCAACCTTGCAGTGTCCACTTCAAGGATAAGAGTTTTTGCAATTTCTTCCCAGTAGCACACTGGTAGAACGTCGGCTGATCAGTTCGGAGATCCAGGGTTCAATTTCTGGTTGGGGCAGCGAGGTTTTTTACAATGGTGCCCGAAAAAATCAACGCAGTAGGTTAGTGTAAAGATGTCGTAGGTATGGAAGTAACCTTGTGACCTTAGTACGACTAGCACGAATTTAGTGTCCTCTGGGATACTGAGCGCCGATTTCAAATTAAGAGGACAACGACCACGCAGGATACTAACTTGGGTAAAAATAGTAGTAGCAGTAGGCTAACCTGAGATAAAATTAGCAAGAGGTGGTCAATCAGATTGTCAGTTGCCGCCAATTGGACATTAGATAGTGGATAATGCAGAGTCCACTTCGACTATAAGATCTTGCAATTTCGTCCCAGTAGCTCAACGATAGAGCATCGACGATCCAGGGTTCGAATTCCGGTTGGGGCAGCAAGGCTCTTTACAACCTGTGTCAGTTAGGTCAATGACTGGACCAGTTTGGCCAAACATTGGCATTGACACTTTGGGAACTGATATACGGATATAATTACGTACATTATCAATATAATAACATAATTTTTTTACTCGGTGTCAAACGTAAGTCACGAAAAGCTGTAAAAAATATTCTCATGTCGGAAATATTACATTTGTATCATTCATCAAGCGTGACACAAATATCTAGAGAAGCGTATTTTTTAAAAAAGGATATTGTTTCATCACTCCATCATCGGCTAGTCATGCATTTTTCAACATTTCCTAGTGACTGTGACAAGTGAGGCGATATTATCCATCTTTCTCTATCTCTTCTCTGTGGTTAGGAGATAGATGTAAATTTCGTTGTCTAAAAAAGGCGACTTTATATTACAAAGTGGGGTATTTGACTTTGAAAGAAAAAACGATACTATGGATTGCTTTAACTATCGTATTGCACTGAAACTTTCACCTGTAAAGAAATAAATATATAGCACGTGAATAATATAAAAAAATATATATAGCACGTAAAATATAAATTAAACATGAGGATGGTAAATAAATTCTAATAACTAATAATAAAGAATTTTCAATTTTCAAACAATAGGGCGATTGTCACAAAAGTATTCATAATATGGAGCAGTGGAGGAGGAAAGTCTAGGAATAAATATATATATATATATATATATATATATATATATATATATAATATTAAAATAATAATAACGAAAGTGCAGGAGTGCAAATCAGTAAAACACAGTATCAAACCGCGAGCAATATAATAACGTGTATTTAATAAAGTAAAAAGTAACGAGGAATGTCTGGAAGAGTATAGCACAGAAAGACCAGGACAAGGAAAATAAATCAATGAACAGTATATCTGCCAGAAACGTCTTCAGGGGCACATTCTAGACAGATATACTAAAATCCGTTGTTTCTATGATTGCATATTGCTAAATTTTAACGTGGTTAAAATTTTATGCAATCTGTGCCCAACAACAGAATAAACGAGATTAACAGAAAAAAGATCAAAGAGGACAAAATTCAACTTAAAAACAAAAAATACCACATAATCATGAAAAATATATCTCACAAAGGCACAAACATGCAAACAAAGGGCAATTCATAAGTCTGAAGGTCGCCAGCGTAAATAATCTTCATGGGAGTCCACCACGTGATCCAGCTTGAATGCTGACCACGCGAAATATCTCGATGGAATGGACGGGGCCAGACGGAGTGGAAGTAGTTGTACATATTTGCGGTGAGACAAACCCAAGAGTATATATGTACAGATTTTGCATATATTATAATTATACTATACCATGGAACCTGTTATCTACAACAGGAATACGATTCTAAAAATATTCTCTTTTTAGATCATATGAACTGATTTTCTGTTTTGACAGTGTAAGATAGGCAATAAGATAACATTATATAAATAACCACCTAAATATGAACCAAATACGTGCAACATATTAAAATATCTTATTGTCTATAATTGCTCAGCTTGGATGTTATATATATATATATATATATATATATATATATATATATATATATATTTAGAAATTTTGTTTTAATAACTAACACCAAGTAATTAATGACAAAATAACCAAAACAGTTAAAACACGGCTACTGTGCAGTAAAAAATAAATGAACAGCTCTAGGCTTAATTTGGAGATTAATTCAAATTAGATAACCTTGTCGGGTCTGAGCATCCAACCTAAATGAACCCTAACAAATGCCAGTTTTGGATATGACAATAGTTCTTAACTATAAATACCATAGCCCTGACTACAAGCATCAGCAGAGGACAAAAATAGAAAAATTATTGAGAAATAAAGTATTGCCATGAGATAGGACTCCCGAATTCACGTTCAAACCAGGTGAGCAGTTGAGACCGCATGACAGAGTTGAGTAGTGTCCAGGAGAAGAGAAGAAAAATAAACCATGAAAACAAAAATAAACCAGGATAAGGAAAATAAACCAGGGTAAAAAAATAAACCAGGATAAGAAAAAAAAACATGGATTAAAAGCGGAACGAAGAGTTGAAGAGATTTCCACTGAAGCTCGTCCCAACCAGCAAAATCAGAGGCAGAAGAGCCATAATTAAAATATGGTAAATATAATGAACAGGAATCATAGGTGGAAATTCTTACTATAATAAATATAAGGCACAGGAGAAATGAATAAAAGGGTATGCCACTAACATCATTAATAAGGGGCTACAAGCCGTTGCTACAAGCTGTCCAAAGTTACATATTTTTACACACACACACCCTTCCCGGACGTCCGTTTGGTTGCTTAAGTCCTTGGATGAGTCGGACGGCTTGGGTCTTCAACGCACACACACACACACACACACACACATATATATATATATATATAATATATATATATATATATATATATATATATATATATATAAACATAATCCTAAACTAAACAATCCTAATCCTCTGTATCTAGCATAAGTCGCGGAAAAAGATGCCAAAAATACACTCTCCCAACGGATTTATTCCCTGTGCCTCATCCATCAAACAACAAGCAAAGATATGCAGCGCATTTCTTAAAAATTTACGTTTTTTCACGGATCCGTCATTGGAAGGACATGAATTTTTCAACATTTTCTCGTATTGGTGACACCGAGGCAGATATTGTCTTTCCTCGCGTTTGAAGAAAAAATGTAAATCCCAGATCTGAATACGTAGACATGAAGACACTTTCCTGAGGCGCATTTGATTTTGAAAGCAAAAACGTTGTAGTTATTGTAATTCGAACATCTTTATATTGAGTTTGATCAATAATTGTGTTCTTCATTTTATGGATTTCTTGTGCATGATGTATTTATTTATCGAATTATTACTTTTTCATATAACAGTATGCGAATGCGTAGTTTCTCAAAATATTCGAACGACATGTTATTGAAATTTCGTACTTTAAGACCTTCCGAACTCATTAAATTTTTTCGTGGAAAAATACAGGAATAAGGAAGACTGGAATAACGTATTTAAGTACAAATATAGTAAAAATGCAGCGTATAGCTCTTTTAGTGATACGCAAGATCCCCTTTGTCAATGCAAGACAGCTAGCAAACCCGAAGTCAAAAAGACGAAATGGGAACGAATTGCACGATTGAGACGAATTGGCCCGTTGTGCATTTTTGGCTTCGGGTTTGTTGGTTGCCTAGCACTGACAAGGGGATCCAGCACATCCCCGACAAAACTGTATGCATCAATTTTTTTAATTGTGCTTTAATACGTTTCTCAAGTATTCCAAAATGTATTTGCACAAAGTCTTTGTCCAAGATTTTGCACAAAGATTTTCTTTTTATTCATTCCACGCCTGTTTCTGTATGTTTATGCATTCATTTAAAACAAAGTGATGGTGGGATTTTTTCGGTGTGACGGATGCTTTGACCAATTTGAAAAATAATTAAAGGTTTAGTTTTAAAAAATCGATAAGTTGAAAACGAAAGTACATAAAGAGATGTAATAATCGAAGAATTAATACTGAAATCACTTTGTAATGGTGGCGTAACTCATTTGGAACATCTGGTTTTATACACTCTGTTACAAATAATGAATACACCTATAAGAAATTGAGCTACATCCGTGAAACTCGGCATGTATGTATCGTTTAAGGAAATATGCAAATGATTATAATTTGGGAGAAAAAAGTTTTATTAAGAAATGGTGGCAACAAGATGACATTTTAGTAAGTGATAAATCCTATCCTGATAGTCATACAAGCTGATATTTGGTACGGTAGAGTCAGTTAAGTTACTTATGTTCTTGTGAGGAATATTCTACCACAAATGTTGCAGATGGTCACCTAATTCAGTAATATTCTGAGAAGGTTTCCATTGTCATCCCAGCAAGTCCCAGACGTGTTCAATTGAAGATAGGTCTGGGGATCTGGACGGCCATGGGAGAGTATTAAATTATCGAAGACATTATTGAAAAAGTCGTGCAGTATATGGTCGAGTGTTGTCTTGTTGGTAAATGGAACCTGGGCGGCTTGACAGCATAGGCAGAACAATCGGTTGCAAAATATTGTCAACGTACAATTGAAATTGACTTGTGAGACAATTAGAGGACATCGGCCGTCCCACGCGACGGCTCCCCAGACTATCACACCCCGTGTGATAGACGTATGTTGCTCGAAAACAAATGCGGAATCGGAATGCTGGCAACATTTCTTCCACACACGTATGCGGTGGTCATCCACACTGAAAAATAAACGGAATTCGTCGCTAAAGATAACATGCCTCCAGAAAGACAGAATGCCTCAAATCGGACACTGTCCAGGCTGATGTGGATCGCCACCAATCCAGACGACTCTGCCTATGTTGAAGGTCAGTGGTAGATAATTTTATGCACATCCACACCTAATTCCACCAGGGAACAAGAGTCCCCTTTGCCCTCTCATATGGGCTCTCAAGCTTCTAGGTTTTAAACAAACATGGAAAACTACCTAGGAACTAACCAACGCAGTATCAAATATTTCCAAATACATTAAATATTAAGGAACCTCATTGCCAATTTTACAAAGCTAGAACAAATGATATATATAAACCAACGGCCGTACAGTGCAGAAAACACCGGTTCTCGTTAGATCACGGAAGTCAGGCAGCTTCGGGCGCGGTTAATACTTGGGTGGGTGACCACCTGGGAACACCGCGTGCTGTTGCCACATTTCGGGCGCGGTAGCCCGGTGGTTTGCGCGCTGGATTTGCACGCTGCCACAACTGCTGCCGTGTTCATGCGGAGTACGATCACGATAAACATGTGGTTCCGTAAGTCCTTCCGAGAGGTTGGTGGTAGGGGAAGAAGGGTACGGTCCCTGTGGATGCCACCCCCACTGGGTTCTGGTCTAAATTGGGTGGCACTTCCCGGCCGTCCAAACAGTTACCTTACACCTTTCTGGTAGGTCAGACGGTCTGGGTCTCAACAACAACATGATATATATATATATATATATATATATATATATTTACTTTACTAAGATAATAAAACAGTCTTAATCCTCTGTATCTAGTATAAATCGCGGAAAAAGCCGTCAGAAATGTATTTTGCCAACGGATTTATTTCCTCTGCCTCATCCATCAAGCGAGAAACAGAGATATAGAGCGAATTTCTTAAAAATTTACGTTTTTCTATTGATCCATCATTGCATAGCCATGGATTTTTCAACATTTCCTCGTGTTGATGACACCAAGGCAGATATTGTCTTTTCTCAGCGTTTGAAGGGAGAAATGTGAGTTCTATATCTGAATATGGAGACCTAATACCTTTGATTTTGAAACAAAAACGTTGTAGGTATTGCATTCGAACGTCATTAAGTTTGATAAAGGATTTTTTGTTTCATGTAATAATGATTTGATTTTAATATGTATTATTCATTCATGGAATTTTTACTTTCTCCTATAGAAAAAGAGAAAATTCTATTTTCCAAAAAAAAAAATTCGAATTCGAGATTTTGATGAAATTGCACATTTAAAGACACCCTGAAAAAATTTTAAACTATATTTTTAAAGTAATTTGCTTGTCTGTTTCAACTTATGAAAAAGTTGTGCCCCATATAGTTTAGTTACTATGAAGGTTAGCTACCATACACGTTGTTACCATAAAGGTAATGTTTCCATGAAGGTTGGTTTTAAAATAGCTGTTGTTACCACGAAGATTAATTTTAAAATAGCAGTTGCTACCACGTTTAGTTTTGAAATAGCAGTTGTTTCAATAAAGATGAGTTACCATGTAGATTTTTGGTAAAAACTAATAATTTAACACGTTGTAATTTTTCCAGAAGCTAAAAATGTAAGTCAATTTTAAAGCAGAATATTTTTTTTATAAAAGTCGCATATTTAGTGCAACACTATTTCCAATGTTTCACAATTTCATAGTATTCAAAAACTCGAAGTTAATCAGCATATATCAATGCTGCCTTTTTAGAATGAAGATGTGCATTACCCAAGCAAATACATGAACCCCGACGTCTCGCCGCAAATAGCTAATTAATATTTTGATTCTAGGCTGCTTAAAATATTTAATTTCGGCGATTATCAATATTAGCCCCGTTGTAATACATTGGCTGTACACATCGTATTTATTCTTGAAAATGTGCAAATTTGCTGTAAATATGTTTGTCGGAAACGAGTCTGACTACTTCTATAACCTTGACGTTGAAAAAACTGTTCCATTATGTTCTGATGCGACCTTATTATTCATGATGCTATTGAAACATATTATGGCAGGAAATACAGGGGTGATACCTAATATAAACAAGATTTAACCTTCTAATATCATTTCGGCTATTCCAACGTCAACCGAGCTGAATTAATACTCCAATAACTGTCAAGATGAAAATGTGTAACTTCGCTTATAAACAATTTTTTTCAGATCTCTGTTATGTCTTTAATCCGAATGTGGTGTTGATTTTCATAACATTATTAAATGATTTTTACTTTCCTTATATACATAATGTATAAGGAAAATATTGTGACGGGGTCGAAGATTCGAGTTTTCGACGGGAGAGCACGCTTCAAGCAACCCTGATCACGAATTGAACATTTCTGAGGTGATGTCTGTGTGTGTGTCTGTGAAAGTATGCGTGTGTGTGTGTGTCTGTGAAAGTATGCATATGTGTGCGTGTGTGTGTGTCAGTGAGTCTGTGGAGACGATATCTCACGAACGAATGGAGCGATTCGAATGAAATTTAGTGCAAAAATCACAACCTGGGAATACTGGGAAGCCTATTGTTTTTATACGCAATTGAATGTTCAGAACCCCCCTAAATTTTCGAGTGAAATTTTGAAAAAATCATTAAAAAATCAAAACCTTTAATAAAGTTACGCAAATAGACATTTCTAATGTAATGTTAATTTAATTAATACTTTTGCATTTGAAAGTCAATAGTTATCTGATATAAGAATAACTCATTTCTCCGTCCATAACGCTTGGCGAGATTTCAGCGATGAATTTGGCGGAATGTCGCCAATTTGGCGACTTTTTTAAATATTGTCAAATTAACGAGAATCTTCCCAAATGGATAAAAATGACGCTAAATCAACGAAAATGACGACTAATTATAGAAAATTCAATATCTTGGAAAAAATATAAGTATCTATTATAAGAAAAACCTATTTTTTACTGTAGAAGTAGTAAATTCATTACATTATATAAGGAAAGCCATGTATTGCCCACATCAGATTTTTTACTTTCTCTACAATATATGGTTAAAATATAAGAAAAGTTTTGGAATCGTGCGAAAAATCGCAACTCGAATTTTCGCCGTATCTAGAGTTCTTTTAGTTCTAATAATATATATTTATTTATTGTACTGAAAATATAATTCTCTTAAATAAAGTATTTAATTCTCTTTTAGTTCTGATAGTACCCTTTTACTGCTTGTACTCGAAACGTCAGAACTGCTAACATCTAACATAAACAACATTTACTCTCTGAGTGTCATTTCAGCTATTCCTACGTTAACTGCGCTTAATCGAGTTTTAAGATAAGAATGCGCAACTTCGCTTATAAACTATTTTCAGATCCCTGTTGAGTACTAAATCCGAATGCAGAAAAACTTAGTGTTAATTTTTATGGCAATACTATATCTAATATGTGCCTCCTTTTGCAGCAGTACGAGAGATTGTTATATAGGACTACTTTTGAGTGTTATTTCTGCTATTCCTACGTCAACTGCGTTTAGTCCAGACTAGGATTTTGTAACTTTACGTCCCTACTGAGTTTCAGCCGAATGCAGAAAAACTAGGAGTATTATTATTACTACAGAAATTTTTAAATTTCTTTCTGTGCAGAATTAAGAGAGTGAATGTGAAAGTCCGTTAACAACAATGTTGGAGGAATAACTTGCCCCCCATCCGTGAAGGCTAATGGCATCCCAAACACAAAAACTATATAGCGACTATTTTTCACTAAAATGACAGAAACTATTAAGTTTTGTAATCATTCATAAATAACCCCTTTTATCCCTAATTATATCAAACTTTGAATATGCTGCCATGTTAAAGAAATATAAAGCTTCGAACACATTTCGAACTTCTCGCTCGATTTCCAAAAACATTCTATCTAGTTCATGAGATCTCGCCAAAATCCATTAATATTTTTGGCAGCTATCGTGTATATAAGACATCGACAGACAGACAGACGGACGGACGGACATCACTCTAAGAATAATCAAAACGAGAGGGTGCGCCAGTCGTTCATTCGCCGGTGTGAATTGTGCTACGGCACCCTTGGCCTTCACTTTCAGCATCTACTGTGAGTATTTCTCTGGTGTAAATAAATGGGATTGTGCAACTTATGATTACACTAATTTTCCTTATTTTCACAGTTGAAAGTTCAACTTTAACTTTACGCTTTTATGACACTCAGAGTGGAATGCGATCCTAGGTTCCATGGTAAATATTGTTCATCTTGATGGGTACTATCACCCCCTCTTGTTTTGTCAAAACAGTTTACGAACACCCTGTATACTAATAAATGTGAAAATTATTGCATTAACAAAGCTGCTTATCGTTTTATTTGTGCTTATATACGTTGTTCAAGTATTCCTTATCCTTTGAACAAAGTGTGTTTTACTTATTGACTAAAAGAAGTATTATAAGTTTACGAATATATACCAATAAATGTGAATCTTATTGCATTAACAAAGCCGTGAACAATCGAAAAACTATTTGAAGGCATTCTTCTAACATTTGGACTTCTTTATATTTCAGACTCGAAGCGATATAACGTTTTTTTAAAGATATAAAGGCATGAAACCAAAATTGCGAATTTGCTATTGACCAAAGCCATTGGAGGATTGTCGAGCAGCCCATACGTCGGCAAATAAAAGACATTTGGTGATTCCGTCGGGGAAGCATTCCAAAGGAGTTTTCTGGATTTCTCCTTCCTTCGCTCTTTAAATAAAAATGAGATTCTAGGAAAACATTGAAGGAAAATGGACTCTTGAATCAGAGAAACCGAATGGTGAGAAAGTTTTGCTCCTGATGTTTTCAGAGTCCAATGAAATCGGTTTTGATTTCTCTGAAAAATGTGAGTGCATATGAAGAAATATATATTTTTCTTATGGGACAACTTTAAAGGAGTTATAGGAATGTGAAGATTTTTTGCCATTTCAGTTGCTATTTAGTTTGATATCTGCGACTTCTAGTGTGAGGTTTTGATTCGGTTCTAAATAAGGAAAAAAAATGTTTTAAATATAGCACGATGAATATTTTTTTTTCTTCCAAACATGACTCTGACGTTACAAAGGTTATAAGGTTGTAATTTGCAGATTCTACTCTTGGCATGTCATCTTGGCGTGAATTTCCGTCGTGAACATCTTTCTTTGCTCACTTATGAATTATTTTAAATTTTAATATTTTGTCGTTAATTCAGATTTCAGAAAGCTGTTAATTACTTTTCATTAATTAAAGTTTTGAAAATATATTTTACATAACATTTTTTAGAAATTTAAATTATTGATATTTACTTTTCGATAATTCAATTTTCTAAAAGCCTGTGTTTACTTTGCATTAATAATTTACATTAAAAATTTAATATTTTAAAAGAATTATGTTTGCTTTTTATGATTTAAATTTTTCTTAACATCGAAAAATTATAAATTATGTAATTTTAAAATATATATATATAAAGGGTGTCCCAAAAAGATTGAAACGCGCTTTAATTCTTTACCTGTTGGAGATAAGTGGGCAATGTAAATTTCAAAAATGTTGAAAGGTAGGAAATAAGACTACGTTAATGAAATAGTCCTCCCATTCATTTTCAAAAAGTTACACTTTTTAAATTTTTATACGACCCCCTTAAACAAATTGGGTGAATCGGAATTTTTTTATTTTTAATGCAACAAGATCATTAAAAAACCCGCATATCTGTATCATTAAAATCAACTGAATTATGATAAAAGAAAAAAATCTGACGTATGCCACTTTTCCATACCATGTGAAACGCTGTTTCATAATTGAAAATAGGGATCATAAACAAGTTGATGATGGAAATTGTTTAGATCAAAAATACATTAATATGTGCCAAAATTGTTTATCACAAATGCATCTAAATAAAGCATTACACAGACAGAGATCATATAAAGCAGTGGTACTCACTGCGGGGTTGGGGCACATAATTAAAATATCTATACATTTATCTTTTTTGTGATATGTCACAAATTTACATTTCTAATTTGATATAGGGTCCCCATTCACAATGTTTAATTTTCAATTAAATATAACTCGCTCAATTTTAAAGATACAGATATGCGTTTTTTTTTTAAATGATCTTGGTGCATTAAAAATTAAAATTTTCTGATTGACCAAATTTGTCTAAGAGGGTCATATAAAAATTTTAAAAATGTAACTTTTTGAAAATTAATGGGAAAACTATTTAATTAACGTAGTCTTATTTTCTACCTTACTTTCAACATTTTAGCAATTTACATTGCCCACTTATCTGCAATAGGTAAAAAATTAAAGCGCGTTTTAATCTTTTTGGGACACCCTGTATTATATATGCACACACACAGAAGAGGGATATATAGAAAGCTCAGATGACTGCAATAAAGGATATAGGAAATACATATATCCTCCATACGACATAGTAGTTTATTTTCTACAGATATGTAACATCCCTTAAAGTTATTGCTAACTCACAGCTTCTCCATCTAAATTTCCCTCTTTTCTATTTCAGAAAAACTCTTTCCCAAGATTTAGCAAAGTGAATTTTTTTGGCCTTGTCAAGCACTCTGTTAGCTATTTCTATTCTTTTACTTCGTATTTTCCCCCTGCCGTTCGATTTAATTCAATTTCGATTGGGGATTAAAGACTAGGTTTCCCGTTCTCTATGAGGATCACATAATTTGAGCCTTGAACAGGAATTACATATTATTTTTGTAAGCGTTTTGACAAAAAAATTCAAACAAAATGTCTAAGTAAAGAGCGCGGTGTGCATATTTCCGTGATACACACACACACACACACACACACACACACACACACACACACACATATATATATATATATATATTAATGGAACTATGGCTTATTTTCTTATTGTCAAAATCATGAAAAGACATTTATATTTTGATTGTAAGTGGCATCATTTGACAGGATCTCAGCCAATAGTCATGTCGAGCGTACGCTAAAGCTATGCTGGACTGAACTGGTCTAAGATCATGCTCGAGCGCTTTTCGCTGCCGTCCACTAACGCTATGTTGAAACACGAACCCCGATAACGCGTGAGCTGTAAAAATAACTAAATCTAATTTGAAATCGCAATATTCAATTGAAAGTATTAATACATTATATATATATATGTGTGTGTGTGTATCAAATTTTACTACGCATGTGCGAGCAAACTGGTTTTGATAAACAGTCTACCTGAAAGGGTCCTAAGCTATCTGAAGTTCTGTTTCACCGAAGCTTACAGCCAGGTCAGCTTCATACTGTGTGTAGAATCCGACATTTTTTATTGTTATTTTTTATTCCATTCTCTCTGTGTACTTCTTTCAAAAAAATGTTTTACTGTAAAATAAAATTAACCTTTAATAACTCCTCCAATGAAAAACTTCTATCTGCATAAATCCTTCCACTATTCTCATGGGACATGGCATAATCTTTAAATTATGTTTTGGTTATCGGAAAAGAGATTTTGTTTTACATCTTTTGGAATTGTTTGGGGGTTGAATGATTGGTAAACTAATAAGAATAAAAACCGAACTGGGCAATAACGACCCAGGTTTAATTTCGCCTCCCATTAAAATAAAGATATAAAATAAGCATTAAAATATATTCATCTTTATTCATTTAGTGTTCGATTCATCCAGAACACTGGCGGTGCTTGGTTTGGTCGCTCCCTTTACTTTCTCCCCCCACTTACCCCTCATTCTATCATGCCATTTTATTGTTAAGAAGTTTTCATTATTATTTAGATGTACAGGGTTTTATTGTTTAAATTATGCATACATATAATTTTACTATAAGGAGTTAAGTAATAAATGTTTTAATGTCAAAAGATATTTTGAGATCTCCCCATACGGTGCCATTCTCCTTTTAAAGCTGATTAAGCGGCAAACAGAATGTGCAGGATATCAAAAATAAAGCATTGGTTAAACAAGAAAGATCAATCATGCTTAAAGCATTGATTATGAAACACTTTCCAACTTCAATGCAATTTTATTTAAACAAGTGTAAAATGCAATACATTCCTCGGTAATATTTTGAAACTTATCACAATACTGCATTAATTTATTATATTTGAAAATTTAAACCTTCATCGAAAAAAATGAACTTCATTCAAATGACGGCATTGAAACATAAATTGCCTGGTTTAAACATCTCTAAAATGTTATACATTCATCGGTAATAGTTTTAGAATTATCATAATACTACGATAATTTATTATATTTGAAAACTTCATCGAAAATAACTGAAATTAATTCAAATGACGTCATAGAAAAAATAACACGCCTGGATCTCTCTATAAAAACAGGATTCCATTCATAACTTTCTCCCATTCATTTCATTCATCACAATACTATAGTAATTTATTTTATTTAAACATTTTGTTTAAGACCATGGAGCTACAAAAAATTAAACTCTATGCTTGAAACTTCATCGAAAAAAATCGTCCTTCTCTTTATGAAATCAATTAATATTTCATTCATATCAGCCATGCAGACTCCATGGACTAAATTATTTTGTGTTAAAAAAATACAGGAATTCTAATACAGCTCATTCTATATATTTTGCTGTTTACATTTTACATAGATGAAAAATAGGCTTAGTTGTAGAAATAATCAAATTTAGATGAGCATTTAAACTCAAATATATTGTCATTGCGTTGTTTCAGTATGTAGATGCACAGAATTTAAGCAAAAATAAAGTAGTTTTAGGACGGATACAACACTCAATATGAATTAAAAAGAACTTAAAAAAATCACGATTTTGAAACAAGATGGATGCCATATATCATTTTGAAGTGAGATCGTTTCATATCATGGTCACGTGATCGTTTCATATAAGAGGTGTAATTATTATTTTAATTTTTATTTAAAAAACTACTGAATATATTTTGCTGAATTTTTTTTATATATTTTATGGAACAATTTGAATATTATCTAAAATTTTCGAAGCAATTTGTGAATTTTAAATCCGCTTAAACAATGTTTGAAAAATTAGGTCCCATAGGGCTCAATGTATTTCATTTTTTCGACCCGGGTTCAATCCAAAACTAATTGGGTGATATTATTCATTTATATTCCCATAGGTTCTACAGACCGTCTGAACAACATACTAAAATTTCATTTTGATTAAGTCATTTTTACGGCAGTTATCGTGCTAACGGACAGACAGACAGACAGAATGAACAAAGTCATAAACACTTTTCAACTTAGTTGTAAAGTGTTAAAAACGGAGATCTGCATGTCCAGCCTTCATCCAGGGGGTACTCGTCACTCGTCCCGCACATGGCTGGCTTCATTATTTTTACTTTGCTCTGCGCATGTGACAACATGGGACTTAAGAATGCGCGCGTATTGTTCTCGGGCTCTCAAGATGGACCGAACTTAATACACCGACGTCACTAGATTCTATGTGCAGAGCACAATATAAAATCTTTGCGCAAGTTGTTTAAGCCTAGGTATTGCCACTTCAAGATTAACAAACAATTTTAAGTGTAATAATACGAAAACCTTTTGTGATTTGGCAACTCCTCTCAAAGTTTACTTTGAACCGTGACATCACGAGCGACGAAACTTAATTTCCATGTCGTCAAGATGGCAACTTGTTTATTGGTTGCCGGGCTGAGCGCCCAACCTTATATTAAAGAACTTTTGCCTTCATCGATAGTTTGGGGGAAATGTAGTACTACGTATCCCGTCTTCAATGTAATAAAATAAAATTGTCCCTTTCAGCTTTTTCTTGTTTCTTCTACTAACTAGCACCCCTATGCTTTTAAAGTTGCAATCTCATATCAGTCCAAACCTCCTGGCTCCTCCACAGGAATAAATTCTTTCTTTAAATCTACTTTCATAGAGCAATAAAAAATAATTGTGTTTTAAGCATCTAAAAATGCACACATTGCTCCCCCAAATTATACAATTATAAAAAAATAATTTCAAATTTATTGTAGTTTCAAATGACTGTAGTTTTTAGCGACTGTCATTGGAATCACTCCGTTCAATTGGATTTTCTTTGGAATTTTATAATATCTTAGATATTGAGAACGTGTTAGCTATTGCGAATAGTTAGCTTTAACTTTTGACAGGATACATAGAATTATAGGCGTACGGGCATAAACCATCCCTTTATTGTAAACATTACATTAGTTTACTAGGGTACATATCAGTAAACGAATTCCAGCACTGCAAAGCCCCCATTCAATCGTAACCCCTGCGTATTCCGAGATCCTGACTACGCCTTTAATTGTTTTTCCTAATAATTAGCAACCCTACACTTTTAGCGTTGCACTCTTGTATTCCACTAAACCTCAAAAGGTTATCAATAAGTCAAGCTAATGGTTGAAATTATAATGCTACCCAAATATTTTAAATGTTTTCTTTCATAGTATAAGTGAAAAGAAAGTACTGCTATAGTGTCAGAAATCCACCTTTTATTTAGATATATTGACGCGTTGTGAGTATCTCTGAATCAATAATCTCTCTAATTAGCAACCATTTCAAAAAGATTCTAGAGAGGCAAGTGCTGTAGTAGATTTAGCGTTTCTTAGGGTGCACCACGTGGAGATCTACTACTTTACACCCCAGTTCAGACTTCTGACTGGTCATGGCTGTCTCGGGACTCATCTGCATCGAATTGGACATGCTGCTTCCCCGGATTGCATTTTATGTAACCTAGGACAGCTTATGTCTTGAAAATATTTGGATGAGTGCCCTGCACTAGTAACTTTTAATTCAATCATTGAGAACTACTGGAGATTTCGATGGCTAATGGCCTAGCTGCCAACCGACTGGCATTTGTAAAAAATATATATATATATCTTTAATTATATCTGCATGTCTGTGTGAATCTGCGAGCCCGAAATTTCTGGCACAAATTGAACGAACCGTATGAAATTGTGACTTCAATCAATAAACATTAGTGACCAACTGATTTGCGAAGAGGTCCAGCCAGGAGAGAGTTGTGAGTTACAGTAAAGTTGCACTCCTAGTTTCTATATAGAATTCGGATTAACCTTGAGCAAATGATAGATATCGATAGGTGAGTTTCATACTTTTTACATCTAGCGAACTCTCTGCCGTCATTGTCATTGAATTTTTCGGTTTGAAAGAGTATTTTTTCATTGTAAATTTGGAAATTGATTACTCTGTCGCTATAGAGCTTAGTGATTGCATGTACAATAGCACGTCTACAACATGCTTTCCCGAAGTGTACTCTAAATCATATTTTTCTCTCATGTAACGTTATTGTTGTTGAGACCCAGACCGTCCGACCTACCAGAAAGGTGTAAGGTAACTGTTTGGACGGCCGGGAAGTGCCACCCAATTAAGACCGGAACCCAGTGGGGGTGGGGAGGTATCCACAGGGACCTTCCTCTCCTTCCCCTACCACCAACCTCTCGGAAGGACTTACGGACCCACATGTTTAACGTGATCGTACTCCGCATGAACACGGCGGCAGTTGTGGCAGCGTGCAAATCCAGCGCACAAACCACCGGGCTTCCGCGCCCGAAATGTGCCAACAGCACGCAGTGTTTCCAGGTGATCACCCACATGTAACGTTATTGTGTCAATGTTTAATTTAGCAATATGGTTATATTACTAAATGCTATTTAGCAGTATGATTATATATTTCTTAATGCTATTTAGCAATATGGTTATATTGCTTAATGCTATTTAGTAGTATGGTTATATTGCTTAATGCTATTTAGCAATAAGGTTATATTGCTAAATGCTATTCAGCAATACTGTTATATTGCCAGCCAATTGCTATTTAGTAATATGATTATATTGCCAACCAATTGCTATTTAGCAATATGGTTATATTGCCTCTCGTTTAGTAATATGGTTATGTTCTGTTTAATAAAATATTCCTTGTATACCCACAAAAGAAAAAATGGACTGTAGTGTTGCTCAACTCGATTTTTTCATACTAGAATCCATCATTTATAAACAGCTTGTGAATTTTTTTGTGTGTGCAAATTTTGCAAGAAAAACTTGAAAATTCTGCACCGTTGGTCCAAATGTTTATGATTACTATCTTTACTTTTAAAGGGTTTGAAATGAACGACCATTTTCTTTTTACCATAATGAATAAAACTTTTAAGTTTCGTGATTATTGAGGCATAAATAATCATTTTTATCCATAATTATGCCAAATTTTGTCCTATGCTGTCAAATTTCTATCTAGATCAAAATTTTTCGTTAGCAAAGCCAGATAAAAGTTTCGTGAAAATCCATTAATATTTGTTACAGGTATCGAATACACAAAAATTCAAATACAGACAGACAGACGGACGGACTGACATCGCTCTGAAAATAGTTAAAACGTGTTCAGAAGATCCTGAAACATATGTCGACCTCAAAATCGAAAATTTTTGTGAAAAAACAATATTTTCTGTACACTATATGCTATAATATGAGGAATTTATAACTACTGAATTTAATCCAATCTTTCTCTTCATATATCGTTCAACATATTAGCTGAAAATATATTTTATTTCCCCGTAAAAATATACCTTCTCCTTCACGTCTTTAACAACCATTCCAATAAAAATCTTCTTCAGCTCTAAATCCTTTTCCTTCAACCCAAGGGACACGTGAGAATCTTCAAATTAAGTTTTATTTAAAAGAAAAAGGATTTTTAAATCCTTCCAAATTGGTTAGGGTTATGTTATTAAGGATAACAACCCAGCTGGGCAGTGACGACTTCAATTTCATCTAACTTCCGACTTAAAACAAAGACCTTTTCCGTCTTTATCAATTTGACATAAGAATACGAATCATTCTTTTGATTCAATTTCCCCGGGAATTTTTTAATGTCTTCGATAATGAGAAAAAGTTGGCTACTGTGTATATATTGTTTCAGTATAGAAGGAATATATGTGGTTATTATTTATTTATTATTTTTTTTTGCCTTCTCCACATACGTAGTATGTAGGGAATGTAATAAAATGTATATAGGGAAAGTAATAAAAAGTATATAGGGAAAGTAATAAAAAGTATATACGGAAAGTAATAAAAAGTATATAGGGAAAGTAATAAAAAGTATATAGGGAAAGTAATAAAAAGTATATAGGGAAAGTAATAAAAAGTATATACGGAAAGTAATAAAAAGTATATAGGGAAAGTAATAAAAAGTATATACGGAAAGTAATGAAAAGTATATAGGGAAAGTATATAAGGAAAGTGTATAGGGAAACATATTATGTATAGGGAAATAATTAGTCTATAGGGAAATATATAGTGTATAAAGTTTCAGGCATCCCTGAACTCGAATCGAACTTTTTAAAAATAATGTGCGCGTGTGTGTGTATTTACGTATCTTTCAGATAATGCATGTGCGTATGTGTATGTATGTATGTGTGTTTGATTATGTGTGTGTTAGTGTGCGGATGCGATATTTCACGAACAGCTGGAGAGTTTCGCATATAATTTGCTACGATTATTACGATCTGTCAATAATGGAACCGTATTTTTTTAAAAACTTTATTGAAAAGACTTTATCTGAATAAAACACCGAAATGAACGTCCTATAATGAAGAATAGAAAAACAGCCAGTTTTGGAATTTAGAAAAGCTAATTTCTTTAAAAGAACTAAGTTGCTGTAAGTACTATCAATGGGTAAAATACTTTAGCATTCAGAATATAACAAACATTGGAAGAAAATGACCGGTTCTAGAAAACTACAATAACTATTTCATCATCTGAATTCAAGTAACTTTTGATCAAACGATTTTAAAATACAAACGAATAAAAAACTGCGTGAACATGAAGAATATGACACAAAATAACAAGTAGGGCGCGGTAGTCCAGTGATTAGCGCGCGGGAATTGCATTCGGAATTGCGATTCCCTCCGCTGCCAAAACTACCACCGTGTTCACGTGGAGTACGATCACGTTAAACATGTGGGTCCGTAAGCTCTTCCGAGAGGTTGGTGGTAAGGGAAGGAGGGTACGGTCTCTGTGGATGCCTCCCCCACTGGGTTCCGGTCTAAATTGGGTGGCTCTTCACGGCCGTCCAAACAAGTACCTTACACCTTTCTGGTAGGTCGGACGGGCTGGGTCTCAACAACAGCAAAATATCAAGTAAGCGAACTGTTTTGGAAGTTATAAACCACCTTCATCAACTAAATACAAGTAATATGCATTTAAAACACAAAAATACTAGTGAATAACAGACTGTTAAAAGACAAGATAAGATAGAAGAAAAGATAAAGTAGTAACCGGTTTCGTAAGCTACTTGAACAAACTTCATCACCTTAAATTGAACATTTGATCAAATACCTTCTACTGAGTGCATGTCCTTTACGACTACAATAAAAATTTTATTTTGCTTCCAAGATCGAATGTATGCCCAATGGAAAGCTTAAAACTTCACTAATGTTTTTCTTTTTTCTTGAATTATTTTCTTGAATTATTTTTTCTTGAATATTCATATTTGTGTTTCCATATATATATATATATATATATTCTACTAATTAGTTTCTGAAAGAAGATATTCTGGTGTATGCATGCTAATTAGTGGAAACTATTAAATATTTTATTACAGTTCCTGCCAAGCTAAATTTTTATTTTTGGAATTTATAAACTTTTTATATGAACGCATGATTTGTGAACGATTTTTCTTTGATTTGTTTAGAAGGATTTTAAATAAAAATCGTTTAATTTGTTCCCCACATTTTCTGAAAATAAATCACATAGAAACCTATTGAATTTCTACTTTTTAAAATATATTTCTCGATTGTAGCTCGCAATATATATATATATATTCAACAGCTTTTTCACACAGAGTTATTTTTTCGTATAAAAACGTTCTTTTTTTCGTTCCACGCTAATTGGATATACCCTTATCTGGGCAGGACGTTGGTGATGTTTTTTTAGTAATAGAACACCAACGTGAAGCGATTTTTTACTCAACATTGATTTAAAACAATATAGTTAGATTAAAGGGTTTTTTCTCTTGTAAATTAGCTACAGCGAATATTTTTGAAATATTTTATATAGACAATGTGTCTAGCATTTTGCGAGTTAACTATGTTGTCGAGGTCTTTTCTCGGATGGTCTATAAGAGTGTTTACTATTCAGGAAAGGATGTTACATAACAAAGTAAAGAGGATTGTGTATGTGTCAGTGTTTTGAAAATACTACCTTCCTGTTTCTGATTTATTTGAGCATTTAAGTATAAAACATGACTTTGCGCACAATAATAAACTATATCACATAGTAAATTGCTGGGTAAAAAATTTAGTATGCATACGTACTATTCGGAAATCATCGGATGAAAAATGACTCAGAGCAGACAAAAATGGCTAAATGACCCAACCTAATATGGTAGCAGCACCTAGTGTGACAAAAGAGAAGAAAAACGAGAAAAAAGGGAAAAAATACAAAGAATATAAATTTTAGAAGCAAACAAGAAAAAATAATAATTTTCAGAGATATTGAATATTGTCGGTTTGGCAACATTTTACTAAAGTCACCAAGTTAGCGATATTGAGCGAAATTTTCTGCCAAACGTGTAACACAGACAGAGATATAGGTATTTTTATGCATCTCTTTATTAAAAAATACTAATTGCCACCGCTGTTTGACGAATTTCGCGTTTCTCTGTTTTGTATTTTAAAACTTATAGCATACAGAAATATGAAATTTGGTGTACTATTTGAGAAGTACTTTTAGAGAAATAAGCTGAGGTGATTCGTTTTTCAACTTAGGCTTTAGTTTAAGAGATATTTAACTGTAAAATAAAATAAATAATATTTGATAACTATAGCAAGATTGCGAATTTTTGCATAACCATGTCTGTTTTTAAATTTTAATTTAGTTTGAATTATTTATTCTATTTTTATGCAATTTTGACGTGAATATTTTATTTTTGCCACCCTTTTTCATATCTTCAATATCTGACTTCTCATTGTATAAATGTTCTTCTAGTTGCCATTCCAAAAGAAGTAATATTTAAGTTATGTATCAAATCAAAAATATATTTATTTCCTAAAGCTCTATTACTGAAGCTATCATTGAGACTTTTGTTTGCATTGGCTGTCGTTCTTATTAGATTTGATTTATATATAAGTATTTATATATATATATATATATATATATATATATATATACTAGGGCCACACTGAAAGTTTTGAAATACGGCTAAGTGGTGCAGGTTAAACTTACTAACTCTTAGGGGTGTTCAAAGTACCAACAACCCTCCAACATCAATGCACTTTTGTAGGCAAATTTTCCAAAGATTAAATGCTTCCAGCCATCCATTTCTTAGAATCGATGAAAAATATGCTTTTATAGCTTCTTCAATCTAATCTTCGGAATGAAAATGACGTCCACGTAATTTTTTTTTAGATTAAAAAATAGCCAAAAGTCACACATAGCAAGATCAGGAGAATAGGGTGGATGATCTATCACTTTGATCTCTTTTTGTTCATGAAATTCGACTGTCATTCTTGCTGAATTAGAAGGTGCAACCACGAGCACCCTAACATTCACTTCCTGAAGAAATTCTGGAAGATACTTAGTGGTGTACCAGTTAGCTGTAACTATCTTCTGTCTCCCTAGCTTTATGGTTTTGACCAGATCTGTACTTCTGAAGAACATATCATACATTACCTGTTTCATTGCTCGTTGTCTTTTCACCATTGTTGATTTGGGATCAGCTTCAAAGCCTACTTTACTTTCTGGACGTGTTGGAACGTAAAAAAAAACAGTATGTATCTTTCATCACCAGTTATGATTTTAGAAATAATGCGGTACCCACCATCATTAAGTAATTTTAGGGTTTCATTACTGATTCTGACACACTCCTTGATTTCCCGACCAATCAATCTGTTGCTCTTTTTTTTTCCCGACCATTCAATCTGTTGCTCTTAGTCCTCGGACGAGTCGGGTGGTCTGGGCTTTCGACACTCCTTGATTTGGTGTTCTGTTAAATTATGGGGGACCCAACGACAAACTACATTTTTGGTATGCAGTTCTTCATGAATAATTTTATCTATAGCTGCGAATCCAATGTTATGTTTCTTCTGTGTAATTTGGTAGCTACAGCGATTATCATCAACATTTTTTGAATGGTCGACATATTTTCTCGGACTACAGCTGACAAAGGTCTTCCTGTGTGTCTTTCATCCAGGAGAGAATTCCTACCTCTTCTAAACTCTGTAAACCATCTGAATACAGTAGCACGAGATGGAACATCATTTCCATATGCTAATTGTAGATGTTAAAGACATTCCTCTTGATTTGGCCCCACTTTAAAATCATAGCTCGATAATGCTCTCGCGTCAACTCCATTTTCTTTTCTTTCAAAATTTAATCTACGATAGCTAAATTGTAATTGTTGCCACGAATAAATCGTTTGCGGACAAAAGAGTTCAAATTTAAATATCCGACCAATAATATTTTTCTACCGCATATTGTCTGCCTCTGTCTCAAAAATTTCAGCGTGATCCTCGTGTATATATATATATAACTCGATTATATATGCAACTCTATTCAATTGTTTAGAAATATTATACTTAATCAGCTTTTTAGAATTTATAGATTATCTGATAAAAAATTTCATGCTATGCATATAAATAATCTCAAAATTACCAGCAATTTATATAAATATCCCTCTTATTTAGTAAATAATATAGTTAAAAAGTTTAGATTAGCTGGATTTTCATGAATTCTATTCATAGTATCTTATATTAGCCAGACATCACCTTTCTCTTGTATTAATAATATCTTTATTTTTACATCCTCTTAAACATAAGCCTTACTATTATTAGCCCCACATTTTTGTAGCACTTTTTGTATATTATTACTTTTTCTTACCTCTTTGCATTACTGTTTTTCATTTCTTACGAATGGCAACAGTAGATCATTCATTTTTTCTTTGCGAATGGCAGCACTGGTATCTACATTCAGGGTTCCAGGGTTCGACTGGTTCGGGCATATGCAGTGTTTGTTCCAGGTATTCTTGTTTTCTTTTCTTTTTCCTTCTTTATGTATGTTGTCAAAGTAAAAATAGTTTATAGATATAATCTAACTATTTCTTCAGAAACATACATATTTTGTGTTTGCTTTGTCCAAATACTTGGACCCGAAGAAGAGTTTCGAAGTGAACAAGTCCATTTTTAAGGCCTAGCTCTTGTCCACGTGTATAGCAATAATGCTTGATTTTTTTATGTTTTTCTATTACCGTTTCCATACCTTTGAAATTTGTTGATTTTCTTTAACTTGATGACTCGTAATTTGTATTTTTTTCCATTTGATTGAAGATTTGCTGTTTTATACTTTTATTTTGTGGGTGTTTTAGAAAGTTAGGTTTTTCGAGTTGCAGCTTCTCATTTTTCTTTCATTGGACTTTCAAACTATTTGTTATATATATATATATATATATATATATATATAATTAATCTTCAATCTAACGGTTTGTTGATTTTAATATTTCGCTATTATTTTTGATTTGGTTAATATATTTTTCTAATGCATATATATATATTTATATATATATATATATAATATGTGTGTGTGTGTGTATAATGTCAATGCGAACGTATACATGTTGAGACGTTGATGCATACACACCGAAATCGAGGAGGCAGAGCCCGTTAGTATATAAAATATAAATGATAAAATTATCTTTAAGTTCATATTCTTAATTATTTATGGACATAACGTTTCAGGAAGTAACTTTAGAGTTAACTTTCAGACTAAATAAATTAGGAAACTACTACTTTAAGTAATTTATATATGGAATGCCTTTACAGTAATTTGATTATTTCGAAGATGCTTCCAAATATTACTTAAACTAAAACCAATATTACTGCAATCAGTAAAGTCTGGATACTATGCACAAAGCGAGTGCGAAATATATATTTCTAAATACGATCTCCACAGCAGTGCTTAATTAAATTACTAGCTAATTAAAACATAAACTATATGGATAATGTACAGTTGACTTATAAGCTACTTATCAACAGAAAAAAAAGCAGAAGTTTCACTACATAATGCAATAACGTCACTTCTTTCGCAGCGACATATTGCCGTACTGCAATATTTTTGGCATTGATTCAAAATCGCGTAAACTAAAATTGTGCACTTTTGACGTAGTTAACATTTTAAGTAAGCTGAAATTGGAGACATGGGGCATATATTTAATATCAAGTAAACTGAAATTGGGCGTTTTTGGCATATATTTAACATCAAGTAAGCTGATATTCGACCCTTTTGACATAGTTTTAACGTCAAATTAGCTGAAATTGGGCGTTTTTGGCATACATTTAACATAACATAAGTTGAAATTGGACGCTTTTAACAATTTATTTGTCCGAACACAATGGCTTATTCATATTCACATGAGAAATCTTCATCAAAATGCCAATTACCTTTAATTAATATGCTGTGAAATAAATGACTGGTGGCCACTTCATCGACGTCAAAATACAAAATAATTATAAAAAGTATATTCTCTCCTGAATGGAACGTACCAGATCCTTCAGAAAAATGTTAATAGATTTGTTGAATGATATTGCAAATGGAAAGCAAAAATATTTTATGCAATATTTTATGCAAAAAGATATACTTCTTTTTGCATTTTATAGAATTGTTTATTAAACTTGTTTTAAAACATGTAGTATATCTCGAGAACGGTCCATGGAAGCTTGATAAAGTTGGTGTCATTTATTTTTACTATAATATTACGTATAAAATGATTATTTGTGTAACATTATTGAAGTTCTAACTTTTTATGAATTAAAAATCCATTCAAAATGGAGGGGGGGGGGTGTCAAGGGGTCTTTCGAACATTCGATAGCATTTAAAATGTATATGTTTCCAGTATTTACTGACTGTAATAATCGTACTAATTTTTTTTTTCGTAACACCCCATTCATTCGTGTTATATCGCTTCCTGCGCTCTGGTGGACTTCGCCAAGGAGCGATAACTTGGCTTGCGCGGCAGGTGGTGCGCGGAAAAGATTTAGTTTGTGTAGGGGTTGCAGTAATACGAATGTATACAACAGCAATACTAATCCTTGATGCTTCATGTTTCACGTTGACGTTGAACTACTTGCTCTGGAATACATTTCGTATTGACGCATCGGAGACTGATCGAAGAAGGTTGTGGTGGAATAAGCTTCCGCTCAAACGCTGCAAATATATATTTTAAATGTGTATATATGTATATAACAAATGTTTGGGAGTCTTTCAAGTAGTTTCTATGTTCTGGATCCTGTACAGTCCAAAAACTCCCGGACATGCTCACACACACACTGATATACAAACATACATCACCTCAAAAACGATTGGTTCGAGTTCATGGATGCTTTAAACGTGCTCTTCCATTGAAAACTCAAAATTCGAATTCTCGACATTGTCATAATATTTTCCTTATATATTATGTAAGTAGGAAAGTAATTATACCGATAACGGCATTATTTGATTGCGCGCAGTTGCGGCAGATATAAAATCCATTCATGTATCATTAGTTGTCGGAATGTTTAAACGATTCTTAAATTATTGATTTGAACCTTAATCTGTTGTAATGAACATTTTAAACTCGTGCACCGAGCTTAATATGTCAAATATTTTTATACCATAATTGGCGTCATTTATACCATAATTGGCTAGTCATGTTTTTAATTGGCTACAAACATTCGGGCGTCAGTAAACCGACAAAGTACCAAACTATGTTGTTTACAAATATTCTGAAACGCATTTTAAAGTACGCATTTAAAAAGCACTTGTCCTATATAAAATAATATTTCGGTACCCTTAAAAGGTATATAATAGAAAAGAAGAAAATACCTATAGTTGAGTAGACTCTTTTTATCCACTGGTGATATCTGAAAAAACCTTCAAACATTCATGTGCTGCATACAGAAATATTATTCTTTCGTCATTCATGCGTCAAAATTCCACGACAAAACAAAGCATGTGACAGAAGAATTCCAAAGGCCTTTCCGTTCATTGAATTAACTTTGATTTATTTCATTTGTAAAATATATATCTCTCGATGTTGTGAAATATCGGGGGTGACAGTTTCGCAGATTGTTTGAAATTCCAATTTTCAGGCAGGGAATCGAAAATTGAATTTAGCGTTTATGAAATTATTTTATTTATTATATACGCGCTCTAAAATGATTTCTCCATCGATAATTTCGAACATTTGTTTCAATATTATTTCCCGTTGCTCTGCAGACGAATTTTAGAAACGCTTTTATTTGCTAGGTTTTAATTTCTTTTATTTGTAATTGTGATAAAAATGATTGAAACTTTAATTCCATTTAAATATTATAATCCAATAATATAAAAATATTTTAATGTATTTTAGTTTAAGGAAAGTTATTTTTAAATGTATACGGCAAAATGCAGTTCAGAATATGTGTTAGCAAAATCTTCTGTTTGCAACATCTTACCGACTTTCAAATATTTGTAGCCACATAATAAAGATGACCAGACAATTATGATTTATATGACGCATTCGCTATCAAATTGACTATGTGACTATAAAATTACAACGCGTCTGACCCTACGTAAGAACACGAATTTGATGAAACTCGAATTCTGTGTAGAAAAGGTAGTCACTTATCTGAAATGGAAGTTATCGATTTAGGGATTAAAAAGGTGTGAACATTATAATAATAACAATAATAAGTTTTTAATTTGGCGAAACTTGCTTCACATCTAAAATTTCCTAACCTTGGGCCTTATAAAAATTAAAAAAAAGAATTCACACCGAAATAATTTATCTCCCTCACAATAATTATATCTTCCAAGCTTTTTAATCCTTTTTATGATTAAAAGGCTTATAGTGTTGTCAGATGGCGAGTTTGAATCATTGCTTTCTGGGTGGAGTTGCAGCATTATAGCTTCGAGTCAAATTATGTCTCCATGCTGAAGAGGTTAACTCTGCTTTACAAAGTTATCAACAAAAATACCCAATGAACAAGGTGAGCAATACATATGTGAAGAAAAATGAAACACAGTGCTATCATGAAGAGCAATTTATCATGGACATCAAAAAGTTTCCATATGACATGTTGATTTTTTTCAGTTGATGTGCTTTTCCCCGGGAAGTGCCGTCAGCAAGTCCAGAAGATTGCATTTAATGTTTTTTCTGAGATATACCTCAGTCAGAAAAAAAAAACCTTGGTGATTGAAGTAAACCTAATATCTAAACTTAGCACAAATTGAATTTTAGTGTTGTGCTTACACCTATTAATGTAATTAGGCTTTTCAATCTTCAAAATTATATGATATTATAGAAATTACTAATGGTTGGGACATTTATAGTATTTCTTACCAGGTTTGTCTTATAGTGGTCAAACTAAACTTGCTTTAAAATTTCATATCAGAAGACACGAACACTTTGTCAAAAACTGGGATTTAATAAATGAAAATTTTTAAAAACTTCCGTTGCTTAACATTGCCTAAATTTTGACCAATGATTTGAGTTTTCTGTCTCAGTGATTATACGAAAATGCACGTCAACTATGATCTTGACTATTTTTAAATTTTCCATATTTAGAAAAATTGTAGTAATTTAGTCAGTGAGATATCCTGTATTCCATTTTTGTCCACGGATTGGTTGGGTACTTTGTATTTTTTCCAGATTTTTCGTCTTGTTGAAATTCGCTTAATGAATTTCTTTCGTCTCGACGGGATATCTTTGTTGTATTTTGGCGCAATTCAGTTGATATATATGAAGTATTGTTACAGTTTTGCGTCAGGATTATTATTGACATCAACCCAATTTATTTTCGTGCCTACGCGGAGCATGGGGTCTCTAAATATGTAAGTCCGAAATTACTTCAGAGAGGATGGTGATAGAAGAAGGAGAGTACAGGCCCCTGTGTTTTTGTCACCAGTAACGTCGCCAGAAAATAATTCTAGGGGTGAGTTTGGTAGCCAAATATTTTGTTTTCCATTTTTTCATATAGCATTTCTTCAAAATTAAATGTGTTCGATGGTTTTATGGAAGGTATGGCTCTCAAATCCTCCTCTGGCGACGCTTTTATTTGCCATTCCCACTGGATTATGATGGGAATGGCATTCCCATTGGATTATGTAGCAAACGGGAGTAAACGTCCAACCTCACTTCCTTGAGTAAATGCTCCTTAGTGATATTGCAATTTCGCTTTCATGCAGAGTGCTTAACTCTCTAACTTTCTTATGAGCAAGTTACCAACCAATCTCCCAATTTTGGGGCAATCTTAATTTGGTGCGGAAATTTATATAGTATTCTAGATAAATAAATTTTTCGCGGGTTCATAATCCTATATATCCCCTTACAACATTCAGCAAATTTTGTGCTTGATTCTGAGAACTAAACCTTGCAATTTAATTTCAATCTAATTCTACGCATATTGACCGAGTCTTGTTGAACAGCAAATTATAAAAGGATAATTAAAAGAATTTTATTGCCTAAAATTATATTATTAAAGTTTTAAATATAATTCTGGAAGTTATAAATCACTTCCTATGTTCTTACTTCTTTATCGTATATCACAAAATTCTCAAATCTTAAAACAATAAAGATTAAAGCAATAACTAAAATGTCTTTAATACCATTTTCTATTTTGCTACGTTATTTTTACACTTTTTATGTTCTTTCTGCAATTGCCTGCGATGTTTTAATCAAACTTTTCTCGATAGAAACCAAATATTGAATCGTACCTTAGTCAATACTTTGAAAGCTATTTTCGTTTCTGAGATATTTGTTTTCAACTTTAAGAACAGCAGTTTTTTTTAAAGTGTATTTCTTTAAAAACTCTTCAAATAGCAATTTGACTCTTAACGTATAGAAATACAAGATATAGTTTGAAAGCACGTGAAGACTTTATTTTTAATAAATCATATATCTAACACTTAATACATTGATATAGGGAATTTTAAAGGCTGACAGTTAAAGCATACGATTTATTTGAAATGTATTATTATTTATTATTATTTAAAAATAATTCAAGCTACAGTACAAAGTCCCAGTAAGAGTGTGCAAGATAAAATACAATACAAAATACGCAGATTGAAATATAACAAAATACATTCAAATGCAAGCTATTGAAAACAAATTATTTTCAAAAACACCTGCGAATGAATAAATACATTAAAACACAAAATATTTATAACAAATGATTTTTAAAAGCCGTTTTCGATGAATAAAAGACATCAAGATTATCGGGGAAGATGTTGTATAGTTTATAAAAATTATTAATTGCACTATAAGAACCAATATTCGTACTAAAACTCTTTCAGTAAAATGTAATTATGTAACAATCGTGTAATATGAAGTTTGATTATATTTTAAAAAAATAACCAATATTACATGCTATGTATAAACTAGACTGGTAAGCTTGCAAAATATTTCGTCCCATTCCCCCGCTCGCAGCACTTTCGCTCCTAATACCCACAGACACGTGCGAGCCCGTACAACTCTCTCATTCAATATTGTTATTTCTTATACGACTCCCTAGTGAAACACACATATTATACAATTCCCAAAAATAGCGCGATTAATTTTCGCTGCCCCTAAACCCCTAATAAAACGTAGCAGTCCCATGAACAATGAAACTCGCTATATTTTGAACAAAGAATCTTTAATTAATAATTTTCTTAAAACGACAAGGTTTATCAAAGAAATTAAATTTAATTAATAATTTAGATTTACTGAGTTATTGATTTTTCGACAATTTGTTTGAACTTTCGTTATTCTGGCGATATTTTGTTAATTTTGCGACATTTTCCAAAAGTTGTCAATTTAACGTCGTGTTGTCAATTTTGCGACATTTACCAAAAGTCGCCAAGTTTTTAGCAATTTGGCGCATTTCAAAAAATGCGCCAAATTTGCTGTCGCGGTCGTCAATTTTTCTATAAATCTTTTGCCACGTGTTCTAGATAGACAAACAGACAGATTAATTTTCGCTGGTGGGGACGACCTGAAAGATATAAGCCCGTTGCCCACCAGGGACAGGCAGACAAACATACGATTCTTGCGTCATTATAGTGTTAAATAAATCCTACGCCAATTTTTGCCAAGTCGTTCCAGACAATCAGACATATAGCTATAGACAGATAGGTATGTATAGACCCAGGCCATTATAGTATTGGATAAACTCTACAGACTGAGTAGGTTAGATTATCGTTTTCTACTGCGGCTCCCCCCCCCCACTAGTAGTATAAAACATTGCGTCCTCCTTACCTCCCACTTCCACCTTGACCTCATGTAATCATACATTAAACATTGCACCCCCTAAATCTATCAAAACCAAGGTATTTAGAAAGAGGTAGCATCAAAACCTCTTGCATCCCCCTTCTCGCGAGGGTGGGAGAGAGGCTATGGATCACGCCTCCCCCCCATGAGGGTCCGTATCTCCGACACCGGGTTAGATCACAACCATCGTAATCTAGACTCGTAATAGTTATGCTCCGATGATCGCTGTTAAATAGGAAGTAGTTGTAGCCAGGCTAGATGGTGACAGAATTGTAAATTATAAAAGCAAAGAGGTTGTATTCCAATTACTTCTAAATGAAAGTAACTTCCTCGGGCGAACATTGCTATTTGAAACATCTTATATAACAGATCAGATGATTAGAAGAAAGTTTTTTTTTCAATGCTAGTTTTTATTCTTCAAAATTTTATATATGTTAGAAATTTTCCTTATTTTTAACCTCCATTAGTTAAAAAATCAAATACGAAATGTATAGCAGTTTTCAAAGTATTATCTCATTTATTTATTTTTTATTATACGTGAAAATCATTTTGAAAATGAAGGAAACTACAAAATACTTTCGAAAATATATATATATATAAATTAGTAAAATACAAAATATAAAGTACTTATTGTTACACTATACTTATTTTGTATTTTCTTTTCGTATTTTGTATTTTATAAGTATTTTAATTCCCCTGATTTGAACGTGGCCAAATAGACACAAACAGGCATACACATTCCTTTTACGTTCTTGATATGAGCCAGCACAATACTTTGACTTTACATATGTCATATATTGTAGGGAAAGTGAAAGAAAAATGCTAAGTAACTCCGATAAAAGATTATATACTATGTAATTATCCATGCTACGCAAAAATGCAGAAACTTCTCATTGACATCCGGAACAAAGTAATCATACCGTAGAGATGCTATAATTCACTACAACTTGCTAAATATGTTACTTTGTGCAAATACTACGTATTTCCCTGATTTCATATGCAGTTTGGAAGGAAAATGGAATGAATAGAAAGCGAGAAATATTAAACATTGCAAACGAACCAGATTAATAGAATGGATATTTTGTCGCTTAGAAATGTTCCATCAAGCCAAACATTCTATTAAATGCTAGTTTGGAATTTTGGAACTCTATTATGGTAAACAGGGTATACCCTATTAACATGCATTTCATTACAAGAATTTGATTACAACTTTTAATAGAAAATTCCATATATAGAAATAGTAAAATATAATTTGTTTTTACATTTCATGCGATATAGAGTAAAAGTTGTCGCCACATTTTAAAAATAGAATATATCATATTTAATGATATAACAAACACGCTGTCCGTGTTGTATTCTTTGAAGATTAATAATATTTAAAACAAATATGTATATCCAGTTACTTTTGTCAATATAATCAGACTTGTTGATATGCAAGTCTAATTTAGTTTCCTTATCAAAAGATGCCTTAAGATAAGTTTCCCATCAGCTAAGCATACTCAATCCTCCTGCAACGCCACTAATTCATTATATGGAAACCGCGTTATAAGAAACTCAGATTAGTGCAAATCAGATTAATACGTGCTGTGTTATATGGAAACCGCAGACCTTGTTGTATAGAAAACGCGTTATAAGAAACTTAAAATTAGTACAAAACAGAACAATTCGTGCCATATTATATGGAAAGCGCGTTAAGTGAAACCCAGAGCATATAAATCAGGCTGATTCGTCTTACTTTATAAAAAATTGCATTTTTAGAGCACTATGTTATGATGAATATAGCTATGAAATATAAGTTTATAGATACAAAAGGCAATAAATATATGTTTATATATTGCGAATTCTTTAAGACTTCTTATTATGACTTCATAAGAAAATGAAGAAAACAATGTGAATTATAAACTTAACTTTTTCAAACAAAATTCCTATTAACATTCATCATCACTGTAACATATTAGTGGCCCAATTCTTTTTCGTTTAATGTCCTTCCTCTTCACTTTCGATATCTTCATTTTCGTTTTCAAATGTAGTTTTATTTTGTAACTCTCTCAATATCTCTATACAAGGAACTGATCAATTCTGAAACTATCTTTCAAACTTTGCACTTCGCACTGTTGAAGGATCAGTTTCAATAAAGTCATTTTCTAATTGTTTATCCAAATCCAGTCCTCTTTTCTATCATTTAAATTGAAATTTGCAACCCATCCTTTATTGATATTTTTATCTATCAGTGCATTTGAGGTGAATGTATTAATTTTTTTATAGGGGCTTTCCCTGATAACTGAAATTGAAAAATGTTAATGTACGTGGATGGAAAGAAAAGGAATTCCCCATTACTTTCAACAGTAAAAGTGTAATAGAAAAATTTATGCTATAGCGAGGCTGCTTAAGCTAATTGAATTGGGTTATAAGACCGCGTTGTATGAAAACAGCGTTTTTGAGTACCGCGTTATATGAAAACAGCGTTTTTGAGTACCGGGTTATGAGAAGGCTGTCGCAATTTTTGCCCCGCATTATGAGAATACCGCGTTATAGGAGAATTAACTGTATTTTCAAAAAATTCTTCGGTTGTTTAACAATTAGGATCTTATTTATAATAGAGCTATGGTTCATAACAAAAAAAAATATATTGTCAAGATTAACGATCACTGTGGATTAGCATTGATCTATACCTGGGTAATTTGAATCTAAATGTTGGATTATAAATGCGATCGTTATTTGCTTAAAACGTTGTACAAACTGGATTACAAATTGTACAGTATGCAGAATCCACTTCAATAAGAGATTGCAATTTCGTCCCAGTAGTTCAACGGTAGATCGTCGGCTGGCCAGTTCGGAAATCCAGAGTTCGATTCACGGTTGGGTCAGCAAGACTCTTTACAATGCCACCCGAACAAATCAACCCTGTAGGTTAGTTCAAAGATGTTAGAGGTCTGAAAGTGATTCTAGTACGACTAGTACGGATTCAATGGACTCTGAAACATTGAGCGCCGATTTCAAATTGAGAGGATGACGATCACTAGGATACTAACCTGAGTAAAAATAGTAGCAACAAGAGGCTAACCTGAGGTAAAAGTAGCAGGAGGTAGTCAGTTGCCAGCCAATCTGGCATTAGAAGGTGGAGAATACAGAATCTACTTCGACGATAAGAGCTTACAATTTCGTCCCAGTATCTCAACGGTAGAGCGTTGGCTGACCAGTTCGGAGATTTAGGGTTCGATTCCCGGTTGGGGCAGCAAGGCTTTTCACAAGTATTTGAAAAAACGTGTAAATCAATTTAAAAATTATAAGGTAAACTTCAATGAATTTAAACCAGCATATTAAACCATTCAGTTCATTACAATAAATATACCCCAGTACAGTTGAATGGATCCGCATTTCGTTTAAGAGATGTGCTGGACTGTTGGGCATGGCGAATCATGCAAATGGGGGCGTCTGTGCTGTTGGGTCAATGGCAGTCTTCTTAGCGGGCGCCATGAGTGCAGGTCGCCGGCGTCCAATCGGCGGATAATGGCCTTGGTCGATATGGGAACATCAAGGGTGTCCTGCACATGCTGCAAAAGGGTGACAGAAGTAGCCTGAGGAGTCGGCAGTCGGTCTAAGCGTGCTGACGCCATTCTGGCCGTACCAGCACCCTTCAAACGTACCACATTCCCTTGTTCTAACCATCTTCACTACAGTCGGTGCACCGTGGACGCGTGTAGGTGGCTGTCCGCTGAGATTTGACGTATGGACCAACTTACCCTCATGAGTCTGATCACCATATTGTGAAATCGTTTGCCTGCTGGAACTGTATCGGTTGGCGGCGGCCTGGCATTATCTGCTACTACACGTTTCCATGGAGACAAAAATAATTGCAAAATTATTTCCCCGGCAGACTGAGCGGCGCGACTATTGCCGATTCTGCAAATTCCTTCGCTTATACCTCACTCAACGTGCGCGGGATGGCTGCGCATTTCGTATCATTTGCATAACTCAGCGAGCTGAGTCTACCCTGAAATTTATATATTTTTCTGCCCACTCCTTCTTGGTGTCTCATTTTCACTGTCACGTAGCGTATATAAATGCTTATATATTTGTGCGTTGTTCAAGTTTTCCCTATCCTTCGCTCAAAGTGTATTTTACTTATTGATCGCCTTTCTAGTTGCACATTTTTCATTATTAATTCCAAAAACAACCACACTTAGAAAAAAAAAACTGTAAAGCTTAACAACAGAGATGGCAGAAATCGGTTTCCTTGCAGAAAAGAGCAAAGTGGAAGCTTTAGAGGCGGCGATTAGCTAGTATTTTGTAAGCATTTTAAAATATACTGATTGTTTTTTAATTCTGAGCAGCTAAAGGTCTTCTAAAGTAATAAAGTTTTTATTAGGTACTAAGCGCAATATTTGAAGCCAGAATTAACTGAGAAAACTTTACAGGACATATAAAAAACATGCATGTAGTCCAGCTCAGATTTTAACTAAAATTTGTAAATGTCTCAATTATTTTATACCAGAGTAATCGCGAAAGAAAGTTAAGTTTCAAAAATAATATTTAATCTTTGCAAATATTGTTGAAGTTATTTATATTACAAACGGTGTTCCGAGTGTTTTGATATATCCAAAAAATGTCCACCTCAAAACATTTTATTTTTCAGCAATAGCATTACCATCTTTTCATACAGAAACGTAGGAGTAAATCCAAGTTCGTCGGGGGCTCTCAGCAGCTTTATGATGAGCACTCAACCCGTATTTCAATCAAATTCCATTCGCGAGGAAATAAATTTAGAATTTAATCCCAAAACTTTCATCATCCGTTGCACACTCCATGAGTCGTATATTACAGTCTCTTGTGGACAAACACTTCCATTTCAAAGAGATTTCCGAGGAGTTTTGAAAATTTGAGTTCAAGTGCCCGAGAAAAGACATTTCTTAACTTTTTAAATCACAATCCGCAGGGGTCATATAAAAAAAAAAAAAAAAAACATGTTCTTTTATAAAAGCTAAAGTATGATGGTTTTGGTGTAAGTACAAAATAAGTGGTGTTTTTTACTTATGGGTGTTCTTTATTTACGCCACATTTTCAATTTAAACATACCATATTGATAAGCGGTGTGCCTTTTGCTGATTTTGGTAACGGTATATAACCTAATTGTTGGATTAAAATTGAAGATGTGCACGGTCAGGACCAACTTCTTAAGTGAGATTATTGGGGAGGGGGAAGAAGTGAATTTCTATGGCACTGAAATTGTCAGTTCCTATAGATGGTCGCGACTTAGCAAGTTTCTTGCTACCATTGCAGATATCGGCTATTCCATGCTAACTAGCATATAATAAGTACGAAACCGGTCCATCGAAACTGATATCTGCAATAGGAGTGGCTTACGTATTCCAAATTACGTTGCAAATTAGGTTAGAGCATTTTTTTTATGGATAACAGTTAACATTTTCAATGGGTGTAAACAAATATTAAATTAATATTTATTTAATACATATAATAATGCGTTTGCTTCAGTGAATAAGCTATTTTTATACAAATTTTTTATACAAATATACATAGGAAAATATTAGATACATTTGGTCTTAATATTGGAAGCGTCCAATGCTGACGCAATATTATATATTTACGTTGATTTTCTGCTGAGGTAACATGCCCTAATTGTTGGATTAAAATTGAAGATGTGCACTTTCTGGCCCAACTCTTAAGTGGTATTATTGGGGAGGGGGAAGGGATAAACTCTTCTAAAAATGTATTATCTTAATACATTTTTAGAAGAGATAAAATGTTCACAGATTATGCTTCATCTATCGAAAATTATCTTATTATCTTATGATCAGATTGCCCCTGTATGTGATCGAATAAAACTTTGGAACAACACTAATAAGACACATGGAACTGATATTTCATTACAAAACTTAGACGTGACATGCCGTTAGTAGTTATAATCTACATGGATTTTAGAATTTTAATTTTCGAAAATTTTTCTCGAATGTATGTCGTACTATAGACAGATATAAGACAACTAAACATTTCAAGCTAAAAATAGTAATTTCGCGTTCTAGAATGTCTAAAAGGCGTAAATCCATCGAAAACTCAGTTTCCAATTTTTCACTCTCGCTGTGCATTATGTCGTATTGCAAGGAGAGTAAAAAGCTCATATGAGCAGCATATGACTTTCGCTACAGACTTTACTTTTCTTCATACATTCCGTAATACATTAAGTTATTAATTTAAGTTTCGTTACATAAAATGAATAATTATTTTAAATCATATCTAAATTGTAATTATAAAATAATGTTTCTTTTCATTTGGTAACTTAGCGTATACATTAAAAAATAACAAAAAAATAATTCAAAATAACTGATGGGAAGAATTTTATTTGCTGTTTCGTCATAAATTAAGTACACTGCAAGTATTCAATATATATATATATATATATATATATATATATATATATACATTTGGTCTTTTATTTCAGATTTTCATGATTTTTAGGGCAATTTTGCAAAAAAAAAAAGAAAAAAAGAAGACCGGTTCTATATTTTGCATTGTACCAAAATCTACTCTATACCAGATTTGGTACAATTCAGAAGTGACTTACCTATCAAATTTGATAAAAATTCGTTTAATGGTTTTTCAGCCAGAGCGGATACATTCATTGTAGAGACACACACGCACACTCAGCAGACAGACAGACACATACACGGACGTAACGCCAAAAATAATAAGTTCAGGAGGGTTCAAAGCATGTAAATTAGTCATGCTCCGATTTTCTACATGGTTTCAATACTTTCCTAATACATTACCATAGTAGGGCAAGTAAAAGTAAGAACTCAATTTGCAAACAGCCCCATAAACGTGTAAAACTAACACCCGATAAAGAAATTTTCAAGTATTATTTTTATGTGGATACGAAGTTTCGGATGGAAATCCGTATCTTTTGAAAATCCAGAATAGAGCAGTTTTAGAAAAGAGCTGGGGAAAATGTCTTCCTTCTCTATCATATTCTCTGTCACCAGAGGATTCAAAAGGAAGGTGTAAAACGTCCACATCTATAGTTTCTGGAAACTTGTTTTTCGTTGAAAATTCTTTAGTTTACCACTTTAGATGTCAAAGTGTCAATACCAAGTGTGTTATTGGCGGCATAATGGCAGGTAATTGTTAAAAAGGGTTTGATTTCAAAAAGGCGAGACGTTTGAAAAGATACAATTTTTGTCAGTTGGAAAAATATTTAGGACTTGGTCTAAGACCCCATGAGACATTTTAAACTATCTTTACAATTGGGATATTTTCGGAAAAAAACCTATGACTCACATGGAATATTTTTATCGCTTGGTGTAACATATATCAGGACATTTTTTATATGTGATTGGATGGAAGTTTCAATTTCCTAACTGAAAAAAAAATGTGTAAATTCCCTCACCTTTTATAGGCGTTTTTGTTGCATTTATACAAAAATATTATACATTTTATACATCACCAAATCTCCCTTCAAAATAATCTATTAATTATTATTTTTAAGTAATTATGATGATATAAATTTGCAGATAAAATTATGTTATATACCTAAATTCACTAATAACAATTGATATTTGATCAATGTAGTGTTTCACTTGCCTGATTTATCACTCGTGGTCGTCATTTGTATTCGCCAGTTTTGGTGGATAATCACTTTTAGACTCACTTCTAACCAAAGAGTGGATTATCGAATATTCCAGGTAACTGTTAATCTTGCACGTAAGCTATGACATGATCCTCAGGATGTTAATCTGCGTCGTTGTTAAACTGCTCCTCTAAAACGCATAGGATCATGCTACTTTTTACCGCTGAGGATTTTACAGGATTTAATGCTAGAGTACTCTGGAAGAGAAATACACGAAGAGGAAAATGTACTATATTTTTTAATTTAATTTGTTCACAGCTGTTTAATGCAATAATGATAGTAAGGTTTAAACTCTTGCAAAAAGTAATATCAGTACATATGAAAGGCATGAGCCATAACATAAATTAGATCATCTCAAACTGGCGTTAAACAAAAAGGTAAACGTTCTTATAAGTTCGTAAAATTATGCAAAGTTCGCAATAATGCACAATAAAATGAACACAAAAGAATCTGAAAAGGCATAAGAAATATATAGAACACATAAAAGTCACATTAAAATACTTTTTAATGCAAAATGTTCATTTAAATGTAGAAAGTGCAGTGAAATATAAAAAAAAACCTCTAAAAACACACATGTAAAACAAAAAAAATGTAGAGAACATAATAAAATGTAAAAAAAAGTAATACGTTCAGTATATGACTTTCTCTACAGATTAACAAATTTCGATATTATAAGACAAATATAGTTAATTAAACTTTCTTATAAAACTTGATTTTGAAAAAATTAATAGACTTTTGTTTTTTCGATTGAAATAAGCGTGCCAAATTTTATGTATTTCGCTTAGTTATTTTGAGAGATATAAAGCTCTTAACATCTCCTTAACGGTTTGTGATAACTACTAAACATTAGTGCTATCATGAACCGTTCCAGGTTAAAAACTCTATTTCTGACTAAAAGTACATAAAAAATGTTACTCATTTAATAATGGGGAATATATTTATTATTTTCAGGTTTTATTCATTTTAGATTAAAAAAAGACGAGCAATATTTCAAGAATGGCACGTATTATCGTTCTGTAAATAATGTCATTAGCTTCTAAATAGTTCAATAACTACACTCTAGTAATTGCAACTAGAATCTATAAAATGCCTTAATAAATCAAATATTACAACTTTCAAAACTTGGATATATTTTTATCTACCAGAAATTGTTATTAAATAAAGTACTTGTTAAACGATCTTTTCCCAAAATGCTATTACATACTTACCCCGAACAATAATAAACATTATTCGACCACACAAAATATTCAATAATTTGGCAGAAATGTGATGCATTAAAAAGAACCAACACAACTGTACGTAGAAAACCTTATACATTTTTACCTTAAAATGCCAGTTATTGCCCAAATTTATGTGAAAAACGCTTTGAGCAAAGAAATTTCTGCACCGTTAACTTCGCAGTAAAATTCCCTTTTATTTTTATACGTTAGTTTGACGATCAACTGGTTTGGAGAGCCACGTGACTGCGGGCAAACTGCGGTGACTCTAATTTATTGACATTTTAATCGTTTGCAGACCTGGATATCTTACGATACTGTCAAAGTTATCGGGTCCATTTATAATTTGGATTTGGGAGCAAAACAATATTCAAAGCGAGATTTTATGAAGCAGAAATAGTAATTTTGTCAAATGTATTCTCGGTGCAGCATGTTTAAGAAGAAATGTAGGAATATTTTTTGTTTGAAGTGATGTAATTAGTGCAGTTATTTAAAAAAATTATGAAGAAAAATTTACTGAACAGTTTAGAGAACAAATTTTGCATTTCGTATTCTGCGTTCCCAAAAATGATAGGTAAATGTAAAACATCAGAATTTCTGTCAAAACTAATAATTTCTCTTATATTTTAGTACTTTGGATATACACGTATGAAATATTTTCCTATACAAAAATATAGTGTAAAATAAAATATATAAAAAGCATGTAGAAAAAGTGTTATAAAATGACCAAAAATATGTACAAAGTTTAAATAAAATTTTGACTTCAATTCATTAAATTTAAAAATCAACCTGGAATTTATGCATCAAAATCTCTGTCGCAAAAAGCTAAAAATAGCCAGTTTTAACTTGCAGTTTACAAGGACCATTTAGTGAACTGTTTTCGTTAAAACGAAGCATATTTAACATATTTAGTGTTAGAGACATTGCTGACATTACTTAAATCTTCTGGCATCTACAATATGTTGTGAAAAGATGAACATTTTAGTTATTACAATGAAAATTCCCTACAAAATTTTATTTATGTTGCCTATTTTTATTGCCTCATTTTTTGCCTAATTTATATTGCTTATTTTTAATGCAGTGTAGTAGAAATGACCGTAAAAATATGTATTATTGAAGATAGGTATTTAATTTAAAATACATTTAAAGAGTTTTTAATTTGTAATTTTAAAGTAGCAATTTTTTTTTTTTTTGAAAAGCTATCAAGAATAGTTTGCAATTGCAATTGATTACAAGTGTAGTAGGTCTTTCATTAACGTATAATCAGTTTCTGATGTGAAACATCTTAGGATGCGGGGTACGGAGTAAAGTACGAAATAAATGTAACGGGATGAAAGGGGAGTATGTAACGGAAGTAACGTCATATTGTTACAGATAATTAGAGAGATATTTTTGTCAAACTTTAAAGATCCGGGTCACTTGACCATGACGAAAAACTTGGTGACGTTGGTTCTGATTTGTCGAAATATTACCAACGACTTTAGACGAGTACTGTAAACTTCTCGAATTTTGGCTATTGGTTAAGAACTTCACTTTACGTGGTGTATAGGCTCGTCTTAATTCAGTTAGGTTAGTGTTTTTCCAACTTTTATGTTCTTGGAATCTTTTAGGAATTTAATTAGGCGGCGGAACGCCAAAATGAGAAAAAAGCCATTGTGGTCCATATCATGCATTCATATTTTACGCGTATTTTCAATTTTTAAGCAAATTTGCACGAAACAATTACGTTAAGGAACCCCTGAAATACTGTGGCAGACCCAATGGGACTCCAATGGAACATGCTTGAAAAACGCTGAGTTAGGTGGTTGACGTGATGCTAGTAAAAGTATCTACTCAATGCAGAACTCACTTTTTAATTGTTCTTCTTATTATGTACTGTAAACAGTAATATGCACATATCATGTATACTGTTTGCACATAAAGCTGTAATATAAAACAATTTTGATTGAAAAATGTAAACATTTTAAATTTCATATGAGGTTCGACACCTGCGTTTTTCACCAGTATGCGTTTAACACTTGTGCAACCGCACGCTTGCCCGGTGGAATAACTGACTGCAAATAACATATCTAAACTTTTCATAGTAGATAATTTAATAGTTTGTTTTCTGATTTGGAGGAAATTTATGTATTCTATTAATCTATCGTAACTTCCAAAAAAATAATTAAAATATGAAAGTCATTATGAAAAGTTTAATATAAAGAAATCCTTTACCAGAGACATTATATCATCGTCACGTGTAAGATGCATCACTTATCCTATTTAAATCCTATTTGAAATATGTTAATAGAGTGACGTTTCCATCAATATCTGTCGAATAAAACATAGTTACTCATTAACTTTTTTTTCTTCATAAAAGTACACAAAGTATGCTAATTATTTCCCCCAAATAATTTAATATCGTGTTTTACAATACACAAATACTTTCCATTAATATATATTTTAAATTGTTTGCTTCATTTGCGAGAATTCTGATACAAATTTCAGAAAATTGAATTTATTTTAAATAGCTATAGTTTTTTTTAATCTAAAATCACTATAGCTATTAAAATTACTTATGCGTATTTGAGGGATGTCAAAGAATAAAATTTAAAAAAATTCTAAAATTATTCAGCCACTTAGTCTCCGTGAAAATGCATTTGCATTAAAAACTGAGACTTTTTAGATTGATCACCACATACAGGTAGCCAGAGCAAATAGAAAAAAATTATCTACCACATTAAATATCCAATAATTGAACAGTCGTATCGCAGTTGAAGAAAAAAAAACAATATATCGTCCGATATGTATATTTTACCTTTAAACGCCATTTATTGCAAATATGTATGTGAAGAAAGCTCTGATTAAGATATTTCTGCTCCGTTAACTTCGCAGTAAAGTTTCCTTTAACTTTTGCGCGTCTGTTTTATTATCAACTAGTTCGAAATGACACGTGACTACGACAAGGTGTGGTGACTTTTAATTTATTCTCAATTTAATCGGTGGTGGACTTAATTAATTGTGAGATACTGTCAAAATTGGTAATCTCATTTTTTATTCGTCTTTGTGTGCAGAACAATATTTAAATAAAATATTTTATGAAACGAAAACTGTATGTTTGTCAAAATATGCTTGCTGCTGTAACATTCAAGAGAAACTATATATATAATTAGCAAGTGGGATCCGATGTCTAGGTAAAACTGCCTCCAAATCCGGAAGGTCAGGGAAGCTGAAATTTGGTATACAATCAGTTAGTTCTTAACCAAAAAGGTGGCGTAGCGTAGCGATCGGAAATTTTCTAGAGAGAGGGGGGGGGGGGGGAGCGGGATAACCTTTCGAGTTAGGTTCCGTTGTTGCCCCCAAAATACCTCAAAATACTAATTGGAGGCTAAAATTTGGTAGGTATAGGAAGCTAAATTGGAACGACAGGAATCTAAAATTTGGTAGGTGTTCTGTTCTTACCTCAAAAGGGTATGCTTGGCAACAGGAATTTTTCCCGAAAGGGTGTGCTAACCCCTAGGGGTTCTTCTGTCAGGGCAAAAATATACAAGAGTCCAATATTCAACTTTACTGTTATAATTTAAATTGTCTCTATGAAAGCAAAGCTGAATCCTGGATTCTTTTTTCACTATCTTACAACAATGTTTATTCATATTACCATTATTGGAAACAAACTGTCACCTAACTAAAAGGGCTTGCAGAGATTTGAAAGAGGAGTACATTCTATGGAGGGGAACGTACGACATCTTGCAAAGTTTTTTTTTCAAGGGGTAATAAGCTAGTATTAGAATATCTATCAACCGGGCGTTATTTTGCATTTTATGCTTTAACCAACGAAGTTTCTGTAATAACTGAAATGGAGATAAAACTGTGCTTAAAATGATTTTGAGAATATGTTTCAGAATTTATTTAAAAGTAAAGGAAATAAAATATATTCCTTACAGAGAATTTGCTCATATTTCTATTGACATCAATCTGCAATAAAATTACTTTGTTAACAGGATAATAAAAATTTGATAAAAAGTATCAGTTTATACTTGATACGTTTTATAAACATGTTATGCTGTTTTAAATTAATTACTTTTATAGTAATTATATAATGAGTTTCAAATTCTTGATATTTAGTTTAAATTTCTTTAAAAAACTTTTGGAATTTTATGTAATTTCTGTTAGAGATCAAAATTACCTTCATGATCCTGAGAGCTTATAATTTTGTCAACCGTGGGTGGGGCTAAAAAACGCCTTACACCACTACTGGGTTTAAAGCAATTACTTCTATCAGAATAATACTAAAATCCTTGCTTTAAGGAAATTTGTGCTCATTATTTCCCCATCCGGTCGTCCAAATTGTTACTCTAAGTCCTCTGGACGAGTCGGACGGCCTGGGGTTTTCACTATTTCCCCATAGCGTTCTGTTACTTTGTTTGTAATTAGTTAACCAGTGTTTGCTTGTATACAATAATTAACTTGGGCGTGGTCCAACTTTCTCATATCAGAATACATTGTTTTTTCAAATTTTACAAGAAAATTTTTGAAAAAATCGGTATGGTGGGTTCAAATTATTACAACTGCAGCGTGTTACCCTTCACTTTAAAGAGTTTGAAAAAATCTCTCCATTAATACTATACTTGAGTGTACCCTATCCCTCTCCCGGAAGTTAACTTGCACCCCCAAGGGGGGTTATGTGGCCTCACGAACAGGAAAAATTTATATCGTGGCTATTTTTCGCATCAGTGATTGAAACTATGAAGTCTCGTGATGATTGGGCTATAAATAAACCCTTTCTTTTATGCATGATTTTGTTAAATTTTGTCTTATGATGTCATGTTAAAAACATATAAACTTTGGAATCCAATTGTGAAAATCCATTAATACTTGTGTCTGCTATCGTGCACACTATAAATCAACCACATACATTAAGCTGACACACAGAAGAAAAATAGCAAAATATAGTCAAAACGTGTTCAGGTCTTAAAACATGTATTGACATAAAAATCTCGAAATCGAAAATTTTCCAGAAAGCAATACTTTTTCAATTTTACATATAAGTAAAATGTAAATATTCATTAACATAATATTCATTCAATAGAAATAGAATAAGTGCAATTTTGTGGAATATTTATAACGTATATACCTACGTAGATAAAAATATTGTCTACGTAAACCATTGATTCATTCAACAGCATTATGTAGTACTCAAAATAAACTAGTCAAAAATCAAACATACGTACATTTAACGTTTCACCATTTATTACCCACTTTTATGGAAAAATGCTTCAAGGATATTTCTGCTCCATTAACCTCGCAGTAAAATTCCTTTTCACTTTTATGCGCTCGTTTTACTATCAACCGACACGAAGTGACACGTGACTACGGGCAAAGTGCGGTAACTTTAATTTATTGACATTTTAATCCTTCGCTGACTAAATTTTTCGTAAGATAATGTCAAAGCTGTCCAGTTCATTTTTTAATTCGGCTTTGTGTTCAGAGCAGTATTCAAAGAAGGGAGTTCATGATGTAGAAATAATATTTTTGATATATTCCCAGCGGCTGCTCTTAAGGTGAATATCAGAATATTTATTTGTTAATCATTCTTAATTTTGTTTGTTCCATATCGGCGAATTATTCTAATCAACGCAGTTTTTTTTCTGTAAAGTTGAGAGGAAAATGTACGGTTTCTGTTAGAAAGAAAATGGCTTAAGTTTTTTGAGAAGAAGAAATATAAAGTATTTCTGAAAAGAAAATAAATGTCTGATTTAAAGAACTTTCCTGTGTTTATTTTAACAGCTTATCATTTCAAAAATTTTATATGTTTTTTAGGTGGTTAAACCGCACATGACTTTCCTTATAGGTTCATCTAGTTTATGCGATTTTTTTCGTTCTTTAGTAATGAATTAATTTTAGTTATGCTTTCTTATGCAATATTGAAATGACATATTAGAACTATTTATTAACCAATCACAATTCTGTTTGTTCTGAACTGGTGAAGTACTTTACCAGATCAGCTGTTTAACAATGTGTGCTGCAAAAGGTTTTGAAAGTATGTTTATAATTCGATTACTATAAAAGAAAAAGATATACATTTCCTACTGGAAAATATGTATTTAATTTTAAATACTTACTGATTTTCTTTTTTATGTTTGTTTTTTATGTTTCGCTTTTTATGTTTTTCTTTTTATGTTCCGTTTGCTAGACATTTACATGTGTCATAAGGTCCATATTGGAAATGAAATTCAGCACTAAGTACATTCATTTTAATCATCGACACTTCTGCTCTGAAATCCTATTTTTAACCGTTTACCTAGCAAAAACCGTTTGGAATAATAAATTTCAAATTATTGGTATGATTTTTATTTTACATAAACTTTATTTTAAATTTCAAGTTATTTTTTTTAAAATAAAACGAATAGAATATAAATACATACTAATTATGCAGAACCGATATTTTGATAATACTTGATTATTTTTAAGCAGTTTAATCTATTTTGGGGAAGCTACTTTTAACAATTTACTAACAATAGTCTATAATGCGTTTCAAGCTATTGTTGGTAAAACAGAGATAGATAGAGAGAAAAAGAGAGGAGAGAGAAGAAAGAGATAGAAAGAGAAAGAGAGAGAAAGGGAGATAAAGAACGAGAGAGAGAGAGAGAGGGATAAAAAGAGAGGGGGAAAAGAGATAGAGATAGAAAGAGAGGGGGGAAAAGAGAAAGAGAGACAGGGATAAAAAGAGAGGGGGAAAAGAGATAGAGATAGAAAGAGAGGGGGGAAAAGAGATAGAAAGAGAGGGGGAAAAGAGATAGAGAGAGAGAAAGGGAGATAAAGAAAGAAAGAGAGAGATAGAGACAGAAAGAGAGGGGGAGAGAGGGAAAGGAAGATAAAAAACGAGAGAGATAGAACGAAAGAGAGAGAAAGAACGAGAGAACGAGAGAGAGAGAACGGGAGAGAGAGAACGGGGGAGAGAGAGAAAACGGGAGAGAGAAAGAGAACGAGAGAGAGAGAAAAATAGGGACAAATAGAGAAAAAGAAAGGTAGAGCGAGATAGAACGAGAGAGTGGGAGTCTCATATAAACTTCCATTAAAAATTAAAGTTTTGAAAATTCACAAATAAAAAAAATATTTACAAAATATATTTTGATATAGCCTAATATTTTACCTCTTTTAAATAATTTACAGTTTTGATTTTTATTTGAATTTTAAATGGTGTGAGTGAGATATTTCCAATTTTGGTACGTTTTTCTAACGCCACATTTATTGCCCACAATTTTAGTTAAAACGCTAATGGCAAAGGTATTTCTACTCCGTTAACTTTGTAGTGAACTTTTCTTTCAATTTTATGCATTGGTTCTTTTTACTATCAACCCGCCTCGAAGTGACACGTGACTACGGGCAAAATGCGGTGACTTTAATTTATTGACATTTTAATCGTTCACGAACTAAATTTTTCATAAGATAGTGTCAAAGCTGTCAAGTTTTTTTAATTCAGCTCTGTATGCTGAGCAATATTCACTGACAAGAGTTCATGAAGCAGAAACAGTATTTCGTTTAATTTATGCTAGCCGTTGCTTGTTTGAAAATGAGTATCAGAATATTTGTTAACCAGTCGTAATTTTGTTTGTTCCGCGTCGGTGAAGTGTTTTAATCAACGTAGTTTTTTCAGTAAAATGGAAAGGAAAATGTATTGTGAAAAGATTTTTTTTGTAGTATTTTTGAAAAAAAAAATGGTTTTAGTTTCTTAGCAGGAAAGAAATAAGAATATTTCCTTGAAAAAATAATTTTCTGCTTTAAACAATGTTATTGTGTTTATTTTAACAACTATACATCTATATAATAAAAGGCAATGTCTGTGTGTCTGTCTTATACACTATACGTTTCGCGACCGCGCGTCGGAGAGCTACGAAATTTGGCAATCGGAGACCCGGGGGGGAGGGAAGGGGACACGTGAAAACCGATTTTTAAAATTTTAATTATTTTTTTATTTATTTAATGTTTTATGCGATTTCGACCGTTTTTTGCCCTTTTTGCCCTTTTTTCTCCACGATCCAGACATCGTAGAAAAAAACAAATTACACCATCGGAAAGAGCAGAGAATTTCGAGTAAAAATATATCAATTTCAAATCTGAATTTCGATTTCTAATATTTTTTAAAGATTTTAAAACAAAAGTCACTTTTTGGTCAAGAAAACGATTTTTGGTTTTTAAATTCTCGCATCGTGAAAAGTACTCATAATTTCGACTAATAATTTACATTTTCAGAAAGGTCAAACATCTGGCATTCTTACAAGTCTAATCTGGTCCAGAAATAATGAAAATTGCCTTCAGGATCGCAATTTTAAAGACGTCATGATTTTAAATTTCTCGGCGTTCCGTTCGTTTCTCCCCCGCTGAAGCAGGGAAGGTGGTGGGTGGGGACGTCAAGGTGGAGGTGACGTCACGGTTCTGAATAGAGCGCCTTTGCTCTATATAAATTATTATATTTATATTTTAAATGATGGGACGATCTGGATTTTTTAAATGTATATTTTAACTTTTGGATATTTTAAATGGATATTTTAATTTTATGGATATTTTAAATGATGGAACAATGAAACAATGGAATGAGGATGATGGAATTAAGCATATGGTCATTTTAAATTGCAAATTAGCGCGCGGGAAGTTAGCGGTAGGCCCGGGTTCGATTCCCGCCACTGCCAAAACTGCCGCCGTGTTTACGTGGAATACGATCACGTTAAATATGTGGGTCCGTAAGTCCTTCCGAGAGGTTGGTGGTAGGGGAAGGAGGATACGGCCCCTGTGGATGCCTCCCCCACTGGGTTCCCGTCTAAATTGGGTGAATATGTAGAAAGTTATGGAGATTGTCGCGGAGGGCGCGGCAGCCCAGTGGTTAGCGCGCGGGAATTGCACGCGGTAGGCCCGGGTTCGATTTCCGTCACTGACATGGAGTACGATCACGTTAAACATATGGGTCCGTATGTTTTTCCGAGAGGTTGGTGGTAGGGGAAGGAGGGTACGTTCCCTGTGGATGCCTCCCCCACTGGGTTCCGGTCTAAATTGGGTGGCACATCCTGGCCGTCCAACCAGTTACCAGGCCCGGGTTCGATTCCCAAAATTGCCGCCGTGTTTACGCGGAGTACGAGCACGTTAAACATGTGGGTCCGTGAGTCCTTCCGAGAAGTTGGTGGTAGGGGAAGGAGGGTACGGTCTAAATTGGATGAATAAAAAGAACGTTATGGAGATTGTCGCGTAGGGCAAAGTAGCCCAATGGTTAGCGCGCGGAAATTGCACTCGGTAGGCCCGGGTTCGATTCCCAAAATTGCCGCCGTGTTTACGCGGAGTACGATCACGTTAAACATGTGGGTCTGTAAGTCCTTCCGAGAGGTTGGTGGTAGGGGAAGAAGGGTACGGTCCCTGTGGATGCTTCTCCCACTTGGTTCCGGTCTAAATTGGGTGAATAAAAAATAAGTTATGAAGAATATCGCGGAGGGTGAAGTACCCCAGTGGTTAGTGCGCGGGATTTGCACTTGGTAGGCCCGGGTTCGATTCCCAAAATTGCCGAATAAAAATAAAGTTATGGAGATTGTCGCGGATGGCACGGTAGCCCAGTGGTTAGCGCGCGGGAATTTCACTCGGTAGGCCCGGGTTCGATTCCCGCCATTGCCAAAACTGCAGCCGTGTTTACGCGGAGTACGATCACGTTAAACGTGTGGGACTGCAAGTCCTTCCGAGAGGTTTGTGGTAGGGGAAGGAGGGTACGGTCTCTTTGGATGCCTCCCCCATTGGGTTCCGGTCTAAATTGTGTGGCACTTCCTGGCCTTCCAAGCAGTTACCTTACACCTTTCTGGTAGGTCGCGCCAACGAGTTTGCCACGGTCAGAATTTTCAAGGGTAGCGAACAGGCTGGTCGCCAAAGGCGGCTAGTTTGAAATATTTTAAAGACTTTGCTTTTAATTGCTTACATAGCTCATGGATTTTCCTATACCCCCATTTATTATTTCTTTCATAGTAGATTAATTTCAATATTATCAAAGGAAATAACATATAAATAGGATCCTAATTTAAAGATTCCATCGAATTTTCGGCTTTTCTCTCATTTTCGTTTTAATTGACAAGTTGGCGTATTTTAAAATTGCGCCAAGTTCGCTTCAGCACAGAATAATCGATGACTTAAAGCTATGAGATAGTGCCTGCGTCTGTCAGCATAGAAATTCACAAAATAGCGGCATGTAACAAGTTTTTTCGCTGTTGGTGAAGTTACGATTTTTAATGCTGCAAAGTACCAAGAAGAGTTTACAGGTCTTCAGATATATTCTAATGCATTAAGGACACGGTTTCTAGCTTTGGAAAGATTGATAAGGCAGAAAAAATAACCAGTATCAGAGCATGTTCGATTTTTGCATATCATGGTGATAAGAAGGGTGTTGTTGTTGAGACACAGGCCGTCCGACCTACCAGAAAGGTGTCGAAAGCCCAGACCATCCGACTCGTCCTAGGACTTAGAGCACATCAATGGATGGACGGCTACCAGAAAAGTGTAAGGTAACTGTATGGACGGCCGGGAAGTGCCACCCAATTTAGACCGGACCTAGTGGGGGAGGCATCCACAGGGACCGTACCCTCCTTCCCCTACCACCAACCTCTCGGAAGGACTTATGGACCCACATGTTTAACGTGATCGTACTCCGTATGAACACGGCGGAAATTGTGGCAGCGTGCAAATCCAGGGCGCAAACCACCGGGCTACCGCGCCCGAAATGTGCCAACAACACGCGATGCTCCAAGGTGGTCACCCACCCAAGTACTAACCGCGCCCGATGCTGCCTGACTTCGGTGATCTAACGAGAACCGGTGTTTTCAGCACGGCACGGCCGTTGGAGATAAGAAGGGTGTGTATAAATGGTTTATATTCTCGGTGTATAAATGGTTTATACCTTTCGGAAGGACTTACGGACCCACATGTTTAACGTGATCGTACTCCGCATGAACACGGCAGCAGTTGTGGCAGCGTGCAAATCCAACGCGCAAACCGCCGGGCTACCGCGCCCGAAATGTGCCAACAGCACGCGGTGTTCCCAGGTGGTCATCCACCCAAGTACTAACCGCGCCCGATGCTGCCTGACTTCGGTGATCTAACGAGAACCGGTGTTTTCAGCACGGTACGGCCGTTGGTGATAAAAAAGGTGTTTATAAATGGTTTATACTCGTTTAAAAAACAGAATTGAAGAAACTGATGTAGGATGTTAGAAAAAGTAGGATGTTTAGAAAGCAATATATTAAAGGTAGCTCCCATATTCAGAATTGTACCTATTTCTACAAGATTTATTCTACTCCGTACTCTTATCTTTATGTACATATACCCAATCCAATATCTGACCACTTGCAACATGTTGCTTTCGTGCAAGCTTTAAAACAATCTCTGATGCCCGAAGCGTGTAACTTTCAGCCCATTAGTTCCATAAGCACCCAGCCGCCTTTGGCAAAGTTGAATTCTAATGCTTCTGGGTGTTTACAGACCCTTGTGGATGGCCAACGCTTCCCCAACTTCATTTCCATCAGAAGCTCATTAAAATGTTCCGAATACCCATGAGGATCCGTTGGAGATATTTCTGCCTGATAGCAACAAAGTTTTATATGAAGATGGTAACTTACTTTATAAATATTTGGCAATTAAAGTGTGGGTTTAATTTCGGGATCTGCAGCGGTTTATGGGTGATTTTAAATATCGATACCGCTGGATCTGTAAGCATTATTTAATACGATTTAAAATATATTTTAATCAACTTCTGATCTTAAACTTGGAGCAAATACAGATATCAAGCTATTTCAGTATTGAATCGATTTGGTATCCAGTTCTACGGTCATTTTGTCCGCACGAAAGTGATATATTTGAGCATCAAACCTTCAAAGCGCTCACCATAAAATGGCTTTGTTTAGTGATAGTTAGAGGATAAGTGGATTAGAATTGATGTAGCTACTATGTGCTAATAAAATGTCGCAACGACAGCAGAAGTGTGTTTAGCATTTTTTAATCGTGGGTATTAAAATTTCCATATTTCTGTAGCGTCTGTGGTTTTCTTTTCAAATTTACAGAATAAAAAGAAAAATACTCTTCGACATATACAACCGCTATTTTATTTGCACTGTACAGAATAAAATATTTAAACTCCACACTGGCTATGAGCTCAGTTATTTATATTTATAACTACAGAAAATACAAATTGTACTGGCAGATCGCTACGTGCGCTTCTAGATTCAGAAACTAAACTCTCTCTCTCTGTCACTCTCTCTCGAACTTCCGAAATAAATGCATTTCTATTTCGTTCAAACTAGGGTTGCCATACTAGATTTGGCAAAGTTGTGCTCAAGGCGATATTATGTTCTCTACAATTTCCCAGTAAAATTATCGATTGCACAAGCACTAAAGTGTGCTTCTGGAGTTGGCTTGTTCAAAAATGACGAACATCCATAGTTCTGCCATTTTCAAAGTGACGCGAATGAAAGATGATCAACTTTCTTTTGTTCACCCAGACAATTAAAAAAAACGATCCTGCAAATTTTCTTGAATTATTTTAACCAAATGTATTCTTTATTGAGTTAGTTATATATGTTCCATTTATTTTGATAATTAATTGTCTTTCATGTAGAAGTTGAAGTTTAAATCCACAGAATTATTGAATAATGTAAGTGCCCTACAAATTGCACTCAGGAATTATGTTTGAATTTAGCAGGGTCAATTTACCTGAAATTTCTCGATCAATGCATTATTAATTCTTGGCAATATGACTATCACAAAGTCAGCTTTTTATGTGGCATTTCACATTTTGATTGGTCTTGCTCTACTTCAATAAAATATTGTCTTATGATATTTGATTTTTATTCCATTTTCAGCCTCGCACATCTTAAGATCTGCTTTCATCTCAGATAACTTTGGTTCCCAACCTTTTTCGCTCACGTCCCAATATTTTGAATCACCTCAGCCTCGTAATCTTACGTATGTATAATTAGCACAGGGGAACTACATTTCACGAGCTATGAAAAATTCTTTATGGCCCAAGTTTGGGAACCAGTTATTTAAGTATTTATATATATAGGTATTCCTGTTTTTCGCCTGTTTATCTTTTTTTTTACGAGTTCGTATTCTAATCTACATACGACACTAATAAAGCTGTAAATCTGGTAGCTATTTTTGATTTTACAGGCCATGATAAGCTTCTACGCAAAGGTCCTTGATATCAAAACTAGGCTTTTGTTATTTGTTACTTTCTTTACGCCCCTGTTGTCGTTCATTTTGTAATGCTCTAGCAATTTTATTGGTAGCAATCTAATTTTCTATCTTTGTTTTCACTAAACGATTTTTGAAGCATCTTTTTCTAAGGATCTATTACATATAGAGCTTAGAAAATGATTGAATGATGAATGATTATATTTCAGCATAAAATTCCTGAGGAGGTAGGATGATTCACTAAGAATTTTAATTTGCAGTTCAAAAATTTTAATTTTCCTTGAAACGTATATTTTTTAAGATTAAAATAGAGCATATAAAATAACTGATATAGATTCAACATTAAATTAAAGAGGTGTTCGGGAAGTTCACTAAATATTTCCACTTTTGATGCTTTTTCCATTTCCGGTTCAAAAAATATCTTTGAAACATCTATTTCTCTTTGGCTATAGATAGAACTTAGACAATAATAGATATTAATTCACCAAGAATTTCCATTTCGGGTTTAAAAAATTTCTTGAAACATTTGTTTCTCAGGATTGGTATAGATAAGCTTTGATATACAGGTATATTCAACATTGCATTTCAGATAGTGTAGGGGAGTTTAGTATGAATTTCCACTTCCGGTTTTTATCACAATTCCGGTTTAAAAGATGCATTACCTTGAAACATCTATTTATCAGAATCGACTATGAATAGAGCTTAGATGATGACTGATTTGGATTCAGTATCAAATTCTCTTGGAAGTAGTAGTAGGGGGAGGGGTCTCACTAAAGATTTCCACTTACCGTTCTAGAGATATCACTTCCGAATAAAAAATTAACAGTTTCATAGCAGCATCTATTTACCATGATTGACTGTAGGTAGAGCATAGATAATTACTGATATGGATTCAGCATCAAACTTTGTAAAAAGAACAAGAGTTTACTAAGGATATTCTCTCCAGTTTCTGCCGATGTCTTTTCCGGTTGCTCCGAAAATTCGCATACTATACGAAAAAGTGTGCAAAACAGTATACATATGCTTAACAGTTCAGTTAAAAATGTGCACACACCACTTAATGAATGGTCCTTCATAAACTTTGTGTTATAACTGCATTTTTTTCTTAACATTATAAGATCGTTTAAGAAGACCAAGATCGGTAAATGAGTTTTCTGGCTATCGCTAGTTTTTGCCAGTTGAAATATTTGTCTACTTTAAAAAAATGAAGCACTCTTGATCGGCTTTTAAGAGGATTACTTTGCTGGGAATAATAACTTAATACAGGAAAACTATTCTGACAATTTTGTGCTCTGCTATCGTGAATATTAATAAGAAAAAATTCTGTTTGAAGAAAGTAGAAAATGTTTTATAGAATGTAGTGATTGGAGGAAAGGCTAAAGGTGCACTGCATAAAAGTTTCAGAATCTCTTATGTTCATTAGGCAAAGTTGAAGAAGCAAGTCACCATTTTATCTATCTTTAGTGGATTTATGATAACAAATTGTTTTGGTAACATCTTAATTCATTTAAAGAATATGTTTATATAAACAAATTAAGTATTTGTATGTTAAACGATAAGTGAAGTTACTAACAAGGTCGACCAATTATTTAGAAGTTATATGTCGTCAGTTTCATTTATTAAAGAAGCAAGTCTATTTTTTAACACTTTACAACATAGTTGAAAGTGTTTATGGCTTTGTTCATTCTGTCTGTCTGTCTGTCTGTCGTTAGCACGAAAATTGCTGTAAAAATGGCTTTATCAAAATGAAATTTTAGTATGTTTTTCAGACGGTCTGTGGGACCTATGGGAATATAAATGGATAATATCACCCAATTAGATGTTTATTGAACCCGGGTTGAAAAAATGAAGTACATTGAACCCTATGGGATCTAATGTTTTAAACTTTTTTTAAGCAGATTTAAAATTCACAAATTGCTTCGAAAATTTTAGGAAATATTCAAATTATCCCGTAAAATATATAAAAAAAAATTCAGTAAAATATGTAGTTTTTAAAATAAAAATTATTTAATATAGGTAGAAAAACAAATTCAATTAAATTCTGACTCTCGTTATATCCTCCAGAAAGAAAAAATAGATATATTATATAATAAATATCTTTCCAAGAGTTTAATTATTTTGTATATGAGAAAGGTTTCACATTTTAAAATAAATATGGTAGATAGCAATTTTTTAATTTTTTAAATAAAATAAATTATTATAGTATTGTGATGAATGAAACGATTGGAAAAATGTTTATGAATGAAATGCTGCTTTTATATAGAGGCGATTTATATTTCGATGACGTCATTTGAATAAAGTTCATTTGTTTTCGATAAGTTTTCAAATACAATAAATTATTGTAGTGTTATGATAATTTTAAAAATATTACCGAGGAATGTTTAGCATTTTAGAAATGTTTAAACCAGGCAATTTATATTTCAATGCCGTCATTTGAATGAAGTTCATTTGTGTTTCGATGACGTTTTCAAATATAATAAATTACTGTAGTGTTATGATAATTTAAAAAAATATTACCGAGGAATGTATCGCATTTTAGAAATGTTTGTATAAAATTGCATTGAAGTTGGAAAGTGTTTCATAATCAATGCTTTATGCATGATTGATCTTTCTTGTTTTTATTTATTTTGAGTTGATTAAAGATTACAAACAGTTTTTGCATAATATCTTATCGAATTCAAATGAATTTTTCTAATAGGTAACGGAAACAATTTTAGTAACCAATTTAAATATTTGTAAGTTAAATAATAAGTAAAGATTCAAGACGTGGTCACGCGATTATATGCAGGCATTAGTTTTATTTAATATATCTTCATCCATTCTAACTCATTACAAACACGTCAAAAACTTGCATACTTTGTATATACTACAAGATAAATGTGGATGTTTATAGTCCTGATCACTAATTTCGACGCCATGACAGGTATTAGGATCGTTGATTAAGGTTACGAGAAGGGGAATGAGACGGTTTCCAAATGGTACCACGAGTTGTTAATTTATGTTGTCTGGGGATATTTTTACAGCTGCGTAACTTGTATTGTGGTGAACAATAAAGGGCGAGGATGTTTGGACCATATACATTCCGGATGAGTTTCCTGAGATGTTAAGGAAACAATGGTTATATTATTTTGCAAATTTAAGTACAATAATATCATTATCTTGTGCAAATTACTGAAATAAACAGAAAGAACGTACTTTAAAAAGTGTTTTTATACATCTTCTAATGAAGATTGCATTAATTACTATTTGAATGGTATTAATATTATTTTGCTTTTGATTCAAAAGTTTTTCTAAAATCTATATCATATGAACTATTTAAAATAGTAATCGCTACTAAAATAAAATATAATATATCGGAAAATGAGGCTGTAATTATGCAGGCTATTTCATCAATTTCTATTCTAAATATCCGTAAGCACTCCTCTTCCTCTTCGCAGCAATGGCTTTAGAAATTTCTTTCGTATATGGTTATTTTTAAGTAGAGTTTCATAGAGCTGATCACAGATTCCGTGTCGTGACTCATAGTAGATATTTGAACTGTTTATAAGTAATACTTGACATGAAATGGGAGAGGGGAGACGCTGGTATGGACATTGGACTGTTGAGAGGTGACCAAATGGTAGCAACCACCCTTAATTTACATTTTGTGGGTGTTTTGCCGAATGCGTAGGGTGGATTATAATGGACAACCCCAGATGCGGATTGTTTGGATAACAAACATTAGGGAACTATATGGCATGGTGTTAAAATTGAGATGGTTATGGTCCTCTGTAGATATAAATGCAAGAATATTGTTTTATGAAAAGTTATAAAATAGTACAAGATTATTATTTTGCGATATCTTTTGTAAATATACTAATTACTATTTCAATATTTTTGATATTTGAATACATCCAAAATTTATCGAATGTGGAAAGTGATAATATTCCATAAATAATTATGTTACGAATGGAAATACAGGTTTCAATCGCACAACAAACATTTAATTAACACTATTAACAATTATTAAAAAAATAGTTGTATTTTTTATATTTATCAAACGAAAATATTAAGGCTTGAATTCTATTCCTAACTCTTAGCTTATTGATAAATAAAAATAGTTTCTGTTTTAAGAGCCAAGCATTATCTAGACTAAATATGTATAGGACAGATATTTGTGTTTGTAATTTTTATCATGAGTATAAATTTATCTTTTAAGAAATGGGTGTTAAGTCTAAAAGGATGTCCCACACAATCCTATTTTCCTAAACGTCGCCTCCACTGCTATAAACCCCATAGTATTTTCAACCTCAACCCTGTGGGGGTTGATTTTTTGTTATCTTTTCTTATGAAATCACACAACATATTACGCTGTTAACATCATATTTCAACTTCATTGAAATGTCTATCTAGAATAAACACATTTTCTATTTTCTTATAACCTATGCATTTATATTAACTGCCAATATACATCTTTGTTTCTTCAATTACGTATATATATATCATAAATTCGGAAAATAATCCACACTGGCTTACATTAAATCACGTTTCCAACGCCTGTCTTCAGAGAAATACCTACATGTTCCATAATTCGGAAAAGATTGAATGTACTTTTAAGGGGGTATTGGCCCCGATGATGAAGAGATCATTGCACAGTTTAGGAGTTGTTGTTGTTGAGACCCAGACCGTCTGACCTACCAGAAAGGGCACAATTTAGAAGTGTAAATGATATAGAAAGAGACCCAGACCGTCTGACCTACCAGAAAGGGCACAATTTAGAAGTGTAAATGATATAGAAAACATATAAAATGGTTTAACAAAATTAGGTTCTGTAATCTTCATTGTCTATGTCTTCAGTTTTGGGTTTAAATATTCCAATCTATTCCATGATTCCTGCGATTGCGACATTAGGTTCCTAGCCAATGAGAATCTGTAACGGGTTTGGATGATTCTTGATAACATGCAGACTTTGGTTCTTGATGACGTAATACTGTGCAAAAAGAAAAAAAATGAAGGGGGATCTTCTGGACCTGTTAACTGTAACACACTAATGACATTCTCCTAACGGCATCTTGCACTCCACCTTACTGCAATGATGCGAGAAACATAGTTCCTTAGTATATGGTGTAAGAAAAATGCAGAGATGGCTACAAATTCCTTGCCATGAGTCGTGACAGACATTTGGACCGTTGATTAAATATATGAGAGAGGAAATAGGACAGCGACAGAAAGGGAACTCCAAATGATTGCAGCGGTCCTTGATTTACGTTCTGTGATTCTCTTGCCTAATGTGTAACTTGGATTACGGTGGACCATAAATGACTGAGATTCTTTGGATGAGAAACATTAGAAGAATGTATCTACTAACAGCATCTTACAGTCTACTTTACTGCAGTAATGCGAGGAACATAGTTCCGCAACATCTGGTGTAAGAAAAATGCAGAAATATACAGAGATGACTACACATTCCGCGTCGTGAGTCGTGACAGATATTTGGACCGTTGATTAAATATATGGGAGAGGAAATGGAACAGTGACACGAGGGAACTCCAAATGATTACAGCTGTCCTTAATTTACGTTCTATGATTCTCTTGCCGAATGTGTAACTTGGACTGCGGTGGACCATAAATGACTGATTTTTTTTTATATGAAACGTTAAAAGAATATATACAAGAACTTAAAAGTGCAATGGCTGTGTTCTTCTGTAGATTGACGTGCAAAAACATCTCCATAAGCAAGCCAATGGACATTTTCCATTTACAGAGAGCGAACTTTTGCAAGCCAAATTTTCCTCCACATCTAGCGGTAAGGTTAAATGGCATTGGACAATTAGTAGATTTGTATAATCTATTGCAGATGTACAAATTACTATTCTGATATCATTTTGCTCCATCATAAAGATTTGCGATGATTTAAATAGTAATATTTCGTAAACTCTTAAGAAAGATGAAATAAATTTAATGCATATAGAACGTTTCCATCAAAATGAGATTGTGCTATTTTTACAGTCTATTCCAAAATATCAACAATAAATAGTAATAATCAAGTCCTAAATATCAACATCAACTCCATATCACTGCAATAGCGCCAGTCTTGCATCCTCAGTATTGGGTACAGTATGAATTTATGTTTCACAGACTTGATTGCAAGTTCCTCGTCGTGACAGATATTAAGACCATTGATTAAGGTAATCGATAGAAGGAATGGGACTATGATATGTGGAAATTCCAGATGGTATCGGGAGTTGCTAATTTATGTTCTGTAACTCTTTTTCAGACTGCTTAACTTGAATTGTGGTGGACTGTAAAAGGTGATGATTGTTGGATGGTGCACATTAGGGATGTATATGAGAAGTTGTAAAGAGTGTAATCGATTTTATTATGCACATTGATTTATATATTTTCTACACAAATTTCAAAACGTATATTTATCCACAGAGAACAAACACTCAGTTTAAAATGAATTTTGTGTTATACTTTTACAGATATTTTTTAAGTATTGGTGTAGTTGCTTAAAGGTATCAGATTTACATGGTAGGATCAAAAAGTTCGGAGACTGTGTTGATATCTCCAACCCTGATTGGAGGAGAGGGGAACTATTTTACCGTGGCGTAGAGGCACATGTGACGCGAGATGTGAAGAGGAAGAAACAGGTGTTTTTTCCAGTCAATGAATGTCAGTGAACTGTAGTCGCTTGCGTTCGCCGGAAACAGAAATGGCGTTTGAAGAACAACGTGCGAAGATCAAATTCTGCCAGCGTTTGGGGAAATCGCCGACAGAAACATTGCACCTGCTGCAGCAGGTGTAATATCAGCACAGTCGCCGAACTTTTTGATCATACATTGTAAATCTCCAAATACCAATAGTTTTGTAAAGTTAAGTGTCGTTGGGAAATAGAGACCATGTTGCTGTTATGAAGATTTATTGCTACAGTTCCAAGACAATACACACACACGAAAAAGAAAAACATTATACGTAACTAATCTAGTCGCGAGAAAACAGTAAATTTCCTATTAAAATATATTTTTTACATTTTTTAATAAAACAAGTTAAGATTACTCTATAAAATGGGGAGGGGGTACCAGTGAGCCAAATGCTATTATGTGTGTTAAATCATGCATTATTGCACTAGAAACGCGTATGGAATAAAACAAACTCATGATAGAAGTAAGGGATAATTTTTGTCAAGGCTTCAAAAATAATAGTCAGAAAATATTAGTTTAAGAAAATGAAGATACCGGGATGTGTAAAACAGTTTGAAAAAAAAAATTGGAACAATTTGCAAAAATGCATGCTGATGAAAGTCAAAATCTCGTATCTCGGCGAGATTTTGGCCTAAATCTCCTAAAAATTACAATTTCCTAATTACTCATTCGAAAATTTTCTCTTAGGCTTTTCTACAAGCTCAGGCCCAACGCATTGCGGCGTTCCACTGTGTAGAATACAGTTCCTCCTTTATTATTTCCCATCCGGGATTGTAAACACGAATATTTGTCTGCAAAGTTGATACTTTACAAATTGAGATACTGCAACGATAAAACTTTATTTCCCCTACAATACGTGGTAATATATAGGGAAAGTATTGGAATCATGTCGAAAACCGCAACTCGGGTTTTCGACGGATCTACGTTTCGAACGCTCTTTTAAATCCCGAAAAAAACGATTTCTAGCGTGACGGTTGTGTATCTGTCTGTGTTATGTATGTATCCAATCTAGCTGAAAAACTAATTGACATAATTGCACAAAATTTGGTAGATGTCACTCGCGGGCGACATTAGCGATGTTAGATTTTAGTACGATTCGGAAATAAAGAACCTGCTTTTGTATTTACTCTAGCTCTGAAAAACTATCTATCAAATTTCGCAAAATTTGGTGAATAAGTCCCTTGTGGGTTGCCCTGGGACTGAGTAGATTTTGGAATTCGGAAAAGAAATAACCTGCCTTTTTTGCAAAATAGCCCGTAAAATGCATCAAAATCTAAAATAAGACTACGTATACTCAAATGTACTAATTAAATTATTGTTTTATACGTAATTTTTAATTTTTTGACGGCAAAAAGAATAATACAAACCCCATAGCTCTAGGACGAATCGTTCTCGAGATGTTTTAGTTTTTTCGAATTTTTGCCACGCCGCCTTTCAAAATACTTCTAGTTGCTAGATGAAAACGAAAATTGAATTAAAACTGCAAATTCAGTGTAATTCCAAATAATTATCTATGTTATTTTGTGTAATCTAAGTAAATTTAATGAAGTATGAATGAAATACAGGGAAAATTAATGTATGTCTGAGGGGAAAGTCAGGTACAGTCCACATCAGATTTTTTTATAGTTGTAGTGGGCTCTACAAGGTGCTTTAGGAATGAATTTATACATGGAAAATATGTATAAGTCAAACAGCAATTCGGTTTGTTAATGTAATTGCCCGAGAGAAAATGATCATAAATTCATCACCGGAATTTATGTAGATTAAGTATTTCACTATTAGTATAGTTTATTACTAGCGAGTAGCGGCCTAAAGGGAAAGTTAAATTCAGTCTTAAAGGATATAATCTCTGCTTAAATAGTCACGTAAACATCATTAATATGCATGAATGTGCATTTAAAGTGCATAAGTGATTGCAAAAACTCTCATAAATACACTTGAGTAGTTAGAAGGGGAATCTTCTTTTAACACTGAGTTTCCACCGTCGGTTACTGGGGTTTAAATGTGTGATATAATTCAAAACGAAATTTGAAGGATCCCAGAGAGAGGCTGATGATATCATGAACACAAAAATTGTATCGCAGATATTTTTTATTACAGTACATCAAACTATTATGTTTCGTGACCATTGAGACATAAATAACCCCTTTTATGCATAATTATGTCATATTTTGTCCTATGCTGCTGTGTTAAGAAAATATAAAATTTTGAATAGGTTCCGAAATTTACTCGAATTTTTAAAAAAAATATGTCTACTACATTTTTTTGTCAACAAAGCCGGATATAAAGTTTAGTGAAAATCCGTTAATATTTGGGCCAGCTATCATGTATACAAGAATTCGACCACAGACAGGCTAGAAACAGACAGACAGTCAGACAGAGGGACATCACTCAAAATAATCAAAACCTGTCCAGGGGGTCTTAAAACGTATACTGGCATCAAAATCAGGAAATCAAAAATTTTCGTGAAAACAATACTTTCTCAATATGAAAAAGTATTGGAACGAGAATACTGAGTATTCTTATTACAATTAATATTTAATTATCATTTTTTTTGCTATTTTTACTACTTTAGAGATAACATAAATTCTATAAGTAGTGGGAAAACATTGCTTTATTTTTAAAGCATTTCTTCTCAATAGTACTCTTGTTTTTTGTAAAATAAAACAAAAAAGGGAAATTGTAACATATTAAACGTATAATCACAAATGTGCACTACTAAATAAAATAATTAAAAAGCGTTTTCTGCATCCATTATAATGAGAATTCTTTCTCAACATGAGAGAGTAAAAATACCTGTTTGCATCAATTGAGAAGATAATAAAACAAAATTTCTCTCTAAACAAAAAACACTTTGAAAGGATGATTAAAACTTGAGCAACGTATTTAAACAAAAGTAATTAAGAAACAGACAGCTGTTTCGGCGATACGCTGGATTCCTTTTGTCAGTGCAAGGTTCTCTTGCAACGACGAAGGATGATCCTTATACTATATTCTATAGCATGAAAAAGTGTATACTTGTATTTAGAACATGTATTTGAGTTGTGATATTTAGATTTATCTTTGTAAAAAGAAAACGATTCACAGTACAATTTATGGTGAAACATTACAAGCAGTAATTTCTCAGCTTCATTAACTTCCCTTTAAAAAACGCATCGCGTTAAGTTAGTTTTGTTCACACATGACACAAACTCTGCCAACCCGTACCGTCACTGACAGTAATTTATTGACATTAACTACATTTCCTGACTCAGTTTCGTGTAAGATAGTGTCAAAACTTCAATTCATTTTTAATTCAGCTCGGTGTGCCGAGAATAATTCGAAACGCAGCAGTTTCGAGATAGAACATATTTTTTGTCAAGTTTACGCTCATTTCCTTAGGTCTGGAAAGAAACATCAGCTCATTTGTAATCCTGCCATAATTTTATTTGTTTGTTTCTCCAAGACGAAACAGTTTTAATCAAAGTCGCATTTCCAGCGAGATAAAAAATAAATAAAAAAGTAAATGGTGTGAAGAAGCAAGTTTCGGGAAAAATATTTTTATATTCTTGGAAGAAAAAATGATAATGGAATGTGTTTTTTTCTTCCTGCATTCAAATGTTTAAGGTGTACTTTAACGTTTTGCCTTAAGTGAAATTAAACGTCAGTCGAAAATATTTTTAATGTATCATATTTAACATTTAATTATTCTTTTTTTTTGTTATTTTTATTACTTTAAAGATAACATACATTCTATAAGTAGTGGGAAAACATTGCTCTGTTTTAAATGCATTTATTTTCAATTGCACTTTATCTTTTTTGTTTTATTTTACAAAAAACAAAAACAAATTGCAACATTGTAAACGTATAGTCTCAGATGTGTATTGCTAAATAAAAAATTAAAAACGTAAAATGTAATGGTCTTTTCAAATGTTAATGCATTTTTTATGAAAAATTTAAATTGAATATTGATTTTTATTTATTTTTTTTTGGAGGGGAGGGGATGATAGGAAGGCGGGCGAATAAAAATTTGTTAGTTCAAAAATTTCAGTGTTTCAGTAGTAAAAATTTCAGTGTTTTTCAAATGAATATATAGATGATACAAAAAATAGCTAAATACGAAATCAAAGATTAAAAACTTTCAGATTTTACATTTCTCGCCACCAATCTTACTTTCCGAGAAATTTCTTTATTTTGGATAACTTTCTTCAGGACACCCTGTACACTCATGCTAATTTTAAAGCAAATTTAATTAGAAATGTTCAGTTATCAGCACTGTTATTTTGCTTACTTGTAAATTTCCTCTTTAGAGCATAAATGACCAAATTATGGTCCGCGGGTCAAATACGATCCACCGATCTGTTCAATAATTTCCCTACAACAAAACTAGATTTTTATAAGGCCATGCCAAAATTAATATTCCCAAACTTGATAAATCTTATCCAAATATACATGGAAATGTTTGCATCCTTATGTTCATACATTCCGCAGGATCTTAGTATCCTTAGGATCTTAGTATCCTCAGGATCTTTAGTATCCTCAGGATCTTTAGTATCCTCAGGATTTTTAGTATCTTCAGGATTTTTAGTATCCCCAGGATCTTTAGTATCCTCAGGATTTTTAGTATCCTCAGGATCTTAGTATACTCAGGATCTCTCGACATCCTGGAAGCATCTATCTTTTCTCTTAAGATTCACCTAATTACATTTTAGCCCATATTATAAAGAAATGATAGAAGCTTAATCAGAATTTTGATCATCTCGTACCCTCACCGCATTAAACCCTCCGAATGTACTTAAAAACAATTTTGTAAGTATTACTCATTAATGTGTATTCTAAAATGTATATATTTTTTAAATGGATTTTGCAGAGTGTGGATCTACTTCACTTTCTCATGCCAGAATCCATTTTTAAGTAGTTTGTGGTTATTTTTATTTATTTATTTATTTTTTAAATTTGCAAGAAAATTTTTAAAAAATCTGTATCTTTGATACAAATGATTACAATTGTAGTGTTGTTGTTGTTGAAACCCAGACCGTCCGACCTACCAGAAAGGTGTAAGGTAACAGTGCAATTGTAGTGTGTTAACCTTCACTTTAAAAGGCTTGAAAATATATTTTGATTGATAGCATACTTGACAATTACCCTCGGGGAGGGGGGGTAATTGTTCCCCTAGGTAGAGTTAAAGGCGTCACGAACTAAAACATTGTACAGCGGCTGTTTTTAACAACAATGATTGAAACTATTAAACATCGAGATCATTGAGCTATAAATAAACCCTTTTATGCATGATTAGGTAAAATGTTGTCCTATGCTGCCATGTTAAAAAGTATAAAGTTTTCACTCGAATTAAAAAAATTGCTATCTAGTTCAAGATTTTTTATAACAAAGTCGGATATAAAGTTTCGTGAATATCCATTACAATATGTTGCAGACCACAGACATACAGATAAATAGAGGGACGTCACTCCAAAAATAGTCAAACCATATTCAGAAAGTCCTAAACATATACTGAAATCAAAATCTCGAATTCGCAAATTTTTGAGAAAACAATACTTTTTCTTTGTACTATGTTACATAGTATGAGAAAGTGAAAATATTAAATCTCTGGCTCGCCATTTTCTTTCTCATTCGGCACTCTTGAAAGTCTGTTTACCCATCTCTGCTTTGAAGTATTCTATTTAATCTCCTATCTAAAAATAACTCCTGTGAATCCTCAACCTGCTTTAACCACTTCCAAAATCATTTTTCAAATTTAAATGGTCCTCGGCAAAATAAACCCAAATTAGCAGATGCAATTCTGAAATATTAACTCCTGAAAATGAAAGTCTAATACGCCTTTATTACTATGGAATCATAATAGTTATTTTGGGACACTGCGCCTTAAAATTCGAACATACCCTGCCTGCTATTCCGCATCCCATTTCTAGGCGGACAACAACTTGGAAATGGAGTTTTGTGAGCCTGATCACAAATTCTCAGCCGTGACAAATATTAGGACTGCTGATTAAGTTTACGAGAGGCAGCCGGGGATGGTGAGGCTCATAAATTCTAAATGATAGTAGGGTTCACTGATTTATGTTCTGTGAACCTATTTTTGGACGCAGCTCCGAGTTTCAAGATATGTTATAGAACATTAAAAGTAGGAAATATAAGGAGATGGGAAAGGTAAGGTTCCTTAAACAAAGAAAAAATAATCTGGTGTGGGCAGCACATGACTTTAATTTACAGACTTAAATTAATTTTTTCTCTCTTTCTTTTATTATTCATTAAATTGAGTTTATTAACACGCGGAGCGAGTTACGGGGGTTAATGAGCGGTAGTCAATGGAGGGAATAGCCTCGAAGTTCTTTGAGCGTTGGAGAGCATGGAACACGTAGGGGGGTTGTGTGCATCATTCAAATTGAAAGAGCTAGCGAAGCGAGCTCTAAGCCTAGTGAATATTATGTAACAAGGACGGCTCCAACGGGCGTATTACGTCTACGTAGCAGGCGGCACCAAAGTGCTCGCAAAGCGAGCTCAGCGAGCATCAGCGAGTAGGAGGCGAAGCCTTCTGAGTTGCGAAGCGAGTTACGGTGATTGGCGAAGCATAGCTGGCAGGGAGCGAAGACCTTAGTTGCAGAAAATGGTAGGTTCGTTCTACCAAAATCTAATCAGCATTAGAATATCCTACACCTGAATTATCTACTAAATTATGTGGAATTTAGCCAATTAATTTTTCAACTTGAGTGGATATATAGTATATATACATTGCACACACAGACACACATTCACACATAGATGTCAAGCTAAAAATAGTATTTGGGGGGTTCCAGAGTGCTCGAAACGTGTAGACCTATCAAAAATTGGAGTCACAATTTTCGACACGATTCCAATACTTTCCCTATACATTACCATGTATTGTAGGGAAAGTAAAAGAAAAAGTACAATTACAAACTCAGTAACAAAACCAGATAGACAAAAACGGTCAATTTCTAATTGTCTCATGGATGGAAAACAACAATAAGATTGTTACATTAGGTATTTATTGACACAATAGGGATAGTGGTGAATTTCTATCAAATTCTGAAATTATACAATAAACAACACCTGCATGCATAGAACTTTAATGTAGTCTGTCCTTTATGTCACTGATAGACATTACGTCACTGACTCTATTTGCATAGGTTCGTGAATTGTTCGGCAAAGTTTAACAATATTGTGTCATGGCTGCGCATCTAACAACCGATAAAGAATCATTAGGATGTATTGCTTTTCATATACACGTCCAGTTCGTTCCTGGTATCGATTTTTACTAATTGGACTGTGCTCTATAATTGATATTTTTATCAATTTCGCTTTGTTGCCGATTTCTTTATCCTAACTTTTTTAAATTCTGATCTACGTGCGCTGCAGGTACTTTTATTCTATCGGGCACGGTCACTTAACACAAATCATCGTGTACACTCATGGACTTTTCCTTACAAAGTTATTGCGACTCTGAAGGACTTTCTTAGCCACCCCATATATTGCGAACCTTTATGTTGTTCGACAAACTTGGGTCTATCGCACAGGTCTACCGCTACTACTTACAAGCTTCTTAGCTACCACAACTTTCCACCGCTACTACTTTTCAAGAATGAACTCAGGCTACATAAACTTAAGAAATTTGAAACCGGCTGCATGATGGACAGTTGTTTTTCAGCTGTTCGCAATATTGTAGTATACAGCAAGTTTTCTTGCTGTCATTCCAGATATCGACTATTCTATGTTAAGGGCGAATGATAAGCAGAAAACAGGTGCATGGATGTTATTATCTGCAGTTGATACCCGTGTAACAGTTATAGGAAGGATATACAGGTAGAATTGATTTGTTTTTTATATTTTTTTTTATGCGGATATGGTTTTACCTCTTTCAGATCACCTTTATATATATATATATATATTAAAATAATAAAAACACAAAAGTGCATTTTTGGGGGTGGGGGTGGGGGTGGGGGTGGGGCATTCAGTGAACTGAGGTTGAGGCATTATAGAATTTTGAGTGATTTGTCAACTGGATACAGGTTATTGGGAGTATGAAGTAAATTTACAAAAAAATTACGCTTAAAACGCTTTTAGGCGTGTTTTCATTAAGCAAATAAAGATATTTTATAAAGGAGAAAGATTTTTTTAATATAGTTTTATATCAAAATTAATTGAATTCCCCGCTCTTTCAGTAGAACTATTGAAATTTTATAGCCCAGCATTTTTCTTTCGTAAAATCAAACCTTAAATGTTAGTTTTTCTAAACTGCGAACTTTTTAATTTTTTTTGTGTGTGAATATTCTTTTTGAATTAGATGCATTAAATCTAAAAACTTGCATGTACATTGAAATAAGAATTCTTATTTTTGTCTAAATATTTTCTTACATAATATATATATACAGTTTTCTGAATTTTATTACAATTACTACTAATACCAATAAACTTTGATAATGAGTCAAAAACAGTTTTTCTTTAACTTCTATTTCAATATTCCTGTCTGTTAGTTTTATTTAAAGGTGCACGCAATGTTTTGTACTGTTACAACTAAAGGTAAAACTACGATAAATGAATTTGAAATATTCTTTTAGTGAATATGTTTTCACGGAATTTCTTTTTTGTACTAGATTACGAATACAAAAACTATTCACATACTTTTCTTATTCTTTATCGTCTGCTTTGTTTTAAAACTATTCTCGTAACCAGAGTTTCGGGAAATAAATTTTAATCGGTTATACAAATGGAATGGAAGAAAACGAATATTCCGAAATACTTTTATTACAATTCTTGTTTATCAAATGTTTGTAGAGAAATAATTATAGTTTTCTATAACTCTAAGATGTTCTTCTTTTCTTTTTTAGGTGAGTCGAAGTTTTATTATCTTAGAGAAAAATCCGTAGAAGAATCGGTTTTGTAGCCTTCATAAATAAGCGAAGACAAATATTTGTTTAAATTTACAATTTACTTCAGATTGCTAAGGTAGGACTTTTTCTTATTTTATTTTACAGCATAATGAATCAGAAATAAAATATGCAGTTTGATAATCATAATATATTCTGTCTGATCTCTATATAATAGAAATACAACGAAAAAATATTATAAATATATTTTTACATTTAAATCCGAATATAAGTTACAAAAAGGTTTTTTACTTGACAAAAGAGCATATTTTAATATCGATCAAATTGAATATTATTGTCGAAGAAGGTGAAATAAAGTAAATTTCACGTCTTTGAGCGTATAAAGTAAGAAAAGTACATATAAATACGACAGAACTAGAAAATGGTGATACCTGACTATAGGAATACTTACAATCATTAAAATAATTCGAACGAACACAATATCACACAAAAAATTTCCTATACAATCCAAGAAGTATGAAATATATTATTTTATGAAATGTTATTCTTCAAGAACATTTGCATTAAAAAATTATCTTCGCAAATTGAAATTTCTACAGGCTTTTGAATTTAAAATCAATCTAGAAAAAATATTGCGCACACACACAAAAAAAAAAGCTAACACCAACCTGACATCTCTGAAATTTCTTCACAAGACATACAAACCTCTATAGATTTTATTTGAAATTTTGCAAACATACTTTGGTTCGATGTCACCGCCTTGAAGGAAGAAATGGTTGTTGGAAACGGAAATGCAAAAAACAATTTTTTCTTTGCAAAGCTTCTAAACAATAACAAAAAAAAAACTTTTGTTATTGTTTACCCCTTTTTGTATCTTGTCTTCTGAAAAGAAACGAGTTCCCAGAAAAGAGAAGTTGCAATACAAATAGCATCAAATATGCTGACGTCTTTTGAGGTTTAGTGAAGAAAAAATTACTATTAAAGACAGATATATGTTAAAGACATGACACTTTATTATGTATATGCTACTATTTTTAGAAAGACAAATATTAAAACATATTTTACAATTGAGAAATTAATTATGTTTTGTAAAAAAATAGTTTTTTACGTTATTTATAGGTATTGTTACAAATATCTATAAATATTTTTACTCTTTATTTCTTATCAAGTTTTCAGATCTCACTTTTGACACCAAACTGTTATGTCGTATTCTTTGGATTGGCGAGAGTCGTTTCAGATTGCAAGGTCGAGTTAAAAGATCTTGATAACTTCTGTTTCATCGGAAATAATTATAAATATGAACAAAAGCGAACTTTAAATATGTATTTCCTTTCTGAATAATTCCTAAAATAATCCTCAGATATAATTTAATAAATGTTCAATGAGTTCACAAACCGAAAATGAAAGCTTAAAATATTGGTATTTTTACGATAGATAATGAACTTTTGCAGTAGAAAATTAGACATAAAAGATGAAATTAATACTGCCACTGATCTTTAATTGCCCGTATGAAAAATTTCAAAACCTCGCAATAACGTCACTTCCGGCTTCAATGCTCGAATTTTCCGAAGGTCTCCAAATTGGACTATATTTCGCTTTTAAACAACAAATCACGTGTATAATAGCTATTCTGTAACATTTTAGCATAAATATTTTTATAACTATCCAAATGACCGTTGAAAATTAACGTCCTCACAATAAGCACACCCCGAAAATTGTGAATTTTCAAACAATCCTATTTTTATAGTAGAACATTTTAAACTGTTCACCTATGACCCAATTTTCGATATCTATCTCACTTAAGACAATCTATTTCTCATTTATTCAGTAAATCGTATATTTTGATCTGTAGCACACCTAAAGTAGTAAATATAGTAAAAATGAAATTGTGCAGTTCCATTGGAACAACCTTACCCTCACACTAAATGTAAAGCCTCTATATTTTTGCAAAGCATGCTCTTCTATCATTTCAACTTTCGAATGTTCTGGTATGGATACCCACACTCCCTTTACTAAATATTTTTGAAAAATTCGATTTTTCCTAAAAGTTTTATCGGACGATTGACCCTTGTACCAACTGCAAGCCTATATATTCAGGAAGTGCCTAAAATAGACCTGACAGACAGACGAGTGCTTGACAATTAATATATATATATATATAGATGCTTTTATAATTAAATATTTCTTAGGTCAATTTATCCCGACAATTAATAGACCTCTGACGTTAACCGGTTGAATTAATCCTACCGAATTTTATTCGATCAGCTTTATTTGTTTGCGAGATATCGTTTTCACAGATGCACATTGACGTCTTTGAATAGATAGCTGATTGAACTTTAAGGATGCCGGAAAGATGCTAATCCTTTCATATTCGAGATTCGGATATTTTACAGCATAATACCGACATTTTTAGTTAAACTAAGCATTGTACAGAATTTAGTAAACAACTCCTTCACGTATGAGCTGAGAAGGTGCATTTATTGAAATAATAGAAACCACAAGAGATATTACTCTCAACGCAATTATTAAAACGGTTTTCTCCAGGAAGATGCAACACAAAGAAAAGCATAAAATACTTTCCAAAAATTAAAAAATTAAAATCTCGCCAACCTTTTGAATTTCAAAATAAATTTCACTAAATGGTGGTGTAACTTCTTAAAAATACCATCTAAAGAAAAGACATAACTCAAACCTGACAACATTTCCTGCCCAAGACATACAAACATATTATGTTTGATATTTTGGGCACACACCTTTTTCTTTGTTGCCACCGTCTTTAAAGAAAAAAAAATTGATTATTTGCGCTGAAATATACAGAAATGTTATTTTTGAGCTTCCGTTTTCATTGCTGGCTTATCCTTTATCGAATTTTGTCTTTTGAAAAGAAGCATGTTTCCGGAAGAAAAAAAAAAGGTGTTATACAAAGAGACGAAATAGAAATTCCAGTATGCTGTCATGTCATGATATTTTGTAAAGAAAATTATTAAAAAGATTGCAGACGAGGAATACTCAAGAAACGTAACTAGGCTCAAATTAATAAACAATGAGTATTCATCGGAAGATAATTTGTGCTTAATTACGTTGCTCAAGTTTTCTTTGTCATTTGCATAAGTAAAAATATTTATTGAAGATAGTAGATTTTTCAAAGTTTATATGAATGCAGTTGAAGTTATTCAGGAGATAATGTCGTATTTTATATTGCTGAGTTTAAAACATTTTTACATTCTTACCGTGTAACTGATTCTTGTTTATGTTTAAGAAAAATGTAAATCACTAAAATGAAATATATTATAGGAACAAGTGGAGCTGTACTTTAAGGAGTGAGCCTTTACTGTGTGCTTTGGTAGGGAAACTATGGGTGCCATATTTACTTACTAAAAGTACCCAGGGTGGAAATATGGAAAACCCAGATCATTTTGAACACCATAGAAATCTTTGGGAAAATTTACACACGGCCCTACAGTGCTGAAAACACCGGTTCTCGTTAGATCACAGAAGTCAAGCAGCATCGAGCGCGGTTAGTACTTGGATGGGTGACCACCTGGGAACACAGCGTGTTGTTGGCACATTTCGGGCGCGGTAGCCCGGTGGTTTGCGCGCTGGATTTGCACGCTGCCACAACTGCCGCCTTGTTTATGCGGAGTACGATCACGTTAAACATGTGGGTCCGTAAGTCCTTCCGAGAGGTTGGTGGTAGGGGAAGCAGAGTACTGTCCCTGTGGATGCCTCCCCCGCTGGATTCCGGTCTAAATTGGGTGGCACTTCCCGGCCGTTCAAACGGTTACCTTACACCTTTCTGGTAGGTCGGACGGCCTGGGTCTCAACATCAACAACAACACCTAGAATATTTCTGTGGATGCCTCCCCCACTGGGTTCCGGTCTAATTTGGGTGGCACTTCCCGGTCGTCCAAACAGTTACCTTACACCTTTCTGGTAGGTCGGACGATCTGGGTCTCAACAACAACAACACCCAGAATATTTGTCATCTAGAGACTAAAATGAGAAAAAATTTTCAATTCGTTAATTACTAATTCTGAAAGACCAGTTAGCATTACTGCAGAAATTCTTCCAGATATTTTGTATATTTTATATATTCCATTGTAAACATGTTTTCCATTTTTGTGATCTCAGAATCGACTAGCATTTCTCTATACAGGAATCTTGTGCACGTATGTTTAATAAAAGACGGGAATGCTGACATTCAAAGAATTGAGAAATAATTCAGGTCATAAATAGCCGAGTATGACGCTGTAAAATTTTGAAAGGTTTTAATTAAATGATTTTTTATTTTCTGAAATATTAAATAAACAGTAATTCACGTACTTCAGTAAAATTTTCTAAAAATTTTAAATTAAATAAACCATAAAGAAATTTTGAGCCCTCACTAAAAGTGGGGGATCTTGGGAGTCTGTACGGGCTTGGACCCAACTTGGCGGCCGGGTCTGGTCGGGTTTTACGGCTACTTGGTTATTTTATCTGTAAATCTGCCCCTATTTCACAAATGAGTAGGTGCCATTCAGGTAATATGTCCACCTAGACAAATTCGTGGGAAATTAGTAAAGTCTGTTTTCCTATTCAACACAGTTACAAATACATGAAAACCAATTCTCAAGAATTCTATAGCCTACTAATGAGATTTCAATTTATTTATTTTCAAAGCGTGGAAGACAAAAATCCATTTTTTGATATAAAATGTGTTCCATGTTACTATTTGCATAAATTTAAGATAACGCGTTACCTTTTGTATGAATATAAGGTAACATGTTATCTTTGGTATAAAATTTAGATAACATGTCAACTTTGCACAAAACCTCATTTCTTATTATTACTCTTTGTACCAACTTTACACTCTTTGAATATGGCTAATCATAGGTCTTCTTTTTTATATTAATAACGTTAAGCATTTCTTATGTCGTATACTTTCTTGGCTTAGCTATAAACTGAACAATTTTTCTTATCAGCAATTTTTAGCTTGGGAAATAAGAAAAAAGAATTAATTATACACACAACTTTTCCAGTTCTAAACATTATATATATATATATATATATATATATATATATATATAAAATGATCTTGCATTAGCGTCCAGCTTATAGTGAAAATCCTCCTACGATCAGAGAGGTCACGTGACTTACATAACAGCATTGATTGGTGAAAAGAACATGTTAACCTTTATTTGAATCTAGATTGCAAACATATTACTATTTGCAATGAGCAGTAATATTTAGTATGCAACTTATGTGGATTCAGTTTTTTTTTGTAACATAAAATTTAATAATCTGAAACTGGTTAGTTTTGCCATAACAAATCAGCCATTGTCTCCAATTTTGGAAAAAAGGGTATTATCTTTTGCATGAAACCTTCTGAAATAACATACAGACAGAGAGAGATACCAATATCGCAAAAATCTCATTCAAGGCATACAAAACTCTAGGTTTTATTTGAAAACTTGGACACATTTTTGGTTTGTTGCCACTACCTTTAAAAGAAGAATCCATTGCCTGGGGTTAAGATATAGAAATGTTATTCTTCCACTTCCGTTTCTGTTGTTTATCCTTTTTCGAATTTTGTCTGCTGAGAAGAAGCAGATTTCTGAAAAAAAGTATTATCGAATGGTATACAACAGAACTGCCACCGAATGATTTGAAAACGTGCTTTTCTAGAAGAAAAGGAGTTATTAAGGATAGATAAAGGTAAATGGTTAACTTGTGTTCTAGGCGGCCTGAAGCATGCAAATTATTCAAAAACTTAACTTTGAGTTTTCAATACAATTTCAGAATTTTTTGTCTTATACTATGGTATAAAAAGTAGAAATAGACAGATGCATTTAAAGTTGAATCAAAATCATTAGGATATACTGTAAACTGCATGTAACATTGTCAACAAAGTTATTATACTGTAAAAAATTAAAATCGTACCAACATTCTATCACTGGTTTTGAAATTAACGCTTAAAATAAAGCCTTTATGTATGATAGTCAAAGCACTGCTTCTTTAACCAAAGTATTTTACTCCAGAAAAGCTGCCTTATACACAGCAAGATTTTTGTATTTCGTGTTTTTGAATACGTAAGCTGGTTTCTTTTGTTTGAAAGAAATATGTATTCAATCCCAAACCAAGCCAATAATGTGTGTTGACATGTATTCTGAAGTACGAGCTGTTTCTATCGACTACTGATTACGAAGCATTCTTCTGTTAAATATGTAGGGGCTCCCTGCAGTTGATCTTACATAGACACTAATATATCGTTGTAATACCTAGGCTGAAGAAGATATATATGGGTGCATTTATGTATAATATGTCTCTGACTGCATTAATATGCTTCCAATACAGTATAAGTAATAAGATATATAGATATCTTATTCATGTATATATATATATATATATGTGTGTGTGTGTGTGTGAAAAAATAGGACATGCATATCAACATGCTGAAATTAGAGTTGATACACTCGTATGGTTTTATGTTGAACGAAGTTGCTACTTCTTAACGAATACGAAGATATATTTTCTCAAGACAGAAAGACATTTACCATTCTGGCTTTAATTAACCGTCCTAATAAGCCAAATCAAACAAAAAAGATAATTCTGACATGCTTCCAAAAAAGAATGTTGCGTGAAATGTTAAGCATTGTCTTAATTGCTTCCTTCTCATGCTGTGGAAAGGATCAGGTAGAAGATTATATTTCTCTGCTGATTCTTTAATAGATCAGTGTAAGAGATTGAAATAGAGATTTAAATTTCTACAAGCTGATTTTAAACCATTTAGACTGTAAAAGGAACTTTATTAATTCCGGTATTATTATCATTATCTCTTACTTTCTTTAGACTCAAACTGTCCATCCGAAAGTGTAAGATATCTGTTTAGACGGTCAGTGCCACCCAATTTAGGCTGGAACCCAGTTGCAGCGGCATCCACAGGGATCGTACACTTCTTCATCTGCCACCAACTTCTCGAAAGGACTTTAAGATCCACATATGGAACGTGCCTCTATTCCGCGTAAACACAGAGATAGTTTGGGAATAGTTTTGGATAGAGTTGGGCCTTCTGTATGCAGCCCGTGCTTTGATAACTGGGCTATCTCGCTAAGATGTTATTATCGTACATTATGCTGCCCAATACAAAAATATGATCAATCTATGCATTTGTATCTTCATAATATCTTCGTCCAATAACGCGAACCTCCATACTGAAAGTATATATAGGACACCTCAGGCCAACAGTTAAAAACTATGTTGAAATATGTCCTGAAATATAACCAGTTGCTGCTGCTTAATGAATACGAAGAGTTCTTTTGTCACACAAGACAGTACCACTTTTGTCTTTGTATTCCGACTTTAATAGAGAAGCACAATAATCGAAGTGAAAAGAAAAGGTGGATTCTGACATGCTTCCGGGAAAGGGTTTTGGGAAATGTGAATTATTGTCTTATTTACTTCACTTTCACGCTGTGTTGTTAATCAGGTAGAAGACTATATTTCTTTAGCGGTTGTTTGGAAGAACAGTCTGAAAGAGGGAGAGAATTAATAATTGTCATAAACAAAGTTTAAACCATTTAGATTGTAAATGCATTCCTACTGATTCTGAGTTTGCGATTATACAATATACTGCTGAATAAAAATTTAGGTACTCCACCTTACCACCTAGACTTTTTTTTTCACAAGAAGTTTCCCAATCACCCCAACTGCAAAAAAAAAAAATCTGATGTGGACAACACATGACTTTCTTTATATAATGTACTGAATTTACTACTTTTATAGTTAAAAAAATGTTATTCTTATAGTAGATACTTATATTCTCTCCAAGATATTGAATTTTCTTCAATTAGTCGTCATTTTCATTGATTTAGCGTCATTTTCATCCATTTGGCGAAATTTTTGTTAATTTGGCAACAATAAAAAATGTCGCCAATTTGGCGACATTCCGCCAAATTTGTTGCCAAAATCTCGCCAAGCGTTATGGACGGAGAAATAAGTTATTCTTACAGTAGATAAATGACTATTGGCGTTACAATACAAAAGTATTACTCAAAGTATATTTTTTCATGAATGGAACGAGCTAGTTCCACGAAAATGAGTCACCAAATTTATCGCATGGTATTACATATAAAAAGTGAACATGTTTCTCAATAGGAAATATATTTTTTAATTTTTTATGACCTTTTGAGAATTTTTTTTGAAAAATGTGCAATATCTCGAGAACGATTCGTGTTAGCGTTCTAAAATTTATGTCAATCGTTTTCTAATGCAAAATTACATAAGAAATGTCTATTTGCGTAACTTTATTAGCGGTTTTAATTTTTTGACGATTTTTCTAAAATTTCACTCGAAAATTTAGGGGGGGTTCTGAATTGATTCGATTGCGTATAAAAACAATAAGCTTCCAGTGTTTATAGATTTTGACTTTTGTACCAAATTTCGTTCGAATCGGTCCATTCGTTCGTCAGTTATCGTCTCCACAGACTCACTGACACACACACACACACACACATACTTTCACACACACACACACACAGACATCACTTCAAAAATGTTTGAATCGTGATCAGTGATGCTTGAAACGTGCTCTCCCGTCGAAAACTCGAATTCGAACTTTCGACCCCGTCACAATACTTTCCTTATACATTATGTATATAAGGAAAGTAAAAATATGACGTGTCAGATCAATAAGCCAAAAATGGTGTTGATACATGTACTGAAGTGGAACCAGTTGCTGCTTCTTTATGAATACGGAGAGTTCTTTAATCACGTAAGACATCTGTCATTTGTCATTGTATTCCGACAAATGAACCACAACTACAGTAATAAGTGAAGTGAAATAAAAAATGATTCAAACCTGCTTTCAGAAAAGGATGTTGTAAAAATGTGAAAAATAATCTTACTTGCTTCTCCTTCACTATTGGAAAATGACCAATTAGAAAACCGTGTTTTGTTGGAGATTGTTAAAAGATCAGTGGAGGAGATTTAATGGGAGGTAGATTCATAAGAGGAATAAATTCTTAGCTTCTGTTATTGCCCACCTAATAGTCGGCTTGACTCATTCTTAGAAAACGGGTTATGGATTTAAAGTAGAGAATTTAAATATAAATATTTGAGACAAGCTTGTTACTTTTACACATCGGTGTTGGAAGTGATTAATGTTTTTGCAACTTCTAATAACATTACTATTGATTTTCAAGAAATACTTTTAAAATATGCAATTTTTCTTTGCAAAATATATATGAAAATATATTTTTCCAATGCAAAGTTAAGATTTAATGCATCCTGATCCCGTTTTAAACCAATTTACAAAAAATATATAATGTGCATGACTTATACCAAGGTGAGGAAATAGGAAATAAATGTATTAAAATATTTAATCCTTCTTTTTCGTTTCAACTATACTTAAACACAATTATATGTATGATCTTGAAAAATATTTTTCAAAATGTTTGATAACCTATGAAAATATTAAAACTGCAATCTTATTTGCAATTTTATTCAACTACTAGTGCCAAGAAAAAAAATAATTTGAAATTATCTTGATTTTCTTTTAGTAGGACAAGTCAATTAACAACTATTACTTTTTAGTATAAGGTATATGCTTTTTAAGTATATTTTTAAGTATACTGTTTAAGTATACTTTCGATTTTTTTATGCTTCGATCAAATTCAAGATATCCAGGGCTGAGTCTACATGCCATAACAATAATTATTTTGTGACGCTTTTGTTGTTGAATAGAACGCATGTCTGCTCATTAAATAAGATTAATAATGTAAATATGTTCTTATTTAAAGTTTGATTGAGAATGTGTTTCGAATATGTTGAAATATGCAAAATTATTAGATCTGTTTTCTTTGTTTAATATTTTAAAACATTTTCTAGATACACATTCAAAATACAGATTTATGCATAATTGACAAATTACTAATACCAATCATTTACACAAACAAACTCTAAACCTTTTGCATATTTGCAGAAGGCACAACCTTGGAAATTATAATTACTAAATATACCTGCAATTTATAATCTGCAAAATGGGGTTTACTTATTTCATCTTCAGTACCATAAACATTCTCACAATCACTCCAAACTCAAATCTGTAAGAAAATGTAGGCCATGTCACAAAGGAACAAACCGAAAATTTCGTTGATATATGTACTCAGATGCTCGCCACTTCTTAATGAATACGAAGAGTTATTTTGTCAGGACAGGAGAGGCAGTTCTCATTTCTCTTCGTATACCGACTTTAATACAACACCGTAATAAGCTAAATGAAAAGAAAGATTATGACAAGTCGCCCTTAGGAGATATTATTGGAAAATGTGAATTTGGTGCTGGTTTGGTAGGTGTTGTGTAAATGGTCAGGTATGAGGTTATATTTTACTTTTTCCTGCGATAGACAGGGTTCCGACAAAGTCTTTAAGCACTTTGTATTGAAAAGACCATGAGTAAACAAGTTAGGTCTATCTAGATTAAAACGACTATGCTCGATTGAATAAAAGTAAATCCATACCTCTAGCAGGAAATTTAAACGGATAAGATATCGAACTCGGCAGCAAAGCGAGGTAGACGAAAACAGTCTTTTATAAAGTCGTAGAGCATTATTTAATAATTTGGAATTGACAAAAATCTATTACACAAAGCATTTATTTGACACAATATGATGAAAGGTAAATGACAGTCATATTCGAGATTGATACAATAAACAACGCTTACAAGAACAAAAATCTCGTGTAAAGTATGATTAAAATATTTGCCTTCCGAGACAGTGGGCATTTACATTTCAGAAATGATATTATAAACGTGTACTTTAATAATCATTACAGATGTCAACGTTTTAGAGGCCCAGATGATATAATTCTTGACAGGTATTTATGTCCTTCCGCAAACGCGTTTTGTTCGCTCTTGGTGCATATTTATTTAGCTTAAGTACACGGTTTCTTGCCTGAATAAATAAACTAAACAGTACTATTTGTACATATGACAAATTGTCGAAATTGCGCAGAAAATACATTGTCACGTACTAGTGATACTACTGTACTTGATTAACCCACTCGAAACCCATGATCAATAACTATATTATCTACAAGCTAGACACATAGGGATGAACACACACACAAATGAAGATGGACTATATTTGATCCTCCAACCAACCGCTGTCGATCTTGTCTGTCTGAATATTTAACAAATAACGATTTTCCTAAAACTTATGCGTCACACACACACAATTAGAACTCATATCCAGAACGCTGATTGCCGAAAAATGTACTTTATTTCAAAGCAGAATTCGCATCCTTGTCAATTTGTCGCTCTGTGATTGGTCACTAAACCCAAAGATCTATAATAAGCTGCTAGTTCACAGGAAAATCATAAGTTAACGTAAATGAGAAAAATAATAACAAATATGTAGACTATCGTGACCTCACAATATTCTAATATACAATTTAAATGAAACTCTTTGACTTTATTGAGTAAAATACATTTTATTGACTTTTATTGTCAGAATTTTCAGATATATTTTCTAATGATCCTATTTACTGCAGAATAATTAGGCGGGTTCTGCGTACCCATTATTAACGCAGTGTCAGTTGTAACTGGAACTAATAGTTTTACTTTTCGTGAACTTCAACAATCATATCACAAACGGCAGATAAAGGGTATCCAGATTACTTTTGATATGTATATTATATTACATTTCTACAAGAAACTGCCAATCTATTGATAGTCAATAGATTTATTTCTCTAATCTTAAATAACTTGCGATATTCCCTAGTAAAACTTAAAAATACAAACATCAGTTGAAAAAGTTATGCATGTATCCTTTACACAAACTCAACCTAAACCATTTTGTATTCTTCATAGTCAGTACGACATAAAACCTGGTAATTCTGGCTTCATATAAAATTTACAATTTTGCAATCAATTGCCATATATTATCAGAGATTAATAAGTAATTAATAAGTTACATAAGAAACACTTTGTGTAATAGATAAGTAAAACGTGACCAACGTATTTAAGTACAGATAAAATATTAATGCATAAACAACATATAAATAAACATGATAAAATAACATTGATAAAATTACAATGATAAATAACAATGATAAAATAACAATTATATAAATAAATATGTTGAAATAACAATGTATAATATAACAATGCAGCATACAACTGTTTAGAGGATACGCTGAGCCATACTCGTTTCCCATTTATCTTCTTGACTTCGGGTTTGTTGGAATATCAAACACTGACGAAGGGACTTTAGAGTGTCCTCAAAACAGCTGTATATTTCATTATTATAATATTTCTGCACAAATATGTTGCTCAAGTTTTCAATATCCAAAATTGATTTCATGTCCCATTTTGACCCTTTCTTTATTCTTTATAATAAGTTCCGCAATCAATTCCAAACATTTGACAATAAACACTTTCAAATGCAATTTTTTTTAGAAAATATAGGACATACTAGAAAGAAACTGAAAATACTTTTGATCTATGTTCTTACTTATAACCAGTTGTACCCACATCTTTTAAGTAATACGAAAAGTTCTTTTGTCAGAACAGTAAGACATCAGCAATTTGTCTTCGTATTCCGACTTTAATAGACCGCCGTAATAAGCGAAGTGAAAAGAAAAGGATGATTCTGACAAGCTTCCATAATAGAATGCCTGGAAACGTGAATCATTGGCTTGTTTGCTTTCACGCTGTGTGAATGATCAGGTAAATGAATATCTTTTGTTGACGATTGTTTGGAAAGACAGTGTGGAAAGGTTTAACGAAATGAGAACATTTAGAATAATTATTTATGCCGTGATTCTGTTATTGTACTTCTAGGTATCAAATAGATGGTTTGAATCTACATAATAAAATTGCAAATACGATGAAGAGGTGCGCCGTTTAGTTAACGTCTTATTAAATTGATAAGAGGTTAACCGGTCCACTAATGCTGTTATCTGCAATGACGGCATAATCTTAAATAGAATCACGCCCTTATTGCAGATAATAGGCACAAAACCGGTTCTGTGGATGCTATTAAGGGATATGTGGGGAAATTCACCGCTCTAAGGAAAAGTTAATTTTTAAACATAGTAAACAATTGAAAAAAGAAAAATAATCTTAATCAATATCATGATTCATGTAGATTTATGTTTTTGCATGAATTTTGTTGTTAATTTAATTATGTGTCTTATATGAAGTAAATGGATACAGTACTATCAAATGGTCCCTTTACCCGATATAGGAAGGTAAAGTGGCCACCGAATAAAAAAAATCAAAACGTTTAAAATCGTAGAAAATGTTTTTAAAACAATTTGAAAAAAATATAGTAAACAAGAAGCATAAACTATGTTTGTTATAAGTATATAAGCAGTACAATATTTCCATTATAAATATATAGATGGTATTTCCTTGAAAAAAAAATAACAGAAGACTATATAAAGAAAACGCAAACTTATGCGCATATAAAATAGCAACAAACAATCTGATAGCTGTTACGTTGATGCAAAGGGTGATAGACATCGGATCTAAAAGTTCACCGACTTCTATTTTGTTGGTCATTTGTTAGCCTGGACCGTTTGTGGCGTGTAGCAATGGCGACTACAAGGCACTAATACTAAACCTATGAACATTGCCATTGTCTTAAAAATGAAATTCAATAAGTATACAGCATGGATTAAGTTAAATCAGCAATAAGTATAAAAAAATTGCACAGGTCTGCGAAAGATACTTTTAAATGTAAAACTTTATAAACTAATTCTAATAAATAATCTAATAAACAAACTAATTCTTTATAAACTTTATTTAAGGCGTTCGGGGTAACTAATTTACCTCATTTCTGATATTTGACTGCACAATGAAAACTGAAAATTGTACATGATCACCATGACAATTTTATCTGCCCTCCTGTATGTGCTTTTCATCATGCAATAGCCACTATCTGCAATACCACTATTTAATGTATAACCTGTTCAAATTCCCTCCGTAGAAAACAATGCCCTTCGTCAGCAACAATATCCACTTGTATTTGAGAAAGAAGAGTACTGTGTATTTTGACAAGCATTGCAGGAGTCATTGTGTTACAATTCTTGATGATTTAAATTTTTGAAATGTATTTATCGTCTTCCATTTACGCGTTTCGGACATTCCTGATCTGTATTATGTTCTTAATAATTAGATTCTACAACTCTGTAACCACTTTGTAACAGCCATTTCTATTTTGAATAGCTTTGCTGTACAGTTTGTCATCCTGATTTTTGAAATTCTCCCCTAAGTGTGTTTTAATTTCTTGTATTTGATTGGACATGGCCACTTTAGTATAGTTAGACCTTACAAGTACACGTATGGAACTTCCACTGAATTCTTTATATTAAGAGAATTAAAAACCATAAGTTAAAGCAAGCTGTGTGGTATAAAATTGTCAAATAATTAGAAACTCTTAAAATAAAGCTCTGCATTGCCTTCAAAGTTTGGAATCTAGCACCCGGTGTATACGTAGAGCAGCGTCCGTAGGCCGGTTTCGACATTTATAACGCTCTGCAGGAGCTGCTAACTACAATGGCAGCAAGATAACTACTCGTATTTGTGTGTCGCAGTTTTTCTGAACAAAGAAGTCAGTTGTACAAGGTTTGCTTCAAGGAAGTCAGTTGCATATAAATTTCAAGAAGATGAAGTTACGTTGGTTAAGTTTATACCGATAAAAGATTCACCTAAAGGGGGACGTTTCCAAAGTTAGTAATCAGTATAGAATATAATTATAACTGTATCCGCTTTGACTATGAGTTTATCCATTGCAGTAGCCCGAGCTTAATTTTCTTCAAATGTCAAGCTGTCTATGCTGTATAATATGCATTGATCACCACAGTGGTTTATAAAATTGTGGGATACAGCAAGTTTTCTTACTGTCATTACAGTGAAGATCGCAAAACAGAAAAAAAATATCGCAAAATATCTAGATGTTGGGAACATTGCAATGTGAGACCGGTTTTAACTGTCATTTTTACCATTGTTTAAATATATTTTTCTCCATACACGCATCTCTCTCTGCAACTCTCATTTAACAAGCTTGCAACTCCTGAGATATCGCTGCATCACGTGATAAAAGTGAATTATCGAAGCCATAAATAAATATAGAAAATATTAACTAGTCATATTTATTTTTCAACAATTTGAATTATCAGGCATAAATATTTCTGTCTGAAATTCAAGAAACTTTGAGCGCATAAAATATACAAAATGGCACTAAACTCATTTCAAACGTCATTCTACAATTTAATTCTTTCAATTTATCTGAATTCTGCAATAAAAATATCTAGTATTCCATCCATACATTTCCTATAAAAATATTGTAGTAGGCATTTTTGTTTTACCCCATGCCTCTTATCATTGCTTATATGTATTCTTTGCCAGCTGCTCTGAAAGATGAACAGATATTAAATCTTTTAAGTTTCCAGAGATATGAATTTCCCAGGGAAAATATAAAGCTGCAAAAATATTATTTATGGAGCAGAGCTGTGGGCTTGTCTGTTGAAATATGGAGGTACACAAACGCACTGATATAGTACAAAATGAAAAAGAAGGCTGCCCTAGATACAATAACGAAAAATGCTTTCTATTTCCTTGTTTTTCACGCGCAAGCTGTTGCCAAACACGGGGTGCGAAATATTTACCTTAAAATTTAGTTCCTGCAGGTTTGATATTTAGAGAATTTTTCTCCATGAACACGGAGAGATACTGGAAGGAAAATGAGGTTTGGCAGTGACATTTTATATCGGAAAAATTTTATATATGGAGGTATTCTTTTGAAGTCTTACTTTTAGCTATAGTATACTTTAGGCAATGTGAATTATGTATCAATATGGCAAAGTGTAGTTTGATGTAAAGAGTTACACTGTTATCTTTGCAGTTCTTGTTTCATCTTATATAGCTCTAATTTTGGCATTGTATAACTGGTTTGATCCTTGCTTACCGTGCAATGTTAAATGTATAGCTTAGACGTATGAATCTAGTAAAGAGGAGGTCGAGGGATTTTGTTTTGAAAATCAGAAATACAAATTTAATACTTCTAGTGTGACATCTGTTTTTATGAGGGTCTGCCTTCAATCCATGCAAGCATTATAAATAAATAAATGATATAGAAAACAAATATATTTGCCTGTTTATCCCACTTGACGACAGATTTGGTGATAATTTGGCAACCTTTATTACAGATATGACGAAAAATCTTTTTTAATATCCCCAATTTGGTGACTCGGATCATATTTCTATCGTCTATAATGCACTGAGATATTTTATTTGCATTAATTTATTGTAATTTTTTTGTAAACTCGAAAATAAGTTATCTTATTACTTACTAGCCTGGTTGGTTTTTTAAAAGGCTCTACGGTGTCTTTTAAAAAACCAACCGTAAGCTTGTTTAGAGCCTCGCTAATCAGAGACCTGTCTTGTAGATCCCTCAAATATAATCAGCGCTTATAGGTAAGCCAATGATTTAAAAAGTATCTTCCTAAATGACGTCACAGTTACAGGTCTTTCCTGCCAGTGGAAATTAATCTGTCTCCATTAAAGCAGAAAAAAACATACTCCAAATATGTTGCCATGGCTACTGACATCAGCCAATATTAAAATGTGCAAGAGCTTCTAAAATAATACGCTGAACAGTTTATTAAAATCCCTATCTAATTATACTTTCATACTTTTAAGAAACAGGGGAAAATAAATATTTTCTTTCAAAATGAGTGAAACCATACATTTAGATTCTGGTAGCATTTGATAATCAGACTGTGAGTAGTTTCATCGATGTCGAGATTTCAAAATCAGTTGTGTCGTCAAACCCCAAACACATTCCCGGACAATTTTCACCAAAAATTGGAAATTAGCCCTACAGATTTCTGGTCATGGTTCAATTTAAATATTGCTCTTCGTGCTTTATGTGTGTGTTAAGAAAGATCGGAGTGGTGTGTGTAAAGTTCGAAAATTGTTTAAAATTCCACTTAAACATTAAACAACTAAAGAATATTTTTTTATAATTTGTGTCGAGGAACCTCAGGACCTATCAGGAAGAATATTTACGTACTAAATAATTTCGTAGCAGTATATCGTTGGAGTTTTCCGTTATACTAGGCACATTCATACATACATACATACACAGATTATCTTTAATTTTTCTTTGAATTAATGAGAAATATAGGCGAAAATTATATTGATTAGATAAGATTATTTTATTAAATTTCCCAAGAATTATGTTCTATTTGTTTTACGTCCATTCTGACAGAAAATATGTTTACTTTCTTATAAGCAACATTTTTTAGTTTCAACTTTTCATGATATACTTTTCCTTTTGATACCTAATGCACTCCCTTATGACTTCTCCTTCCGACAGATACATACTTTTTAACTTTCAGAAGAGCCCTAGATACAAATCAAGAAAATCTACAACACCACTACATATCTTTTAGCATGTGCTTCTGATTTCTAGATCACTCTTTTGATGTCAGGAGAAAACCTCTTATAACTCATGACCACTCAAAGTCATTACAAGAAGATGGGAGCCAGCCCTTCATCATCCGACATAGGTATTACGAAACACTTTAAGTTCGAGTGAAACAAATTCGACCGAAGTTATGTTGTTGTGAAAGAAATACAATAAGACAAATAATTTGTATGTTAAAATGGTTAAATATTCGGAGAGTTGAACGTCATTGTGTACCAATAATAAAGTTAAATAATTTATTATAATTACAAAAATAATATGTTCAGCAGTAACAAATACAAACCGAAGAAAGTTTTTATGTTAAGTCCTTATTTTACACAAAAACTTTTTGGTTCCTAGAGTCGCAGTCTTACCAAATAATTTTAGATGCAGAAAATAAAGAATTACAGAGAATAATGGCGATAGTGTATAGTATATGGAGGAAATGGTAATTTGAAATACATAGTGGATTTCAATGGCATCAATGGTACGTTCCATTTTCCCACTGTTTGCGCCATTTCGGACAGAGATACAATGCAGTTGCTGAGAAGCAGGCACAGCGAACCATTACATCTACAGCTTCCCACTCACTTCAAGCTACCACATAGCACCACCAGCACTACAGTTTATGCCTCAATGGGCACACAAATGCTGTCAAACAAGTCAACAAGGGAGAAAATTGCTCCGCTAATGATCTATCTCGGAGAAAGCGCATACAATAGTTTAACCTCAGGTATCGTCCATTCTGCTACACAAAGTCTTCTCTTTCCTCAATCTCCCTAATGAGTAAATGGAATTAACATAGAAATAAACAGCCTGCTGCCACTCTCGTGAGTGCACAACACAATTAGCTCCAACAAGCCACCTAGTAAAAATGGCTCCAGAACCAAGCCTTTTTTACAGTCACCATCAACATACTAGACAAAATTCAAATCAAGCCTCATTGAGCGAAACTTCACCTAGTCTCGAGGAACATCGACGTCGCATTCTGCTTCACACCGTCTCTAAATTTTTTAAAAAAAGTCCCACTGTTTCTTCTCAATTCCTTTCTTTTATTTTTTCTTATTTATTTGACTAGTAATTCTGTATCCCTTCTGTTCGTATTCCTTAAATTATTCCTTATCTCTAATATCTTCACACTCAGCTTCCAAACTGGTCAATGGCTTCGTCACCATTACACACCAGTTACTTGATGTAATTGCATACAATTGCATACAATTTGTAAAGACAATTACAAATTGCATTGACATTACAATTGCACTCTACAATTACAAATTGCATACAATTTGTAATTGTTGAATGCACTATATGTTTTTTGTTTATTCTGCATTGTGTTCAGAAGTAATTGGGTCTCCTAGTCGAGCCCCTTTTATAAAAGGTTAGATGTCTGCTTGCATCGAATCCCCCATAGTTAAGGAATAATGAGGTAACATTCGAGCATTAAATATTGATGCTATAGTGTGCATACTAGCTTCTATAGCTTTACCGATTGTTGTTCCTCCGTGCTTTCGTTATCGGCGGCTAATACTTCTATTAACCAAGTTAGGTTTATATAGTCGCAAACCCAAATGGGTTGGCTTCTAAGTTCGGCATAATCAAATATAATCAAAAGAAATATTCAACACTTCAAAATCCTTGTCCACACAATCCATCTCTCTCATGTGTTCTTGTGATACACTTTCTGATTGATGTGGACATAAATATTTTCTCAGTGGTCCTGCTGTTATTAGATGTGGCTCGCTGCTGTTCTTCCATTCTTAACAAATAATGTCCTGCTCATTCCATTCTGTTAATTTTAATACATTTGATTAAATTAGAATCTTTATACTATATGTATAGTTCGAAATTTCATCTTCTTCTCTAGATATTATTTTTACATACTTTTCCACCAAAAACATGAGCTCCCTTGTTTTTGAAGAGCCTAAAAACAAATCTACAAAATTCTACCTTAACAGTTCATATCTCTTAACACGTGCTTCAGATTTCTAGACCATATTTAGATGTGAGAAAAAACCTACACCATTACTCATAACTCGAAGCCATTTCGGGAAAACGTCATCTTCTCTTTGTCATCCGGGATCTAACGACACATTTAAGTCCGGGTACAAAGACGTACGACCGAATTCCTGTTGTCGTGACAAAAAGAATCTGTATTCATTAAGTGTTAAAAGCAACAATTTGTCCTGAATAGGAACATATATAAACACTGCCATGACTTTTTGGAATAACGAGTACTTTATATCATTAGGAAATGGTATTTTGTTGGTGATGTTTTATAGGGATCGTCGGACATATGTTTAGGGATTTATTATGACATGCCTTGAGATCTAAGATTTGTAATAGTTGTTAAAATGGAATGAAAGAGACAATATAAGTAATAATTATTGTGTGAAATGAAATACAAAGAATGTGTGTTATTTATTTTCGATTATTCCGCAGGTCAACGAGATGTAAAACAATAAGGTTAGAAAATGACTTGACGAAGAAAAAACGTTTTCTTTACTAAAATAAATGATATTCATGTTTTTTTACATTAAATGAATTAAGTAAAATTATTTTTAATGAATATATAACGGAATTATATGTGCTACTACCAGAAACACCCAACGTTGTTGGTGATAATACTGAAATGAAATTAACATTTTTCAAAAACTAAAATATATTTGTAATAAATCTGTTCCTATTTAAGCTTAACAAACTACTGATAAAATGTTGATAAGTTGGTTGAAAGGTTGATAAGATACTGATAAGTTGGTTGAATCGTTTTTTTAGTTTTAAGCGACCGTTACAGACTGATAAAAACAAGGAATTTATTTGCCGTTGATTGTGTATATATATGAAAAGATGAACGTTATACAAACATTCCTTGACTTAGTCGCGTTGATTGAAAGAAGTTTAACCGAAGTACATAGATCAGAATTTTATTTCCAGAGATGTTTAGTTTTGAAGCTTATTTTTTGAGTTTTCACTTTTATATATTAAAGCGGGATAAAATCATAATAAGCGTAGCAGGCCAGTGAAAAAAGCATATAAATATGTTGAGGCCGTTCTCTATATATAGGGTGTCCAGAAAGTTCCAGAACGGCGCAATATCTCGAGAAATACACTTCGGATCAAAAAATAAAAAACACGTATTCAATATTTTTAGAAAAGCTATCCAATGATACCTAAATTGACCCCCCTCCCCCAGATTAGGGGAGGAGGGAGGGCAACTTTGAAATCTTCAATGGGAACCCCCATTTTTATTGCAGACTTGGATTCCCCAGAAAAAATTACATACATTTGACCTACGATTTTTGATTTTTGACAAACGGCGCTATAATCGAGATAAACGGAAGTGGGGCACAAACGTTTAAAAATGGGAAAGTGGCACAGTAGGGGCGATACTTTCCGTGTTTGCATGACTGTATACAGGGAAGTAGCCCGTCGGGGTTATTTTAATTTTTTTCAGGAAAAGTGGGAGCACCCCGGTAGCAGAGGAAAAACAAATGACACATACCGTTGTTGCTGGGTAGTGCTAAAAGTAGTTTTGAACCGTTTCCTAAACTGAAGTCAACAGTGTCGCTGAAGTGAATGGTTAGCGGGAGGAGGGGGTCAATTTTACCATCATTGGATAGTTTTTTTGAAAATATTGAACACGTACTTTTTTATTTTTCTATGCAAAGTGTATTTCCCGAGACATTCTCATTTTTAAACGTTTGTACCCCTCTTCCGTTTTTCTCGATTATAGCGCCGTTTGTGGGAGCAAAAATCAAAAATCGTAGGTCAAATGTATGTAATTTTTTCTGGAGAATCCAAATCTGAAATAAAAAATGGGGATTCCCAATTTGGAAGATTTCAAAGTTGCCCAATATCCCTCCCCCTAGGAGGGGGGAGGAGGGTCAATTTTGGTATCATTGGATAGCTTGTCTAAAAATATTGAATACGTGTTTTTTTATTTTTCGAACCGAAGTGTATTTCTCGAGATATTGCGCCGTTCCAAGACTTTCTGAACACCCTGTATATATTAATGCTGACAAACAGACATAAATAGGGAGTTTGCTTTCGTTATTACCCACTTTATTGTGGAGTAATAAAAGTTGCATCAGAATAATCCCTAGATTCAGCCTCATTGTATGAAAAAAAAATCGAAAATATCCATCAAGTGGTTTCGGATATATTTAAGTTAGAAGTCCGCCTTCATACTCTCGCACAATCTTTGCAATGATGCAATAAATATAAACAAAAATGCCAACTTATTGTGAGAAGTTGTATTATGTAAAGTGAAAATTTGAAAAGTGAAGGACTTAATCTGCTGAATACGTTTTGCATTTGCAAAGACCCACAAATTTCTTGAAAGAAACTGTCCTATAGTACGCTTACTGCATATGACATCACAATAATTGTTTCCATTGCTGAAAATATATTTCTCCTGAGTTTTCGGTACAAATGTTGTACTATTTTAAGTTTCTTTGTGATATTTGTGATTTCCCAGTAAGAGAAATTTTAATATTTTTCTTGGAAATTTATTTGTTGTGACATTTAAGTTTTATACAATTTAGATCAGTTTACAAAATGTTCTTCGATAAGAAGCAAAATAGCCACAGAAATTCTACAAGATGTGGAAAGTCGCAAATTTAAGCTATGCTTACTGATAAAAATTACGGCAATTTATCGGCTAAAGTGTGATTGCATCTGCTGAGAACGTGTTCACATTTCTTTACCTGATATATGAGTGATAACTCAGAATAGTATAGATTAAAGTTAGCAATAATGTATTTATGATGTAAGGCTGAACATTTTCCGACTTTTCTACTAGTTTTATAAATATGGTATACCTGATGGTATATCACCTCCTCTTAAATTTGCGCTCAATTTGGTATCTCCTCAAGAAAAGTAGCCGACGTTGCCGCTGTTTGACAAAATTTCGGATTCCTCGAGTTTCTCTGTCTCGTACTGCAAAAACTATATTATAAAAAATTGAAAAAAAAAGTTAGGGGAACACAATAAAATAAACCTTTTTTCGATGTAAATTTTTGTTTAAGAAATATTTAATATCAAAGACAGAATATTTGATCTGCGAGTTCGCGTCCTGGACAGACTAGCATTAGAAACACCACGAATTTCTGCAAGTACCTACCTAGCTGAATTCATGTAACAGTGATCCCTCTTTTTACTTTCCTTATATACATAATGTATAAGGAAAGTATTGTGACGGGGTCGAAAATTCGAATTCGAGTTTTCGACGGGAGAGCACGTTTCAAGCATCCCTGATCATGTATCAAACATTTTTGAAGTGATGTCTGTGTGTGTGTGAAAGTATGTGTGTGTGTGTGTGTGTCAGTGAGTCTGTGGAGACGCGATAACTAACGAACGAATGGACCGATTCCAACGAAATTTGGTACAAAAATCACAATGCATAAACACTGGAAGCCTATTGTTTTTATACGCAATCGAATGTTCAGAACCCCCCTAAATTTTCGAGTGAAATTTAAAAAAAATCGTCAAAAAATCAAAACCGCTAATAAAGTTACGCAAATAGACATTTCTTATGCAATTTTTCATTAGAAAACGATTGACATAAATTTTAGAACGCTAACATGAACCGTTCTCGAGATTTTGATAATTTTTTTGAAAAATGTGCAATAAGTAATATAAAATAAAGAAAAAATATTTCCAATTGAGAAAAATGTTCATTTTTCATATGTAATACCATGCAATAAATTGGGTGATATCATTCTCGTGGATCTAGCTCGTTCCATTCATGAAAAAATATACTTTGAGTAATACTTTTGTATTTGAACGCCAATAGTCATTTATCTGCTGTAAGAATAACTTATTTCTCGGTCCATAACGCTTGGCGAGATTTTGGCGAAAAATTTGGCGGAATGTCGCCAACTTGGCGACATTTTTAATTGTTGCCAAATGAACAAAAATCTCGCCAAATGGAAAAAAATGACGCTAATCCAATGAAAATGACGACTAATTGAAGAAAATTCAATATCTTGGAAATAATATAAGTATCTACTATAAAAATAATATTTTTTAAACTGTAAAAGTGGTAAATTCATTGCATTATATACGGAAAGTCATGTGTTGCCCACATCAGATTTTTTTTTAATTTTGATGTAGTTTAAGAGTTATTCTACTTTTTATGTACTTCTGAAGTGAAATATTTTTTTTTCTTTTTATGGATGTAACCCCGGAGGTTCTATGTCTCGCACCGCAAAATATATAGCGTACAAAAATATAACATTTGGTACATGTGTATAGATAAATGGTAAGGGAACGCGCTGAAACAGTTCAGCGAAAATCAGCAATTAGAAGGCAAGGCGAAACGAGTAACGGATTGACGAACATAGCATGCAGGAAGCGGAGCCCGCTAGTTGTATAAATAATTCATAAAAAAAATAAATAAATAAATAAAACTGGTACAACGAAGCAATCTAAAGCGATTTATCTCGAATGGTCATTCTAAGCAGCCTCCACTGGTATTATAAATATTTCCCACAAAAATTTTATCTCTGGTTATTTAGACAAATTAGACTATCTGGTTAGAGACAAAATTCATTGCAAAACTCCTGCAGCTATTGATTGCTCTCGAATTTAAATATTTCGTGATCTGGCTGACTCCGTGTATAGTTCTGAACATTGATTAAAGTGGAAATTTCGAAAGCTGAATCTGAAGTTTGGCGCAGTGAATGGTATACCTTACAGGCTCTCTCTTGGAGGGCATGATATTGAAATGGAAATGAATTTGCAGAAATCACTTAGAGATTCCTGGATATGGGCATGTATGTGATTTGGAATCCCATTGTTCAGTGCCATAATAAATGTTGCATGGTGTAAAATATGTGTCTAATACAAGGCATTTGCCACAAATAAACTAATTGCGATGTTTCATAACAAAGAAAATAGAGCTTTTTTATGGTTCCAGCTCACAAATCAATCTTCTTATATTTCTAATTAAAATAAAATTTCTGAATTTTATAGAAATTCCTTTTCATGAAAATCGCTGTTTTTAGAGATACCATGCTCTCTCTGGGTAAGTGGAATTTAGTATCACAAGAACGGCTTGTGATTAACTCTAAAAATAAATTTTCATTTATTTTCTGCTTAAAAGTGATTGAAAAATATCCATTCATTTGATAATAAGAATTATATTTATTTTTTGTATGATTTTTTGGTAACTTAAAAGGTGCAATAGCTGCAGAAAAGAACATGTTAGATATGCATGTCAGTCCCTTAAAAATAACTACATAATAAAAGATACATAATAAATTATTTTTTAATTATTCTTAGAATTAAAAAAAATGTTGGTAATCATCTGCAGATTATCTTCTAAACCAACCTCTCAAAATGAACAAGCTTCTTCTATTTCCCAATAATAATAATAATCGTAACCTTTCTATTTTCCTAACAAAATTTGTTCATGAAACACCTTTCTTACAAATCCCATGCAGATACACACAAACATTGAAATGTATTTTATTTCTATTAAAGAGTGTTCAAAAACGTAAATGAATCAATTTTGAGCATTCTTACTAAAAAGTTATGCATTTTCAGCAAGGATGATTGCACACGTAATCTGAATGCTGGATTTCACTGGTTTTGATATATGTATTAATATAGTTTTTATTTTTGTCATTTTCCTGCAGCTTGATAAACTTTCTTTCACTGTATTATTTCATACAAACTTGCACATCAAAATTTACTCATTTTAAGACTGTAGTCAAAAATTTTGGAACATCGATCTCTGTTTTGTAAAATCAGCAGCTCACCAATAAAATGTAATTTTCTATAGGTATATTAAGCATTTAATACATTCTAAAATTTTGTTAAATTAAATAGTTTTAAGAGTTGTCCGGATAATTTCGAATGTTGTTGGAGAAGGTCTTTTTAGATTATAATGAAATATTTTTTAGATAATATGCGACTTCAAATGCGATACAAAAATGTTTGAAAAAATAATCTAACAACTTTACCACTTTTAAGCCCATTTTCTAACCTGTCTTCAAATATATATTTCGTTAGTTCCAAGCCATAAAAATTCGAGACAGATTCGAAGGAGCATGGGGATATGTGCCGTTAAAAAAAAACGATTCTAAATTACACTGCGCATGCGCTACACTACATGAAGATAAATCTGACTCTAGAATACAAATGGCTCTGTTCATTTGAATTCGCGTTATTCACAGCGTTTTTGAAAGAGCTTAATAAATCCAAAAATGTCACCGAACGCGGAAAAGAATTCTATTTTAAAATTTCGTGTCGTAGAAAATAAAAAAAAAACATTGTGTAATAGTTTTGTAGGGTTTAAAAAAACGTGAAGATTTATTCTACGATGTCCAAATTGTTTATCTTGATAAACTCAAACCATGTGTTTCTCATGTTCAACAAATGGCGTATTTAAATGTAATATTAGACATTAAAAAATAAGATGTTTGTCTGTGTCGTCAGTGTCGTCAGTTGCATCTGTGTCGTCAGTAGCGGAATATCGAAGATTCGGACAGCAATGAAATATAGTATAAACGTATTTCAGGTCCCCGAAGTATACGACTCTGAGAGTTTTCTTCAAAATTTGCATTTCGTACAGTCATCCGAAGTTTCGGAAAAACATAAAGTGACAGCTTCAGGACTGGAAGTGGAAATTCTTAGTGAATCCCTAACCCCTCTCAAACTTGATGCTGAATCCATATACGTCATTATCTAAGCTATATCTATATCCAATTCACAAAAATAGTTGTTGCACGGAAAATGTAAATTTTTTAATCAGAACTAACATTTCTAGAACCTGAATTAGAAATTTTTAGTGAGACTCTACTCCCCCCCCCCCTCCCCACCACAGTAGAATTAAATACGGAATTCATATCAATCATCGCATAAGCTCTATCTATTGCCGATTCTGAAAGAAAAGTATTTCAAGTAAATTTTAACTTTCCTTATATACATAATGTAATGTATAAGGAAAGTATTGTGACGGGGTCAAAAATTCGAATTCGAGTTTTCGACGGGAGAGCACGTTTATGAGATGATGTCTGTGTGTGTGTGTGTGTGTGTGTGTGTCAGTGAGTCAGTGGAGACGATAACTAACGAACGAATGGAGCGATTTGAACAAAATTTGGAAAAAAATTTACAATCTATGAATACTGGAAGTCTATTGCTTTTATACGTAATCGGATGTCCAGAACCCCACTAAATTTTCGAGTGAAATTTTGAAAAAATAATAAAAAAATTAAAACCCTTACCAAAGTTACGTAAATAGAAATTTCTTGTGTAATTTTTCATTAGAAAACGATTGACATAAATTTTGGAATGCTAGCATGAACCGTTCTCGAGATATTGCACATTTTTTAAATAAATTTATCAAAAAATCCCATAAATTAAAAAAAATATTCACTGTTGATAAACATATTCACTTTCCATATGTAATATCATGCGATAAATTTGTTGACAAATCTCTCGTGGATCTATCTCGTTCCATTCATGAATAAAGATACTTTGAGTAATACTTACGCCAATAGCCATTTTTATGCTATAAGAAAAACTTATTTCTCCATCCATACCGCTTGGCGAGATTTTGGCGACGAATTTGGCGGAATGTCGCCAACTTGGCGACTTTTTTAAATGTTGCCAAATTAGCGAAAATCTCGCCAAATGGATAAAAATGACGCTAAATCCATGAAAATGACGACTAATTGAAGAAATTATAATATCTTGGAACGCGTATAAATATCTCCTCTAAGAATAATCTATTTTTTTTACTGTAATAGTAGTAAATTCATTGCATTATATAAGGAAAGTTATGTGCTGCCAACATCAGATTTGTTAACCGGAAGTAGAAATGAGCAATTGAAATCGTTAGTGAATTTCCTAACCCTTAGAAACTAGATGCTGAATCCATATCAATCACCCTCTAATCTCTATATCCATAGCTGTTTCTGAGAATAAATGTTTCAATGGAAATGAAAATTTTTTGAAATGGAACTGTGAAAATTGCAGAAGTGTAAATCCTTAGTAAATTCGCCAACCCTCTCTGAAATTTGATGCTGAAGACACAGCAGTCATCAGATAATTTCTATATATAGCTAAGCCTGAGAAATAGATGTTTCAATGACAATTTTTGAACAGAAAGTGGAAATCCTTAGTAAACGCCCCAGCCTCTTCGAAATTTGATACTGAATTCATATCAGTTGTCATCAAAGGTATTTCTATATTTGATCCTGAAAAATGGATATTGCAGAGAAAACGTAGATGTTTCAGTTAAATTGACATCTGGAGAATCGGAAATGGAAATGCTTAGTGGATCATACAACCACCTCTAAAATTAATGCTGTTAACATACCAGTCAGTATCGAAGTTCTATGTATAGCATATCCTGATAAATAGATGTTTCAAAGAAAATGTTTGAACCCGAAGTGGAAATTTTTAGTAAACCATCCAACCTCCTCCAGAATTTTATTTGCCTCCAGAATATTAATTACAATCTAATCTCTATTTATAGACAATCTTGAAAAACAAATGTTTCAAGAAAAGTAAACATTTTTTACCCGGAAATGGAAAGAAAACCGGAAGGAGTAATCCATAGTTAAACCGCCTTTCCTTCTTCGAAATTCGATGCTGGATCCATATAGGTCCTGAGAAAAAGATGCTTAATTTTTTTTAGTAAAAACATAGATGACATCTGTGATTGACATTTATAAAATAATACTACAATACAATACATTTTTAAACTTTTCCTCAACTTATCTGATTTTAAATGAAGAATGTGGTAATTTTGTCTGCTCTTAACTCTTTCATAAACAACAACATTTTTCTCTAGAATTAAGGTAAAAATAGTTTAAAGCATGCAATTTTTAGATGCTTAATTGTGTAAATGTTAAAACTGTAGCATATCTTCATATACCGCTAATATTTAAAAATTGACTAATACAAAATATTTAGCCTCCCTAAGAGATTTTCATTAACGAATGCTAATCAAGAATGCTGATTTGAAAAGATGTAGCAAATTGCAATAGCTATAACGGAATACTTGTATTACACCTATAAGAACCATGCTGTTAGAGGGATAATAATTTTGTGATTTTATGGCTGGATTTACATATTTTTTAGATTTACCCAAATTAGATAAATCTAGGCATAAAATGGCTAAATTAGTAAGTAACTAATTAATTAAGGCCATAAATGAAATCTAAGCATAAAGTTCATGCACGTGTTGACACAGAGGACATAATAAGGAGAACTAAATTATATCGCAAATGAAAACTGCAGTAAAAATAAAATAAAAGGACAATGCAATACATTGTTAAATTTCTTTTACTATGAAATTAATATTTCTGATATTTTCCTATTTTTATTTCCCCGTAAAACAAATGGAAAATTATCTTTTGCATGAGACTATTTTGCATTCTTAAATTTTCATCTTCTTCACCTTTTACGAGTTTATATGGAGAACGTGCCGATTCTTTTGCTTTCTGTGTTTTTCTTTTAGAAACTGGGTATTTGGGTTTCTCCTAACCTTTTTTTAGAAGTCCTGGTAAAATTTTATTGATAGCCACTTCGAACACATTCTAAAGGGATTGTTATGTCCTCCTTTTAGGTGCAATAACACCACTGCATTTGCGAATCCTTTTAGGGTCCTTTATACCTGGTCCTTTCTACGCCAATTGGCACGTTGTTTATATGAAGCAGACTAGCGCATTACCAGCTAATGATTTAAATTAATTTTTGCTAAAAACCGACGTTAATAGTGAAAATAAAATATCCACATCTGTCAATATTTGTGAAGAATCTAATGAATCCGTAATGAAAAATCTGATGAGCGTAGCACATGACTTTCCCTGCAGACTCAAATTCATTTTTTCTTTATTTCTTAATAATTCATTAAATTGAGTTTAATTGCACAAAATAACACTAAATTTGAATTTTTAATTCAATTTCTGTTTTTATTTGGTAATTGGACATTTTTTCAAAAGTGGCATAACTAAATGCGAAAAATCCCAAATATCTCGAGAACGGTTAGTCCTAGAGTAATACAGTTGCTCTTATTATTTTCCTCATCAAAAATTCCGTATAAAACAAGCATTTAATTGATATATTTGAACATACGTAGCTTTTTTTTTAGATTTTGCGATTTTTGAGGGCCATTTCGTAAAAAAAGGCAGGTTGTTCTTTTTCGATTAATACCAAAATCTAATCAGCACCAGAGAATCATACAAGTTACTTATCTGTCAAATTTTGTGAAATTTGGTCAATTAGTATTTTAGTTAGAGTGGATACATGAAATTTTTACGGGCCATTTGGCAAAAAAAGGCGGGTTCTGCTTTTACGAATCATACCAAAAACTATTCAGCACCAGGGTCTTACCCAAGTGTCTTACCTACCAAATTTTATGAAATTCGATCCATAAGTTTTTGAGTTAGAGTGGATACATACATTGCACAGACACACACACAGACGTTACGCTAAAAATAGTTTTTTCGTATTCTAGAGATCTTGAAACGTGTAGATCTGTCGAAAACTGGAGTTGCTATTTTCGGCATGATTCCAATACTTTATCTATGCATTACCATGTATTGCAGGGAAAGGAAAAATAAATAAAAATGATCTAGAAATTACACATATATATTTAGCACATTTAATTGCAGATTACAGAATACGTTAAGATATAATCACCATATTCTATGTTCTCCCCTTATTCTCGTCTGATTTATAACAGTTGGTTCAGTCATTAGTGCATGGTTCAATATCTATGTCCATAAGTATAATTTAAAGTATTTTGATAGTAACACCTAATAGGAATGGCTGTTACATCGACACATCTCAGGTAATTTATGGTTGAAAATAAAGAAATCACCAGTAAATAACTTGAAATCGTGTGACTCTAAAATTCTTGGAAAAATTCGTCAAACATTCTTTCTTCTGCTGCCTTAATTTCAAAATTTATTTTAGTATATTTCAGCTTCCCTTCCCAAAATATTTCTGCCATCTGACAAAGTGTTTAGGCGTTTAAACTGCTTAAATATTAAATCTTTTCATCTTAACAGAACAGACTCGTGTGATTTCTTTCTAGTAGAAGGATATTGAAATACAAGGCGAAACGTGTCTCGCACGATTTTTAAAAATTTGCCCTAAAAGTGGAAAAAAAGCCACATTTCACTACTTGTGGCATTAGACTGTGAAAGTAAACTGCATAATTTGTTTCGGGCGACAGGAACGCTAAGTATGCGTTAATAGAAAGGATTTTCCTATTCGTCGTGAAGATAATTTTAATATAGTAAGATATTGCTTGTAATGCTTTAAAATTTCCTTTCAGAGACATATTCTCCTTTACTCCCGTTCTCTGAAAGATTTATAGCACAACTTATACGCATACAGTGTAGGTGTAGTAAGGTAATTTATGACTAGCGCTACTCTTTAAAAATTTAAACCGCAGTTTCACTAATACTGATATACTATTTAATAGAGATATTATCGCCTGAAATTAGGTGATAATATTATATATAACGTGGAACAAGTTGTTAGTTGTATAATTAATTCTAAACTAGCTCGAAGTTCATCAATATTCTGGAATAGTTAAGAGTAATACTAGGCTTTTAGCTATACAATGCGGATAATTACCAGTAATATGCCAAAGTGGTACTGGTATAAGTAATAGCACTAAATAAATGTAGAACATAATCGAGTAAGTTAATAATATAGGTGACGAGCAGTAAATTAAAAAAATTACTTCTAATTTGCTTTATCTGAGCAATGTTGAGAGAAATTTGTAATCGAAAGATAGTGCAGACAAAATGATGATCTGTAACAAAAATCCGGATGTAGACAGTACATGATTCTCCCTTTTAGATCAAATTCTTTCTTTCCTTTCTTTCATTATTTTTTTTAGTCATTGAAAATCCTAGAATATCATTTTGGAATGGAGATAGTAATGAAATGGGGTGAAACATGTTAATTTGGGTTTCAGACAGATTTGCACGTTTTTAGAAACCCAGAACAAGGATATATTACTAAAAAGATATTGTATCGGAAAATTCCGTGTTTCCAAAAGGAAAACAGCCTACATTTTCTAAATTATCCTTTATTGTAAATAAATGTCAGGAATTTGTACTGTTGTTGTTGTTGTTGAGACCCAGACCGTCCGACCTACCAGAAAAGTGTAAAGTAACTGTTTGGACGGCCGGGAAGTGGCACCCAATTTTGACCGGAATCCAGTCGGGGAGGCATCCACAGGGACCGTACTCTCCTTCCCCTACCACCAACCTCTCGGAAGGACTTTCGGACCCACATGTTTAACGTGATCGTACTCCGCATGAACACGGAGGCAGTTGTGGCAGCGTGCAAATCCAGCGTGCAAACCACCGGGCTACCGCGCCCTAAATGTGCCAACAGCACGCGGTGTTCCCAGGTGGTCACCCACCTAAGTACTAACCGCGCCCGATGCTACTTGACTTCGGTGATCTAACGAAAACCGGTGTTTTCCGCACGGTAGAGCCGTTGGCTATAGGAATTTTTACTGTCAATACCCCGCCAGCCACAGTATTTGAAATTAATTTTAATGCATTGACATTTACATTTGAAATAATCAGTTTCCGTATTTGGTCATTTGATACTAATTGAAAATTTACACCAGTCTTTATATAATCAAATTAAAGACTCCTGTTATGTCAGTATACCTAAAATTTCATCTGCATCTGTGAAGCAATTTCTCTAAAAGGTCTTCATTTGCTGAAATCTGTGTACTGATACCACAAGTCTGCCTTTGACTCGAAACTTTCGTTCAGAATTTATTTTTCTTGCCGGAAATTTTGAGTAAAGCTCTTGTAGTAACATTTTTGATGTTTCCGCATCTTGCGGAGTTAAGTTAAAAACAGAAAAAATATAGTTGAAGGTTCAGATGAATAAATTCTGTGCGGAATCAAGAAAGAGTTTTTATAGGTCGTTTTGAAGTTTAAAAATTGCCGAGTTAGTTAACAAAGAAGAAAATTTATAAACGTTGAAGGAAATATATTTGGGAAATGTTGAAGGTAAAAAAAATACTTTATTTTTATTTAATCATCGCAACATTTTATTTGTATAAATACTTTCAATGAATTATATTAAATGGATAAGTATAAAAAGCGATAACTTGGATGAAACATTTGATTTGGCAGACTTGTTGTTTTCAGTAAGACCAACTGTCTCTTTATTTTGTTTTTAAACTCAACAAAAGAATATTTATAATATAATTATTATCACCCAGAAATAAATATAGAATAATATAGTTTTATAATTACATCTCTAGTTAAAACTACACTACAAAAATTTGTAATATGATATATTTGCTAAAAAATTACCGACTGCCAGATAAACTGAATTTGGTGGTCTTCATAGAGAAGTTCAGAAGGCTGTGGCATATTTCAAGCGTTTATAAAGCCATTGTACGCATCTGCAATTCCCTACCGAAGAAAGAGAGTTATAAGCCCTTGATTATCTGCAATGCCAGCCTGATTCTAAATTTGAAATTAATTATTATCGAATAGATACTCTGGTGTTTGTTTTTTTAGCGAAATTAGTTCTTTGTATAGTTTTTATATCCCCATATTTCATAGAAATCATTTTCTCTAGGTGCCGAGATCGTAAATAACCAAAGTATCTGTAAATAAAGTAATAAATATCTTCTTTTAGAATTTTAATACAACTTTTCTTACAGTAACATGATAATTACTAACTCCTTGTTAAATAAATTTCCATCTATAACTGCCCAGAGCCTGAAGATTTGAAAATGCCACCCTTCCTGAATATAAGGAAATTACTCAATTAAAAGTTTGCGCTGAACACCAAGTAAAACGTTAACATTTGAAGCAATTTTCATTATTTTCAATTACATTTGAAGCCATAGCATTCCAGATGTTATACCAGTAATTTAATTATTTAAAAAAAGCGACATTTCTTCCGCATTTCATTAATCCTACTTAAAAGATATGGGAGCAAGTACGCGAAGAAAGTTTGCGCTGACACCATTTTGAACGTCAATATCATAAAACAATTTTTTTTATTATTTATGCATGCATTTGAAATCTGCTTTACGCAAGTGATATCATTATATTAATTAGTTTATTTTATTTTAATACACTTAAATTTTGATTTGCATGAAGTCAATTCTTCTTGAAATATCTGCATAAATTTCAAATACGTTTTCACTAACACCATGTCAAATATCAATATTTTAAAGAAATATTTTACTCTTTTCAAGTATATTGAAATCACAGCTCTCTGTATGTGGGTCAATTATATCATTTAATTATTTTGTCACCCAAAATTTCATCTGCTAGCAGTTAATCCTTCTTGAAGACTATTCAGAAAGGGCACAAAAATGTTTGCGCTAATACCATGTCAAACCTTAATGTTATAAATCATTTTCACTTTCCTTATATACATAATGTATAAGGTAAGTATTGTGACGGGGTCGAAACTTCGAATTCGAGTTTTCGACGGGAGAGCACGTTTCAAGCATCCCTGATCACGAATCAAACATTTTTAAAGTGATGTCTGTGTGTGAGTGTGTCAGTGAGTCTGTGGAGATGATAACTGACGAACGAATGGACAGATTCGAACGAAATTTGACACAAAAATCACAATCCGTAAACACTGGAAGCCTATTGTTTTTATACGCAATCGAATGTTCAGAACCCCCCTAAATTTTCGAGTGAAATTTTGAGAAAATCGTCAAAAAATCAAAACCGCTAATAAAGTTACGCAAATAGACATTTCTTATGTAATTTTTCATTAGAAAACAATTGACATAAATTTTAGAACGCTAACATGAACCGTTCTCGAGATATTGCACATTTTTCAAAAGAATATCAAAAAGACATATGAAATTAAAAAAAAAATTCCTATTGAGAAACATGTTCACCTTTCAGAAGTAATATCATGCGATAAATTGGGTGACGTCATTCTCGTGGATCTAGCTCGTTCCATTCATGAAAAAATATACTTTGAGTAATACTTTTGTATTTGAACGCCAATAGCCATTTATCTACTGTAAGAATAACTTAATTCTTCGTCCATAACGCTTGGCGAGATTTTGGCGACGAATTTGGTGGAATGTCGCCAACTTGGCGACTTTTTTAAGTTTTTCTAAATTAAAAAACTCGCCAAATGGATAAAATGGCGTTAAATCAATGACGACGCATTGATGATGTCGACGACAACTCATTGACAAAAATTCAATATCTTGGAAAGAATATAAATAACTACTAAAAAATATCTTTTTTTTACTGTAAAAGTAGTAACTTCATTACATTATATAAGGAAAGTCATATGCTGCCCACATCAGATTTTTTTTTTATTTACACTTGCATTTGAAGTCAACTTTCTATACATGATGCTATATTAATTAGGTATTTTTAACACCATATTGATTAAATACATCACTTTTCATGTTTGAAGTCCTTAATTTTACTTGAGAAATATATAGAAAATGCACAAAGTTTGCACTAACATCATACAAAATATCAATATTAGAAAGCAATTTTTACTACTTACACTTACGTTTGAAATTACAGCTTTCCGAATGATATATAGATATTAATAATTTATTTAAAAACGCTCGAAGTTTCATCTGCACAATGTCGTTCCAATTTGAAGAATATGAATATATTTATTAAAACAAATATCACTAATAGCATGCAAATTATCCATATTATAAAACAGTTTTTCGCTTTTACATTTGAAATCTCAAATCTCTATATGCAGTCCTATTATTCTAATTGGAAACATATTTTTATTTGTCGCATATATAAAAGTAAACTAAAGCTTACAAAGTTCTTTTATTTTAATGCACCTGAAATGTCATCTGAATCTGCGTAGTTTTGAAAGGCAATTTCTCTAAAAGGTCTTCAACTTTTGGTGAATTCCTTATTCTTGATATCAAAAATCTTTACCCCAACCTTTTTTACGGAACTTATTTCTCGTTCTGTATATTTTAGTGAAGCTCTTGTGGCAACGTTCTTAATTCAAGAGTTTTCGTAAGTTAAAGATGAGAGTAAAAGAAAAAGAAAAGAAATGTTTTTTTGAGATTGAGTACTTAAATACAATAAATTCTGTACTGGTTAGCTCAAAGAGAAAATATCGTTATTCTGTCAGACAAGTTGTAAAAAGTTAATACTTTAAAATATATAGCAAAGACAACAAAGTTGTTTGGTAAAAAATGTGTTTCATATTAACACCATTAATAGCGTACATTAAATTTCAAAAGATCCAGAGAGTTTTGGACTTCACATTAATATATTACTGATTATATATAATGATTATGTATTATGATTATATATTATGATTATTACATCACATTAATATGTAACTTTCTTCTCTGATCCAAATTCAGTTCCTAAATGTGAGTCCAAGTTGAATTTTTGAAACCTAAGTATGGCTCCTAGTCGAATTCCGTTCTATATTTATTTTTTTGATTAGATAATTGAGGAAAATTCTGCTTCGCATAAGTAAAGTCAACCAAAATGGCATTTAAAATAAAATTGTTCATTTTGAAATGCTGTATTAACTTTATTTTATTTAATCCAGAAATTGACTAATAAGTTATTTTTAATATCATCCATTAAATATCTGTTGCATGAAATATCAAGGAGTTGCTCTTTTTCTGTAGAAGTTTGTAACATTTTTATACTTTTCTTCTTAAGTACTACAGCCGATTGCTAGCCAAGGCTGTCTCAGTCAGTTTCCACCATCTCGACCTATCCGACGTCACTGTCCTCCATCTATTTACGCCAACGTTCCTCAGCCATTTCTCCATATTGTCCAGCCACCTTGTACACAGCCTTCCTCTCCTTCTGGCCCCTAGAAAGTTATTTCCTTGACTAAGTTTTCCTTTCCATATATATATGACCGAGCCATCTTAGTTCAGCCACTTTAATCACTTTTACAATGTTTGGTTCTCTAAATTTATATTGCAATTCTTGATTATATCTTATTCTCCACACTCCATTTTCCTTTACAGCTCCAAATATTCTTCTCAAGATTTTTCGTTCAAAAATCATCAACTTATTTTCATCGGTTTTATTCATTTTCATACTTTATTATGTACAGAGTATCCACATATTACCAGTTAGTCATCTTTTTGAATACTAACAATGGTACGCGTACCTCTGGTTGAGAACCACTGCTGTAGATAGACCAAACATGTACACTCATGGACATTGCCTTACAAAGTTATTAGGGTGTTTAAGGAATTTCCTAGGAATTCTCTGAATCTTTTTAATTGAAATAAATATGCACGTAGCATTAAGTCGTGAATGTAATTTAATAAGTTCACGGATTATGTGTATTTTAAATTATTGCTAATATTCTGCACGAATGAAGATTTTTCCAATATGATGAGTGAAGCAATGAAATTGTTCTCTATTTCCAAACCGCAAACCTTCTCTGGCTGAAAATAAATCGCAGTGTAATATTAACTCGGAAATATCTCCAATATTTGCACTCTACAGCTCAGCAGAGTGAAAGGAAATGCTATACGTGTATTGAAAGGGGATATCCAGAATGCTCGCAATACAATTTTCGTGCATAATAGAATCGGAGTGTTTTAGAACTTGGGTATTAGCTAGGTGTCAGTCACAAATGGTTTGAATGCGGGCAAATCTGGATGTGCAATGTGAAAGAGATTTGATAATGATGCATTCAAACGAGAATTTGTATAGGTATGGCGCGGAAAGCAGTTATAATTATGCATTAATAAGAAAATTTAACTAATAATTATGTTACAACAGAGCGGCTTCAAAGATACTCACTGACTTTATAATCTTGAGTACTTATACTGTTTATAGTAAGCGGGGCAAAATAATACATTGCATCAATACTTATTCAAAGTAAATATAGTAAATATATCTACCAGATATATTATAAAATTCTTGCTTTAAAGAATTTTGTAATCGATGTTGTTTACTTCTCATATTAAATAAACGTAGCAAAAACACCAGTTAAGCTCTTTGCTTGTAATATTAATGTTTTATAATTGGTAGTATACAGTAACAGACAATAGAGGATTTCAGTAGTGTCTGTTTATTGGGTGTCAAAATAACATGAGATGGAAAACGGGAAAAAAGAATCTAAAACAAAATAACGGACTGTAAATGTGGTTACCTAAAACATTACTCAGGCTGGATTAGACGTGTTCATGCGGAGTACGATCACGTTAAACATGTGGGTTCGTAAGTCCTTCCGAGAGGTTGGTTGTAGAGGAAGGAGCGTACGGTCCCTGTGGATGCCTCCCCCACTGGGTTCCGGTCTAAATTGGGTGGCACTTCCCGGCCGTCCAAACAGTTACCTTACACCTTTCTGGTAGGTCGGACGGCCTGGGTCTCAACAACAACAATAACAACAGGCTGGATTAGAGTGCTGCGCGGGTTGAGTTCGACTGGACTCGAAACCGTAACAAAGAAAATTGTTGACGTTTTATTCTGTAGATTTTAAATCTGCAACGCACATTCACAATCCTTTACTGTTTATAACCTCCTTTTACGTATTTATCCAGTCTTTTCATTAAAAGATGTGATGAGATATATCCTTTAAAATTAATTTTTGCGGTTAAATCCGCAGCTTGAAACGTAAAGGACGTCCGACATGCAACTTTACCCGCAAATTGAAAAATGAAGATACCCTACTCGATGCAGGACTCTGAACTGGAATAGTCTGCATTATGTAAAAAACCCATTCAACTTCATTTAAAAATTATAAGGTAAACAGAAATTAGCATATCAACTCAAGAACATTTTCGAATACAGCCGAACGAACCTGAATGCCGTTCGAGAGACATGCCAGATTATCAAGCATGTCGAACCATTAGATGTGGGATTAACTGATGTTTATTGTGCTTTTGTTTATATACTGTAAATATTTCAGGAAAGTCTTGACAAGCGACAACAGTTAGATATCCGGGAAACTGAAATTTTCATTTCAGTGCAGATACATCTAAGTCATCTTCTTTAATAGTTTGGCAAAGATAGAAATGCTTTAAATATTTGTTTATAAGAAAAGAGAGCAAACATTTCCCAGCCAGAACATTTAAGAACATTAAATGTATTTAATATCGTTAGCTGAAATATTTAAAACTGTTAAATGCATCCATGCCTATGCCGAAATGTATTGCGATATAGTCTGAACTATTTCCCATTTTCCTTAGCCCGAGGGAAAAAAAGCTAGTCGTTGAACCGACACACGAATATCTATATGATGTCACCACTCTTTAATAATTCGAAAACAAATATTTATAATTTATACTCAGAGTCTGCCTGAAGATTACATAGTATCAGCTAATATAATTTCTCAGTACCATCAGATAGCATCGTGTTTCTTTCAGATAGCATCGCGCTCTTTCAGCTAGCATCGTGCTCTTCAGCTAGCATCGTGCTCCTTCAGATAGAATCATTATTCTTCAGATAGTATCACGTTCCTTCAGATAGTATCACACACCTTCAGATAGCATCATGCTCCTTTAGATAGCATCGTGCTTCTTCAGCTAGTATCGCTCTCCTTCATCTAGTATCGCATTGCTGCTAATGGTAATGCTCCTTCAGTTAAAATCGCTGCTGCTTCAGGTAGTATATATAGTTCCTACAACTTCACTCTCGCGCTCCTTCAGCTAGTAAAGTGCTTCTTCAGCTAGTATCGCTGCTCCCACTGCAGATATTAGAATCTGCGGTCAGGCTTTGTGATAAGAGTGAATCTGTCTCTACACAGATGCACAGATATACGAAATTGCAGTGCATACCATGTTTTCTCATTACTATTAAATGTATTAGCCATTTCGTACTAATGTGCGCTAAAAATCACGAAATTTGAGCACTATGATACTATTGTCGGCATCGGTGGCACGATTCTAATATTCAGTGTCTAGTAGACGTAAGCTCAAGAACATATATTTCAAGAGAAGCAGTCTGATTGTCCTGCATATTTACCAATAATCAGACTATTATGTTAATATAAAACTTCCAGTTTTTCATAAGTATGTCTATCTGTTTCAAATGTATAACATTCCAGATCTTGCAGATTAAGTATATTAATACTATTTCATATTTTAAGCTTGTCAAAGACAAGGAAGCTAACATGATCAAAATATGAAGTTGCAATTTTGTGTTAATACTTTTTTTTTTATTAAATAACGCTCAATGTCAAAAATATCTATGTTGCTCTGCGTTTGAGTAAGTTATGTTCCATGATAATATAAATATGCAAAATTTTGGGCTTCTATGCCACCAGAAGAGAATTTCTGGAGTGTTTGAAAATGCGTTTCAACCAGTCCCATTTTGCCTGCCCACGGGGTAGAAATCAAAATTCCGCCTCGTTATATCGTTTACCGTGGTCTATACTATACGTGTTGAAGACCCAGACCGTCCGACTCATCCTGAGGACTTGAGCAACTATTTGGACGGCCGGGAAAGTATACTATACGTGTGTAAAGATTAAGCTTTTTCGGTCTATGGGAGGAGGGAGCATCTGAAAGGTCTGGTGAGACTTTTAGGGGAAAAAAATCCCCCTCCCCGCCACCAGGTGAGGAAATCTAGTTTAGTTAGATTCTGCTCCGTAGGCGATACTATAATTGTGCAAATAGTTAGTCTTATAGGTTTAAAGAATAATATTCCGCACCCCTTACGGAGGAAATCGCAAATCCTGATATAGAATCGAGAATGGAGCCAAAATTAGTATAAGTATGCAGACATCCAACCTTCTAAATACCTAGGGCCTTCTGAGGGGTCTGAAAGAGCAGAAACATATTAGACAATATTATAAAGATATACGATAGGGAATATTTCAATTTGTATGTAGAGCAGATAATTGCAAGAACATTAAAAAAAATCAATATCAAGTAAATCTATGCCATTTCACTCGCAATATCCACGAAAATATGTCATTATAAATGGTGATCACAATTATCTGGTCTTGCGTTCATCTAGAATGGGGCATGCAAATACAAATTACCAACTAACGCTGTATTTTGCACCCAAATAATACTTTGACGAATAGGGTCTGGCACAGAGACAATTCGGTTACAAGACGGCTTAACTCGATTTCGTGACCAGGGTTGATACAGGAATGGGTTTGCCGAGTTCGTAACAAGACTAACTACTCGCACTTCGTTTGAAAGAGGAGGACTTATTTATTTGCTAGATGCGGTGACGGCAGCTAGCGATCATTAAATATAGCAACCTGTTTTTATTGCAATCAGTACTTTAGCAAACTCTGCGCCCACACAGCGAGCACAGAAAGTCTCAAAAACACAAAAATGGGTTGAAGTTTAACGGGAGCAGGTCAAGTGGGTCCATTGCAGAGTAGAAAATACAACGTGAAAATTGCATCAAAATTGGAGCAAGAGTCACCAGGATAGATAAAAAAACGTAAATTAAAATTTTAAAAAATCGAGCCCCCCCCCCCCCCCCCATCTCTTGGTACCCCTTCAAAACGGCCGCACTCAAGTTTCAGAATGAACAGGTGGACTGCGTTTATTGCGGATTTGCGTTGAGTAAGTCAAGGAGAAGTTACTCAAAGATTGCATTATGAAACCCGTAAAACCCTTTCCAAGAGTCGGAACGACGGAGGTCAAGGAGAAAATCTGAGGTGAAATGGAATTGAAATCTTAATTGATGACTTAGGAATATTTTATTGAAACGATGGGTTTTTTTTTTCAGGGAATACTTATAATGTTACAGTCTTTTACTATTTTACTATAGACGTCAAATCCCTATCTTGTAAATTTGAAAATTTAGATATTTTGTATTTTAATGGCCAGCTATTAAGGCGCCAGGTGTCTTGTGATTCCAAGCTATGAATATTTGGTGAAGGATAATGGAATGCGGTAATGGTTTGCGGCAGCAAAGACATCTGATCAAAGATGCTTTGAACCTGTACCCGAATTATAAGAACGGAGGAGAAGCTAGCTTTTGCTCAGTGATTATAATGTCGGTCTTGTATGCACTAGGTCCCTGGTTCGGGGCCGGCGACTCCCAATCGCCACAATGATGACTGGACGTTTGAAACACGCAACCTTCCTCTCCAACGATCTCACCTCTCAACACGAGATGGCAGCACCACATGGAGTCAGAAGCCTTGACACTCCCTTCCTGGTTGACCACGACTGACCGTCACGCCCGAGGCGACACGCCTCCCGGCCCACTTCAGCCCCTCAAGTGCATTTCGGAGGGACACGCGAGGGTTTTCTCAGCGGCCCCCCTCCTCGCCGAAATTAGACCGGGGCCTTCATCAGGTGAGGAAGTGTTCGGCAGCAAAGACATCTGATCAAAGATGCTTGGAACCTGTACCCGAATTATAAGATTTGAGGAGAAGCTAGATTTTGCTCAGTGATTATAATGTCGGTCTTGTAAGCAAGGGGTCCCTGGTTCGGGACCCGGCGGCTCCCAATCGCCACAGGTTCTCTGTTCTTAATGCGATTCAGTGGGTTTTCTGCAATTTTTTAATTATGCATGAAAGCTATCGACTTTTTGTGAAAAATCCGCCTTATAGAAGCTTTTCAAAATTTATCTGTCACCCGTTCAAACAAAGTACAGAGATTATAACTTTATTTTTGACTCAGGATATAGCTTTTTCCCAAACCTTCGTATTTGCCCTCTGAAAAAAAGGGAGAGAGGGTTACAAATATTTAAAAATATATTGAATTTTTCGAATTTTTTAAACTTTCATAATACTCTCCTGATCGATATAGCTACATGTAAGGAAAAAAACGTAAACTTCTGGACGAAGTAAGGACTTCAGAATAGGAGAGATAATCAAACCATACTTAATATTATGCATTTTAATATTATAGATATTCTTTGCTTCTTTATAGAAAGTTTTACATTGGACAATATGTGCTTTCAATAAATTCAAATGGTTATATTTGCAATAAAACTGTATTCATTATCTTTTATTGTGTTTTGAATGTGATACAGATTGAATATAGAGATTGGTTGTATTTTTGCTGATTATGTGAAGATCGTCAGGGCAACAGATGCAAATTGTGAACATCCTCTGCATACATTTATTAGAACACACATCTACATATTTGATTTTCAGCCATTTGTAAATTTTTCATGACTTCAAAATTAAACAAACTGATGCCTCGCCTGTCCCTATTCTAAAGGTATACGCTCCCCCCCCCCCCTCAAATAATTTCGGCCCTGATATCGGGCATAATTAAAGCAGTATTTAAAACTTAGTTTTCAATGCGAAAATATGAATTCTTTTAGCACTTCTGAAACAGCTGCAAAGGATTACAAAAAAAACTAATTTGATGAAAAGAACAACAAATCCCTTCAGCTAGGGGATAAGAACATATTTTTTTTTAAATAGGCTACAAACATGATTTAGCAAAAAGGCGAAAATGAAAAACGGCTTGATCAAATTGTGAAAAAATAAGACAATTTTGATGAGATTAAATCGTTTGCTTTTATTTATTGAGATAAAAACATTCTATTACTATACTATGTATTCTATTATTAAATATATTCTAAATATGCAATTAGTTACAGTTTTTAAATAACGTACCGGACATGGAATTTCGTAACGTTTACACATTATTATTATTATTATTGTACTTATTACGATTAGTTATTGAGTTATGTTCACACTTCATAAAGATGCACACAGATGTACATTGTCTTCGAAATTGTTCTAAATGAAAGTATGAATTCTTTTAGCACTTCTGAAACAGCTGCAAAGGATTACAAAAAAAAATAATTTGATGAAAAGAACAACAAATCCCTTAAGCTAGGGGATAAGAACATATTTTTTTTTAAATAGGCTACAAACATGATTTAGCAAAAAGGCGAAAATAAAAAACGGCTTGATCAAATTGTGAAAAAATAAGACAATTTTGATGAGTTAAATCGTTTGCATTTATTTATTGAGATAAAAACATTCTATTACTATACTATGTATTCTATTATTAAATACATTCTAAATATGTAATTAGTTACAGTTTTTAAATAACGTACCGGACACGGAATTTCGTAACGAATACACCTTATTATTATTACTATTGTACTTATTACGATTAGTTATTGAGTTATGTTCACACTTCACAAAGATGCACACAGATGTACACTGTTTTCGAAATCGTTCTAAATGAATTTTAAATATTTTAAAATCGAATCGAATTATCTCGAATTAAAAAATTAAAAGTAAAACATTACTTTCTATTTACAAGGGTTAGTCATTGCATAGAGTAACTAGATATTCTCAAAAAATTATGTTTCGAAAGCTCATGCGGACAGTACACAACTTTCTTTACAGACTACAACTTTTTTCTTCTTTTTTTTATCAATTCAAATTTTATAGTACAGCATACGAATCCCAACTGCAGGTTTGGATATGATGTCCATTTAGGGTGTAATCCGTGTTTCTTTCAAGACTTTTTGACCGGGGGGGGCGTAAATGATACTTTAGGGGAGGACCGTTTTCTATTTGCCCTATATAAATATATCTAAATGCTGTCACATAAATAGAAACTGGGTTACCATAAAATGATGCATACCTGGAGGAAACACTGAATGTAATATGCTGCTCCCCACGTGGTGCGTCAAGCCAACGTCATGTAAGGGATAAATGGTTCACTATCCAACCACTAGAATTGAGTAAATGACTAGGTAATCCAGTGTCTGACCATTAATTTTGACTAAAATATTTGAAATTTTATACTGTGTTTATTTTATTATAGTATTTTCCCCGGCAACACCGGGTATTTTTGTTTGTGTTACACTTGAATATTTAGTTTTGCTGACTACTACCAGCGAAACGCCTCATTATAAAACTCCGCTCACAATTACCTACTCCTTGCTTACACTCACAATGAGAAGTGCAAATAAAGATTACGAACTAACCTAATATTTCGCATCCGTATAATGATATTCTGATGAATGGCGTCTGTCACAAAGACAATTCGTTTACTGGGAGTCTTAACTCGATTTTGTTGGTATAGTTGATACGGGAGTAGAGATGTTAAGATCGTGACAAGACTTTTCACATTTTATTTAAGAGTAAAAGGATTTCTTTTTATTACGGCGTGCTTCTTATATTAAAAGAAGTCACGCAGATTGAAATTAGGTTGTTCTTGAATCATTTATATGATTATGATACAGACATTTTGAACTTTTTTACCGTGTTTGTTTTAATTTAGTATTATCCCTGGCAACATTGGGCATTTCTGTTTCTGTTCTAATGCCAGCAAAACGCTTCATTATAAAACGTCGTTAATAATCACCTACTCCTTGCTAACACTCACAATGAGAAGTGCAAATACAAAATTACGAACTAACCTAATATTTCGAATCCGAATGATATTCTGATGAATGACGTCTGTCACAAAGTCAATTCGGTTAATGGGAGCCCTAACTCGATCTCGTCTGTGTGGTTGATACGGGAGTGGAGATGTTGAGATCGTGACAAGACTTTTCACATTCCATTTAATAGCAAAAGGATTTCTTTTATTACGGTTTGCTTTTTATATTAAAAAAAGTCATGCTGATTGAATTTATGATCATCATAAATTCAATCAGCATGATTGGTATCAAATACATCATTGATGTATTTGATACCTTTATCAATATATATTACTGTTACGACGTATCCTCTGAAATCTTGGGTATGCGCTTGGGATACAAGAATGAGTCCAAATTCCTGGATATTTAATACTTCCGCTTTTTCCGTAGATGTTAAAGAATCGTTTCAATTTATATTTAGAGTTGCATACGTCATAAAAGTTTCTTTTGCGCATTATCTGTGTATACAAATTCTATGCGAACGCAATTACAAGAGTTTTGATTTTAAATGCACTAAACTTTGATTATTTCTACAACGAAGTCTCATTTTAACGCTAAACTAGCATGCCGAATGTAAACAAGACAAGCGATTGTAAAGACTAGGGTGAATTGTATAAGAATTGCTGAATTTTTTAACGAAAAATTATTTAGCTCTGGACTCCTAATACAAAAAGATGTCCTACAAAATGTATTTAAATCAGCTCAGTGTTTTTATCAAACACGTTTGTATATACTTGTACAACGTTTCAATATTGCCCCAAAATATGAAATATCATAAAAAAATCCAAGCCCTACTCATCTATCCCAATACAGCCAGATTCAAAAGCATTTTCACTGTTCCTCAGACATATATCCGATATATCACTTCCATTTTCTCTTTGTATGCCCATTGGCAACAAAACTGCAAATTCGGTGTTTGCCAGAGTTGTTATGACCGGACTGTCAAACTAGCTCATTCGTCAGCAAAAAAAAAAGGAATTGTAGATTCCACCGGAATGGTATTTTTTGAGATTTTTCATAGATATCTATATTTTTTCGAATGTGACGCTCTAAATAGAAAATGTGATTTTGTGGGGAACATCGGCATCTTGGAAAATGCCAGAATTTAGCTGTGATGGGATAAGGGATTTAGGAATGCGAGAAAAACATTTTTGCAATATCTGTGTTCTAATGTTGAAAATGAGTCTATTCTGGTGGGCTTCTACGTATATACATATGCAAAAAAGAGGTTTAATGTGCCAAGAATCAATACAACTGAAATAGAGATTCTTCTGTATACATTACCTCCAAAAGTTAAGCACGCAGGAAATTTGCATGACTCAATTTGTTCTGCTTTGGCAGATTCCAAATTTTACAAGAAGGACAATTGAGTGATATATTTAGGTATATAATGAAAAAAAATAAAAAGTATATTTAGGTACAATTTTTATTTTTGAAGTGCTTACATCACATTTAGTATATCCGGAAAAGATCTTGTATGCTATACAAATAATCCAAACAAACCTTAATATGAAATGGCACCTGCCCTGACTTTGACAAAAACTTCACATCGGGGTTTTATTCCTTCAACCAGGCATTCCAGCGCATAATAGGACAATAACTGCCATTCCAGTAGAACGGTAGTTTTCAGCTTCTAGAGAGTATTTGGTGAGGGTAGACGGGTAGAAACAGATCTTCCAAGGGCATTCTAAAGATTTTCGATGAGACTAAGATCCAGAGAATACAGTGACAACTACATACGTGCAATACCTTCATTCTCAAAGCACTCGTCAATCAACTGTTCTCTGTATGGACGAGCGTTCAGCAAAAGAAAATTTGAACCCAATACTGCAGCGTAGAGTCTCGCAAAAAGTTCGAGGACTTGATCTCGATTCCTTTTCTTGGTTACAGTACTCTTGCGAACGCTGGTATGTCGGTTCGCTATCAAAATCCAGATCAATACTATAATTCTATGACTAAAGACATGGTGTTCAACGATGTTGTTGGGCTGGTCTCGTGTTCTTCGTCTAGACCCTTACACGTTTATGGCCTGAAACTAGGGCAAACTGTGACTCACCCGTGACGAGTACATTGCTTCTGTCCAAGTTTCACGCTGACTACACTTTAATCATGCTCCTTTGGTCTTAGCACTCGATGGCATACAGACTTCTGGCTTTCCTGGAATGGAATCCTTTGACTTTTAGTCTTTGTCTCACAATGCTGGCTTATATTGACTTTCATATTGCTGTGGTTGTCATTGTTTGGTGATCTGGGTTGATCATTAAGCCATAGTGTTTCGTCAGTAATGCAATGCATTGGTTATCAAAATATGTTGTAGCCCTAGGATGATTCAGAACAGTTATGCGGCTAAATATCCTATTCACTTGGAATTATTTCCTTAGCAATATGATCCACAGAAAGGAAATTGACGAACTCGAGTTTTAGATGGATCTCCACATTCTGGACACTCCAGAACACGAATTCACTATTTTTAAAATGGACGTTTGTATATGCGACTGTATGTATCCCCTCTAGTTCATTCGTCGAAAGCACTATTCGACGAAAATTTCCAAAATTATTACCTATGTCACTTATGGATGAGATAATCGTATGCTGATTTGATTTTAGTACAATTAAAAAAATTGAACCTACTTTTTTGTAAAATGCCCCGAAAAAATCGTCAAAATCTGAAATGAAATGCTAAATATGCTTAATCGTATTAACCTTTTGCTTACGGGCGGGATAACGTCAATCCAAAAACAAAGAACCTCTCAAAACGACAGGTATTTGACATACCTTATCCCAAACAGTTCGTTCCCCCCTTTGCAGGCATTGGCGTGGACGCCAATGCCTACAAAGGGGGGATCGAACTCTTCCAAACCTGTCTTTTTGAAAGGTTCATTGTTTGGAATTGACGCTGATCATCCGTAAGCAAAAGGTTACCTAAATGCTTGTTTTATGCGTAGTTTTTAAAGATACAATAAATAAGACCGGTTTCATTACGTTAAGATGAGCAGTTCTCGAAATATTTATGTTTTTTAAGGAGTTGGCGACATATTAATATTCATAAGCTGCCAAACGGAGGAGACATATATCCAATATTCCACTTTCATTTTCTCTTTGGAAATGCAAAGGCAACAAAACTGCAAATTTTCTATTTACCAGAGTTGTTATGATCGGACTGTCAACAAAGCTCATTCGTCAGCAGCGTAAGGCATTGTAGATTCCACCGGAGTGGGTATTTTTTTTCTGGATTCTTCAGCGATACCCCAGATATGTTTTTTCGAATGTTATTCCCTAAATAGAAAATGAGATTTTGCGGGGAAGTATCAGCATCTGAGAAAAATGCCTGAATTTAGCTGTGATGGGATAAGGGATTTATAGAAATGCGGGAAAAAACGTTTTTTTGTAATATTTGTATTCAATCCAAAGAAAAATGGCATCCGTCGTGAAATGCATGGATGTAGTTGTTCGTATATACGTGGAAAAAAAGTTTTGAATGTGCCAGAAATCATTTCAATTGAAATAAAAGGCTCATGATAGCTCCTATAATATTCATGCATTTGGATGCGAATATCCGGCATTGTGGGACAAAACATTGTTAAAAGTCGTGCGTGCAGTTTGCATATAAAAAGGGGGAAATCTGATGCGGGTAGTACATGATTTTCCCTCCAGACCCTACAATTTTCCCTACAATCATTTTCTCCTGTGTAATTCATTTGCTCAAACTTATTTGAAAATATATCCATTGTACGGTTTTAATACATCTATATTCTTCATTTCGCAAGTTTTCACATTTTAAAACGTCGCCAGGTGCTCAAAATTCCAACAATCTTAAAATGTCTCGAGAACGGCTCGTCCTAGAGTAATGAAATTGGTTTCAATTAGTTTCTTTGTCAAAAATTACGAATGAAACAAGCATTCAATTTATATATCTAAGCACGTTTCGTATTTTATTTAAGATTTTTACAATTTTTCCTGTTCATTTTGCAAAAGGAGGAACAACTATGGGTGCTTTCAGAGAGGTGAAATCTAATTGAACTGATGAGCCATTGAAAGAATAAATCCTTACCACTTTCTGAATAACATATCATAAACAAAATCCATTAACACCATTTTCACAAGTCGTGTTCATTCTATTCATGTGTGGTGGTACTTTATGTACTAGTTTTGTATTTTGACGCCAAAGAATTCGCTAAAGGTCATTTATTTTACTAGACATTTATTAACAGATAATTGAATTTCGATGAGGATTTTATATCAATTAAATGTTGAGTGTGAATAAGTCACTCTGCTTGGACACATAAGTTCCCAAAGCTCCCGTATTCGATTTATGTGTTGTTAATTCAATTCCAAAATTACTGTGGTATGAATCTTGCCCGCCTTTATTTGTGCTGCGGAAGGCGAGTAAAGTCATTGCATTAAGTTACATAAGGCATACATTGCATTAAGTTACATTAAGTTGCATAAGTCATATGCTGCTCACATCAGATTTTCTTTTATTTAAACACGCTATTGTTTAAATATTTATGTTTATAATAGCAAATTATATTATCCGGCAAATATATAAGAATGAAGTCTATCGCCTTAAAAATAATTTAGGCGCAGTATCACGGTATAGATTCAAAATAATTTTTTGCTTGTGTCAGTTTGAAACCTTTCGTATTTTACAGTTTGTTTAAGTTTTATTTTATTTACATTTCCTTCATATCCATGTTTCAAGTGAAATGACTGACAAATATTTTTTTTTATTTTAATTACATTTAGTAACGGTATGGTTTTGTGACGGTATGAGAACACATTTGAACAAAGCTGGGGCATCTTTATGCAGAAAAAGCAAATCTCGTATTTTTTCCCATTTATAGCATTGCATTTTTTTCGCTTTTTACTCTACACCTCGCATTCCAATAACCTTTACCAGGAAATATGATGTATTTCTATTCTTATCATAGCAAAATGAAAAGTGAAAATAATTGATTTTCTTATGAAGACGAAATTCTATGTCCTGTTGACGTCATTTGAGATATTTTTCTTTATCGACGTTTTTTTATACTTTTATTTTGCCCTTTATTATTATTATATTTGTAATTGGAACCTCTAGAAAAGGATTGTTTGTAGAACTGAATAAACTACTGATATTAGGCGAAGACTGCAAACTTTAAGTAGAAACAGGTGATAAGATAAAAATTTAAGACTGCAATGCTCACATGCAGTCTGTTGTATATACGACCTTCTGGTTCTTGTATTTGTCTTTTGTTTATAAGCCACATCTTGTTCTTGCATATGCCTGTTGTGTATATGACCTTCTGATTTCCTCTTACGGCTGCTATATATTAAACTTTGATTCTGGCATATATCTGCTGTATATATGCCCCTTTGGTTTCTGCATATGTCTGCTGTATATATATATGCGTCTCTCATTCTTGCATATATCTGTTGTATGTATGCACCTCTGGTTATTCCATATATCTGTAACAATATGTGCTCATCTGGTTCTTGCATATGTCTGTTGTATGTATGCCCCTCCGGTTGTTGCATATGTATATATTTAGTCTTTTTAAACTCGGGTTCATTGGTATTTTCAACACTTACGAATGAGACCCAACGCAAAATTAAAGCACATGTATGTTGCGGTGTAACTAAACTTATACGAAATTACATTGCTTAATTTATTCTGGCTGATGTTAAACTCCAACAAGTCAGTCGATGCCTGCTTGGTATTTACGGTTGCAGTTTGTAATATAATAAATATGTAAAAACTACACGTGGAGCAAAGATAGGTTACAGCAGATATATTAAAAATCTAATCCATGGTCCACAGCTATAACAGGTAGAAAACTTGCCATTAGAGAGATAAAAATGTTCGAATATTTCCAAGGATAAAAATTTTATTGGTAGACAGACATTATCTATTCAGTGAAAATGTATGTGGAATAAACATTTTTACTATTTGTTCCATGGCAAATATGGAACATTGTGAATTTTAGAGGGAGTACAACCTATAAAGATAGTCCCTGTGCTACTCCTACAATACTTATACATTCCCCTTGGTCAGCGCCTGCAAAAGGGTGAGCAAGCAATGTTTCTGCTAAATATGGACAGAAATGGCTCAGTTGCAGTGGGGCTCACAGCAGGGCGCTTTTGGGGAGAGCTGACCGTTTCCGGACGCACGTGCGCCCAAGTTCATGGGAACTTTGGCCCAGCTGTCAAATATTAATTCTGGGGTGCTAACCATCCCTCTGTCATCACAGCACCCAATAGCTGGATGTAATCCTGTGGTATCCAATAAAAATACCAGGGGCTTCAGTTGGGGATCCAATAATAGACCTGGGGCTTAATTGTTGTTGTTGAAACCCAGACCGTCCGACCTACCAGAAAGGTGTAAGGTAACTGTTTGGACGGTCGGGAAGTGCCACCCAATTTAGACCGGAACCCAGTGGGGGAGGCATCCACAGGGACCGTACCCTCCTTCCCCTACCACCAACCTCTCGGAAGGACTTTCGGACCCACATGTTTAACGTGATCGTACTCCGCATGAACACGGCGGCAGTTTTGGCAGCGGCTGGAATCGAACCCGGGCCTACCGAGTGCAACTCCAGCGCGCTAACCAATGGGCTACCGCGCCCCTGGGGCTTAATTGTGTAGGAGGTGACATTTTTCGGATGTTCGAGAGAGAGTGAGATTTTGAAAAAGAAGCGAGAATTGATCTTGTGGTTTTGGGAGAGAAGGTTCTCTAAGAGATGACTGCAGAGATGACGGACAACCGATGATTCCTCGTCCGAGGACACCGCACCCGATGACGTTTCAATGAAATATTGAAGGTGCGCAATGCATGTTCTTTACACTCAGTCTGTTGACGCTATATGTTACTGCTCTCTCTCTCGACATCGTACTCGCTTTTACATTTAAGTAAATTAATCAGTGTGGAAATTGTTTTTAATTGTATTTTGATAGATACTTAAAATTATTACGAATGTGATTTTAATTATAACCTTAAATGAAGGAGTTTAATTGTATACTCTAAATGTTCATAAGAGAAGTGTGCATATGGCACGTAATAATTATTGTTACAATGGAAATACACGTGAATGTAAATACAAATATTAATGGGGAATAATTATGGTTTAGTGAGAGTGTCAATTAAATATGTTATTATTACTTTTAATTTCTTTCTTGTTAATAAATATGTTATTGTTTTAAGTTTTGTTCGCTGTCCTCATTTCTAATTAATACCTTATTGATTGATTATATGTATTTTTATTCGACACGGCCAATGTCGAAGATTGCTTTAATGGGTAATAATAATAATAATAATTTTTTGCGTTCTGACCGGACGTGTGGTGAAAATCCCCGCAACACTGTTGTAATGAATTAATGCATAAAATTGGTGGATAACAATGCGGAGGAAAATTGGAAACTTTTGTTTTAACTTTAGAGAACTATAGGTTCTCTCGCAAGATGTGGCTAGCTCTGATGTAAACGCTGGTGCAAGCGCTGTAGATACTCCCCATAAGATGGTGTCAGCACAAACGAGTTACTTGACCTTCCAAGATTCTCTCTGCCGTCGTCTCTTCATACGTAATCGGGCGACGAAGCGATTTTGTGACTGTTCCTTCCATTTAACTTACAGCTGGCACGTCTCAGTTAAAACTCAGAAACAGCTTTGTTCGATTACAAAGGAATTCACAGGGAAAGAAGTACTACAACTAACGCGCATAAGGAAATATTAAATGCTTTGAGCTTGATGCGTATTTAGCTCAATGCTAAGATATGCTTGCCTACCAGGCTTTGTCCTCAATCCTCCCTCCCCCCCCCCACAAACACTTTTCGCTACAAATTGGAAAGTCGCCGGCATCGACAGACTAGTGACCATGCAGGCGGATTTAAGCCTCCCCCCTCAGTAAGAGTTAATCGATCTGATCCTGTGAGTTCTATTATTTTATCAACGAGTGTTTAGTTTCAACTTTCACTCCCACATTCTGTCTTGGTGTTCGCATCAAGATTATCGATCTAAACTCATTTATAATTCATTCAGTAGCAAACTAAACCAACATCTTTTCATTCACTTGGTATGATATTCACGTAATATTCCTACAATTTCTATCGGGAATGAATATTTATTTGTATTTCTAACGCAGTAAAAATTAAAAGGAAATTAATGTATTTTTCTCTGGAGATGAACTTGATGACGTCCGTCTGTGACGTCATTAGATTCCCTTTCCTTTACTGATATTTTCTTTTCCTTTTCTCAACCGTATATTATTCTGCAATTTGGAGGTTAAAATGAAATGTCTTTGTTTTGAGATTGTTAATAAAGAACTTGTGTGACTCCGTGGTCTTATGTAAATTGAAATAAATTTTTTAGAAGCTTTGTAGAAAATTACATTTAAAAAGAAAGGATAAATTTGATGTAATCCTAATATTTAGTATCTCTTCTTACGGAATCAGCTATACATGGAATACGCAAAAAATCTGACGTGGGCAGCACATCACTTTCCTTATATAATGCAATGAATTTACTACTGTTACAGTAAAAAAAATAGGTTATTCTTATAGTAGATACTTATATTCTTCCCAAGATATTGAATTTTTGTCAACTAGTAGTTATTTTTATTGATTTAGCGTCATTTATATCCATTTGGCAAGATTTTCGTTAATTTAGCAACATTTAAAAAAGTCACCAAGTTGGCGACATTCCGCCAAATTCACTGCCAAAATCTCGCCAAGCGTTATGGACGGAGAAATAATTTATTCTTACAGCAGATAAATGACTATTGAAATTCAAATACAGAAGTATTATACAAAGTATCTTACCCTCATGAATGGAACGAGCTAGATCCACGAGAATGATGTCACCCAATTTATCGCATGATATTACATATGAAAAGTGAACATGTTTCTCAACAGTTAATAATATATATTTTTTAATTTATGGGATTTTTTGATACATTTATTTGAAAAATGTGCAATATCTAGAGAACGGTCCATGCTAGCGCTCTAAAGTTTATGTCAATCGTTTTCTAAGGAAAATTTACAGAAGAAATGTCTATTTTCGTAACTTTATTAAAGGTTTTGATTTTTTGGTGATTTTTTAAAACTTCACTCGAAAATTTAGGGGGGTTTTGAACATTCGATTGCATTTAAAAACAATAGGCTTCCAGTATTCACGGGTTGTGATTTTTGTGCCAAATTTCATTCGAATTGCTCCATTCGTTCGTGACATATCGTCTCTACAGACTCACTGACACACACACACACACACACACACACATACTTTCACACACACACACACAGACATCACTTCAAAAATGTCCGACTCGTGATCAGGGATGCTTGAAACGTGCTCTCCCGTCGAAAACTCGAATTCGAATTTTTGACCCATCACAAAACTTTCCTTATACATTATGTATATAAGGAAAGTAACAATTTTTGAAATTCTTGTGTACTGTGAGGCACATTTTGTCGCAAATATGTAAATTGTTAGACAGTTACAATCACTAAATTTTAATTGAAATTATAATTTTAATTGAAAAATAGTGACTTGGTTATAAAGTTTCATTAAATTTTCTTGCTAATCCATGAGCCAGAACACTATAAACGGTATGGAAGACATGGTATGTTTATAAAGTTGCTTATTTAAGACACAACCAATTTTTATTTATTTGCTTAAAAGGTGACAGATGCAGTCATCGCAGCTACTAAAGTAATAAAACATATTTTCCTTTTAATTTAGAAAAGTAACGTATTTTAGTAAAAAATAATTTAGTAAAACGTAATTTAGTAAAGTAATAAAACGTAGTTTTGAATTCACAACATTTTAAGGAAACGTTTAAATTTTTTATGCGAAAATATTTTTTCTACAAGGAATATTTTGAATTTAATATGCTTCAATTTGATATTGAACACATTAAAACCTTAAGAAAACATCGTTTAATTTTTTTCCAACAAAATATGTACTTATATTCTGTAAACTTACACAGATAGAAAATAAACTCGCATAAAATCTAAACGTATAAACAACATCGAAGTTTTGTTGAATATTTCAAACCCGAACATTCGAATCGTAAAATGTATAATTTTCGCTCCAAATAAGATTCCCATCCTAAATAACAAATTTATCCTGGAATCTTATTAATATGCATTTTGTTTTTGCAAGGAGAAGTGTAATTATGGATTCCAACCTAGCAATTGCACATTCTTTCCATTTAGGTACGTTTTAGTTTGTTTCATTTGGTCAAATCAATGCATACTTTTGTTTTTTTTTACTTCTATGTAGAGATCCTTTGGGAAAAAATGTTTTGTTTCTTCTTTTGCTTTTACGCAGTCAAAATTTACTTTACTTTTCTGCGAATTCAGATGACGTTTTGGAGTTTGCGAAAAACATATATTATGAAAACAATGAGTTTTTTTTAATTTTTCCAACATTATTTTGCATATAGTTATATGCATATATTTAACAAGATAATCTAAAGATTAAAAGGTGTTATAATGTTAATCGTAATTACGTAATAATGTTAATCTATTACTTTTCCCAAAGCACGTCTTATAGGGAAGTGATAAAATTCACCTACGTTTATTATCTACAGTTTGATGGAAAAGTCCATCAATTTTTTTAAAATTTAGAATGTAAATAGGTTGCAAAACTTCCTTAAAGAAAGATGAACTTCCTAAAAGTAAGGCGGCTAACTGACATATAACGTACAGAAAAATTGAAATAGAATATTTTCAGTTAGATGGCACTAATTACTATACCCTCAAAATGTATCAAAAATATGCATATAGGTAGATAAATGTATTTAACAGCATGATCTAAAGATTAAAAGGTCGTAATAATGTTAATATTTCATTTTTTCAACAACATGATTCTTATAGTGAAGTGATAAAATTTACTTACATTATTATTTACAGGTTGACAAAAACGTCTAGCACATAAAAATTTTAAATCATATAATGTAAATAATTTACAAAACTTCCTTAAAAGCAGGCATATGTCAGTAAGGTGACTAACTGACATATAATGTATCAAGATATTGAAATGGTACATTTTTCTTAATTTGGTGTCACTAATGTACCCTTAGAAATATAGTATTAGAAATATTGTCTGTATTTTATAAAGTCAGACGCAAATTATACTTTGTTTTATCAATCAAAAAATATGACGTTTTTTTAGAGTGAAATAATTTTTATTTTAGAGCAATATTTCTCTAGACATTCTTATGAAAGTTTTATTGAAGAGTTTAAGAAGGCATACCCATGATTTATATACATAAGATGAACCCAATCCATTGAAGTGTTTTAGAAACAAAGTCTTAATTTCGGACAGCTATCTTGAGTTTAAATGGGAAGGCAGGCCTGTTCTCTCTTTGTCTGCAGCAGATCCAATTTCCCGAAAACTTTTAACTAACATCGCAACTGCTGAATTTTTTAGGGGCCTTTTGTCAGGAATTCTTAAATGCCACTCTCGTAAAAATGGTTATCGAAATATAACTCTAGTTTAAACTCTGATAAAACGCCATGCTCTTCCATTGATAAAAATCTGATGTGGGCAGCACAAGACTTTCCCTTCAGACTCGAATTAATTTCCTCATTCTTTCGTAATTTATTAAATTGAATTTAGCTGCACGAAATAGCACGAATAATTATTTGAAATCACACTGATTGTACAGTTTTAATACAATTTTCGTTTTCAGTTGGCGACTAGGCGTATTTTCAAAGGCGACGTTACAAGAAAAATATTTCGATAAAAGTTAGTACAATATTCTGTATCCCATAATTCTAGAACTAATTGGAATTATTACTCCAAAAGGAAAGAGTAAAAAGTCAGATATTGAAGAATTTTTCACCATCCTTTTTTTCAAATCAAATATCACCCATAAAGGAGAGACTGTTTTATAAAAAAAATGCTTCATATTAATAAACTTTGTTTTGTTATTACAACTAATATTTATTTATTTATTGACCACCCCACATCCAGCTTACCAGTAATATGTCTACAATCAATATTTAAGGAAATAAAGCACGCTAACCCATTTCTCAAAGATTTTCTTTTTTAAGAATCGGCAACCTACGACCCGCCGGCTAAAATTGTTTGGCCCACTGACCCTATCGAAATATATCTACTCGGCCCGTAGTGTCAAAAGCAGAATTTCGTTAGATTTCCACTGTGATATTGATTCTAACTAGTTTAAAAAAATCTTGATGTCATGGGATTTTACATCCCGTTTAAACAACTTGAATTCGCTGTTTCAAGGAAGAAAAATCAGCTAATACACGATACGTAGAAATGCATCTTCTCATTCGAAACATAGTCAATATTATGGGAATGCTAACTTGAGAAAGCAAACTATATGTATCTACTCTAGAGCAGACCAATCCAAAAAATCTGATGTGGGCAGCACATGACTTTCCCTGCAGACTTATATACACATTCTCGTTATTTTAATTAAATTTAATTCCTATTAATTCAATTTTCATTCTCGTTTGTTAACTGGACTCATTTTCAAAGGTGGCATAGAGAAAAAACGAAGAAACTAAAATATCTCGAGAACGGCTAGTCCTAGTGTAATGGGATTGGTCTTATTCTTTTCTTCGTTAAAAATTACGTATAAAACAAGCATTTAATGGATATATTTCAGCATACGCAGTTTTTTATTTTAGATTTTGTCGATTTTAGCGGGCCATTTCGCAGAAAAAGGCAGGTTATTTTTTCCGAATCATACCAAAATCTAATCAGCACCTGGATGACCCACAAGCGACTTATCTGCCAAATTTTGTGAAATTCGTCCATTAGATTTTCAGCTAGAATGGATACAAGCTTTTGCGGGCCAGTTCGCAAAAAAAAAGGCAGGTTAGTTATTCCGAATCGTACCAAAATCTAATCAGCACCAGGATGACCCACAAGCGACTTACCTACCATATTTTATGAAATTCGGTCCATTAGTTTTTTAGTTAGTGGATACAAAATATGCACAGACACACACACAGACGTCACGCTAAAAATAGTTTTTTCGTATTCTAGAGGTCTCAAAACGTGTAGATCCGTCGCAAACTCGAGTTGCGATTTTCGACATGATTCCAATATTTTCCCTATACATTACCATGTACTGCAGGGAAAGCAAAAAACGACATATTTCTAAATGTACTACGCGATTTAGGAACTAGGTTTTCCTGTATTTCGCTGGCATTCGTTCAAACAAAAACGATTCCATACTGTTTTGGCACTCTGTTTAATGGAAAAGTAGACACCATTTAAAGAAAATGTTCAACTCGAAATAATGAACTGCAATCTAAATTGGTGGTTTAGATCCAAATCACAGGTGTATCTCTAGTAGAATTCTACAAAAGTTTTTTTTTTTAATTTGGGCTCTATACCAACTTGGAAAATGATGCAAAACAAATGAAACTGATGTTCGGCATCAGCACATATATTTGCAAAAATTTATCTCAAAAATGAAATACACAGACATACAATTTAAGAGAATTATTAATGGTCATTTAGAAGTTTAACTTTAGCCATGTTGTGAAAACTTTCGAGTGACAAACAATATTATTATTACCTTAATTTATTAGTAACTGCTAAAGTAATTAATTTATTATAAACTGCTGACTCATGAGAGAGAAAAGGTTGCCTAATCTTGCTCTATACCATTTGCTTAGCGTGGGTTAAAACTGAGTTGTTTAACCCCACTCCGGCCGCTAAAAAATGTGCTTATAAAAATTAAAGTTGCAAAGTTCTTAAGATGTAACGTTATCAAAGATAGTAACCAATTGTCAGCTAGTGGAGATGAGTCAGCCCAAAGTTTTGTATTCTTAATTCGCAAATTATTATTTACCAATAATTCGCAAGGGAATACAAATATCGCATCGCTTTCCAATATGCATCGATACATTATACACCTGGAAAGGGATATATTGTTTTGAAAATCGCATCAATAAAACATAAATTATTCGAAACTTTAAAAAGTTGCACGGCGTTCTTTTCTATATAGATCAGTGGTAATTATACGATTTACAATAATAATGTAGTCAATACAGGAAATTTAAAGTTTGACATTTTTTAGTTACTTCAATGATATTTATCGAAATAGATTATATGTAAAACTGAATTCAAGACTCCATCGATCTTTTTTAAACTTTAAAAAAAAAAGTCCAGATTTTTTTTTAATTTAACAACTTGCAAAGGGAAACTCATTAAAAGGTGCATTTTTACTTTCCCTGCAATACATGCTAAGGTATAGGGAAAGTACTGGAATCATGCCGAAAATCGAAACTCGAGTTTTCGAAGGATCTACACGTTTTGGGACCTTTACAATACAAAAAAAAAACTATTTTTAGCATGACGACTGTCTGTCAGTCTGTCTGTGCACTATATGTACCCACTCCAACTCGAAAACTAATAGACCAAATTTCATAAAATTTGGTGGGTAAGTCACTTGCGTGCGACACTGGTGCAGATTAGTTTTTGGTACAATTCGGGATAAAAACACGCGCCTTTTTTGGGGGGAAGACCATGCAAAAATTGCCTATAGCCACTCTAGATGAAGAACTAACTGATCAGATTTTACAAAATTTGGTAGATAAGTCACTTGTGGATTACCCTGGTGCTGATTAGATTTTGGTACGATTCGGTAAAAAGGAACCTGCCCTTTTTTGCGAAATGGCCCGCAAAAATCGTTAAGATCTAAAATAAAAAACTACGTATACTAAAATATATCATTTAAATGCTTGTTTTATACGATCAAAAGCATAAGATCAATCCCATTACACTAAGACTAGCCGTTCTCGAGATATTTTCGGTTTTTTTTTTGCATTTTCTCTACACCACTTTAGAAAATAAGCCCAGCTACCAAATGAGAACGAAAATTGAATTAAAAGTGCATATTCAGTGCCAGTTTAAATAATTATGGGTGTTATTTTGTGCAATTAAACTCAATTTAATGAATTATTGAAGAAATAAAGAGAACGTGAATAAGAGTTTGCAGGGAAAGTCATGTGCTGCCCACATCAGATTTTTTATTATGATATTGATTGTGATACAACTGGGCGTAAAATATGGAATATGAATATATGAGAAAATCGAGTGGTGTTTTACCTGCCAGATATTTTCAGAGGAAAACCTGAAATATTAGTAACTGAATCATAGCTGTTTCTTTAATTAAACAAATTTATATTTCGGTTAAAATTGTCGTGATATATTTTTTGAAATATAAAAGTATATCCTAATTACTTTAAAATCCATTTATATGTTCAGAAGTATTATTAACTACTACTTTCTTGTTTTTATTCTTTCTAGATCTGAAACGTTATAGTATTTCCAATAGTTTCTACTTTTGATCAGACTTGGTATTCCTAAACCTGCTAAAAGTAAAAAGCCTAAACTCTTTAAAGTAGTTTATAAAATGATGTAAACTGTTGAAAGTACTCAAAGAATTAAAAAAGTTTTAAATTGAAAAGTTGCGAAACGAAATTGCAAACTTTGTTTATAAAATGGCTAGAAATTGAAGCGGAACGAAATATTTATCTTTGAATTTCACTTGTGTATATTCATGTTGTCTGGTAGCACACGTAATTTTGGATTCTAGGTTTGAATCTATCGTTGAATTTTTTTAAAGTACTATTTGCGTTTGTTTCCTTTCTAAAAATCAATATGTAACTCCGTTTATTTACGAACTACAGTATGGAAATTTCCTCAAACAGTTTGTTTAATTTTTTTCGTTTTAATACTTATTTTGCATGGGATTTTATTTTACTGTTCAGTAGTCTGAGTTTTTGAATAAATCGTATGTAGCTTGTAACAAGAGAGATCAATCATGCATGAAGCATTGTTTATGAAACACTTTACAACTCTAATTTTATTTAAACATCTCTAAAATGCGATACAGTCATCGATAATATTTTTAAAATTATCACAATACTGCAATAATTAGTTATATTTGAAAATTTAAAACTTCATCGGAAGAAACGAACTTGATTCAAATGACGTCATCAAAATATATATCGCCTGGTTGTCTGTCGAAAGTCCAGACCACCCGACTCATCCGAGGACATAGAGCAATAAAATGGATGGCCGGGAAAAGCCTGGCTGTCTGTTTAAAGCAGTAAATATTTCATTCATACATTTTTATTTCATTCTTCACAGTACTACAATAATTTACTCGACCTAAAACGTAACACCATGGTGGTAAAAGTAATTTAACTCTATGCATAAAACTTCATCGAAGAAGTCCCATTAAATCGTCTGCTTCCCTATTTATAATCAATAAATGTTTCTATCATATCATCTATATTGCAGATTCCTGAACAAAATATTTTTGCGTTAAACAAATTCAGCAATTCTTATACAACTCATCTTACAGCTTAATCTGTCTACATTCTCCATAAATGAAAATTTGGTTTCGTTGTAAAAATAATCAAAGTTTGATAATCATTTAAACTCAAATATATTGCAATTGTGTTGTTTTAGACTACAGATGCACAGAAATTAAGCAAAGATAAAGAGGTTTTAGGACGGATACAACACCAAATTTAAATTAAAAAGAACTTTAAAAATCACAATTTTGACACAAGATGGATGACATTGATCATTTAAACTCAAATATATTGTAATTGCGCTGTTTCATAATACAGACGCATAGAAATTAAGCAAAATAAAGCGGTTTTAGGACGTATACGACACTAAATATAAATTAAATATAATCTTAAAAATCACGGTTTTGACACAAGATGGATGCCATATTTTATTTTGAAGTGTGTCATATGATCTCTTCATATAATGGTGACGTGATCTCTTCATATAAAGGGTTTAATTATTATTTTTATTTTAAAAACTCCTGAATATATTTTGCTGAAATTTTCTTATATATTTTATGGGATAATTTGAATATTTTCTTAAACTTTTGGAGCAATTTGTGAATTTCAAACACTCTTAAAAAATGTTTGAAAAATTAGGTCCCATAGGGTTCAATGTATTTCATTTTTTCAACCCAGGTTCAATCCAAAACTAATTGGGTGATATTATTCATTTATATTCCCATAGGTCCCACAGTTTGTCGGAATTAAAATTTAATTTCGATAAAGTCATTTTTACGGCAGTTATCGTACTGACGGACAGACAGACAGACACAATCAGACAGAATGAAAAAAGTCATAAACGCTTTTTAACTATGTTGTAAAGTATTTAGTTGAATGATTAAAAAATAACAGTAGGCAGCTATAAAAAAACTTTCAATTTATATATCTTGTAATACTGTCAGTATTTGTACAAATATTATGCGAAACATTAAACATGACTTTTGAGACATTAGAATTGTATTTTGTTGCAATGGAAAACGACGCTCTCCTAAAAATAGAGAGAATGCCTTGAAATTCGGTATAAAAATTCTATTAGGCTACATATGCAAATGGTTAAAATTTCATCGCCAATGAATACACGGGGCTTTTCCATATCACATAACAACTCCAATGTAACCTATTGTTTCGTTACGTTAAGTCGTTTGAAGATTCCTTTCCCTACAGTGCAGCCGTCGACAGTAAGATTAACAGAGCGAATTAGATAGAGGTCGAGTCGTATGCTTAAGTGTTAAGTCGGGTGGCCATACATGCGTGCCAACTATTATTTCAATCAGTCAATGCTACAGTAATACAATGTTGACAGCAGTAGTTCAAGGGGGGCACTATACCCACCACGAAGGATCTTGACGATCCGTGTATGAGTGTTTAAGAAAATCATGCGAGTAGAAGAAAGTAGCCATAGCGACATAAATGGTATTCTAGTCCTTCATCCAAAGGCACATAAGTTTTTTCGCATTATGTAGTATTAAAGATGCCATTCTGTGACGACTTGTAAAGGTCGTCACAGAAGAGTCGTCACACCCTTAGCGTATCCCTTCAGACATCTACTTCTATCATCCAACATCGTATAAAATGTCGTCGATAAAGTGATGTCGAATTGGTGTTGTGAAGAGGCTCAACGATGGATTCGTCTTCTCACTTGGCTTAGAAGATCGCCAAATGAGCATGGGAAGGAGGCTTGGTCATGGATCCAATCTGACTGCAGTGGCTGATACTCAGCCATCATACCTAGAGTTACAGTTTTGGGAACTATCATTTAGGACTGCCAATCTACTCTAGTTCTGCTGTAAATGCTTTTACAAAACGTCTGCGCGTTGACCATAATCTGCAGTCAATTATACTGCCTGTACTGACACGTCTTCCAGGAGCTATTTACCAACTTGATAATTTCCGACTTCATACGGAAAGTATTTTCTCGAAAATGCCTACTTGAAGTTCATATCCTCTCATGCTTACCAGTACCTACAGACCACTCGCCATTCGAGGATGTTCAGTATATGCTGGGAACGTAGTTGCAGCGCAGCTACCACAGAATAAAAGCGAACACGTTCAACATCTGCTAGGATCTGCTGGAGGGCAACACCAGATTGTTATTCGATTCCATGTCGCACTGCATATCGGTTTATATCGACAGAGGATAATGCACTTGTATTAATATTTGACTTTTGTGTTGCCACTGATCACTCTGATAGAAATTTCGTGTGTAATGAGAATTGTAAACATTTATTTCTTTTTAAATGAGTTTTGCGTGTGCACAGCGATAGAACACTTTATCGGAGAACGTTGGTTTAGCGGAGTGTATTTATTTTCCCTATGATCCTATTATATCTCAAAGAAAATTTTACTTACTTTGGGCCTCGTATAGGCGGATTCTGTGAACATGAACTTAACCATTGCAGCTCTATGTAATCTGGGATCAATTTTTTAGAAGTTTGAATTTCGTAGTGGGTCTAAAATTGGCAGTCTCCATATAGGCTTGCAAAATTGTGGCACATGGCAAGTTTTCTTTTGCGTTGCTGGAATCGTCTGTTCTACTCTGACAATTACATAAAAAGCTTAAAGCTGGTTCATAGATGCTGCTGATATCTGTAATGGCATTTCACTTATAACTGTAAGTGTTCCTCTTATAAATGATATATATATATATATATATACGATATGAATGAGAATATTTTATATATAAACGATATGAAAGGGAATATTTTTCAATAAATTCAAACACAAGGTGACACTAGCGATTGCACGGCACCCTTGCAATATCATACAGCACAGCCCCCATTTCATGTCTTGAAAATGATATTTTCCTCTTCAAATGAAACTTGGATGATATTTTTCCAAAGCAAAAATACATATATCTTATCCCAAAGTCTAATATCGTTTAGCACTATGTTGTATGATGACACATGTACAATGTGAATAGCTGCCATGGTTTGAACTTTATTCCGGTCCTCTCATCAATATATCGTCGAAGGAAAACATTTCTGCATACTTCGCCTTGAAGTCAGTTTTACCCTTGAGCAAATATTTGCCTATGAGTTATTGACATAAGCTTTTAGATTCGAAGATATCAAATTGAAGTTTTTATCTTGTAGTCCGGTATTTTTGTATGTCGTATTCAAATCTCTTGGATTAGATATGATTTAAAATGCATGTTGCATAACAGTACATGCATTTAGCTGATATATATGTAAAAAAATCCTTCTAAACACTATTGAATAAAAAATCCTTGATACAATAAATTTATAAATCTACAATACAATGAATTTATTGCAATAGATGCAGTAAATGGAAACACCTTTTTATTCTTAGAACTCCGAATTATCTTAGTTAAAACATTTTAAAAAAAATCCTACACTAATCTAATCAGTATAAGAATTGAAACAAGTACTCTTCGTCCACAAAAGACTCCCCTTGATCGAGTGGGCGAATTCAATAGCGAAAGAAACAGCAGGTAAAAAGATGGACGAAACTACGCTTTGAGTTTTAGTTCAGCATTGTTTGTCTGCTTGCTGTTGTGTAAGGTGGGAATCGTGTTGATTACCCACACATACATTCAGAAAATTGAAGGAAAGTTAAATGAACAAAAATAAATGTTCATCTTCAATTGGCCTAATTCAGTGATCGAGAAGTTAGTATAATCAAACACCAGATTCGATCCTTTCCCTGATGTGAAGCGAATTTGACTCCACAATGGCTGTAACATAAGTATATGGCAAGTGAAACAATACAGAAAATAATAATTCCATTTTTGAAGTTAAATAAATTCCTTAATTAATTGAAATTCACACATAAGACATATCTTTATTTATAGGCATCATATTTCAACTCGATGGCAAACTCTGTACATCTTAAGTCAATACAATTACAGAATTATTTCTTAACCATATCTTATAAAAAGGGAGATTAAAATACAGATTTTTAATGCTTAGCTGGCTCAATAGAATATTTTGAATTCCGTTAGATCTTTTGCCAGAAAACTTTTAGATTCTCCCAAAACAGAAAAATACTTACGAACCATAGTTGTGGCTCAAAAGGACCCTGTCGGTCGTAAAAATATGAGAGTAACTACATTTTATTTTAAATTTTACCTTTTTCATTATAGAGAGCTTCTTTAAAACGACCGACAGTTTCAAAACCTTTGTCTGCTCTCCGCCGAACCAAAGTCGCGTCTCCTCGTACCACTACATTCAAACTCTGACGTCACAAAACACATATACATGAGCATTCGCAATAATCGTGCCGAAAACAGTGAGAATAATGAACAACATAAAATTACAGCACTCAACGGTTTCAAAGCGAAAGTGTCAAGGCCACGAACATTTCATCAGATTCACTTCGCCGCAGATTATCGGACGAAGAATCTTTATATTTACATGATTTGAAAAAGCATTTAAAACAGAAATATATACTTTCGCAGATTGCGACACCACAGTTGCAGCTGCGCCCCTATTTTGGCAACTAGACGCGTTCAGTTAGCGCATGTGCAGTTGCATCATGGTCGCCACTAAGGCGGATGAACAGTATCCAAACTGTTGCAGATATGTAGAACTATTTTTCAAAAATAATAAAATACGTATGTAGACATAGATAACAGACATAGATATATGAAAATAAAAATATTTTGTTACAAATTGCAGCGAAAAATGTAGAAAACATTACTCAACTGGCTTTTTGGGCGCTATATAAGCAATCTTCGGGAGCGGTAACTACATTAATTATTGCCAGGATCGCAAGCCGGCTTAAATATCGTCTTTGGGATATGTACAAGTACATACTTTTCCAGATTTTTCACAATCGGATTTTAGTTTCCAAAATTTAAAGAATTGCGCTATATGAAAGTAGAATTGGTGACAATAGTTCGTACAATTCAATGTAAATATAATACGCATTTGATTAAACATAAATAGAATTTGTATTTAATTTTAGTCCGTGGTCCATCTTTTGAAGACGATACTTGTCTATCTGCGTCGTCTGTTACGTAAAATCGCAGCCTCAAACAGCCTGCTGAATATAAGTACAGGGATAGCTGAAGTCTTGAGACGGCATACCTCGTCGAGTTTTTATTATTATTTTTTTTTTATTTGAATTAGTTTAAAAGTTATGAGCTTTTTTTAAACCGAAAACCAGGTATTTTCATCCATTTTGTCAAATCATTTTAGTCATTGCAGCTGCGGTCGAAATTCTCGTTCGCTATCCACTACGAACACTTCAGACAGTTGTCGACTCACTATCATTTATCACCGTCAAAGTCAATTACTTATCTCTGAAAAAATTCAAAAATTGTCTTTGTTACTTTGGTAATTTTTTGCAATTATTTTAACAAGTTCGTATTCTCAAAATTTTCTGAGTCTCGCTTTTTCCACGGCCATTGGTGGGTTCGAATCTGTCACGTCTCATGACACTGAACCTTGTAACAAACGGATAAAGGCTTCGAGAAGGAAGATATTTATTTTACGGGTTACGGGTATTCTTCTCTTTTCAAAGTAACGAACTTTGATATTATTATTATTATTGTTATGCCAAGTTTAAGAACCGACCCAGTGGGAAGCTTTGATGTTAAATTAACATGCTATTTGGTGTGGGAGGGTTGTGGTTTCTGGTTTGGAGGGCAGCGAGTGCCCATCCCCCTCCAGTTTTTTGCGGCCGCGTTTATTGTTACTGACTATTCTCTGACTGGGTTTTGCAGCTGTAATTCCATTTATTTTGTCGGAATTTAATTTTTCAATATGGAAAGTTAGTATTTATTTGATGAAATTTTCTGTTACATTTCACAGATATTAAAACACTTTAGAAAGTATTTTCTAAGGCAAATTACGTCGTCGCAATATGTGGTTTAAAAAAAAGGCGAAGAAGAATGAAGGCGTGAAAAACTTTTTGCTTGCACGTATATTTTACATCTTGGAAGAAACACCGTAAAATGACGTTGGTAAGAATTTTTTAAGACTTTTAGCAACAGAAAAAGAAAATTCAGAGGAAAAAAATGTTTAGCCGTTCTTTTAATAGAGAGTTTTCCCATGCAGAATTAGATATACAATTCCGTGCGATATTTTTGAATAGAAGATTAAAGAAAGAGCTTTGAGAATTTCTTTTATGAAAATATATTCAAATTTGGATTCAATTTTAGGAAAAATGATTATTTAATTTGCATATTTTTGCCATTTGTATAAAGGTACGTTCATAATGTAGTTTTAAAACTGTTTGGAAATTGTTTCGTACTTATGATCAAAAATATATGTAGGGAAGATATGGACATAACTAAGTGTTCAATTTAAACATAATTAAATGTTTAATCAGATTATCGTTGTTTGAACACAAGCATATCAGTATTTTTAAGACTTTCGAACATAGTTGTAAAGTGTTTATGACTTTATTCATTCTATCTGCCTGTGTCTGTCCGTTCCCAAGATAAATACCGTAAAAATGACTTTATCAAAATGAAATTTTAGTATGTTGTTGAGATGGTTTGTGGGACATATGGGAATGTAAAAGAATAATATCACACAATTAGTTTTGGATTGAACCTGGGTTGAAAAAATGAAATTCATTGAAAACTATAGAACCTATTTTTTCAAAAAATTCTTAAGCGGAGTTAAAATTCACAAATTGCTTTGAAAATATTAGGAAATATTCAAATTATCACATATAATGTGTAAAAACAAATTCGCCAAAACATGTTAAGTAGTTTTTTAATAAAAATTGAAATATATATAATTATACATTTCGATACCCATATTATATGAAGAAATCAGGTGACACCCATATTACATGAAGAGATCACGTAACTGATTGTAAAATAACATATGACATCCATTTTTTTTTCGCTGTGATTTTTAAGGATTCGTGATTTTTAAGGAATATTTATATTTAGTTTTGCATCCGTTCTAAAACCGCTTTATTTTTGCATATTATCTGTGTATGCAAATTCTCTGCGTATGTAATTACAATATTTTTGATTTTATATGATCATTGAACTTTGATTATTTCTACAACGAAATTTTAGCTTTTTCTAAGGTAGATAATCTGATCTAAAATATCTTCCTTTATATCCTATTACACAGAATAAATCTTATTGCAACAGCAATCCTTCTGGCAATCCTAAAGGTATTTATTGCACTCAGACAAACGTGCGAAAATACGAACTATCGTTATTAAGGAAATGTCCAGGAGACAAAAGACGTCGAAGCATTGTTTGTTCGGAAAACGTGTAATTAAAGTTGTTACCAAACAAATGAGGAATCAGTTTGATATACATCTTCGACACCACTCACACCATGTTCGCGTAATTCAAGACAGGGTCAGCAGAATTGTCATTATTGGGAGTGACTAGATTTTAATGCATAGATGTGTATTTTTGGTTTTATTTACGAAATTTAGGTATATATATGTAATTTCTCTGTGAAGCAGATATGGGTTTTCTCATGATATAATAGCATATATTATGACACTGAGGATATCTTGAGTGTGTTATTTTCATTTCATCGCGTACTATTACAATGAAAATGAGTATATATATATATATATATACATAATGTTTGATTCACATTATATATTAATTTATAATTTTAAATCCTCATTTTCAAAATTCTCACATTAGAATAATTACTAATAAAATTGGGGTTGCAAGTGTAGTATTTATTTAACTGATTATTGGGCTTTTCTTTAATATAAATTTCATTTATATTCCTAATTATTGACACTTCGGAAAATTTTGCTGTTTATGCGTAAGTTTACTTATGCAGTTTGTATTTATTGATTCTACTTTTTAGTAGTTATTCTATGAAATTTCCAAAAATTAAAAAATATGTATATCCAATTGATTATATATATATATTGCATTTAATCAACAGAACTCGGGAACAATCATATCCCTTCCGCTTTGTCCAGCACTATTATGATGTTTTTTGCAGAAAATATTGTGATAAAATTTATGTTAATTTATCCGACATCCTGGAATACAACTCAACTCTTAACTAGGATTATCTGATTGTTTCTCATCCAGAATACTCTATATATTAGACGCGACTTTTTTATGTATGCTTTCCTATCCGAAGTTTATACGCTTTATGCAACTCTTCTATGATTCTCGTCTTGCTGGTTTGTAAAACTTCCAATTTTAATGCTATTTTGATCATTTTTATGTTGTCTGGGATTCGGCCATTTTTCCCCACGGACATGTTCGATTGTTGTTTCGGGCGTGCAGAGTCTCTGGGAGCGTTTTAATGAAGTCAAAGCTAGCTTCTAACCAGGAAATAGGGGTCGCAATCCTCCTTGACCTTTCTGCAACCCTGTAAACACAATCATTTCACCTAAATTTTTCATTTTTCATTTTAAATCTTTATATATATATATTATATATATATATATATATATATATATATATATATATATATATATATATATATATATATATATATATATATATATATATATATATTAAACTCAAGCTGGTATTCCAGTGGGTAACCGTCCAGTGGTTTAAACGTACAACGTAATTTAATGGTAAATCACTTGAACAGATACAGATTATTAAACTCATCTATTACAGAATTTAATAAATGCATGATGCATTTAATTAACGGAACTCGGGAACAATCATATCCCTTCCGCTTTGTACAGCACTATTATGATATTTTTTGCAGAAATTATAGTGATAAAAATTAAGTTAATTTATCCGACATCATACAATACAACTCAACTCTAACCTAAGATTATCTGATTGATGCACATCCAGATAGCTCTATAAGTTGGACGCGACTTTTTTATGTATGCTTTCCTATTCGAAGTTTATACGCATTATGCAACTCTTCCATGATTCTCGTCTTGCTGGTTAGTAAAATTTCCAATTTTTGTTATTTTGATCATTTTTATTTTGTCTGGGATTCGGCCATTTTTTCCCCACGGGAATGATCGATTGTTGTTTCGGGCGTGCAGAGTCTCTGAGAGCGTTTTCATGAAGTCAAAGATAGCTTCTAACCAGGAAATAGGGGTCGCAATCCTCCTTGACCTTTCTGCAACCCTGTAAACACAATCATTCCACCTATATATGTTCTTTTTTCATTTTAAATCTTATATTTCAAGACTCTGATAGTGCGGCAATTTGCGCCTTTCTCTTTCTTGAATTTCATACTTTTTGGGATTGTATTTTTATATATATATATATATCCATTACAACAAAATTTTCATTCTGTAATGTTACAGAATTTTCGTGGCTTTATATCCATTCACATTTTATTTGCATATACGATATAAAGTTTGAACGTGATCAATTTCCCAATAAATTCCGTACCTAGAAAACTATTAAAACATGTCTTTTAAAATATTAAACATCCATTAAATTAGGAAATTCTCTAAAAATTAATTTTCTGTGCGACTAGTAAGTAATTCATTCCACCCCGGATGCCTACCGCAGTTTAATTGAAAGCGAATCCTTATCGATGATGATTGATTACAATCGTTCATCATCTTTCATCGATAAGATACTATTTCCAGGAACGGTTGAAGGGTAACAATCGAGACCTGGAGGCTCACTAACTTTTGAAATGTGATTCATTCCCAATTGCTGAAATTGACAAAGTCTTTTGTGATGCTTCAATTTGTCACGAAATAAGATTCGTAAAATATGGCCAGGAATCATTTCCATTTGAGATGTTGCCTGGGGAATATATTTAAATTGATTGGGGAATTAATTCGTTTATTATATTACTATTTTATAGTGTATATGTCCTTCAGACGCTCGGATTCGAAAGCTGACAGGCAGTGGCACTGAATAGCACTGAGGCGATCGATAAGTGCAGCAGGTTGCAGCATCAAGTTTAAATGCACTTTTAGCTTGTATCAGTTGTGGATTTTCTATTTTAAAAACTTTAAGGAGTGATGCATTTCATGATACTCATTGCCATATTGTGAAAGATTTGTTGTCTTCCCTTTGTACTCTACTTCGGTGTTTCTGAGCCGCCGGACCCTGGCATCCATGATACTCGGCCGCGAAAGATTCTCTTGGAATGTGTCGTCTGTGTCTCATCCTGTCTATCTCTCGTCTGTCTGTCATTCTGTCTCTCTGTCTATCCATTCGCACGATAACTGCCGTAAAAATGACTTTATCAAAATGGAATTTTAGTATGTTGTTGAGATTGTCTGTGGGACATATGGGAATGTAAATGAATAATATCACCCAATTAGTTTTGGATTGAACCTGGTTTGAAAAAAGGAAATACATTGAACCCCATCGTACCTAATTTTTCAAAGATTTTTTAAGTGAAGTTAAAATTCACAAATTGCTTCAAAAATTTTAGGAAATATTCAAATTATCCCATAAAATATACAAAAAAAAAATTCATCAAAATGTGTTCGCTAAATTTTTAAATAAAAATTAAAATGATAATTACACCCATATAATATGAAGCAATCACGTTCCTCGCTTCAAAATAAAATATGGCATCCATCTTTTTTCCCAGAATCAAAATCGTGATTTTTAAAGTTCTTTTAAATTTATATTTAGTACTGTATCCATCCTAGAACCGCTTTATTTTTGTATATTTTCTTTGCATCTATATTCTGCGCCAAACCAATTACAATATTTTTGAGTTTAAATGATTATCAAACTTTGATTATTTCTACAATGAAGCCTAATTTTAATGAATGCAGAATGTACACAAATGATTGTAAGATGAGTTGTATAAGAATTGCTGATTTTTTTTCACGGAAAATTATTTAACTATGGAGTCTGGAATAAAAGTGTATGAATAAAATATTCACTAATTTTACATAGAGAGCTAGACGATTTATATTTCGATGACGTCATTTGAATAAAGCTCATTTTTTTTGATGAAGTTTTAAGTTTTCGAGTAAAATAAATTATTATAGTTCTGTGATAATTAAAAAAATATCACCTCTGAATTTATCGCATTTTAGATGTTTACATAAAATTGCATTTCAGTTGGAAAGTGTTTCATAATCAGTGCTTTACGCATGATTGCCCTTTCTTGTTTATAAATAAATATTTCATAGTGAAAATACCATGAGGAGAATAATATTCATGAATGTGTAGAAAAGCTCAGAGCCAGAACTCCTAAATAACATCTCTGTCGTAAATGTCAGTGACCAAACCGCATTTATATTTTAATAGGAATAAGAGACTGCTGACTTCTATGGTGAATTTCAATGCATACATATTTTTTCTTTCAATACCATTTTCCCCCATAACCAACATCAGTAAAATCAATTTAATAATGCAATGAAATCCATTTCATACTAAATAATATAATATATTTTTGGTGATCATAATGGGATATGTCAATAAAAGTCAGCACAAATGAATTTAATGATGTTAGTCTGAAGAAATCACAATAGGATGCACGATTTCGTTATTCCCTTGATTGATAACTTATTTAAATGTAATTTTATATTTGTCAACATGCCATGCCGTATACATAAATGTACTGATGCGATTTGTGATTAAGCCATCATTAATTATTAATACTTATGCTAGTTTAATGTATGAAATTAAAACAATAATTAAAAGAGTATATCCGATTAAATTCGTTGGGACCGGGCATTTGTATTAAAGAAGTAATTTATCTGGACGCGGTTTTTATAAGGTTGAGAAGCGCTGCTCTACTTTAGCCTTAATCTTATCATGTAAAAGGGGCTATGCTCAATTTCATGATACATGACAAGGGCATGTGTACTCGCTGAGATGCATATCAAGATTCACCGAGCTCTTCGTAATGCAGGTAAAGTACTCACTAACATACAAGATCATTTGCTATATAATATGATTTTTCGTTTTACTTCCGCTGCTGAGATCCTGACACTCAGATTATAAGCTAATAGCGAACACTAGCTTGATTTGCGTTTTGTTTAGTATGCTCCTGTACATAAACCTTCATTGACCTTAAGGCTTATGAGCGTTGTCTACCGTCCGTTTTGGGGACGCTGCGTGCTGGGGGGTAAAATAATGCCTAGAGCTTGTCAGACGAGAACATTACGTTCTCGAGTAACAAGCTCCAAAGTATTATTTTATCCCCAACAGGTAGCGGGGAGACAATGCTCGTGTGTTATAGGTTGAATATTATCAGGTGAAAAAGGTCATATTCAATTTCATGATATGACGAGGCTTGGCTAGTTGAGATACGTGTACTCTTTATTGTATCCTCTTTGCACTCTTCATTGTAAACCCCTTCGAACTCTCCACTGGGTTATTTCCTTTATCATGATGCATGACAAGGTTTTCAGAGATACTTGAGATGAATGGAAAGATTCACTGAGCTCTCTGCAATCCATGCAAGGTCCTCACCGACATTTTAAATCATTTGCTAAATTATAGAAAACGTGTCTTCTAATTCTCACTGTGGGGAGGAAGTGTAAAAATTATAATAAAATATTAGCAAATTTTCGCTTGATTGTTCTATTGTTAAACGTGTTCCTGCATGCGAGTAAATATAGTCTTGTTTTATCATGATTTCATCAACCTAAATATTGTCACGGGAAAAGGTCAGGTCCAAATTCATAATGTACGCCAGGAATTGTCGATCTTTCTGAGATGGCTGGTAAGGCTCTTACTCTAAGCTCCCGCTGAACCCAGAGTTTAAAACAGTTCGAAACATATCACTTAAAATATTTACGTATGGTTTGCTTTTGTACTGTTTATATTCAGTTCAAATATGCACGGTCAACCACGAGGTAATCTTCTTGGAAAAGACACTATTCTCATATTTTGTTAAGTATGTGTTAAAGAAAAGTCTATAATATCGGCTATAATTATTAGTTGACGCAATCTTCTGAAAAATCCCTTCTGAAAAAGATTTATTGATTCCGAGATAATAACAACCAATCCAAAAGAGCTGGTTCAGATGCAGTTTCATACTTTTCGGCGTCAAAAGAGTATGGATGCAACAGTTGGTTGAAATGCCATTAATACGCAATAAAAATCGTACATCTTGTGTCTGGAAGCCCTTTCCATTTACCTGAAAAGTAGAAAAATGTGATATTATTCCTTTTCTTTTAATACTTGAAATGTCCATTGTACATTGAAAACTGATAAAACCGCATCTCCTATTTCTTTACAAATTTATTTTCCGTATCAATGGCAATTCTTTGTCTTCTAAATGGCAGTAGTGATTCAAGTGCAAACAAATTCTTATCGATGATGATTGATTGTTACCATTTCTCATCTTTCATAGATGCATTACTATTTTTCGAAACTGTTGCAGGATATTGACAGTATATTGGAGTAATTAATTCATGAAATCAAATTCTTTGATAATGACCAAAAATTACCAAGTATTTTGCGCTTTGTCATGGTACAAAATTCATAAGATGATATACGGCCCAAAAGGTTCATTGATGTCTTTACTTTAGGGAAAAAATTGAATGATGTTGCTAAATTAATTTAATTATTATTTTAGAAGCTAGGGGGTTCTGCCCACCGCTCGCTACTCTTCGCCACCCCCACCCCCTCACTCACTTCGCGAGTCGGGAGGCTTCGCCTCTGACATGCTCGCCCTCGTAGAGCTCATTTGATGAGCTATTTCAAGCCAAACTGATATTTAAATCGAAAAACGGTTTTTTTAATCTTGATTCCCCATTATTTCTCTACAAATGCACCATATTTCATATTTTTGTATGCTATAATTTTTTGAAGTACAGACAGAGGAATACAAGAGACTCGCCGATACATTTTTCACTTCAGAAATGAATAAAAAGTAGAATAACTCATAAACTAAATCGAAATTTAACAAAAGGGATCCGTTTTAAAAAATTCAACTATGTAGGTACATGCCTGCAAAAATTCGTGGTCTTGCTATTGTTAGTCTGTCCAGGACGGGAATTTGCAGATCAAATATTTTGTCTTTGACTCTGCATTAAATATTTTTAAACTAAAGTTTAAATTGAAAAAAAAGGTTTATTTTACCGTATTTCCCAAACCTTTCTCTACAAGTGTACCACATTTCATATTTTTATATGCTATAGTTTTACTATACCAGCGGCGGCGACTACTTATATTTTACTATAGAGGGATACTATAGATAGTTAAACTGCATTTGCTGTAACAGTTTTGTACTGAAAAGAACGTACTTTTTAAAGATTTTCATGATGTCTCTAACATAAAGTATTTGTAAACCATTCAGCTGGCTGTTCCTTTGGATGCCTGGATTATCTGCTACAATTATTTATATATAGCATCTGCCTCACATTTTTGATTTCTCAAAGAACTATTACATTGTTTCTAAAAAAACTCCATACTTGAAATAATTATTCTAATAAAGTTTCTTCAAGTTCTATACATTATTGCCATCCGCTGGTAACGCCGTATACCCTCCAGTTTCCTAATTCATGTAGCATTTAGAATATATTTATCTATTTATGGTTAGCTAAACTAGCCTGAGATTGGTTAATGTGCTTCGTAAAATGTTCAAATGAGAGAAAATTCAGTAATGGTAACTGACATTTAATGATAATGACATTTAATGGTAAAATGACATTTTTTGAGTTTCTGTCATGTTTTAGTAATGCTTGAACCTGTAAAAGTTCAAACGAGCTGGGTAGATATAGTGATTGCGCATCTGAAACTATATTATTGATGCTAGAGCAACAAAAACTGAAACGAAACCTTCCAGACAGAAAGAGGATGGAAATATGTTTCTAGAAGGTTCGAAAATAAGTGTTCTTGTGGTAATGGCCGATATATGTAAACGGTGTTTGCAATGGCTTTACATGCAAAAGGTGTTGCGATGGTCATTACATGAAAACAGTGTTCACGACGCCAATATTCTTGTGAAAGGTGATTGCCATGATAGTAATTATGAAAAAGGTATTCACGAAAGCAAGGGTATTCACTAAGGCAAGAGTATTAACGAAGGGTATCCACACGAAGACAATTATCTTGTAAAAAAGTTAATAATGTTACAAAAGGTGTTGGTGTTAATATTCTTTGATAATGGACATGTGATAATATGCTTTTGAAGGGTGTTTTCGATAAAAATATTTTTGTGAAAGGTTTTTATAATTATAGTAATCTTGCGAAAGGTATTTGTGTGATGGCAATATTTTTGTGTAAAGTGTTCGCGATGATAATATGTTGGAGAAAAATTATCCATTTAAAGAGGTTCGTGAACACAAAATAACTTGAAACTACAGTTCAACGCGAATATGATACGGATAACCCTCTTAAATTTAGTTTTTTTAGAATGCTGCATATTTAATTATAATTCGGCATATAAAAATATAATTAAAACTAATATAAATTTTTAAAGTAGCCTGTTGTGAACATAAACTGACACGATTAAAAATTGATAAAAATATTTTCCCTAATGCAAATAAATCTTTCATATAATACTTTACATTCACAGAAAGTGAATTATTGAAAAATATCCTCTTATCCCCAAATATTAGTTTTATAAATTCCATAGTATTACTTCTCTTCAGTGTTAAAACAATCCTCCATAAATGAGATAAGACTTTTAATTGAAAATGCATTCTTATCGATGATGATTGATTAGGTGTCGTTCATCATATTCATTGGTAACTCTATGCTTCTGGGTTTGGTCGAAAGAACATTAAACCGGCGTATTAATTCAGGAGAAGCTGATCATCAGATAATTATTTAAATATACCCCCTGCATAAACTGCTTCCATTTGTCTTGGAGGAAAACTCCGAGATGACAAACGGTTTAGATAGATTTGCTAACATGATTCAAAAATTCATAATAGTAAAACGCTAATGACTGAATGTATTGTTTAGTGAAAATGAAATATAATATTTTGCGAAGATAAATACTTTGTTAGTTAAAAGCATACAAAGTTTATTAAAAGCATCAATTGGTTTTGGTCACAAATAACAACAGCATTGGCCAGAATAAAGCTACAGAGCACTAGAACCAACAAAAGACGTTTGACGCCTTATTCTCTCCTTTGTTGGTGCCTGGAGGTGGCTTTTCTTCATCTCCAAAACTATATACTTTTGGATACTTTGAACTTGATACTTCTAATCAATCCTGTATGCTGTTAACCGATAAATATTTATTCTTGAAGGTGGCAACAGTTGTAGCAAATCTGCATAGAAATATTTCAATGCTATTCTTCTTCTGCATATTAAAGTCATTTTAGGGTGATAAAGTGACACAAATTAATTATATCAATGTACTAGCAATTACAAATTTTGATTGTATTTAGTAAATAAAATTCATTTCGTAGTTGTCCATTGCTTTAAAATTCGATTAGTAAGCCTATTTGAGACAATTTCATGTTGCTGTGGCTGTTGTTACAAATTTCACCTGTCTGGAAGTTGGCCAGAACAAGACCATAAGACCAGTGTTACGGAATCGTGGTAAATTGAGAGAGAGAGTGCAGATTTTGCTAGTCCATATATCCCCCAAGGACTCTATGGTAAGACTTTGACTTTTGCCTAACATCGCCCAAATTAGACCACAGCCTAGTGAGTGTGACAGTGAGCTGACTTTTGAATCTATAATCTACAGATTTATCGCGTCCATACTAAACTACACGTGTAAACAAGGGGTTAGTTTTAGACAGAGTCGAAGATTGAACATCGAGGATTCCATCGTGGGCAATTCCCTTACCTTAACTACTGGACAACCCGTCCCAAATAATTTGATTCATCCCGCTGTTGGACAGGCTTCATATTGTTAATGCGTATTGTAAGTAAAGTAAAAAAAAGAAATTTCTAATTGTGCGATTATATTTTCTACTGCATAAGAAATGTATTTTTATCATGTATTGTAAACAGCAATTAACAAATTCTGTCATAATATAGAAAACGTATCAGTTGATCTTATTTAAGCAGTGTTTATGTCATTGGAGTGATATTTACTTTGATACCTGCTACTAGCTGTTGCGGTGGCCCGGAAATATTTATTTTGTTTTAAATACATAATTTGCGTAAAATCACTCTCTGTGAAAAATTTAACTACATCATAATTATTTGCTAATAACATAATTGAATTATCTATCTGTCACTACTGAAAAACGTAAACTTTAGCGGTCATAATGCTATTACTTTGAGTCCAAAACTGAAAAGTCATTACTTTCTTTATATACTTATAATACAACCCAACCGTCAGTACAATCATAACTCAATAAGTAAGTCCATGTTTACCATGCTTTCTGAAACCAAATGAAACATCCTTTCAGAGACACCTACTATCCCCCAATACAAGCGAAACGGACTTTATTGGCGAACCTAATTAGCATAGCTGATGAGTATTTACATTCTTAATTAGCGATTATCCCAGACAACTAAACTCGAGAATTTAATTGAGAGTTCAAATGTTTGTGTTGTAGGTAATTTTGTATGGACATGCTGTTCAGCTCAGCAGGTACTTAAATTAGAAATTACAAATCAAGTATTTTCTTATGTTTGATACAGTTTAGACTGTTCGACGCAATTTCAATATTTTGAACAAAATGTTGATATTTTAAAAATTTAAGTTTAGAATCGTATTTAGTTAACTTTTGACATTTGAAAGTTATTTTGATATTGTTAAAGCGTAGGATATTCAATTTTGTTGAGTTGATTATAATTTCAGTGCATCGGACAATTTGTCAAAACTTTTATTTAACCAGTAAGAACAATGAAATATTAAATCTTTGACTAATTTTAAATCATATTAATGAAAACTATATAACTGAACAGTGGAGAACAGTGAGCAGTTGCATTTATATTTATAGCACATAATGTAAAATAGAAATGTGTGTAATTTGAAACTTTGCGCAAATATATTTATTACAGGAATGACCTACAGATAGTTTGTGTTATGAAACATAAGCATGTTTTATGCATCAGCAAAACACTTTTTGCAAATGATAAATAAATCTCGAACAGATTGATTAAAATTTAAACCTCTCTTAGATAACCTCTTTATCCACTACAATATACACTTCTGTTTCTTCTATTTGTGCACATTACTTTTTTATTACATTGCATTTATTGATCTGCCTTGCACTGAAGAAGGAGATCCACCATATCCTCGAAGTAGTTGTATGCTGCATTGCTTACTACACTGTTTACATTTTTCCTTAATGCCCTGTTAAATTTGAATTCTGTAATTCCGAAATTTTGTAAATTTCCCTGCATTTCATTTAAGTTGCGGCAGCAAAGACATCTGATCAAAGATGCTTGGAACCTGTCCCCGAATTATAAGAAAGGAGCCGAAGCTAGCTTTTGCTCAGTGATTGTAATGTCGATCTTGTAAGAACTAGGTTCCGAGTTCGGTCCTGACTAGGGACTGGCGATGCACCTTTCCGCCACAATGTCACCATAGAAATTTATGCAATTCGTGTGTATTCTAAAGCAATGTTGATAATAAATCTATTTGTGGATGTTTTGCTTTAAAGGGAAAATTAAAATCGTAATTTCCTATAGAATACATATAAATTTATACAAATAAATTTATTACAACTGATTGTTTTCCGCATATGGTTTTCCGGATGTTTCACACTTATTTCTTATATAAGCAGATGTTTGCTTATTAAAAGATTTTAATATTTATAAATGAATTTCAGAAACATAATTTGATTTAATAATAAGAAAAATTTATTATGTCCAAATCAGTCTTTATGACAAAAAGTTCACCAGAGACTCACCAATGTACGATCGGATTATCATTGTATTTTTTCTGCTGATTTATACAAATCTCTCCCCATTATTGTTGTGCTATGCTGTTTTATACAAAGCTTCTATCCCTTCCCATTATTATTGCGTTATACCCTTTTATACACAGCTTCTACCCCTCCCCTTTATTATTGTGTTATGATGTTTTATAAAAAGCTTCTACCCTTCCAACTTATTGTTTTATGCTATTTTGTACGAAGTTTCTACCCTTTCCCTTTATTATTGTGCTATGATGTTTCATACAAAGCGTCTACCCCTTCCCCTTATTGTTTTATATTGTTTTTATGAAGCTTCTATCCCTTTCCTTTAATACAGTGTTAGATTGATTTATAGGAAGCTTCTAACCTCTGCCTTTTATTATTGTGTTATGCTGTTTTATATGAAGATTCTATCCCCTCCTTCTTATTATTTTGTTATATTCTGTTTTGTACGAAATTTCCCTTCTTATTATTGTGTTATGTGGTGTTTTATACAAAGCGTTTTAACCTACTTTGCCTATTTAGTAGTAAAATAGGCGTATTTCTTATCGAAAAAATATTTAGTTGACAAAAAAAACGTCAGTACGTACATTTTAATACGTTTAATTAAGATATTCTTAGTATAATAGCAATGAAGCTCCACTAGAAACACCAATTGCATGAAATGCACAATAGATCCCTTCTGTTAAATATTTCACAGATTTGGCAACTATTTCTTCAGAATTGCTAATGCAGCGTTTTTCATAATGGGCTTATCTAATACGAAATGATCTCCAGAGATAGATTTAAAGTTTCCCAAGGCAGCAGTTGGCCAAAGCAGTAAATTATTTTTATCATCAAAGAGAACCGAATAAATAACAGTAAAGTTTTTTTCTACTAAAATATCCCTTTCTACCTTGCTAAGAATATATAGAAATTCTATAGAAAAAGGCCTTATGGAATCAGGATTCGTATATTATAATGATCTAATCTGTATTTTAACTCTCACTACAAATTGAATTTAATTGAAATTTGATATAAAGAAAAAGTGTCTGCTTTAGTGTAATGAAGATATAATTTTGGAGTGAATAGGAAGACAGTTTGTAGTTTTCGATTAAGATTTATACTAGGATTCCGAGAAATTTTTGAAATATATAAAAATATTAGTAATTGTAGATATTTCTTTAACGTTGTTAAATTACGTTGTTAATTAACGTTGTTAATTTTCTTTAACGTTGTTAATTTATGAACAATATATTTTAATTTACAAAAAATTGTACAAAACTCAGCATTAACAAATATTAACAAATTAACCGTTCAAAAAATAGAGTACTCTGTCCATGTATATATGTTTTTATGTTTATACACACAATTGCGAAGAAATATATGCACCTATAAGAAATTAAGCTACAACCGCGAAACTCGCATATATGTATTGTTTGAGGAGATATGCAAATGATTAGAATTTGATAGCAAAGAAAAATGTTATTGAGAAATAGTGTCAACAAGAAGTTAACATTTTAGTAGGTAGCAAATCTACCCCGGACAGTTATACAAGCCGATATTCGGTGCACTATAGGGTCAATTAAGTTGCTTATGTCTCTCTGGTTTCTCTGGCCACAAATGTTGCAGCTGGTCAGCTAATTCAGTGGTATTTTGAGAAGGCTGCAATTGCTGTACCAGATGTATTCTATTGATGGTTGGTCTGGGTGGCCATGGAAGGGTTATAAATCCTTGAAAAATTATTGAGAAAGTTGTGCAATAATGTGATCGAGCGTTATCTTGTTGGTAAATCTAACCTGGGTGGCTAACAAAATAGGCAGAAGAATCGGCTGCAGATTATTGTTGTCGTACAAGCGAGCCAGACTGCTCCTATATGGTTCAGGTAATTATTTGCTTTCTTAAATACTTTTCAATTTTATTCATTTCTTTCTGCTTGCAGATTAAGCATATGGAGTTCACAGTAATTAACTGTCTCCATATTCAGAAACAAGTATTATTTGCGGTTAATTTGGAATAGATGTTCAATTTTGAAAACTAATCTATTCTGAATTAATACCCAGCTTAAACCTAGCGCTTTTCCTCTGTTTTCAGCCTAGATTGTTCAATTTTGGGAAGGCTTATTGTTCTGGTGTATTTTTATTTTGATCGGTTGCAATTTATTATTGATTCACCCTTATATACACACTCTAAATCAAAAAAATCGACGCACTCCGCAAAATAATCCGATAGTAATGAAACTGTACATGCAAACACCCCTCGACCGAATATGCAAATGATCAAAAATCCGCAGCCAATGAATGAATAGTCGGAACTACAGCGCATTGAAACTGGGCACCATGGTGGTGTATATAAGAAGCGAACCTCGCTTTGGGGAACAAAACTTGCAGTTGATTTCGATTGCGTTTAAGTACCTTAATTGTAGCAATGCCTCGCCGACGAATTCGCGGCCACTACCAGCATATGAAGGAGTTTGAAAGAGGGCGTGCGGTTTGACTGCATGAGGCTAGATGGGCACACCGTCCAATAGCTCGGCATTTGGGTAAGAGCGATGCAGCAATTAGACAATGTCGGCAGGAATGGGTCCGGAATGGCAGATTTCAGCGGTAAGCGACAAGCAGACAGATCGGGAAGATATAGCAATTGTCAGAGCAGCTGTGACAGCACGAGATTCGTCGTTGTCAACAATTCAACGTGTGACAAACACGGAAGTGACAACCCGGACCATTAGTAGAAGACTACGGTAGCGGAATCTATACTCGCGGCGCCCATTACGCCGCCTACCACTGACCAGTATGCACCGTCAACAGCTATTGCAATGGTGCCGGGTTCGATTAACGTGGAAGTGTTCGGATTGGGAACGCATTGTCTTGATGAGTCCCGTTTCGAACTGAGTTCCGACAACCAGCGCAGATGTGTTTAGAGATAGTCCGAATATCGCCAGGATCCTGCTCTTACTATTACATGCCCCGACAACAGGGAGTTATGGTCTGGGGTGTCATTTCGTTTGATAGCCGTACCCTTTTGATAGTCCTCCGTGGCACCATCACAGCACAGCGGTACATTGCCGACATTCTACAACCCGTTGCATTGCCATTCCTTTCACGACACCCCGGGTTAACTTTTCAACAAGATAATGCCAGGCCACACACAGCACGCCTCTCTATTGATTGTCTGCGTGGTTACGACACACTTCCTTGGCCGGCCAGATCCCCAGATCTCTCACCTATTGAGCACATTTGGACTGCGATGGGGCGTCGCCTGCGACCATCACAGAATGTAGACGAATTAGCTCGTCAATTGGAGGCCATTCGGAACGACATCCCTCAGAACACCATCCGGTAACTTTATGCATTAATGCTACTTCGGGTAACAGCTTGTATCAAGGCCGACCAACGCCATATTGACGTACTCACTTTGTGTAGATCTTTCAGTGCAATATATCATCCAATTGTTGTGAATTTCCAATTATTTCTTTTTCCGTACATCCACATTACACGTATCAAATTGTATCTCATTTGGATAATTATTTCTTGATGCGTGGATAGTCACCATAGATATTATTTTGTGTCTTTGAACGTATATTTATATATGTATATATCATAGAAGATTTTTTTTCAGAAAAATTCTCTGTATAATATATAATATCCAATCACAATAACACCTCTGCAAGAAAGTTCCTTCAAATGATTTCCTTATTTCCATTTCAGAGAAAACCATATATTGACTTGTGGAATTCTTACGTCTCAATCTACGGTACTCCTGTACTCACGTGATGAAAACAGCCCGTTCTATATTCGAGGGGAAAAGCTGGGAGGTTTTTCTATTAACTTCAACCGATATCTTTGTTTTCAGTGCAAACACTATAGGGCGATATATAAAAATTCTAGAATTCTGAATTTCTTTTCACTAGTTCTCGATCAATAGCGGTAGGTATAATAAGCGTGGAAGGAGTGTGGAGAGAATAAAGAATAGAATTATTTCGTTTAGAAATTGCCTTCCTCTTTTATTGGAATGAGAAAATTTTTGTTGAATTCAATATTTGGAATGATTTTTAAAAATAGAATATATGAAAGTTTGGTTCAAATAATGTTTAATTTTAGCATTTAATTAAAAACATTTTACTATTGCACAGAAAAAATATACCGCAATTTCTGGTACAAAAGCTGCGATTATTAAAATTTTTATGGGATGTTGTGGTTATGCCACCACGGAGCTGAAATACAACTTTATATGCTGAAATACAATGTTGAATGTTTCTGTAGCCAATTGGAAGTCAAAAGTTGTTACTTTTAGTTATTACTTACTCAACGACTTATAATATTCTTTCGACTTGTATTATTCACTGATTTGTAATATCGACGACTTGCAATATTCACTAGCTCGTAATATTCACTAACTCGCAATATTCACTAACTCGTAATATTCACTGACTATTAATATTCACTGACAATATTCACTGACTTGTAATATTCACTGGTTTGCAATATTCTGTGATATCCATACGTATATTAAGTAGAAAATTGTATTACAAACTCCTGGTGCCCAAATAAGTTTTGACATAAACAACTTTTATGGTCGGGGTAACCCACGGAAATCCGAGCGTTACGAAAAATGTAAACAATTTGGACGCTTATATCTCTGAATGTAATAGAAAAAAAAAATAATATTTTAATTTTTTTTAATTAAAAATAAATGCTAAAATGTTTTGCACGAGCGAGTTTTTGCTTCACTTTGCTTAGTTTCACTCTAAATACTTTCAAAACTTTGAAAGATAAATAGAAATAATAAGCCACAATAATTCCAGCAGGAAAAAACATTTTTTTAGATCAACAGCCTGTTATTACAAAGCTCTTATAGTTTTCGACCCTTGTTGAAAAAGACGAAAATTTTTTTTTTTGCTCTTAAAGTTTGTAATGCTTATATTTCGAACACTATATAAAATTACTAGTTACAAATAGTAAGACTGCAGTTTGTAGCTCTATGAAATCCCTATATTATATTTTAGGCCACGTTCTTAGTTTTCAAAATTTAGTGGCTAACTTATCTATATTTTAATAATTTTAATTATTTTGAAAATATGATTCTAATTTCGATATTTTAAACTAGTTATAAATAGATAGCCAGTAATTTGTAACCATATGAAATCTCTACAAGGTTATATTATAAATGGATATTGGATTGGGTTCTAAGATTTTTAAATATAGTGTTTATAATTTCGACATTTCAATATATTGAACTAATTTGAGAAGGCGGTTATAAATTCGATATTTTAATATTTTGAAAAATTTAAGTATATAATTATAATTTCGATGTTTTAATGTTTTGAACCAATTTGAGTATAGGACTATAATTTTTATATTTTTAAACCAATTTGAGTATGTAATTTTAAATTCGATAATTTGTCACTTTGTACTATTTTGATTTTACAAGGCAGTATTTACACAAAATAATTTTGACTTCATCGTATTAAAGCTACCGCCGTTATTTATTTTTATTTTTTAATACAATATTTTACTTCGATCAGATTGTATTTCGTATGAAAGCACCATTTAATGTGTGATTGCGTATTACGATCGAGAATTGTGAGAGTGTTATTATACAGCTTAACTTAATGACCTTTCTTATCGTTTTCAGGAGAGGATTTTGAAGGATCCTGTAATTACAGTGTGCGATTATCACACTGGACTTGTAATTACTCCCAATTATTTTGGTCTTCTAATTACTTAGATCTTGCCAGTTAAGAATTTTTTGTCTTCTGGTTCGTAATGATGTCTTAAGTTGATTTTTCGATGCTGCATTGATCTTGTGTGCTGTAAAGTTTAAACATGTAATGTATGTATAGAAAAAAAGTTTTACTTTAAACAAGAAAGATCGATCATGCATAAATCATGGATTGTGAAACATGTTCCAAATGAAATGTAATTTTATTTAAACAGCTTTAACATGCGATTCAGCACTGTTATTTTTTCATATACATTCAGTACTGATATTTTTTAAATTATCACAGTACTAAAATAATTCATTATACTTGGAAACAAAAAAGTCAATGCTATAAATCGTCTTCTTCTCTGTAAAATCAATGAATATTTCATTCATATCACTTATAAAGCTAAATAATTGAGACTCCAGGGATGAATAATTTTGCGAGAAAAAAAACTCAGCAATTTTTATACAACTCATTTTAAAGTCGCTTGATTTGTTTACATTCTGCGTGCTATAGAAGTTAGTCTTTGTTGTGGGAATAATCAAAGTTTACTGATCATTTAAAATAAAAAATATTGTAATTACATTGGCACAGAATTTAGATACACAGATAATATGCAAAAATACCTTTAAAGACGGATGCAACTCTAAATATTAATTTAAAATATATTAAAACATCACGATTATTACATTGAGAAAAAATGGATGCCATATTTTATTTTGAAATGAGTCATGTGATCTCTCCTATAATATGAGTGTAGATATTATTATTTCAATTTTTATTTAAAAAACTACCTAACATATTTTTCTGAATTTTTTTACACACTTTACGTTATAATTTAGAATATTTTTTTTAAATTTTCAAAGCAATTTGTGAATGTTAATTTCGCTGAAAAAATGTTTGAAAAATTGTCTCATAGGGTTCGATGTATTTTCTTTGTCAACTCGGGTTAAATCCGAAACTAATTGAGTGATATTCTGAACTTTCATTCCCATATGTCCCAAAGTTACAAAATGCATTTATTATGGCTATTGGCTAATTGCTGTTCTATTTAAGAATTATAATATAAACAATATGTGCAGACATTTAATGTATAGCCTGTTCAAAATGCCTTTAACAGCAACACTGCACATTTGAATTGGAAAAACAATATTACCACCTATTTTGTCATGCATTGCAGGTGTTATCGTATTACAACATCTAGAAACAGATGAAGCATGCCGAGTATTTATTTCCTCCCATATACGCGTTTTGAGCGTTCCTGATGCCGATTCCTATTCATTGGACAATACTCTACAACTTTGTAATTGACATTTTTCTTGTATCTTTCTTTGCTGCCGAATTCATTTTCATAACTTTTTATATTCTTTAGTAGGGAAGCTGCAATCATTTTTTATCCGGTCTGCCATCATAGTCACTTTACTAACCTAAACTACCGTGTCGAAAACGCAGACCAATCGACTCACCCTAGGGTACGAGTTGCAGTTTGAGTGGCCGGAATCTAACCTACGTGTTACGGTTAATTTCCAGGTTTTTGGTTAAGTTCCATCAAATTAACCTAACCTAACTTGTAATTTTATGGAATTTTCATTAAAAAATATTTTAAGGTGCTTAAGAATTTTACTTATGGCTCAAGCAAGACTGTACTCCTGACTCAGGAAAACCAATATACCAAATAATATTTGGGATGCTAAAGAACTTTACTTAGCACCTCAAATATTTCCGTGCCCACACCACCCGTATCCTCAGCCTCGGTCTGGTTGAAGCAAAACGGTACTCCTGGCGCAGGAAAACCAATATACCAAAAAATATTTGGGGTGCTAAAGAAATATACTTAGTACATCAAATATTTCCGTGCCCAAACCACCAGTATCCTCAACCTCGGTCTGGCTCAAGCAAGACGGTACTCCTGACTCAGGCAAACCAATATACCATATACGATTCGATGAATCATTTTCCCATTTCTACCCAAACCAAGTTTCGGAAACACCCCAGAATCCTTCATCTAAAGTCTTGCTATACAACGCATCAGGAACGACATGCTTAGGCCGTATTCATTACTATTACGAGATATAACAAATCTTGAGATTCATCAGAACTCCAAATGCTATTTTTCGTCCATAATAAATAAACCATGGTTGCACAGTTTGAAAAATATTCTGGTGGTTAATAATTTGAGTCAGAACTATTATTTTTCCCTTATACCCAAACAATGAAATCTTGCAATTATATTTTGAAACAATAATTCATATTTAGTAAACATAACCTTTAAATCAAAAATTAATTCCAACACAACCTTCATTAAAACAAGGAAGATCAATCATGCATAAAGCATTGGTTATGAATCAATTTCCAACTGAAATGCAATTTTATTTAAACATCCCTAATAATGCGATACATTCAGCGCTGATATATTTTAAATTATTACAATACTACAGTAATTTATTATATTCGAAAACTTAACTTCATCGAAAAAATATGAACTTATTCAAATGACGTCATGAAATTTAAATCGTCTGGCTCCCTATGTAAAAGCAGTGAGTATTTCATTCATATCGCTTTTATTCCAGTCTCCAGAGCTAAATAATTTTATTTGAAAAAATCAGCAATTCTTATGCAACTCATCTTACAATCACTTGTTTACATTCTTCATCCATTAAAATTAGACTTCGTTGTAGAATTAATCAAAGTTTGATGATCATTTAAACTGAACAATATTGTAATTGCGTTGACGCAGAATATAGACGCACAGAAAATACGCAAAAATAAAGTATTTTTAGGACAGATATAACATTAAATACAAATTTAAAAGAACTTTTAAAACCACGATTTTTACACTGGGAAATAAAGATGGATGCCATATTTCATTTTGAAGTGGATCATGTGACCTCTTCATATTATATAGGTGTGATTATTATGTTAATTTTTATTTAAAAAACGAACATATTTCATTGAAATTTGTTTTATATATTTTATGATAGTGTGAATATTTTCTAAAATTTTCGAAGCAATTTGTGAATTTTAACTTTGCTTAAAAAATGTTTGAAACACTATTTCCCATAGGGTTCAATGTGTTTCATTTTTTCAATCCGGACTGAAACCAAAACTAATTGGGTGATATTTTTCATTTACATTCCCATAGGTCCCACAGACCGTCTGAAAAACATACTAAAATTTTATTTTGATAAAGTCATTTTTGCGACAGTAATCGTACGAACAGACAGACAGAATGAACAAAGTCATAAACATTTTTCAACTATGCTGTAGAGTGTTAATAAAGGAGATTTAAAATAAAAATGTGCATTACTACGAAGCCACAGGATATGGACATGACTTATAGTGTGACAATGAAACCAAATATCATGATAGCTAATGTACTGTATAAGATTAACAGCTTGCTGATGTTGATTTTTAGAAAGATATTTAGAAATATGCAATATCAAAATGCCATCTATACTAATAACATATGTATGTCAGTGTATATGTATATATGTCAGAGACTTTTCTACATAAATATTTTATGTAGAGTTATATCCATATATAGTTAGGCTCGCTTTTTGAGTAAGCTCACTTATAACGCTGTATTGATTATTACGAAAATTTGAAAGGGTGCTTTAGCATACATAGATCGCAAACTTTAATACGAGTGTTAATAATAATATTTTATTCAATATAAAACATGTTTAGTTCCTTTATTTTTAAAGGCCACTGCACACCATATGATAAGTTGACGCAAGAAATTTACAGTTCAAATTTTGCCTGCTCAACTTTTAACACTAAACGTACCAACATTCAATATATACCTATTACTACCGTAATCGATCAAATGATCGGTAAACTTTATTTTTCTAATTGAATGCAGGTAATATTGAATTTATTAAGGAAATATTGAAGGAAATAACGTTAAGGTAATAGACTCCATTCGGTTCCTAAAATTTAATTTGCTTCTTCTGTTGTGCATGTTCTTATATGTTCCATAATACTGTGGTCAATTATCAACGAAAATGCAGTGTTAACTTTACCCTTTTTAATATTACGTTTTGCATAACCCGTTGGACCTGATTCCTCCCTCAAAATGTTGTGAAATGCTGCTGTTCCAGATGTAGCACCTATTTGCATTTCTTCCCAAACAGTGTCGGCAATCAAAATATACTATTCATTTTTTCATTCTCGTCTGCAGAACTGGAGAGTAATCTCATTCTTTTTCGTCCGCTACGCATTATATTCACAATATTCTTCTCTTCATCGTCGGTATCTGTATGCTCACATACAGTGTCTAATAGATCATTATCATTTTCAAATACCTTCACTTTCAGAAAGTTCACCTTCATCAATTTCCGAAAACTCATAGCCTATCTTATTTATTTCTTCTAAGAACTTGGTGTCTTGAATGTTTCGACATTTTTTTCAGGGTGGAGATTAGGAATGGAGTAACTCTGTAAAACCAAAATATAAACTAACTAGTAATACTTTTTAGTTTTTGTCAGATTTTCTTGCAACGTGAAATTTTACGCACTTTATTGGAATTTTAATACACAATTTTTTTAAATTGAACTTACTACACAAAACAGTCCTTGTAGAAGTGAGCAGAAAACTTGATGAAAATATGGGGAATGTGCACGTACATCATATTTTCTAATAGAAAAAGTCATGAAGACAAGTGAGAAAAAGCGATAACATTATATGCGAATTTTCTAATAAAAAGTTTATAACCAGTAATTTAACCGGTCATGGCACGTTTAGTGTTAATTTACACAAGTCAATTTATTGAACGAACTGTTTTTACTACTCCAGCAAATGTGTTCTTTTCACACGTTTTAACTTACTGAATATGCAAGTTTCACGTTATTCATCCCCAGCTGGTGTGCGATACGACTGCATAGTTTTGTCGTTACTACATCGTTTACATAGTACAGTAGCCCCTCGTTATATCGCGCTTGTCGAGAGACATGGCAAAATGCACGATATATCGGGCAATATTAAAAAAATGATACTTTTATGAACATATGTAATAAAAATTTAGGAGCGAAAGTACAATAATAAAGACAAAGAAGTTCAATTTACCTTTTAATTTTATGTCCAAATGCGCATACACATTTAATTGATTATTGCACACACTCCATTCCCTTGCAAAGAAGGCACATACATACAATCTAATGTCAGCTACTTCGATTTTTCTTTTAGAACTTGCTTTCCAGAAAATATCAGTGAACGAAAATGAATCAACTGCATCTCACTTATATGATTTGAGTCGCATCTTTCAAATGTTGTGTAGGCTTTCTCAAGTATAACCACGGCTTATTTGATGGTGACAGAAGGAGGACTCGCTTCTTCATCATCGCTGTCAGCATCTTTTGGGTCCACGTCTTCTCGTACATGAGGTATGATCTGCTCATCTGAAAGAGTTTCAGAAGTCGGTTCATTATCATCTACATTAATCCAATCTTTCACTTCATCTTCGCACACATTTAAACCCAGTTTCTTGGATTTTTGAACTAGAAGAACTAGAACTCAATAGAGCAGATTCACTCTATTGGCATTCTCCAAAACCTTAGGGTTTTTGCTGTTTCCCACAAAGAACATCTTCAACTTATGCCTTCCTGCTTTATATGCTGCAAAAAGAAATGTTACCCTGTCCTTTTGCTTTTTGTATCCAGAATTAGTTGTGCTTTTTCTTAAAATCCTCTGTTCTGTTTGACAATAACTTCCAGTATAGTGCAGTTTCATCAGCATTGTATATCAGAAAAAAAATTTGGGAGACATAGCAGAAGCACGATATATCCGAATGCGCGATATATTGAGGCGCGATATAACGAGGGGCTACTGTATTTGATTACTTCGTTATTATTTGTAAACATGTTTATTCTTTCATTTTGTAAACAAGTTTTTTCCTTCTTTTTGTAAATGTGTTGCTTTTTTTTTATAAGTGCTATAATTTTAATTTATAAAAATATTTTCTTTTCCGAGCATTTATTATGCCGAATAAAGTGAAATTTTTTTCTGCTACAATGGCTTTGATAATTTCTTTGAAGAAGAAAAAGGAAAATCATATCATGAAAATAAATGTCTGTTAAATAACATTTAATTGTTTTGCATAATTTTTACTAAACATGCGCCAACTATAGTGTGTCAACTATAATGCCGAACGTAGTTGAACTCCTCATATTAAATCCTATTTCAATACAATTGACGTCATTTATCAGTAATATAAACAAACCATTATAAATTTACGCAAAATAAAACTGTTTAGCTAGTACTGTAAATAAATACTTAATTATCTTACGACAGTAAATACTTAAATACTTCATAGTTGAATTTTTTTTTTCAATTTTTTTTTCAATTTTGAGATATTCTGTATTAAATATAAAAATTAATGCAAGATTAATTATTCACAAACTCAGTGCTACTTATTCATTCATTACAAACGACCGTAATAAACTGCACATTGAAATGAATTCAGCTGAACTCCATAAAAGCGGATAAAACTCTGTCCTCTGACGTCATGAAAAGGATATTTATTCCCAATGAAACGTCAATAGACGATATATGCTCCAACGAGATCTCTGTATAAACACCGAGACAAAATTCTAAATTCTCTAAGCTTCCTCTTAAGATCCAGAATGAGAATTTGAAATGCGATTGAAGTGAATTTAGATGCGCATCTATACAGATTAATGGGACGAGTAAGTTGTGGAAAAGTGAGGAGGCATAAATGAGGAGGCATAAATGAGGAGGCAAAAGTGAGGAGGCATAAATGAAACCTTTATTTGAAAAAGGATTAGGATCCTTCAACAAGATATCCTAGACTTGAAAGTACGCTTCGGTCTTGCGGGAAATTGTCACAAACCATTTTGAGATTTCATAACTGTTTTGGACAGATATTTTTGTTTCTTGTTTTGCTAGGGAGGTTTTTGTTTTCTTTTATCATGAAGTGGTATTTTTTGTGACATTTCATTTTTTTTGTAGAAATATTTATCGACATGATTATACAACATTGTTATAGTAGGCATTACAAATTGTATTTTACAACCGAGCACCATTTATTCATGATTTATCGATTTTTGAAATTCTAAATCAAACGTATCTTTCAGTTTTTAAAGAAAAGTATGTATCTCCCACGACAACACACAAATAGAGCCACGCAATCATAAAAATCGATTTAGTGGTTAAAACTGTAGGTCTGCCATTACTGAAGAAAAAGAAAACGGGCTGAACGCCAATCGTAAGAAGTGCTATTTTAAAGTCCTTTTTTGAGGGTGTCCTGCCATACCAATTGAACTTTTCTTTTTGTTTTTCTGAGCTTTGAGATGGTTTTACAGAGGAGAAAAGAATAAGTTTTTAGCTTTCTTGGGGCTAAGTTGCATAGTCCACTTCGACAATAAGAGCTTGCAATTTCGTCCCAGTAGCTCAGCGATAGAGCGTCGGCTGGCCAGTTCGGAGATCCGGGGTTCGATTCCCGGTTGGGGAGGCAAGGATCTTTACAATTGCGCCCAAACAAATTAACGCTGCAGGTTAGTGCAAATATGTCGGAGGTCTGAAAGTGACCCTAGTGCGACAAGTACGGATTCAGTGGACTCTGGACGATTGAGAGCCAATTTCAAATTGAGAAAATAACGTCCCCGCAGGATACTAACTTGGGTAAAAATAGTAATAGCAGGAGACTAATCTGATGTAAAAATAGCAGGATGTGGTTAGTCAGCTTATTAGTTGCCGCCAATCTGATATTAGAGGGTGGAGAATGCAGAGTCCACTTCAACGATAAGAGCTTGCAATTTCGTTATGGTAGCTCAACGGTAGAGCGTTGACTGGCTAGTTCGGAGATCCAGGGTTCGATTCCTGGTTGGGGCAGCAAGGTTCTTTACAAATTAACCTCTTGAAATCGGAGTTTGCTACCTCTAGTTTACACTTGCTAGCTACGGATATGGAAATTTAACTTCTTCAGTGCAAGAAGATATTCGTTTTTGCAGGGTCTATCTTGCAACGAAGGAGATCCAACGTATCCTCAAAGCAGTTGTATGCTGTATTATTTATTAATTTATACTTAATTACGTTATTTATGTTTTCCTCATCCTTTGCACTAAACATTTTTACTTATAGAAAGTCACAAAGCTCTTTCGCTTAAATTTTGTAGTTCATATCCTAAAATGCAAAAAAATGTTTTCTAAATGCGTCGAAAAAATTAATCACATTGCTTATGGAAATTTAAATACAAGAGCTTTTTTAAGTAGATAGCTATAATAATATTTTCACTGGATGAAAAACGTTGAAGATCATTGGCATGTGGAAATTAAAGCAAATTAAATTATTTATTAACCCAATGCTATTCATTCGTCCCAATTAAAATCATTTATGCTGAATTCTCGTAATGAAATAACTGCACATTGAAATGAAATCTGCTGACCTCCGGAAAAGCAGATGAGACTCTGTCGTCTGACGTCAACAATGGGGAATTCATTCCCGGGAAAACATCAATAGACGGTCGGCGTCTCTGTGCAAGAAGCTCCGCAGAGGTCGCTCTGTAAACACGGAGATAAAATTCCGAGAACTCTAAAGCTTCCGCCATAAGTCCGAAATGAGAATTGGAATGCAATGGAAGTGAAATTAGACGCGCATCTATGCAGATTAATGGGACAACTCTATATGGAAAGGGCGACTAAATTTAAATTATAAAAGCATTAGCTGCTAGTAATGGTGTAATTGTATTTAACGTTTCACTATACGTCGGCAATTGAAATAAAGCCCGCATTTCCTCTATCGGAACTTCATTTTATGTCGTAAAGACGTTAGAAATTGTGCTTCCACTGCAACGAGCATGATCCATATATCGGTCAGAGTCGTTTTGACTATTAATTCAACTACGAATCCAAAACACCGAAGAGGCTCAGGAAGTTGTAAAATAATAATAATAATAATAATACCAATACTATTTTGCAAGATCTTGCTACAAACATTTTGCAAATCGCAAGAGACTGTCAGCTATAGTGTATACACTTTAAATACATTAAAAATATACATAATACATTAAAATCCATTCTGATATCCTCAGAGCATTTCCTATTAGAGTGCTCTGAATCATTAATCCTTTGTACTATGGCACACCCCCGTAGCTCCGTCCATTTCCTCGCCAGGCTCTTGCTCTCGCTCAAGGCATAAGTCTACGGAATACATCACTATCCCAAATAATTCCTTTATTTCCTAGGAGAAATTTTCTTCTCCTTATTCCAAATTATGCGACATGTAATGGCTTAATTGGGAATTGGCCTAATTCTATCCAACGTGCACTGCTACAATCCCATTGGATCCCTATCATGTTAACTTCACTTTTCTATAATTTCTCAAATATTTTTAATTTAATCAGAAATTAAAACAAACTCCTAGGGTTTGCTAGGCCGTCCAAATTGTATCCGTTAAGATCTTGAGGATCCATTAAAACAATTTCACTCATATTTTTCTGTATTTCAGTAAAAATACTCTACATGGTTATTCAAAAGAAATTCCTTTGACTAATTTGCCAATGTACGCAAAATAGGCGTATGAATACAAAACTGAGTAATTATCGCAATGTGTTTAAGTTTGCCATGCCATGCGTAATGAAGCAGACAATTTCGGCCATGGAGTTAAAAGTAAGGAGTTTAAAATTCATTTTACAAAAGCGCCAATATCGTTTGAGACAATAATTTAGGTGGCGCTGGGATAAGATAAGTAATCTTGCATTCAATGCATTTCTATGACGAAAGGCCTAAACTATTTATTTAAACTATCAATTTTATAAAAATAAATTAATATCGTAATGGGAAGTAGAACTGCAACAATAAATAATATTTCTATGCATTCAAAATTATTTTTACCTTTCAATTTACTTTTAGCTCCATATATTCTACACTCTTATCGTACAACTATGGAAAAATATTGGTTAATTATACTCATAATTAGGGAACCGTTAATTTAAAAATAATCAAAAATACATTAGTAAACACTACGCTTTCTATTGTGTCAGCTAATAATAGCAACTATTTTACTAACACTAGGGACACCTAGATATAATTCTCAAAGCATTATGACATTTTTAAGCGTTTCATCCATTGGAGTTTTATCACCTTTCTACCTCCAAGATTTTGGTATTTGAAGCGTAACTATGTTACTACGGTACAAATGATATGAAAAACTGTATAGAAATTTAATTATGAAATTAACTATACAGAAATTTAATTATAAAATGTAATAAAAAATCGTCTGCTGTAATTGCAAATCAAAATAGCCCAAGAAGGTTAATTAAAATAAATAATAGAGTTAATTAAAAAAGTGGCAACTTAAATAATTATTAAATATTTTTTCCTCGCTTAAAGGCTTAAATACGATAGGTTTAACGATAGGTTTACGATTCTGGCTTAAGTACGATAGGCTTAAATGCAATTGAAATTATAAATATATTCAGAGATTGTCCCGGTGCAAAGAATTGTGGAACATATTTTCATAGTTTTATTAAGTTCACTGCAAGTTCAGAAGTTAATTAATTTAGTAATTCCAAAACGTTAATTCAGTACAGCATGTCAATAACACTTCTCGATTTCTTGATCTTCAACCTATGATTCAGGGTAATCCTGTAACCATTCAGATACCATGAGATAGTTGTTGTTAAATTAGTTAGAATACACATCTCTAACTCCAGGCATTGTCTCAGTCTGATATCGATTTTATTGCTGTAAATTCCACAGATATAGATGTAGCACTTTATAATTTGAAATTATAACGTTTCCTTCTGTTATGAAATTCAAGCAACATTTGTTTTGATCGTTTATTACCTTCAGTTATTAAATGCAGCTTAGTTGCTAACTATTTCAATGATGATAATCTCTAATGAATATTTTATGTTTAAACGAACAAACATATTACTGAACTAGTTTGATAGACACTGGATTCGCTAGGAAAAACATTGTTATTAATGAGTAAATTGTTTCTCGGGATGCTGTCTCTCAACAAGGAAAAGCAACATGTAGAGGCAAACAATGCTATGTTTGAAAGTCCAGGTTGCTTGAATTTGTCAACTCATTTTGTGACATTAGCGCCAAATTTAGAGAACACTATGTTATTAGTACTATAGAGAATTATTAATGTACTATGGAGATAATTAATATTATGGAGGATTATTGACATTATGGATTATTAATAATATAGAGAAATACTATGCTATGAATATTACGCTATTCTAAAACAAACAAAAAAATCTGACGTGGGCAGCACATGACTTTCCTTATATAATGCAATGAATTTACTACTTTTACACTTAAAAAAAATGTTATTCTTATAGTAAATACTTATATTCCAAGATATTGAATAATATTCATTGAGTCATCATTTTCATTGATTAGGCGTCATTTTTATCCATTTGGCAAGATTTTCGTTAATTTGGAAACATTTAAAAATGTCGCTAAGTTGGCGACATTCCGCTAAATTCGTCGCCAAAATCTCGCCAAGCATTATGGATAGAGAAATAAGTTATTTTTACAGTGGATAAATGACTATTGGTGTTCAAATGCAACAACAACAACAACAAAGTATCTCTTCTCGTGAATGGAACGAGTTAGATCCACGAGAATGATATAACCAAATGTATCGTATGATATTACATATGAAAAGTGAACATGTTTCTTAAGAGTTAATATTTTTTTAATTAATGGGACTTTTTGATAAATTTATTTTAAAAATGTACAATATCTCGAGAACGGTTTATACTAGCGTTTTAAAGTTTATGTCAATCGCTCTCTAAGGGAAAATTATATAAGAAATGTCTATTTACGTAACTTTATTAAAGGTTTTGATTTTTTGATGATTTTTTCAAAATTTCACTCGAAAATTTAGGGGGTTTTGGACATTCGATTGTGTTTTAAAACAATAAGTTTCCAGTATTCACGGATTGTGATTTTTGTACCAAATTTCATTCGAAACGCTCCATTCGTTCGTGAGATATCGTTTCCACAATCTCACTGACACACACGCACACACACACTCACACACACACACTTTCACACACACACACACACACTTTCACACACACACACACACACACTTTCACACACACACACACACACACACACATACTTTCACACACATGCCCATACTTTCACACACACACACACACACACAGACATCACTTCAAAAATGTTCGATTCGTGATCAGGGATGCTTTAAACTTGCTCTCCCGTCGAAAACTCGAATTCGAATTTTCGACCCCATCACAAAACTTTCCTTATACATTATGTATATAAGGAAAGTAATAAGTAAAAGCAAAAAATATAGTTTTTGAATGTACTCCTTTTTATTATCTTTATTATTTGCATGTAACTTAAATATACGATATATGTATTCATTAAAATGCATGCAACATAAATATATGAAAGATAACGACATACTAAATTTGGACTTACTCCAGAACCGGAGCGGATAGAAATTCATCACTAAATATAATATAGAATTAGCATCCAATTCTGGAAGGATTATGGGGTTCGCTAAAGATTTCTTTTTCTGTTTTTTTTTTCACTTCCAGTTTAAAAATTTCCTTTGAGACATCTATTTTGAGGGATTGATTGTAATTAGAGCTCAAATAATGACTGACATAGATTCAGTATGGCATTTTAAAAGAGGTTGGAATTCACTAAGAATTTCCACTTCGGGTTACGAAAATGTTACCTCCGTTTTTTTTTTTTCGAAAATTCCTATGATTATACAAAATAGGTGTGCAAAAGTGAGCAAAAATTTTTAATATCTCCGTCGTAACTGAAGTATTCACACAACTTTCTACCATATGAAGATTCCGTCATAAATGTTTTGTTAATATTATATTCTATTCATCGCAGTTAGAGCCATTCAAGCCGAATCATAATAAACTGCATATTAAAGTGGATTCTATTGTACTCCGACAGAGCGGATAAAACTCGCTTCTATGAAGTCAGAAGCAGCGAATTTACTTCCACTAAAACGTCAATAGACGTGCACGGCGTCTCTATGCAGGAAGGAATTGAGATGTCCGTTGAAACCACGGCGACAAAAATCCGAAAAGTTTTGAGCTCACAGCTTAAGTTCAGAGTAGGAATGCGAAAGAATTAAAATGAGATGCGATTCTATACTCATTAATAGATCATCAGTCAATAAGATGGAGAACAGGGTGCAAAATAATCAAAGATTAGATTCTTGTGAGAGACGAAATCGTGCAACAGTAGTTTGCTCCGTGGAAATCCCTTCGATAACTATGGATCATTTTATAAAGAACAATAACGTCATATATAAGCGTTTCCCCGTTCACTATAATGCATAGTAATTGTAAATGGTAAGTATAGTGTGTGAGGTCAAAGCAGAGGAAAAAGATTAACCTTCAGAAAAGGGGAATCCGTATTATAAAAATTAAAAAATATGAAACAGTCTTTTTGCATAAGGAAAAGCTTAAAAAGCGGCAAGGAACGTAAAACAATGCAGCTTGCATTGCTATTTTGAAAATACGTTTAAGTTTTTCCTTATTCGTTTGTCTCTTGAACGATTCGGGAGATATCCTTGATATATTACATACTTATTTTAATCAATGGGAATAATAATTTTATATTGATTTTTCACATAAACTAATTTTAAGAAAGTTCAAACTTGTATTATTATTATTCCCCAAATATTAAAGTTATTTTATTTGTATGGACAGTCATGTGTTTGAAAGGACATATTTTTTATACTTTGTTCTGTTGTTTCTTTATATTTTTGTTTGTTTTGATCTGCTGAACCAGTTTGTTCTTTCCGCAAAATTATCGTATTTGTTTCTTCTGTATTACTCCAAACGTAGTTTATAAACATCTAGACTCCATTTTCTTTGGTTCCTTTTTTACAGATGAAAAATTATATTTCTGAAACATATTATCATTGGACATAACATCCCTGTTTTAAGGGAAATATGCAGAAAATAATTTTCATTACATTTTAAAACCCGTTGCACTAGATATTGTGCCTCAGTTAGATGGAAATAGCCTGATGCTGCTGAAATTTTCTGATTTAATATTGAGAGGGTGATATAAGAATTGCATACTTAGTGATCCCGCCTGTGAGAGGCGTTTTTAAAGTTAGGATCAACCTCCCACTGATGGTAACTGCGCGCATTTGTCCTTTATCGCATACGTGTATCCGTTATCGCGTGCAGTTGTCAGTTTAATCTTTAAAAATATGAAGTCAGCTATTTGGCAAGACTAAATTTACTGGCTCTTTGCAAAATTGTGACACATCATATGTTTTGGCTGCCTTAGCATGCATTGTCAATTCCATACATAATAAACACATAATAAACGCGAAACAAGATATATAGGTGCTGTTATCTGAAATGAGAAAACGATCTCCTTCTGGTTCTGTGTAAATTATTTTTACCATTGCATCTTCTTTGAATTCAATTAAAAAAAAAAATAATAAGCCGGATGCGTAGAACTGAATTTGTCATTCTCTATAGAACATGGCAAAATTGCATCACTGCGACTATTTCGTGCTGAAAAGTACATAAAAAGTTTGGTGCGTGGATATTATTAACTGTAATGAGATCACGATTCTAATTTTAAGAGCACCCCCTACAAACTGATTGTGCGAGTATTTCCCTGTAACAAACAATATATTTAAAATTATCCACACTTAAATTATTGCTCATCAGCGTCACAATAAATTTCTACTTATCAGCATCACAATAATTTTCTATTCATCAGTATCACAATTAGAGCTATTTTAAATAAATAATTCATAACGAACTGCATATAAATTCCGCTGACTTCAGATAGACCAGGTAAGACTCCGATGACGCCAACAACGGGGAATTTATTCCCTTGACACTGCTAAAAGTTGCATCCCATCACGGCAAGAAGCTTCAAGGAGGTCTTAGAAAGTATACGAAAATCTAAAGTTCTAAAACTCACTCCTTAAACCTGGAGTTAGAATTGGAATGGTTGGAATATGGTATAAACAAAAGCTGAGTTGCTTCTATATAGATTTTAATATCCTATTTATAAATGAGATGGGGAAGGAGAAATAAATGAGCTTAATACGGAGATTGGGGTTCTTAAATTCAACTCTAGAAAATTCACGTCAATGTAATAGAGTTCAATTCTTCAAGTGTAAATTATATATATATATATATATATATATATATATATATATATATATATATATAGATGTGTGTGTATATATATATATATATATATATATATATATATAATTCAGGCTCTAATGAGTAGGGAAGTTTTCTGTTGCTTGGGAATGTTGCGTTACTTCTTATTTCAATGTTATCAAAATGTAGCATCATCATTATGAAAGAGAAATGATCATTTATTCTGATAATTTGCAACCTATTGTGTTGCATTCTAAATAAAAAATAAACAATCATTTATTCTGACAATTTGCGACCTACTGTATTGCATTCTGAATAAAACATAAACAGGCATTTATTCTAACAATTTGCGACTTACTGTATTGCATTCTAAATAAAAAACAAATAAGAATTTATTGTGACAATTTGCGACCTAGTGTAATGCATTTTAATTAAAAAAAAACAAACGTTTATTCTAACGATTTGTGACTTACTGTATTGCATTATAAATAAAAAACAAATAAGCATTTATTCTGACAATTTGCGACCTACTGTATTGCTTTCTAAATAAAAAACAAACAAGCATTTATCCTAACAATTTGCAGCTTACTGTATTGCATTCTAAATAAAAAACAAATAAGCATTTATTCTGACAATTTGCGACCTAGTGTATTAAATTCTAAATAAAAAACAAACACGCATTTATTCTAACAATTTGTAACTTACTGTATTGCATTCTAAATAAAAAACAAACAATCATTTATTCTGACAATTTGCGACCTATTGTATTGCATTCTGAATAAATAAACAAGCATTTATTTTAACAATTTGCGACTTACTGTATTGCATTCTAAATAAAAAACACATAAGCATTTATTCTGACAATTTGCGGCCTACTGTTTGCTTTCTAAATTAAAAAAAAACATTTATGATGACAATTTGGGCCTAACTGTATTGCATTCTAAATAAAAAACAAAAGCAAATGCACGATGGACTAAGAAAAAAGTCAAAACCGAATGAATAAAAGACTTCAAGGTTAAAAGTTAGATGCAGCTATGTGTCCAATCATAACTTCAATATATCTTCAATAGATACTTTCCAGTTTTGTCGTTGGGATAATAATGTTTACATGTGGTTTAACTATAGACTACTTTATAGTTCCAGAAATAATTGAACCATATTTTTTTTACAAACTAGAAACATTATTTACCATGACTGACCGTCCAAAAAGAAAAGAAAAGCATTGGAATGATGATATAAATCTTAATATGAAATATAAATGACTCGAAAGATTGTGTTAAATCCTAAAATTTTAAAACCTTATTTTTAGTTTCCTTATCATAAGTGAAATAAATCTGCATATACTATTTCATTTAATGTTGTCACAAATATATTTATCTAACTGGAATATTTTTTCAGTAAATAAAGCAATTAGCTTTAAACAATATTATTGGCTTCCGGTACACGGCTGAAATGCAAATTAGTCAAAACTTAAATCTTCAATATTAAGCGCATTTAATATTACTCTTCTATAATGAACTGCATGTTTAATTAAATACATTGACTTCTGAAAAGCATGTAAATCCTCTGACGACAGCAGAAAATTTATTATCTGAAAAATGTCAAACTACACGTCACGGTGTCTACGTCTCAAGATCTTACTTAACCGAAAACACGAAGGCAAAATTTCTCTCATTTTAATCCCAAAATGTGAACTGGAATGCGATAGAAGGACAATCCGTTGCAAATATACGCCAATTAATGCATTCTTTATAAATGAGATGGGATACGATATATATATTATCAAAATATTCTGCTGTGAAGCGTATTAGTTCAATTAAATTTTGCTCCGGTAAAATACCTGCCATAACAATAATCCATTTTTCCTCTATCGAGAATTAATATAAACATTGAAGTAACTGTCTCTTTGTACTACAGCAAAATGAAAAATCTGATGTGGGCAGCACATGACTTTCCTTACATAATGCAATGTAGTTACTACTTTTACAGTAAAACCAAAATAGATTATTCTTATAGTAGATACTAATATTTTTTTCAAGATATTGAATTTTCGTCAAATAGTCGTTATTTTCATGGACTTAGCGTCATTTTTATCCATTTGGCAAGATTTTCTTTGATTTGGTAGCATTTAAAAAAGTCGCCAAGTTGGCGACATTCCACCAAATTCGTCGCCAAAATCTCGCCAAGCTTTATGGACAGGGAAATAATTTATTCTTATAGCAGATAAATGATTATTGGCATTCAAATACAAAAGTATTACTCAAAGTATATTTTTTCATGAATGGAACAAGCTAGGATCCACGAGAATGATGTCACCCAATTTATCGCATGAAATTACATATGAAAAGTGAACATGTTTCTCAATAGGAAATATTTTTTTTTTCATTTTATATACTTTTTTGATAATTTTTTTTTTAAAATGTGCAATATCTCGAGAACGGTTCATGATAGCGTTCTAAAATTTATGTTAATCGTTTTCTAATGAAAAAATACATAGGAAATGTCTATTTGCGTAATTTTATTAGCTGCTTTGAATTTTTGATGTTTGTTTCAAAATTTCACTCGAAAACTTAGAGGGGGGTGGTCTGAATATTCGATTGCGTTTAAAAACAATAGGCTTTCAGGATTCACGGTTTATGATTTTTGTACAAAATTTCATTCGAATCACTCCATTCGTTCGAGAGATATCGTCTTCACAGAGTCACTGACACACACACACACACACAGAGAGAGAGAGAGAGACATCACCTCAAAAATGTTTGATTCGTGATCAGGGATGCTTGAAACGTGCTCTCCCATCGAAAACTCAAATTCGAATTTTCGACCCCGTTACAATACTTTCATTATACATTATGTATATAAGGAAAGTAAAAATCAGTGGCACTGACTTATCATTTATTTTGTACAGTTATGTTACATCATGCTGTCATAGAACTGAAGTAGCATGCATTTGTTACCAAAAAGTGGAAGTAGAGCTTCTTCACAAACAGTACATATTTGATACAGCACTGTGGTAGTAAAGCTACAGAAACAGTTGTATTTATTACAAAGGAGTGACACTAGAACTATAAAATCGGCATGCATTTGTTACCAGAGAGTGGGAGGCAGAGCTTTAAAAACAATACGTATTTGATACCACAGTGTGGTAGTAAAACTACAGAAGCAGCATGCATTTTTAAACAATGGCACTAGAACTATGAAAACGACTTGTATTTGTTACCAGAAAGAGAAAGTTGAGCTAGAGACGCAGCATATATTTGGTACTACAGAGTGTTTGTAGAGTTATAGAAGCAGCATACGAGTATTTGGTACTAAATAGTGAGCGTATTATTGTAGTAGCATGTACTTGTTACCGAAGATAGGAAGTAAAGTTACAGGAGCAGCATATTTTTGCTACCTGTATTTTGTCATATTATGAATAACTTTTGTCGATTTGTAGGTGTGTGTCATATCGTGGACCCTTCGCAACATCAAAAACAACTTTAGGAATTCTAATTAAATTTAGATGGTGAGTTTTATATACAACGTAGATGTGATTATAGAAAAAATAACAACTATATAATTGAATTTCTTTAAAATGTTTGACCTGTAACTGCTCTACACCCTTTGAGTGAACTGGACGACCTGTTAAAAAAAAAGGGTTCCTTTTGTATTCTAGAAAATCTCTGAAACGAGTCGAACCAAATTTGGTTATATTGCGTACATTGTCTACGTGTGAATGCAGAAAAGTATATATAGTATTGCTACTAAACGAGATTTTGCCAAAATTAGTGAATTTGACCAAATTTGAGTCGTATATTGTGTAGATGAGAATACATAAAAGAAATTTTAAAAAAATGTATACCGTTTAGCTCATAAGTCGAATGCCTACTTGTTCGTCACGGAAAGTGGTGGGAGTACTCAGATACAGATTTTTTTTAATTTACAATGTCTGTCATTGTTAATTACTGGATAAAAAATGACACCTCTTCGAGATTTATTCGTGCAAAATTCTTAAACTACACAAAATGCTACAAAATAGTTCGCAACTTCCTGTTTCAGATTAAAACTATATATTGGCTATTTAATGCATCACATCACTTATATTTATGGGACTTGAAACTTTTCCATTCCTGCACTTATTGCAGTAACAAAATACACAGTAATCCACTTTCTAAAGGAGTTGCTTTTATACTGCCAATAAGATTATATATACGTACCCTTCCCAATTCGTATCGTATCAGTTTTCCATAATAAATTCGGAGAAATCTTCCGGAAGCTGATCAAGTTCTTACTTTTATGAATAATTATTCAGGTTAGTCGGCCTGTCAAAAGTTTCCCCCGGAGTAAAGTTTCCGATGAACGATGAAAGACTATTCCGCCATCGATCATCATCGATATTGTTTCATTCTGCAATTAAACTATGGTCTGATAGCGTGTGTTGCTAAGTTGATAGAACGGTTAAAATTAAAAGATGCTGAACAATAGATGTAGGTTGTAGGGAATTTTAAAAGAGAAACGAGATAAAGAAGAGTAGTAGCAGAGAACTATTTTAGTTCTCTGCTACATTGACAAAAATGAAAAATATTTCTTATTATTGCACTGACTGAATTCAGAGAGAATAGCTTTGTTTCTTTGACAAACAGTTTCTTGCAATATGCCATGAACAGTATTCATTATGGAGGAAACTATTGCTGTAGTACATTACTGATTTGCCCAATAGATCCCCGTATAGACTGCTGCCCTTGATACGTGCTAGAACAGACCCACCCACGGTTAACGATAAATAGGATAGAAGAGAAAAGGTTCGATTCGCCGTGGCAGTGATAATTTGTTATCTAAAATTGGCCGTCCCCAAGGTCGATAATATCCTCTACCAGCAAAACCCTAGCCATAGGGACACAGTCAACGAAATCGTAGAGTCCGGAAAACACGTGCCATCAAAAGACTCGAGACGCTGCTGACGGCTTTGTGCATATATTATAAAATCAGATCAGAGTCGTCACCTGGAAGAGTCCGTTTGTTTTACGTGGAACCTGGGAAATTCATAATCACACCATCGCCGCAGATTCGTGTTTCTCTTAGTGAAAGATGGACAAGGCAACAGATCCAAAGTCCGGAAGCCCTGAAAAAAGATGTGCCTCCAAGCATGCTATTCATAGATAGAGACAGGAAATTAATTCGTCTTAGCGAGCTCGGGACTTTACACCGATTGTTACTAGTGGGCCTCTTGGACACAATATCCTCTTCTACTAAAGATCTATCCACGGAGACACGGGCAACGGAATCATTCCCCAGGCAGAGTTCGAAAAGATTTGACAAGTAAAGACAAAAGTCGTCGACGGCTTTGGTATATGAATTGCAAAATTCAAACAATGCCGCCACCTGGAAAAATTCATGCGAGGAATACGCATCTATTTTCTCAAATAATTAATCAACATACCATGCATCAAAATCGTGTGTTCCTTAGGAGAGGTGGACGAAGATTCATCCAAAAATATTATACCTCCCTCAGTGGGGGTGCTAACGATTAAAACCAAGATTTCTGGAGTCAGATCGATTTAGTCAGAAATAGAGAAATATATAACCCGTTCTTTTCCGGGGGGGGGACGGAGTCCACAACGGTGAGTAACACTGGCAGACAACACTGATGGTCAGTAAGTCAAAATTTCCTCTTTTAGTAAAGTTCCAAACACACAGAAAGGATCAACGGAACCATTTACCGGGAAAGACACGAAACACACATGCCAAGTAAATACTCCATTCCCTGATAACTTTCCTGAATAACTTTGCTGATACATAGATTGAAATATACGGACCACATAATCCTCTGTATATGGTCTGTGTCTCTCTCGGAGTATGTGTGTGTGTGTGTGTGTGGTATATATTAAGCTATCTGCCTGCTGCACAAAGGTACATTTTGTTTAACAAGTCAGGTCAAGAGCCGCACACTTATTTCTTAAAATCTTCAATTTGCTCAAAAAAGATACATTAATTAAGATCCACAAATATGCCGAAATTATATTCATGTACAATAAAAATTATGACAGCGACAGCAGTAACATAATTAAAATGCAATGAAAACCAAAGAATCCTAATAAAGAAGAACTTAAACAACGTAATTAATCACAGCTTGATTGCATTGTTAAAGTCTTTCGTTAACCTTTGCAAAAATGTGTTTTTATTTTGTGAGAAAAATTTTAATCATTCCGAGACTTGTGCTAACGTTTCAATAGCGCGGATATTACATAATTTAGACTTTCTCTATCGCAAACAATTTCCCTATTTCAAACTTTCCTGTTTCCGATTATTTATAACGGAGATGCAATAAACGATAATTCATCTTATAAAAGCCAACTTATCGCAACCTTATATAATTTGACTCCAAATTTGCATCGAATCCCCTTTCAATGACGATTCTAGGAGAGAACTTCAGAAAGAACGACAAAGTTTCTACTTTTCGAGTATTTATTACAATAAGTCGGCCTGTCAAAAATTTCCTTCGAAGTTTTCGGTGAGAGATCAAACGTGACGCTCCTGGTAATCGATCATCATCGATATCGTTTCGATTTACGATTAAACCAAGACTTGTCATTAAGTTAGAGTCAAATTTAAAGCTGACAGGACAGCAAAATTACATACTTAAATTTATTAAGAGTGAATTTATCCAGTTGCGCCTATTCACTTTTCAATATGTTATTCAGCTCCCCACCCCCTCACCCACATCAGATTAATTTCGAGATTCTTCTACTCTGATCAGAGCCCTCTGTAGGCATGTCAAGTTACTAAATCACAAATTAACTAGAAATTACTCTTCAAACCATGTGGATGCGATTTTCTGGAAAACTATTGATTTCAAAAATTTTTGACTTGGGCAAATTTAGCGTTACTAGTGGTGTAAATGATAAAATGACATACGAAATAACTTCGGATGGGTCATTTATGAACTACTAGTAAGGCCAGCGGACATTCAGTCCGTAAGTAATTAAAAAAATGGTTTATTCATGGGATGTTACTATACTAATATACTATACTCAATCACTGTCTGCATTGTCAAAACACAAAAGGAGGTATTATAAAATCCATTGTTGTAAATAAATTAAAAATGAGTCCACTATCAATCTTCGTTTTCAGTGTCTGATGTCGTACCCAACTTAAAACTCCAGAATTATCTACAGTTGTAAATAAGTTAAAAATGAGTCCAACATCCAGCTTCGTTTTCAGTATCTGATGTCATACCAATGTAGAACTCCACAATACTGCTCTTTATATATGTATATATATTAACTAATGATTTTTTGTGTTATTAATTCTTGTAGTAAAAGCTTGAGGCAAGTTGTAAAAGTACTAGCACTGTAACATTGCTGAATGTTCAATAAAATTAAAATATATTATTCTGCTATGCTTGGTAAATTAATTCAGAAGAAAAAAAAGAAGAAGAAAACGAAATCTAGAAATGCATTTCCTATAAAATTATTTACTTGAATTTTAAAATTACATACATCGGGATCACGCTTCACCGTACGGTTTAGCACTTTTAGCCCCCAAAATTTTCCCTTACGATAATTTCGTAAATTATTAATTTGATGTGTTTTTTCATGATTCAACAGATATTCCAGTTAAGTTTAGGTTGTTTTTAGCTGATAGATTCCTCTGTAGAAGATAGTGAATAGTGATATATTAATTTATTGCCATCCTGTATTTTGCATTTTTTTTTTACATTCTTCATTGTTTAATAATTGACAAAACATAAATATTCTTCATTGACAAAACATAAATATTATTCATTATAAATTACCAACTTTTAAAGAAGACTTATCGCAAGTGTTTCAAATTTCAAGATAAAAATAAAAATGTCACAGAATACTTTGTCCCATCTGTTTTAAGATCAAAACGCGATAACAAACATATGATTTAAACTCTCATATCACTTGCATTTATAAAACTTCAAACTTTCTCCTCCCAGTACAGTGACAAAATAAGCGACACCCATTTTATAAATTGTACCTTTTTCATATTTACTATCGTATTCTTATCTCAATTGGTACCGTATTTGCTCTTAATGGTGAATCAGGAGTAAACTTCAAGATCAGGAAGCTGATCAAATTCAGTTTTTGTTTCTTGTTAAAAAATTTTCGGATGTGTTAATCTGTCAAAAGTTTTTCTCCGAGTAAAGTTTCCGATGAAAGATTAGGCATCATTGATCATCATCGATATCGTTGGGTTTTGAAATTAAACCATCGCCTGATGTTTGATATCGTCTGTCGCTCAGTTGTTATAACTCTTAAAGTTAAATTGATCTCGACGTTAGAAATGGAATGTATGAATCCAGAAATCATATATTTATGATTTTATCCATAGTTTTTTTTGTGATTTAAAAAATGAATTGTTTACTCCGAAGGTGATCAAACCAGTTCAAAACCTTCTAGCGAGGTATATATTCTTCTTCAACCCAGACCGTTCGACCTATCAGCAAGTGTAAGATAATAATCTATTTGGACGGCTGTGTCGTAACGGTTTCCCGTCGACACGGCAGACCGGAGAATTCTAACTTTCTCCCAATTTAGTAAAACCCAGGTCCAAAACTCCACCCGTCTGTGAGTGAAACTCACAGATGACTTGCACACACTAAACCAAAACAAGACAAACCCTTACCTTGAAAGACTTCTTCTTCTGCTGGAAACATAAGTAAATACACTAATTTAAACACAAATAAATACTCCATAAATCTTAACTAATCCATTCTTTATTAATCAATCAATTTATATTTTTATATAAGAGTTACCAACAATATACAGGAGCTGAATCTATATCAGACTCCGCACTGGACTCAGGGATCCATGATACCAAATTAATAGCCACCAGTTAAAATAAACAATTTCCAGAACGTAATAAATGTGGCCAAAGTAAATTTATCATTTAACATAAATACAATAGGTATGGTCTCAACATGGGAGCAACCGTACTCGAAGCTTTCTTTCGAATTTAGAAATTCCAAAAGTAAATATAATTTATTTCATATAAAATAGATGTTAAATTAAGTCGAGAAGTCAAATTAAAGATCTTAAGTATGTTCTAATTTACGTGAATGACTTCCGACGGGAAACTGATCCATCGAAGAACACTCTTACCTCCGACATCGGAGATGCTGAAGAAATCGTAAACCACATCCACTTGAACCCTCGGCTATGCCGTTCCATGAAAACCGTCTCTTTTAGCACATAGTGGCTGAGAATCGATCAGGACTCCGTTTCATTTTTTCCACGACTTCCAACATCTCGACCCGGACCAGAGACCTCGGGTCAGATCCGTTCTTCAACGTCGATGTTCAGCAGGTAGTCGGGCTCCTCCACGATGACCGGCGGCAACACCTCCCCATGCCCACGAAGTTCAGAGACCGGAATGGTATCAGGTCTCCAACTCCGTGGTGGGCAACATAATAAAATTATGATCCGGACTAGCCCAGTGACATGGGTAGCCAGATAGGGAATGTGCGCCCCGAAACAACAAACATGCCCTTTTTATGCACCAGGGGCCAATTCTCGCCCCACCAATCCAAATTTACTTTATTTAAAAAACTTTCCAGGGAACGCCTTCAAAGCCTCGACGACAGGGTCTCGAACTCCAACAGTTCGAAAATCAACCTTCGCCACGATGTCTCCATACTTCACCAGCACAAACACGTGAATATCAAAATTCCGCATGCCATTGCATCATCCCAGCCGCGTGCAGAGCCAACCGCCTCTACACCACATTCGCTTGCCTGGGAAAACGAAGACCCTGAAAATAACGGTCGAAACAAGAGCAGCCTCGAGTACGATCGCACAACACTTATTAAATTAAAAATGGCTAAGAATATTCGATTTGATTTTAAATGCAAAAGGGATATTTTTTGATATTAAACATAGAATTGACTAGAGGGTGTTCAACAGGATAAAACAAATAATTATATAAATAAATATGTATGCCATAAATATAGAAACAGATTACAGAAGTTATAATTTCACTCGAGTGGTGCGAGGATCTCAAACCTCGACACCACACTCCTCCGGACCTCCCGGGAAAAATTTAAGAGCGCAGCGATTAAATTTTTCAGAAAAATTCAGTAGAAGCAAGTAGGTATCAGGTCCTTGAAGTCGATCGTACCTTCAAGAAAATTTTCAGCAAAAATTTTGAAGGGTGCAGCTGATCAAACTACACCAAAAAGTTCTTGACACGAACACCATCCCATATGGGCGCATGTCGAAGAACCAGGGCCAAAATAAACCTAAAGGTGACTGCAATTCAGTCGAAAATCCAAATATCTACGAGCCCTTTACAAAAATTCACATTATGTGAAAAATCAATTACAGATTAAATTTAACTCCAAAGATCAAAATTAATTATATACATAACAACCCTCAAGTCGAACAATTAAATATTCTAAAATTTCTGTAAATAAACTCTTCATGTAATTAAATTTTCAAAGCATAAATCATATTAGTTTTTATTAAATTTCAATCTTCAGAAAAAGAAAAATTTCTATATTCCTTAATTAAATAAAATTCAGAAATTAAATGTTAAGTTATGGTCAGCAGCATACAATATTTTAATTTTTTTATCACAATCTTTCATAAAAAATTCAGTTCTATTCGGTCAATTTCAAAATCACAGCAGAAAAACAGAAAGCATTTTTAGACCAATAACTTTTCTTTTTCTAATTAATTAATGTATAACTAGCAGGCAATCTTTAGTTTACTATTTTTCTCTTAATATGTTTAAGTAAAAGTCAGCTTTCTTTTACAGCAGTTAATTCCAATGTAGTAATGCAGTCAATAATTTCAATATGCTATAAATAATTTCATCATGTAATATAAATAATATACAGATTTAAATAACAGATAGACCATACCAAAGAAAATTTAAATATTTACCAACCTGGTCCAGTGCTTCACAACATTTAATTTTTAAGGTGTCCAATTAACAACAGCATTCATCATCATCATCATCTCCATAGGTGGAGGAAAACACAGACAACAGCATTTTGCAACAATATTTAGCAATTATGTAATTTCAACAACAGTTCTTATTATTATTTCAAAGATACTCTCAATTATTTTTCACCATAAATTTTAATTTATCACATGACACATTCAATAAGGCATTCCTTATTTTTCCTTTAATATACATTTTTATTAATGTGTAAAAATTTATTTATTTTTTTCCCATATCATTTTCTTAGCAAACATTATAGTAAGAATTCAACATACCTGTGGCAGAAAGGGGAAACAGTGGTCGAAAAACCTCACCAAAAAGATTTTTTTTTTTCTTTTCTTTTTAAACAACATTAGGTGGCATGAAAAAAAACGTGACCGGGTGACAGAGGGAATTTTTCGCAATTACCCTTCAATACTCAAATTTATTTTTCTCAATATTCAATTTCTCTCTCAAGGTCTGTGACACATCCAAAATAAATAATCAAAACATATATTCAATACATATAAAGTCAAGGTAAATATAAATAAATGTCAAGAACTTATCTTTTCTCAACAAACAACAGATTAAATGCGATTAAATGCGAATAAGATATAACATAAAACATGAAGATGTAAGGGATTTTTCCTTACTCCACGAAACCTATATACATTTTCACCAACCCTGAAATCATTCTCTTTTACCAATCTATGAAAATTGGAACATCCCCGAAAGCAAAGCAAAGACAAACCAGCTCCTAGTACTGGCGTCAGCAATTTTAAAGAAATTTTGAAGAAAAGGCAGTGTGCACACGTAAACACCGCCACACCTACAAGAACAGAATGCGGGCAACACTCAACACCTGTAGGGCAAAAGTTCCGAAAAAGGCCGAAAAACAAGGATGACCAATTTCCACATTCCATTAACACATATAAAAATACAATTTTATACATTAAATTTAATTTATGTACACCAATTCAATATGTAAATTATTTTAGGGTCTCGTCTTCGAGAACCTATCACTAGTCACAGAGAGATCAGATCATTATAAAATTTCTTGTCACCACCAAGTCAATGAACAAATCCGCTGTTTGTAATCAAAATGTGCCGCAAATTAACTTAGTGCTCTATTGGCACGGCACAGAATTTCAAAGTGCTCACTGGCACAGAGGACTCTCAAGTCGCTTCTCGTGATTAAATATGTCATATATTATTATTTTTCTTTTTCTAATGAAGTTCTCACATATTTTTCTCCAATGAAGTTCAATAAACTATGCCACAGAAAGTAAAATTTAAATTTTGAAGAAAATTTTTCGCCACTCTCCAATTAAACTTTCCCAAAGCCACATTTCAATTTACATAATTTAAATCAAACATATCTTTAACATATTGCCGAAAAACATTCAAAACATTTGTAAATAACCAGGTGTCACCTCATAAATTGCTAAATTCTTTTAAATTCAATAATTTCCTTTAAAATTAAGTTGCCTTTCAAAAGTAAATAATATATATTAAAATAAAGCTGATGTAAAGGACAAAATTTTAAAATTGAGTTCAATAAATCTTATTACTCAATGTTATTTGCACAATTTTCCAATCTCGAAACTAATTTACCAAATGCAAAAATTTTAGGTAGTAACTCCCAGAAAAATTTTAAGTGAAATCCAAAATATCTTTTCAATAATTAATTATTAAAGTTCCAAAATAAAATTCTCAAATTCAAATCAGAATTTTCAAAAGAAATGGATTTCGAAGTAAATGATTAAAGTAAAATTTCAAAAATATTATAAGTAAATTAACTTGTGGAATCCCTTTCTTTTAAATTTTCAATGTATTTCGTAAATAAACTAGAGTTCACAGACTCTTTCAAGATTTCCACATTATTCAAGTAAACAATCAATCAATTGTACGTAAATACCTTCAAAACACTTAATTCGTAATAAAACAATTGTGGATTCAATTTAACTTCACTTCCGTTCCGTTATTAACTTCTGAGTTCACTAACTATATTTCGAACTCCACAATGTAAAATCAATATCAAGACTCCAAATTCGATTATTTTTCTCGAATGCCATATGTCGTAAGTACCAGGAGTCGCAAAAAATATTCAAAGTTTCAAAAATATCTTAATTTCAAATTTAAATTCTATATTTCAAATCTAATCCTTTTAAATTCAATTTTTATATTTAATTTCCATTTCATATTTTTAAAATCTATATCTTATTTCTATCTTTCATTTAAGTTTCAATTATCTCATGTTTCAACTTTCCAATCGCAGTGAAAAAGAAATCTATCGAAAAATAAATATTCACTGATCAATCACATTTCCAGAAATTATCAACGTCATATTCCAGCATTCAAGTCAAAATCAAAGACAATTATTCATATTTCGCAGCCACAAGACGATCATGATTCGATCAGAAAGTAGGTCAAATATTTATTAAAGAAAATAGAAGTAACGGTATTCAGTAAACACACTACAGACTTGCTTCGCGCCACAGCAGATTTCTGTCTCGCACGGCAGAAGCAGATTCCTGTCTCGCACGGCAGAGGCAGATTCCTGTCTCGCACGGCAGAGGCAGATTCGCACTTTCGGTTTTATAAACAAATGAGAAGAACGAAAGGGGGGGGGAAATCAAGCCAAGAGCATTTTTCAAACTTATTTTCGTAATTATTATTATGCAATATTCACTTTAAGGGGGGAAATCTTAGAAACGGAAACTGAGGCAGGAATGAATACATCTCTTATCATTAATTCAATGCCAAAATCGTAAATATATTTGTAACTAAATCAATGGCACAACGTAAGTAAATTCTCAAAATGTAAATAAAGCGTTTTCAAAAAAATTCTCCTCAAAATATATTCAATTTTCTCATCTTTATTTTTCAACATTTTCTCCACGTTTTTAAATAAAACACTTTTAACTTACTGTTTTTCTTAAATTCTCACCATTTCAAAATATTTGCCAGAAATTTTAATTTTTTTTTCACTTGCCAAGAAGCAACCCATCCTCAAAACTTTCAAAATTGTCAAGCAAATGTTGGACTTTACAAATTTGAGCAAGAACTCCTTTTTTTTTTCTGCTAGCGAAATAAACATAGGCATGGGTGCAAAGGGGGATCTTAGGAGGACATCATTCAACTCACTAATTACCCTCGATAATAGCAACTACTGAGGAATCAGTCTTCTCAAAGGATTACGCTATTTCGACATGACATTAATATACATCCAAAACACAAACAAAAGTCAAATTCTAACCTAAGCAACTCAGCACTCCTCAAAATTGTTTGTGAGGCAATTTTGAACAAAACAAACATTGATACTATCGTGAATAGTAAACTCGAACATGTGAAATCGGTTCATGACTCCGATAACACAGCAAACACACAGAAAGCAACTTAGGAGAGACAAGGACACGAGATTGCCAGAACAAAAATGTTTGGATGCGAAAAGGAAACAAGGCAAGGAAACAGACATATGTACAAGTGAAGATCATTTAGTCTTCTTGAGGCATTCAAAAATAATTTACATTCACATACAGGCTCTCAAGGAAATTTAATTAAATAAGCACTCAGTTCCATTCACACATTTTTTTTTTCTCAAATTTCAAATATTTATTTTCAGTGAATATGTTGTGGAAACAAAACTCCTCTTATTTTCAATTTTCTATCTTTCGTATTAACAGTTCCACAAAATTCAAAATATTTAGTATAATCAACCCCTTTTTCAAAATTTTCCTGCTCTTCCCCTCATTTCATGAAATGACACCGCATTTTAAATTTTGTCATATATTATTCTATATTCATATTTTAAATGAAATTTCTTTTTCATAGAGATATTAATGTTCTATATCAGATCTTCAATGTCATTAAAATATACACAAATAGATTATTCACATTTTTCATTGAAACAATATCACCAATTATATATTCATCATGTTTTACAAATATTCCACTTACTTTGTTAATATATTCACAAACACAGGACTTATTTTTACCTTCTTCTCGGTAGGTACATTTCATTTGCAATTTACTCACATTATAAATTATTCACTTTCAACTTTGGTGAAATCAAAACATTTTATTTTATTTTTATTATATTTCCACTTCTTGGGAAATCAAAACAATTTATTTTATTTTTACACTTCACACTTCTTTTTTTTTTTTTTTTTTCACCAACACGAATCTGTTTTCTACAGAATTCACAAAATGTGTGCTTTTTCAGCCACACAACATAATAAAACTTTTTAAAACATGAATTTATATTTTCAAAACTAGATTACTCATTATTCTATATTTCTCAAAATTATACTTATTTTCTCATATATTTACATATTGTCATATCGGGTACTAAATTCTCGAATTTTTCAAGTCCAGGTCAGTTATGTTTTTAACCAGGGTGCATTTTCAAATAAAATTTTCAAATTTAACATACAAGTATTTTAATATTTAAGTATTTGTATTTATATCAATATCTATAATTAGTTTTAAATATTTGCAACTGAAATTTTGAGCAAAATTCTCAGAAACAACTCCCATTTCCGATCAAAAAATTCCATTTCTATTAAAACTATTCCACATTCCTGAGACTCAGATTCCGCCAACCCAAATTTTTCTTTTTTTTTTTTTTTTTTTTTTTCTTTTTGGGAAAGTGCTCAAAGAGCAGTCGAAGATAAATTACAGCGAGAATCATCTCCAAACATTAATTACATCAAACAAGTATTTTCGAACCGAAACCAAAAGAAATCTCCGAAAACTTCAAAAACGAAAATTTTTAAAGTAAGCTGTTATTTTTACCTTTTACAATAGTTAAATTCAACTTTTAAAATAATCATAATCAAATTTTTAAATAATCAACCAATTCTTAATTTTTTCTTATAAATTCCAAAATACTTTTTAAAATATGTCACACCTGTTTACATGATTGTTATAATAATATGAAATTCTTTAAATTGTGCACTTTTTGCACGGTTTCGATTCTGGCCATGTGCCACTTTTGCACATGCCAACAGTGAACCATTTTTACTTTTATGACGAGTTTTCATTTCACAACTCAACATTTCTCGTTTTTTATTTGATTTCATTTTTATTTCAGATACCATACGAAATCAATTACCTTTATTCGTAAGTCACGATCGGTAGTCATATTCAAGTTTTATTTTCTTAAACCAGGGTGTACTTTTAATTAAACTAATCTAACATTATCACAAACCAAAATTCAAATCGAAACAACAAAAAAAAATCCTCCGAAATTTCAAATCGAAACAAGCTAAATAAATTTTATACTAGTTCTTAAATATAATTTTCAAATATTCCAAATAATTTTCAAATATATTTTCTTATTAATATTTCACTTTTATAATACACCTCCTTTTCACACCCTACATAGATGTCAGTATTTTCACATTTTAGATTGTGCAGTTTCTGCACGATTCACTTCATTATATTTACAAATTATAAACTTTCATTCTCACTTTAGAATGACAATTTTTCACTTATTAAAACACTTCAATAATTACCAATTTTTAATACAAAAATGAACACTGCTCCAGAACTTAGTACATTAATCAAATGCCATACCAACACTGAGTCCAGCGCACACCATTTAAATTTTAATTAATTTATATTTATTCTTTTTTTAAACCAGCAAAGTTTAATACAAGTAAATTTAAATTTCAAAACCCTAACAAGTACTCGGGTGGCAAGGTCTAAGGCACCAATTGTCGTAACGGTTTCCCGTCGACACGGCAGACCGGAGAATTCTAACTTTCTCCCAATTTAGTAAAACCCAGGTCCAAAACTCCACCCGTCTGTGAGTGAAACTCACAGATGACTTGCACACACTAAACCAAAACAAGACAAACCCTTACCTTGAAAGACTTCTTCTTCTGCTGGAAACATAAGTAAATACACTAATTTAAACACAAATAAATACTCCATAAATCTTAACTAATCCATTCTTTATTAATCAATCAATTTATATTTTTATATAAGAGTTACCAACAATATACAGGAGCTGAATCTATATCAGACTCCGCACTGGACTCAGGGATCCATGATACCAAATTAATAGCCACCAGTTAAAATAAACAATTTCCAGAACGTAATAAATGTGGCCAAAGTAAATTTATCATTTAACATAAATACAATAGGTATGGTCTCAACATGGGAGCAACCGTACTCGAAGCTTTCTTTCGAATTTAGAAATTCCAAAAGTAAATATAATTTATTTCATATAAAATAGATGTTAAATTAAGTCGAGAAGTCAAATTAAAGATCTTAAGTATGTTCTAATTTACGTGAATGACTTCCGACGGGAAACTGATCCATCGAAGAACACTCTTACCTCCGACATCGGAGATGCTGAAGAAATCGTAAACCACATCCACTTGAACCCTCGGCTATGCCGTTCCATGAAAACCGGCTCTCTTTTAGCACATAGTGGCTGAGAATCGATCAGGACTCCGTTTCATTTTTTCCACGACTTCCAACATCTCGACCCGGACCAGAGACCTCGGGTCAGATCCGTTCTTCAACGTCGATGTTCAGCAGGTAGTCGGGCTCCTCCACGATGACCGGCGGCAACACCTCCCCATGCCCACGAAGTTCAGAGACCGGAATGGTATCAGGTCTCCAACTCCGTGGTGGGCAACATAATAAAATTATGATCCGGACTAGCCCAGTGACATGGGTAGCCAGATAGGGAATGTGCGCCCCGAAACAACAAACATGCCCTTTTTATGCACCAGGGGCCAATTCTCGCCCCACCAATCCAAATTTACTTTATTTAAAAAACTTTCCAGGGAACGCCTTCAAAGCCTCGACGACAGGGTCTCGAACTCCAACAGTTCGAAAATCAACCTTCGCCACGATGTCTCCATACTTCACCAGCACAAACACGTGAATATCAAAATTCCGCATGCCATTGCATCATCCCAGCCGCGTGCAGAGCCAACCGCCTCTACACCACATTCGCTTGCCTGGGAAAACGAAGACCCTGAAAATAACGGTCGAAACAAGAGCAGCCTCGAGTACGATCGCACAACACTTATTAAATTAAAAATGGCTAAGAATATTCGATTTGATTTTAAATGCAAAAGGGATATTTTTTGATATTAAACATAGAATTGACTAGAGGGTGTTCAACAGGATAAAACAAATAATTATATAAATAAATATGTATGCCATAAATATAGAAACAGATTACAGAAGTTATAATTTCACTCGAGTGGTGCGAGGATCTCAAACCTCGACACCACAGCTGGGAAGTGCCACCCAATTTAGACCGGAACCCAGTGGGTACGTCATTTACAGGGACCGTACCCTTGCTTACCTACTATTAACCTCTCAGAAGGACATACGGATCCACATATTTAAAGTGCCCGTATTCCGCGTGAGCACGGGAATAGTTTGGGTAGAGACAGGAATGGAACTCGGATCGTCGGCGTGCAATCCCCGCGCGCAAGCCACTGGGCTGTTCCACCCCTGAAGTATATATTGGCATAAAATCAACTAGCACAGTATGAACATATCTTAAAATATGTGAAAGTGTTAAAAAATTCCCACTAGCGGAACTGTGGTCTTGAAAGGAGTAAATCCCACGGAAAATGTGTGATTTCAAAGTAGGCGATTTTGAGATAATTGTACTAGAAACTTTAAAATGATATGTGCTCAATAAATTGTATCGGTCTTTGCAATAAATTTCGCACGTGTTGTCATTTTGGTCAATTAGTCGTTATAAATTAACCATTAGAAATGGTGTTGTATGCAAATTTTACTCAATTTCTCCATTCGCAGCTCTTAATTGCTCATTTACATAAATGTGCAAAACTTTTATTTTACTTATAACGCACTTCTGTATGTTTTGAAGTCATATCTATAAATGATTTGTCAGGTTCTATAAACCTACAGAAGTTTCTTAACATAGGATTATGATCAATCTGTATGATCAATCTGTATTCATGCATAACTATTTTTATTGATTATCAAAGTATTTATAAAAATATCTTACACACTTTGGATTATTTCTCTATATGTAACTTTATTTCTCTATATGCTACTTTATTTTTCTATATGCTTAAGTGTGCAACTATTAATGAATAATATGTTGCAATAAGCTTCATATGCTGAACATATATATTTTTTCTTTTTTAGGTATGTTTCATGTTATTCACTCCGCAGCAAGTTATTTACAAGCATAGCTTTAATATCGAACCAACATCTCAGGTATTTGATGATTTACATTTTTCTCATCTACGTGGATGCTAGGATTATTTGCAATGGCTGAGAATAAGCTTTGATAAATTTTAATAGCTTGACTTTATTTCAGCACTGTATTTGAAGGTTTGCATTGAAGAATTAAAAAGTATTATAAGCTCGTGGCTTTAAAATAGCTGAATTTACATGCACACTAATTATCCATATTTCTGACAGGGAAAGTTTGTGATAAGACTTTATATTTTTACTGAATAGAAGACTACTGCTATACCTAACAGAAAAATGCACTCAACGTGCGTGGGTATTGTTTCCAAACTTTTTATATTTTTCTACACACAAACTTTTTACCCTCTATAAGACATTTGATCCTGTCGGCTTTAAAATATTATAGTGTACCACCACTTTTTGGAATAACATCTGTACTCTTTGCCTTACCGTACGGTATATATTGAAATCTTCAAATTGACATTTTGACCGGGTCATCATATAAATATTCTACAAACTAAATTGCATTGTAGATAAAGTAAAAATTTAAGAAATTAATTTGAGTAAAATGCTATATTTTACTTTATACCAAGTTCAAGAATACACAAGAATTCATGGTTGGGGTAAAAGAATTCCAGCTGCCTCTTTTAATCATTTAACAAAATTGTTTAAGTTGATCAAAAGTCTAAAAGTTGAACTTTAAATTTATCAGCCTTAAAGTTAATCATTCCTACAGCGTACAACTTTAAACACTCCTGCGTATTTTTTTAAACACTTTTGCGCATCTATTAAACACCTTCTTCGCACCCCTTTAAATACTTTTGCGTACTCTTTTAAATATATTCGCGTATCACTTTAGATACTCTTGTGTATCCCTTTAAATACTTTCGCGTACTCTTTTAAATATATTCGCGTATCACTTTAGATACTCTTGTGTATCCCTTTAAATACTTTCGCGTACCCCTTTAAATACTTTCACACACCATTTAAGATTTTTTGTGTACCTCTTCAAATACATTGGCGTATCTGAAGGGGGTTCTTCTCTAGATCCTTGGTCCGTTAAGAATACAATGTGTTTAATATACAGATGTTTTCACGGCCACCAATATTCTGTTTTATATTCGGGATACTAAGATATACGTCGTGGTACGCAAAAGACGTACCATAGACGTACTATATACGCCTATGGGTATCCTGGGGGAGGACGTTTGCTTCCATTAAGAATCGCATATCTAAAACTTAACGCAGGTTATTAGAAGCCCTATCATTGCTTTTTATTTCACAGTTGATACTAATTTTTTGGCTTCTCAGTGTATTATTAATGACAATCCTAAAATTGCCTAGTTCAATAAAAAAATCTCTTTCGATAAAGTTAGTATAAATTACTATCAGTGTACAGGAATTTTAAAGTTGTTATTTAACTAGCCTTATTTCAGAAAACTTATTTCATTTAAACAAAAATAAAATATATCAGAACTTTATCTCATCCAAGTTTTAAAGCTCTAAGATATAAAAATTTTCTCAACTTGGGTAACAGTTTGTGAATAAGATATGAGAGATTTATAAATTTTTTCTCTGAGTTACGGATTCTTTACTTAATTTTTCAAAAATTGGGGAAATCTTATGAAAACATTTTGCTCGAACAAGCCTTACAGACTGAATTCATACGAAGAATCTGCTCAAAATTAGAAACAGTTTTCTGAAATATGGAAGTATCAAAGAACTCTTTCATCGCTGCACTGGTTATGTTTACTCACAAAAGGAAACAACTTTATACAAACTTTTATCTCCGAGTTCTTTAGTGACGTTATTTCTACACATTTATATCATATCCTGATTCCCAAACAAACTAAAGTATTAATGCAACGTGTCCGACATCATGAATTTTTCCCGATAAAAAATAACCCCCTGGGATGTGTACGAAGCTTAAAAGACACGCAGCAAAATTACGAAACGTATCCTTTTCATGTTTATCGTTTCTTTTTCCGTAGCTTTCGGCAATTTACTGTTGCATTTCGAACATAGAATAGAAACTTTTTTAAAGAAAACAAAATGGCGGTTTTGCAAGGACTTATTTGCAAAAGATTTATTTTTTTTAATTTTTGCAAATATTTAAAGTTCGTGATTCTATTTTTAGGATATCTCGTTGACTGATGATTTTTTAATTAATTAGAAACATAGTATGCACAACTATTTCACGTCTAGCGCGCTTTAACTTTGACTGCTTCTATGCTATTCACACAATTTATGACCGTTAAACGTCGATATGAAGATGGGGAAGACTGAAAACTGGAAATTTTATATATATTAGAGATGTGCAATATGAATTAATTTTCTTTTCAATGGATATTTATATTTATTTAAGAAAATAAATTTTATTGTCATATTTAATCATTTTTTTCCTTTTATAGTATAAGTTTCATGTATTTATTTTTAACACTTTACAACAAAGTTGAAAAGTGTTTATGACTTTGTTCATTCTGTCTGTCTGTCTGTCCGTTAGCACGATGACTGCCGTAAAAATGACTTAATCAAAATGAAATTTTAGTATGTCGTTCAGATGGTCTGTAGGACCTATGGGAATATAAATGAATAATATCACCCAATTAGTTTTGGATTGAACCCGGGTTGAAAAAATAAAATACATTGAGCCCTATGGGACCTAATTTTTCAAACATTTTTAAGCGGATTTAAAATTCACAAATTGCTTCGAAAATTTTAGGTAATATTCAAATTGTTCCACAAAATATATAAAAAAAATTCAGCGAAATATATTCAGTAGTTTTTAAATAAAAATTAAAATAATGATAACACCTCTTATATGAAGCGATCACGTGACCATGATATGAATAGGTCACGTGACCCACTTCAAAATGATATATGGCATCCATCTTATCTCAAAATCGTGATTTTTAAAGTTCTTTTTAATTCATATTGAGTGTTGTATCCGTCCTAAAACCACTTTATTTTTGCTTAAATTATGTGCATCTACATACTGAAAAAAATCAATTACAGTATATTTGAGTTTAAATGCATATCCAAATTTGATTATTTCTACAACGAAGCCTATTTTTCACCTATGTAAAATGTAAACAGCAAATTATGTAGAATGAGTTGCATTAGAATTGCTGTATTTCTTTAACACAAAATCATTTAGTTCATGGAGTCTGCATAGCTGATATGAATAAAATATTCATTGATTTAACTGAACAATTTTTTTCGAAGACGGGGACGATTTAAGGACGATTTTTTTCGAAGAAGTTTTACGCATAGAGTTTAATTACTTGTAGCTCCATGGTCTTAATTTTTAAATAAAATAAATTATTATAGTATTGTGATGAATGATATGAAAGGGAAATTATTTCTGAATGAAATGCTGCTTTTATAGAGAGAGCCAGGCGTGTTATTTTTTCTATGACGTCATTTGAATGAATTTCAGTTGTTCTCGATGAAGTTTTCAAATATAATAAATTATCGTAGTATTATGATAATTCTAAAATTATTATCGAAGAATGTATCACATTTTAGAGATGTTTAAACCAAGCAATTTATATTTCAATGCCGTCATTTGAATGAAGTTCACTTTTTTCGATAAAGGTTTAAGTTTTCAAATATAATAAATTAATGTAGTATTGTGATAAGTTTTAAAATATTACCGAGGAATGTATTGCATTTTAGACAGGTTTAAATAAAATTGCATTGAAGTTGGAAAATGTTTCATAATCAATGCTTTAAGCATGATTGATCTTTCTTGTTTAATATTGGTTTCGTAACGTAAAATGTTTCAAAATTTTAACGAAGTCCACACTCCAGAAAGTTTGAAAACCTCCGTACTACATATAGTTACAAGTATTAACCTGCACAATTTTCAAAAATTCATTAAATAAGTAAAATACCCAGCTCAAAATATTAATCCTTGATAAATAATATTTTCTTCGTGAACTAACTAGCTTTAGAGAACCGACATTTAGCCATTCATTGTGATTATACGTCAGCCCTGTCTCTTGTTTACTCAAGTGAGACAAATGGCGGAGCATAAAGATGGCAATTCTTTTGGGTTAATATTGCATTATGCCGGGTTATTATTAAGTTTAAAAATGTATTTTTCCACCCAAAACAGAATTATTGGGGAAATGATTAATGCTTCCTTTGGATATTAATAGATTTTCCAAAGGATAGACATGGATTTTGATTGAAGAAAGTATATTCAAAAGTGTTCTAATAAAACTGAAGTTTGTAGTTTGATATAATTAAGCTTCCATTGACCGGTTTGTGTTTTTTATACGTTCGTCAGCATGAAATAGCTGGTACCAATTATAGTTGGAAGAAAATTTGTTACATGCCATAATTTTGCAAACCGATAATGGTGACTGACAAATTTAGTCCTATCATGCAGCCGGTATTAAATTTTTAAATATTGAAACCAAATTGCACGTGGCTTCAGCAAAGAAGTTCATATTTACATAACACACTTCTGAGCGCAGTTCATACTTACATTATCCGCTTATGAGCGCAGTTCATACTCACATAACCCGCTTATGAGCGCAGTTCATACTTGCATAACCCGTTTATGAGCGCAGTTCATACTTGCATAACCCGCTTATGAGCGCAGTTCATACTTGCATAACCCGCTTATGAGCGCAGTTCATACTTGCATAACCCGCTTATGAGCGCAGTTCATACATGCATAACCCGCTTATGAGCGCAGTTCATACTTGCATAACCCGCTTATGAGCGCAGTTCATACATGCATAACCCGCTTATGAGCGCAGTTCATACTTATATAACTCGCTTATGAGCGCAATTCCCAAAATTAATCCCTAAGTTCAGTTGTAGGAGCAAAGCTGAGGAACAAAGAAAGTGATAAAGTACAGAGAAAGTACTTTGCTCTAGCAAAGGGAGTGCTGTAGAGCAAAGCAAGTTCTGTAGATCAAATCAAGTGCTAATAAATACTAATAAGTACAGTAAGTGCTGAAGAGCCAATCGAGTGGAAAAGGAGAAAGCAAGTGGAGTGTATAGCGAGTGCAAGCGAGCAAAGTAAGTGCTGTAAATCCAACCAAGCTAATAAATACTAATAAATACAGCAAGTACTGAACAGTAACTTGAGTGCAGAAGGACAAAGAGAGTGCTAGAAAGTACAGCGAGTGCTGGAGAGCAAACAGAGTGCTAGTAAATACTAATGAGTACAGTAAGTGCTGAAGAGCAGATATAGTCCTGAAGGGCAAAGTTTTGCTAAAGCGCAAAACGAGTGTTCAAACTCAAAATGACTGCCAAAGTGCAAAACGAGTGCAGAAGAGCAAAGTGAGTCGACAAGAAAAGCTAAAAGCTCGTTCAGGGATGCTGGTCGTCAAAATGAGAGAGCAGGCCTAGCCTTAGAACGTCCGAAATACATTGGGCGGGTTCTGCTACTATGACACCAAAAGCCTATTTATTTTTTGTTGAACGGAACTTCAATATGATATCTATTTTAACGAACATTATCCTTAAAAAGAAGTAAAAGTATCACAAAGAATTTTAACAAATGATAATAAACGAATATCCATTTTATAAGTAATGCGTTGTTAAAAAGATTAAAAAACAAGAAAGATCAATCATGCATAAAGCAATGATTATGAAACAGTTTCCAACTTCAATGCAATTTCATACAAACATCTCTAAAATGCGATACATTCCTCGGTAATATTTTATAAATTATCACAATACTACATTAATTTATTATATTTGAAAACTTCATCGAAGAAAATGAACTTCATTCAAATGACGGCATTGAAATATAAATTGCCTGGTTTAAACATCTCTAACATGCGATACATTCCTCGGTGATATTTTTGAAATTATCATAACACCACAATAATTTATTATATTTGAAAACTTCATCGAAAACAAATGAACTTTATTCAAATGACGTCATCGAAATATAAATCGCCTCTATATAAAAACAGCATTTCATTCATAAACATTCTTCCAATCGTTTCATTCATCACAATACTATAATAATTTAGTTTATTTAAAAATTTGAAAAATTGTTATCTACCATATTTATTTTAAAATGTGAACCCTTTCTCATATATAAAATAATTAAACTTATTTTATATATGAGAAAAATATTTATTAGATGATATATCACTTTTCCTTTCTGGAGGATATAACGAGAGTCAGAATTTAATTGAATTTATTTTTCTCCCTATATTAAATACTTTGTATTTAAAAAACTACCTAACATATTTTACTGAGATTTTTTTTATATATTTTATGGGATATTTGAATATTTCCTAAAATTTTCGAAGCAATTTGTGAATTTTAAATTCGCTTAAAAAATGTTTGAATCATTAGGTCCCATAGGGTTCAATGTATTTCATTTTTTCAACCCGGGTTCAATAAAAAACTAATTGGGTGGTATTATTAATTTATATTCCCATAGGTCCCACAGCCCTTCTGAAAAACATACTAAAATTTTATTTTGATAAAGCCATTTTTACGGCAGTTATCGTGCTAACGGACAGACAGACAGACAGAATAAGCAAAGTCACAAACACTTTCAACTATGTTGCAAAGTGTTAATGAACAAAGTCATAAACACTTTCAACTATGTTGTAAAGAATTAAAAAGCTATTGAAATTTGCTGATGTACACCATTAATGCATTTTTAATACACGTTAATACACATTATCAATAGTAAAATAATCATGTAGTTTGTAGATCCTGCTGCTAAGTATAGTAGTCATTTTGTGAATAATTTACCAGTGTTTCATTAAACATAAAAATTAAAATCTTCAATGAAAAATTCTAATCAAAAATATTTGTATACAATATTTTAAGCGTGATAAGCTGTCTTTATAGCAAATCCATTTAAACACGCATCATGATTACACCTTAGATATGCCTCTGGTTTGCCCAAGTGAGATAAATGGTAGAAAATAAAGGACATGATTCTTTTTCAGATAATTATATTTTATTAAACAGATTCGTTATTAAATTTAAATATGTATTTTTCACCCAAAAGCGAATTATTGGATAAAAATTTAACGTTATCTTTGGATATTAATGGCTTTCACAACAGATGGATATGGCTTTTTATTGAATTAGGTATATATAAAAATTTGTGCTTTATAAAATTGGATGATTGTTCACTTATGGCTTTTGTTGTCATAAAGTTTGCTAAGGAGGGAACATATTTATCTCGCTATATCAATATTTGCATTCAAGTGCGCAATAGAATACGAATATGTGTAAAGGGTCATTGATACATGTGAACAAATTTAAAAGTATATGTAGATTAAAATGTATCCAATACTGCCATAATACGACTTTCCTTACTTAGTGATATTATTTTTCTTGTAAATTATATAGATCGAAATGATAAAATAAATAATGAGTAACTGTTACTCGTTATAGATTGATATGAAACATCACTATTTTCGCATATTTCGTATAGGAAAAGGCTGATGTGTGTTGTGTGTGATGACGATGGTATAAGTTATCTGCGAAATTTTTTGGTTTCATGAAATTCTTTGTTTCAATTTTTTTTAATTATACAATTTATTTCGTCTTAATTGGACCACAAACTACGAAATTATCGAGAATGAAACGTTTGGATGTGAAGTTTGCAGTCACTCTATTGGGAGAGCGTGCGGACGGCGCAAACGATTAACACATACTGACGTAGAGCGAAGATGTCGATGCACAGATACTGTAATTCAAAATTTACATTTTTTTACACGTTTATAGCAGAAATGCTTCATAATACAGTTTAAAGGGACAGTGTGGAATGGCTCCGTGGTTAGATCACGTTGATTACACTCTGATGACCTGAGTTCGATACGTGGAGTAAGGGCAGGTTAAATCTGTGGTTACGTCTTTCGGAAAGGTCCGTGACAGTAGAAGGAGGGTACAGTCCTTGTGGATATCACCCCTCTGGGTTCCAGTCTAATTTACGTTTCCTATCCCAGCCGTCTAAACAGATACCTTACACCTCCGGGTATGTCCTGTTTTGGATCTAAAATAAAGTTCCCGGCCACACACTTAGCTACAGTAAACCTTCGGGTCTGTCGTGTGGTCTGGGTTTTCAACACTTCAACCTCCGGGTATGTCGGACGATCTAGGTCGAAATAAAGCAAGTTTAAAGGGCTACTGCTCTAAACCTTCCGGTAAGCTGGGCATCCTGGGTAATACGCTTAAATGGTATATATAATCATACATATTGGGTTTTATATTGAGTTCGGTAGTGCAAGTATAATTGCACTTTCGTTACATAATTTCGTTTCATCCCATTGCATTATATGATGTACGCCGTACCCCATGTTTGACATCCATAAATATGCATCTTATATTTATATATAGTATTATAATATAATTCGTTTTCTTTTAATTTGTAATTTTACTTACGGGATTAACGCTGATATGGATAATAACAATAACGCGTAAATATTTTATTTTATTTAAAAAAAATGACAGTAATTAAAATACGATGTATTTTATATTAGTGTTCAAGAACCTTATGTTATAACAAATCTATTGACTACTCAATACTTTTCATATCAACCATAATATGATGTATATGGCAAGTATTCAAATGATATTTGAGTTTTGATAGATTTACATGTTTACGACACACCAAAACACGAAAGAAAAATATTTTGGATACACTTTTTCTTTATCTCTTTTTTAGTGTACAATACATGCATCAACTGCATATAAGAAACATTCGGTTACTTATGGTGAAATGTTATATGGTACTGTTTAGGTTTTAGATAGAATCAAGTAGAATTAATTGTTTTCGTAATCATCTGCAAAAGTTGACCGATCCGGAAATAAATAAATATTTTTTATTATATTAATTACATTCTGGCTAGTTTGATAATATTATCATAGAAGCCCATCATCCTCTCCTTCGAGAATTTGACTAAAACTCATGAAGAAATGAATTATCCTGAAACCACATACATTACGATTTTCCCAAATAAATGTACCAAATGTGCATTTCCAAATAAATTTGCTTCTAAAATGTGAATTTTCAAATAAATGTATTACTTTGTGTGATTCTCCTTAAAGAAAGAAAGAAAGATATAGACCATTATTTGGAACATTCACGTAACACATCTTATTTTACTAAAGGGTAAAATTGTTCTGCATATTTAAAGTAGAAAATGTACAAAGCATATATTTCTACTTTGAATATCAATCTACGTTTTGTTCTACACAGAAGAATAAGTGCGAAGAGTTCCCACCAACAGAGTTGCAAATGGGATTCGACTTCTGCATTTGGTAAATTCCGGACTCTAAAAATTCTTCTTGATATACGGCGTTCTTTGAAATGAAATGGAGATAAACTACTGTCCATCAAACTTTCCTCTCGCCGTTATACTAAGGGCGATGCGAAGAAGTCTTTCTTCGCTTTTGAAATATATGCTGACAGTCTTTTTACTATATCATTTTTGATAGATAATTTTAGTCAGCCATATAGGATCGTCATAGGATGTTCGAAGAAAGTTGACCGCGATATATGCTGACAGTCTTTTTACAATATCATTTTTGATAGATTATTTCAGACAGAAGATGGTCACGACTTCGGTTTTATTTCCTTAAATAACGGGTCCTAGGTATATATTTGCAATTAAAATGTTTCTACAAATAAGGTAAGGCATTAAATGGGAACAGTCTCAAGTATATGGTTGATATTTTTGTTAAAATGCAAAATTTAACATTTTACTGCTGAGAGTAGAGTAAATTTCCAATTAGTATATTCATTATGACTTTAAGGATAAAAAAGTAAAAACAAGAAATATTAAGCATACATAAAACATTATGAAGCACTTTCCAACTGAAATGCAATTCTATATAAAAATCTCTGAAATGCGATACATTCAGTGATAATATTTTTTTAATTATCACAGGACTACAACAATTTAATTTACTTGAAAACTTAAAATTTCATCGAAAAAAAAAATTAACTTTATTCAAAAGACGTCATCGAAATATAAATCGTCGGGGTTTCTATGTAAAGGCAGTGAAGGCATCTATTAACATTAGGCTTCGTTGTAGAAATTATCAAAGTTTGATGATCATTTAAACTCAAAAATATTGTAATGGCGTCGGCACAGAATATAGATGCACAGAAAATATGCAAAAATAAAGCGGTTTTAGGACGGTTGCAACACTAAATATACATTTCAAACTTTAAAAACCACGATTTTAACTCTGTGAAAAAAAGATGGATGCATATTTTATTATGAAGTGGGTCACGCGATCTCTTCATATTATATAGGTGTAATTATTATTTTAATTTTTATTTAAAAAACTACCCACCATATTTCGCTGAAATTTTTTTATAAATTTTATGAGATAATTTGAGTATTTTCTAAAATTTTCGAAGCAATTTGTGAATTTTAACTTTGCTTAAAATATGGTTGAAAAATTAGGTCCCATAGTGTTCAATGTATTTCATTTTGTCAACCCGAGTTCAATCACAAAACTAATTGGGTGATATTATTTATTTACATTCAATTATGTTCCACAGACCGTCTCAATAACATACTAAAATTTCATTTTGATAAAATCATTTCTACGGCAGTTATCGTGCGAACGGACAAACAGACAGCATGAACAAAGTCATAAACACTTTTCAATTATGTTGTAAAGTGTTAATAAAATTAATAAAGTTTAAATTAAAAAATTATGCAAAATGCCCCAAATTTGCTTAATAAACGTTTTCACTAAAATAAAGGCAAAGGGAGAGGCAATATACAAATTAAATGATTGTGAAAATATGAAAATTTAAACATGCTTATATTTCACATGCGAATTTAGGTCTCGTGAGTTCGGCATGTAGTCGTCACGATATTTTTAGCATTTAAACTTCCTTTTTCGGTACTTCCGGTGCGTACTACTTCCGGTACTTACTACTTCCGGTCTACCTTTTTACTTTCCTTATATACATAATGTATAAGAAAAGTATTGTGACGGGATCGAAAATACGAATTCGAGTTTTCGACGGGGGAGCACGTTTTAAGCATCCCTGATCACGAATCGAACATTTTTGAAGTGAGGTCTGTGTGTGTGTGTGTGTCAGTTAGTCTGTGGAGACGATAACTGACGAACGAATGAACCGATTCGAACGAAATTTGGTACAAAAATCACAATCCATAAACACTGGAAGCCTATTGTTTTTATACGCACTCGAATGTTCAGAACCCCCCTAAATTTTCGAGTGAAATTTTGAAAAAATCGTCAAAAAGAAAAAAAAACCGTTAATAAATTTACGCAAATAGACATTTCTTATGTAATTTTTCATTAAAAAACGATTGGCATAAATGTTAGAACGTTAACATGAACCGTTCTCGAGATATTGCACATTTTCACAAAAAAATTATCAAAAAGTCATATAAAATAAAAAAAAATATTTCCTATTGAGAAACATGTTCACTTTTCATATGTAATACCATGCGATAAATTTGTGACGTTATTTTCGTGGATCTAGCTTGTCCCATTCATGAAAAAAGATACTTTGAGTAATACTTTTGTATTTGAACGCCAATAGTCATTTATCTTCTGTAAGAATAACTTATTTCTCCGTCCATAACGCTTGGCGAGATTTTGGCGATGATTTGGACGGAATGTCGCCAACTTGTCGAGTTTTTTAAATGTTGCCAAATTAACAAAATTCTTGCAAAATGGATAAAAATGACGCTAAATCAATGAAAATGACGACTCATTGACGAAAATTCAATATCTTAGAAAGAATATAAATATCTACTATAGTAATAATCTATTCTTTTTTACTCTAAAAGCAGTAAATTCATTGCATTATATAAGAAAAGCCATGTGCTGGCCACATCAGATTTTTTAGGAACGTGACAGTGCTCATTCCTGCTAAATCGTCCGAAACTAACAAGTGTATATTATACATAGCATGACAAACCCTGATTTGCTGGACCTGTACCTTACTCCCTAATAAAGCAAAATACATAAATATTTCTTCTCGCTAAAAATAATTTAAAAATCGTCCCGGCATTTTACATTCAGTATAACCTACATTAACCACTGAACCCATTTTAATTAATGATAGCTCATGTTGTGTGTTCTGGTAAGAGACACACAAATTTATTTTAAAACATGAAGTTACGTTTTATTTAGAATCTCAAAAGTTGAAAAAAATTATTAGTAGCGGATTTTCTTTTTCAATGTTCACTAACCGGACTTACTGCTTTAGTTACTGAACAGAAATGAATGGTGGTTCACTTTGGGTGTTCTACATGACACGTCTTCTATTATAAATCAGTAGCGAAAATTCGAGTTCAATCAGACCGAAACTAGGTCGAGATTATCAAAAACTCGGATTATACAGAATAATCGTGTAAAAAAGGAGAGTAAAGCTTAAGCAAAAATTCAACAAACATTAAGTTAAAAACAGTAAAAGAGTGAAGCAAAAACATTGATTTTTTTAAGTACCCCTCTTTTTTATTTGTATGTACCATAAATATATGAAAGTTATGGAAGCTACATATAAAGGCCAAAGCATCCACACTAAATAAAATCTGCTGAACAGCAAGCAACTATTCGAATTCGAGGGTATTCCCGTAAACAGAATCAAAAACTACTCGAGAGAGAAAACATCTAAGCATCCCAAAATCCGACTCACCAAATTCCATGTTACTGTGATTAATGTAATCTGTAACCAAATATTTGAATCATACTGACAAACAAACGTACAACAAACAGATAAAGCTGTAATAAGTATAAATATATTTTATATCTGCTGATTTAACAAGTTATGCTGACAAAAATTATTGCATTTTAAGGATAACTAAAAGGGCTTGTAATTGTGATTACTCCGTAAAGACGCATTTCTACTTTTAGAATTATGCTGTTTTATATTAACTATGGTTGCGAGTGGCAGGAACAAGGAGGGTTCATCCAGAGCATGACTGGCTTCATTTTTTTAATTTTGGTTCTAAGCATATGATGTCACGGGAATAGCAAACGTTCGTATTTTGTTCTGGGACTCTCTGAAGAGGCCGATAATCTCTTTTGACGTCAATGAGGAAGGTGTGCACAGCACGATTATCTGCGCAGATTGTTTACATCTGGATATTGCTACTTCAAAATTAACAAATAATTTTTAATTGTAATAATGGGAAACCTTACTATGTTTTGGCAACAACTCTCCTGGTCCGTAGCGTCACGAATGACGAAATGCTACTCTCGTCAGCGTCAGGCTGACAACTTTTTGATTGGTTGTCGGGCACATGGCCCGACCTTATATTAAAGAACCTTAGGTAGGTGTGCTACTTGAAAACGTAACACAGACGTCTAATAAATGAGTGTACTATGATGATTTTTTTTCAGTTGTTTTGGTGAAAAATCGCGCGTTACTAGTAGTGTTTTTTTATTTATGTTTCTTTAGATTAGACATTATCCGGATTTAACAAAAGTTCGGATTTCTAAGATTCGTATTATCCTGACTTTACAATATTTGTGTAAGAATGGATGCACGAACACGTACGAAATGTACAAAACAATTTTACATTCTAAAATTCGTATTGCGTATTGTTTCACAGCAAATATGTGAGTAAGACAGTAAAATATCTCCTTCCTACAGGGTTACAAATAGTATCCGATTTCTACATTTGGAAAATTCAGGACTCTAAAAGTTTTTCGATAGACGCCGTTTCTTACAAATAAAATGGAGATAAACTACTGGCCATTCAATATTTCACTCGCCTTTATACCAAAGTGCGAATGGAACTGTCTTTCCGCGCTTCTGAAATATATGTGCTGGCACACTGCTCAGTGTCCCATATTTTGAATATTTTATACATTTATGTGATTCCGGGAATATGTAATATTCTCCAAGAAATATAATATACATTGGCCTCCTAAAGTTATGAATAATCGCTACTCGTGGGAATATATCACGAACCACATGTCGGATTGGAAAGAAATTTGGCATGCGTGTGTAATAAGGTAATGCAAGTACAACAGAAAAAGACGAGAATAAAGAATAATTTTATGCAGGAATTATGCATTTTTGTAAAAAGATGCCAAAAAGTTTATTTTCATTTATCGTGGAAAGAAACTGAAAAAAACTCCTTTACCTGAGCCTTATTAAGGGGGCCCTACATCGAATTTCCATCTTTTCTTCAAGGTTGTCCATGAGATGTGTGTTGTTGTTGAGACCCAGACCGTCCGACCTACCAGAAAGGTGTAAGGTAACCGTTTGGACGGCCGGGAAGTGCCACTTAATTTAGACCGGAACCCAGTGGGAGAGGCATCCACAGGGACCGTACCCTCTTTCCCCTACCACCAACCTCTCGGAAGGACTTACGGACCCACATGTTTAACGTGATCGTACTCCGGATGAACACGGCGGCAGTTGTGGCAGCTTGCAAATCCAGCGCGCAAACCAGCGGGCTACCTTGCCCGAAATGTGCCAACAGCACGTGGTGTTCCCAGGTGGTCATCCACCCAAGTACTAACCGCGCCCGATGCTGCATGACTTCGGTGATCTAACGAGAACCGGTGCTTTCAGCACGGTAGGACCGTTGGCTCCATGAGATGTATGTGAATCAAGTTCCACTCCTGAAATAGAATAGTTATCGCCTGAATGGTCATGGCAAGAGGCTGACATGATGCAATACGTCTGCCTAGGGCATCTCCTGCATGCTCAATGGGATGCATATGGAGAGATTTGGCTGGCCCCTGTATCCACTAAATATCTAAACTTTGAAGAAAATAATTAACCGGTTGAGAGCGGTGTTCGTCGACCTACAACAACTCGAAAATATCTAATGTGCCGCTCCAGTATGTCGTATCTGTACCTATCGCCAGTAATACGGCCAATATCAAAGATATGGATCCCTGTGTGCCCGTTCAGCATTTTGTCTACACATATAAAATCACCACAACCTCTAAATAAGTTCTTTTCCGTGATGTTAAGGTGATGGTAACGTATTCCTCGCTTTCTTCATAGTATGCGATTTGAATCTGGACACGTCAGCAGATAGAAAATTTCCCCACTGATTCGGAATCCAGTTTTGATGTTCCAGACTCCATTGTAAATGCGTATGCATCGTTCCGAACGCTTGAAAGGTTATGAAAAATGATATGATGATTTGAATGTTCATCTGGATTGACGATTTTTCTTGAGAGGAGTTCCTAGTTTCCAAAGCTTTAACCTTCGATATATATCAATATTTGTAAGCATGACATTATTTTAGCACAAGTTAAACTGATTGTTTGGACTTTATTTGGATTGATTCAGATATTAGAATCAATTAATTATGTTTCTCCTGTTCAAAAAGGTATGAGTATTGAACTTATTGATTTTTCAAATTAATCGCATCGAAGATGTCTTCGAAATAAATGCTGTTCTTTAAACTTTATATCGCCAATCTTCTTTTTAGTTATAGGTACTTTATTAGTAGCATCAGCTTGTTTTGATGGCAAAAATGAAATTTGTATTGTGCATTAAACACAATGAAAATGTAACTAACTTTAAAGACTCCAAAACCCCAATACTCCTGTTTTCGCTAAAAAAATGTAACTTATCATGTTTTTGAAATGACCAATTCAATTGTATGTATGGTAAGAAGGCGTAATATACATTTAAATGTCGTCTCACATAAATTAATATATTGTGCATATTATGCTTCAGTATCAATCGAAATCCATTAAGTGGTAGATTTAGATATTTTTTTCACATTCCATTTCAAATAATACACATATTACATAACAAGGGCGCGGTAGCCCATTGGTTAGCGCGCTGGAGTTGCACTCGGTAGGCCCGGGTTCGACTCCAGCCACTGCCAAAACTGCCGCCGTGTTCACGCGGAGTACGATCACGTTAAACATGTGGGTCCGTAAGTCCTTCCGAGAGGTTGGTGGTAGGGGATGGAGGGTACGGTCCCTGTGGATGCCTCCCCACTGGGTTCCGGTCTAAATTGGGTGGCACTTCCCGGCCGTCCAAACAGTTACCTTACACCTTTCTGGTAGGTCGGACGGTCTGGCTCTCAACAACAACAACAACATATTACATAACGAAATATGTTTATCTGTCTGCATGTGAAAGAGTGTGTAAGCGGTCTGTAATGGGAAATTTAAGCGTCATATAACCATGGGATTCGGTACGAATGTATTTCAGGATTCGAGAAGGTGCACCTCTACGTAAATTCTTTTTATTCGAATTATTTCTTTAGTTATTTTCATATAATATTTAAATTTAAACATTAAACTATTTACAGAAGTAAATTAAGTACATTTTAGAATTTAACTTTTTAAATATCCGCATTACGGAAGTGGGGAATAAACTAATTAATTTTTTAAAAATATTTTTTCCTTAAATTTGTTTTATGTTAATGCGATTGGTGACGAATCGCTCCGTCATTTGCAGATGCAAAACTTTTTGCCCCAAACTTGTTATTAACTTCGACGATTGTTTGAAGTCTTGAGTAGATTTAAATCTTTTGTTTCGCCCCATCTATCTTCGTCAAAGGGCTCTTCACCTTGTTTGCCATTGACACGCAATCTGTCATATTCTGACGCTGTTTGGCAATAGCTGACATCTACACAAATCAGTCACAGTTCCCGTATAATTACCCTTTGTGCTATAATAAATGTGCATTTTTAGTGCATAGCAGCACCTTGTTTTTACTTTTAAAGAAATTGTCCCCTTCGCCTAAAAAATTGAATTCTGAAGACAGTTAACTAACTTAATATCATACGAAGTCAATCAATCGTTTGTCCGAGATCATCAAAGTATAAAGAGTATTTTAAGCCTAACGAAAACAAGGTTATACATAAGTAAAAAATCTGATGTGGGCAACACATGACTCTCCTTATATAATTCAATGAATTTACTACTTTTACAGTAAAAAAAAATAGGTTTTTTCTTATAGTAGATACTAATATTCTTTCCAAGATATTGAATTTTCGACAATTAGTCGTCATTTTCATTGATTTAGCGTCATTTTTATCCATTTGGCGAGATTTTCGTTAATTTGGCAACATTTCAAAAAGTCGCCAAGTTGGCGGCATCCTATAAATTCGTCGCCAAAGTCTCGCCAAGCGTTATGGACGAAGAAATAAGTTGTTCTTACAGCAGATAAATGACTATTGGCGTTCAAATACAAAAGTATTACTCAAAGTATCTTTTCTCATGAATGGAACAAGCTAGATCCACGAGAATGATGTCACCTAATTTATCGCATGGTATTACATATGAAAAGTGAACATGTTTCTCAATAGGAATTTTTTTTTCATTTTATATGATTTTTTCTAAAATGTGCAATATCTCGAGAACGGTTCATGTTAGCATTCTGAAATGTATGTCAATCGTTTTCTAATGAAAAATTACATAAGAAATGTCTATTTGCGTAACTTTATTAGTGGTTTTGATTTTTTGACGATTTTTTCAAAACTTTATTTGAAAATTTAGGGGGGTTCTGAACATTCGATTACGTATAAAAACAATAGGCTTCCAGTGTTTACAGAGTGTAATTTTTGTACCAAATTTGGTTCGAATCGGTCCATTCGTTCGTCAGTTATCGTCTCCACAGACTCACTGACACACACACACAGACATCACTTCAAAAATGTTTGATTCGTGATCAGGGATGCTTGAAACGTGCTCTCCCGTCGAAACCTCGAATTCGAATTTTCGACCCCGTCACAATACTTTCCTTATACATTATGTATATAAGGAAAGTAAAAATTTAAATTTTATTTACTGAAATTTTATATGAGTTGCAACGAATATAAAGTTTATCAACTAGTTCATAAAAATGGTATTATAGAAAAATAAATAATATTAAAAGCACGTTGTATATACTGTCTACAATAATAGTAATTATGCTTATGATAACAATAAAAATAATTAATCAATACCGTAGCAGATTTATCTCCTAATATTGCTTTTACCTTTTAATGAAACACAGTTTCTTCTGCGCATAATAGTCTCCTCTTATATCAAAATGGGTCGAACAAAGACGAGTGCATTCATAACAGAGTTAATTAAGAGCTATTGCACATTCATGATCTAAAATGCAAAGAACGTGTAAAAGTTAAATATGTCTTTTAGTGCCAAACAGATGACAATATTTTCAATCAGAAATGGATGGACAGCAATGTCTAGGCTTTTTAACGATGCTGTGATATTAGAAATTTTATTTTTCTGCGAGAATCTTTAAAGAATCCAGCGATTTTCAAGATATTGGGTTAACAGTTGTTTTAATCGGTTATGAAAATAATTGCAAGTAAAGTAAGTGAAGTCATTGAATAATTGCAAGTAAAATAAGTGAAGTCATTAAATAATTGAAAGTAAAGTAAGTGAAGTCATTAAATATTTTTTTAGGTTTATTGTTAACGAAAGCAGGGCTGGAGGGCCAAAACGTGGAGGGGGCTCATGATAAATATTTGTAGGGGGATCCCACAATGTGTATAGACAGCCCTGACACTGTATAGTTGATCTCTCAATTGGAAGTCATCTCTTCCAACTGCTATTATTTCAATTACTGTCTGCGCAAACACCGCGTGCGCAGTTAGTTAAAATATTAACCCTTTTATAGGAGTGATACCAGATATGGTACAATATCGTAATTTGATCACCGGAATTCGAAACTGAAGTTTTAAATTTAGTCTCACGTCACGAGTAAATAAAAACAAATGCATTCCAACAAGTTGTTAAATTTACTATACTGAAATTTTTTTAAACGCGTTTAAATTGTGTGATAAATGCGATAAAGCACAATGAAATGAATAAATTACTAATGCGAAAAAAGAAAATATGCGAACATCAAATGGACAATATACACTCTTTTACAAAAAAACGAAGCACCCCTAAAAAATAATCCGTTCATCTCGAAATTTCGCATGCAAATTCTTTTATACCAAGTATGCCAATGAGTGTTAACTTCGGTCATATAGCGCGCATTTCTACTGCGCAACTAGAAATCTATAAAATAGGTTAAAAATGTGGACGGTTTATCTTTGCTCGATATTGGCGTTTCAGTTACGTGGAGACACAACCAATAATGTCATTACGACGTTGCCGAATACCTTATAAGCAATTAGACGAATTCGAACGTCATCGTACAGTCGGGATGCCTGAAGCTGGCTGGTCATACCGAACAATAGGTCGCCACCTGCACCGAACGGACACTGCTGTGTAAAGGTGCTGGCAGCAATGGTTACTGCAACGAACTCATCGGCGGAATGAAGGCTCTGGAAGGCCAAGGTACACGAACGCGAGACAAGATCGGATGATTGTGCGACAGGCCAAACGGCATTATTGTCCGCCATCCAACGTGCTACAGTCTCTTCCTTACCATCCGTGGTACCTTCCACCATCTCACGGCGCTTGGTTGAAGTGGAATTAAGCAAATGACGGCCTTTAAGACGTCTGCCCATAAATCCACAATATCGACAGAGACGTTTGGAGTGATGCCGTAGCCGAGCATCATGGCTGCCAGCAGACTGACATCGCATAGTGTTCAGCCATGACCATCGGGTACGTGTGCAGAAGCGCCAGGGCCAGCGGTTTAAATCAGCCCCTGTTTTACACAAGCACACAGCTATTACCCCTGGCGTAGGGTGCTATTTCTTACACAGCAGATCGTCCCTAGTCATCCTGCGTACAACTTTAACAGCTCAACGATATGTTGATGAAATCCTGCGGCCGTTTGTGTTACCCTTCATGGCACGTCATTCTGGGGCCATGTCCCAATAAGATAATGCTACGCCACATACGGCTCGCATATCTGTGGACTGTCTCTGTGCTGTTGATACTGCTACTTGGACTGCAAGGCCACCAGATTTTTCGCCAATCGAACATGTATGGGATATGATAGGCCGTCAGATTCGGTCCCCCCGAAATATAGCAGATCTGAAGCAGCAATTGAGGAATGCCTGGCAGAATGTATCGCAGGATGACATTAGGAAACTTTATAACTACTTACCTAGACATATACAAACATGCATTGCTGCCAAGTTTTTTTTTTTATCAATTGCTGATTTGAAAATTCAATATGCAATTGCTAATCATTGATGGGTCCTGCGGCCATGATTTTGTAATTATTTCATTACCTGTGTATGAGCTGTACGCATATTTAATTTAAAAAAAACAGTCACTTTCTTCAAGCTTCTTTTTTTTTTTTTTTTTTTTTTTTTGCAAACGAGTGCATTAGAAAAAATTGTTTTTATGATCTTATATTGTAATTTGGGGTGTTTGCTTATAATTTTGGATTTTCTACAACCTTTTTTGAGCCACTGACCACGTTTGAGTCAGTTACATGCTCTCAAGTAACATAAGCAAAAGCTACTATCTCGTAAACAAACAACAAAAACAGCTAAGTTTTGTTGAGGTAAAGGATATGGGCCCATGAACAATTGCGACCCCCCAGCATTTGCCTGCTTTACTTATAGTAAAATATATATAGATGGCTATATATATATATATATATATATACAGATCGTCAAATGGCAGAGAACAATGAAAAATATGATCGGAAAATAAACATAGCAGATAAAATTGGTAAATCACACCCCAATTTCCTGATTTGAAACTAATTATTACAATCACTACTAATTTGAAAATGAGATCTTATTACGTACAAAATTTTAAGCCGCATTTTGAAATTAATTTATCGTTTGCATTTTTAGACGAAGTTTTGAAAATCTTGTTTGAGTCTTTAAAATTACTTTTAAGGCTTAAAACTTTCCCGCCTGAGAATTCCACCTTGATCCACAGTAGAAAAATATTATCTAATGGGTAGAAAGCTGAGTCTTTGCACACGGCCGTCCAAATAGGTGCTCTTAGTCCCCTGGATGAGTCGGACGGTCTGGGTCTTCTACACGTATATCATCGAACAGAATATATCACAGGAAAACTTAAAGTAGCCGGAATTTCAATTTACCACGAAGTGGAAGGGGAGGCGAAGAAAATATGGTTTATCGAAAATACTTCCCCGACAGTCCAGAAGCCCTATCGACCATCGGATAGAACCTAACATAAGTCGGATTTTCTTCTTCCCACTATGGGTCGAAAATTATTTTCTTATTTTTTAAGTTTTTTCAGTTCCTAGTAAAGGTGGAATAAAAATCTGAATCTTTGTACATTTATAAAATATACAACTGTGCCTCCGAGCCGGAATTTAGATTTTTCTTCCCGAGTTGTCAAAATGAGGGGATGTGTGGAGTCTTTAAGAAGCCTCCAGAAACCCCTAAGGCTGAAAGGCTGAAACCAGAAAGGCTAAAACTCGATCATAGGGAAAAACATCACAGGATTAATTTTCAATTGAAATCAATGTTTTCGAAACACTATGTATTATTTAACAAAATAAAACTTATTAAAATTATGTTGCAACTTAAATTTTTAAGAGTGTTAGTTTCCCTGTCTTTGACAGACTTAAATTAGTATTTTCTACTATTTTCCACATTGCGAAGTCTCACAACAACATTGCTTTTGCATTTAGGGAGAGAATGCATTGAATTTATTTTCACCTCAGTATAAATATTCAGTTATCAGATTATTGTGTGAGACGCAATGCTCCGCATTAGTAGTGCGGATTCTATGCGTCATGCATGGCGTCTTGAGTTGCACCATTCTGGATATTTGTCTCCTCTGTCGCATGTATCATTTGTAGACCTCTACTAATGTACTGGAATGACATTTGTAAATTCGTGGCATGATATCTGCGATATTTCGGTATTATATTTCGAACGCATTATCGCAGACACATAATGAAATCTCCCGTGAATAGCAATTTATATGCGTAAAGAAATAGGGAAAATTGTATTTGTCATTCTGAAAATGTTCTAAATGGGTAACTAAAATGAAAAGGTTCAAACATAAGGTATTGTTCGAACATAATGTATTGTAATAACATAATGTATTGTAATTGTTGTAACATAATGTAAAGAAACGACCTCTGCTCAGAAACAAGTTGATGAGAATTTGCAAGGTATAATGTGTCGTTGATATATTACGCGGGTTTTCTTTTAAGAACTAACGATAGTGTTGCGACAGACCTATATCCTTTTAAACAAATACATCCAAACACTACTTGTAAAAGTTCCGTGTATCCCCAATCATTCACGGTAGTGGATTATTTTTTAGTCACTTTCAACATAGACAGAAGCTTTATTAAGGATTTCGGTAAAGGGCATGTAAATCATCCGCTGTCCCAGTTGTGCATCGAGTCGCTGATCTTCAAACTGGCTTCAAATTGATTGTTCTTATCACTGAGCTACTGTGATAAGATTCTACCTTCTTCTTGTGAAAGTGGACATTATTATTTCCTCCCTCTCAAGTCAGATCGACATGCATTCGTATTATCCGTGTTTTTCTTTTTTATTTATCCAGGCTAGCATACAGTGTAATTATGATGCTGAAACTGGCGCAATAGTTCAAAATGTCTGCTGTGAATTAGTAACTTGGACTTTTTCGTCCCTCATCATTATCGATTGCATCTAACCTGCAGGTTTAATTCGTTCTGGTAACATTGTAAATCTCTTACTGTTCTAGTCGAGGTTCAAACGGTTAATCTTCAAACTGGTCAACCAATGCTCTAACAATTACTGGGAGAATATTCCAACTTCTTCTCGCTAAACAAATACACTATAAACACCATTTCTTATTACACCGGAATACAAATAAGAAATATCGGATGGTTGGTTGGTTGATTATGGTTTAATGGCACAAGATCCAAAGAGGATATTCTGCGCCAGACATATAGTACCAACATACATAAATTAGTATGGATTAAAACACGTGTATAATTTAAAATAGTTATAATGTGTGAAAAAACCATGACTATGTAACATGTACAACAATGAAAACGAGATGAAAAATGACTAAAAGGTTATAAAAAGTGAAATTAAAAATGATGGAAAAAACCAATGTCCAGAAGGAATGGGAAAAGCTCTAAATGAGGATTTTCTCCAATCAATTCTGCCAAATGTAAAGTATAAGTCTTGAAATGCTTAAAACGGAACTGTTTATATTTCGAACACTCAATTAAAATATGTTTGATACTTGCTGACGTCTGACAACTATTACAAAAGGGTTCAATTTCTCCTAAAAGTAAGTGTCTGTGGGTAAAACGAGTATGACCAATGCGCAAACGAGTTAATATAACATCAAGTTTCCTACACTGAAAACTAGTCCACTTCTGTATTACAGGCTTTATCTCATACAATTTATTTTGAGTTGGCTGATTCCATGAATGTTGCCATTTATCATATAATATTTTACTAATAAATATCGGATGAACTACTTGGTATAAACACTAATTGAAACCTTGCATTTTCTTAAAAAATATTGAGAAAAGCTTTGAGGGTTTCATTTAGATTCACTTCTTCAGATTTAAATCTAAATGACCTATATTACGGGTTTTATTCCCATTGGCTGATTCCATATAAATTCAGTTCGATAAATTCCATATAATCTCAGTTTGTTCCATTGGTTAAACGATGTCCACGGCTTTGTAATTGAATCTTTGTAATAGAAAACTTTTGTCTATCTTGTCTTTATCTCGAGATAGGAATTCTAACTTCTTCAATTCGCCGTTAGAGGCACAGCAGACTTTCTTAACCGGTAGTGCACGATCGTTTTCTTCTTAATATACAACACACTGCTTCCGTAGTTCTAGAGCATTTCAATCGAAGTTTATATGGACGCGTAGGGACTCAAAACGGAATCCTATATGCGCACACATAACTTCGTTAAATAAATTATGCAATATATTTTAAACTTTTTTATTTTTCACCCCCCCTTCATAACACCTTTTGATAGGAGTACTATCTGAACTGTCTGAAACGTGATAAAAAAATCGAGTTTCGAATTTCTTTGCATACTATTGATTTTCATAATAAATTCCTTTTGACCAAGAAAATTAATATTGTGTTAGTTTCTGGCACTTTTCTGCGTGATATTGGCACCTCATTTATAATTCCAACCAGAAATTTAAATACCGATGAGATAAAAAAAAACATAATTCCTCCAATTATAAATGGAAGGTCATTAACTAGAGAATTTTAAGAGATAGTAAGCTTTCTTAAGAGATTAATGTTGTTTATGCCCTTCTCATTAGTAAGAAGCATTTTCTTAATTGCGTTTCATATTTATCAATTTTTTTCTGCTTGTTTTATCTGTAATTTCGGGATTATGTTTGATTGTTGAAGTATAATTTAGCTTTTCACTTTTAGGATTAAAATAATATGCATTTTTAGTAGGGAAATGTGCAGCTTAGAATTTGAGTTTCAAATAGGAGGAGCAAACTGGGGGTACATTACTTGGAGCAAAATTTTGAAAATGTAAATGAAACGAAAATAAATCGCAAAACAAAAGTAATTTATTAAAACAATTTAAAACTTGCATGAGGTATGAGAAAAATCAAATACCCAAGAAGTTATTTTTTTAGAACGAAAGATGCAAAAAAACCCTCATGTTATCCTATTCCGACACATATGCGGGACAAAGTGGGATATTCACTATTATTTTTTTTTACTTTACGGCTGTCAAAGTTAATTAATGAGTGTGAATTCATTCTCGTCGCTTTCTATTCCGGTACATACATTATTTCACTTCAACACAAGCAGCAACCATAAGCCTTTGGGTTGGTCGTATGGTCTGGGCTTTCTACTTCAATGCATGAAACCCATTTTTTCTTGGGGTTAAATACAGTTTATTGCAATACAGACATCCATTTTTTTTGTTGCATACTATTTCTCCCTTTTTTTCTTCGGCTTTCTTGGATTTAAGTCCTTTTCCCGTAGTTTTACTCTTATTTTTTTATCCAACAGTTTTCTCCTTATATATTCAGTTTCGTCCCAAACACATTACTTGAAAAAATATGATATGACCACAACCATCAATTTTTACTTTCTGATGTGTAGTATTCAGAAAGTATTGTTTTCACGAAAATTTTCCATTCACGAAAATATCCGTCTGTCTGTCTGATGTTTGTGGTTGATTTCTTGTGTACACGATATCAGCCACAAATATGAATGGATTTTCACCAAACTATATATCCGATTTTATTATCAAAAATCTAGAACTAGATAAAAAAAAATTATTCGACCGAAAATATTATTCATCCGAAATTTTATATATTTTTAACATGGCAGAACAAAATTTGACAGAACAAAATAGAACAAAATTTGACAGAACAAAATAGAACAAAATTTGAAATAGTCATGCATAGAACAAAATTTGAACATAGTCATGCATAAAAATATTGAAAAATGAAAATGCATAACAAAAAACATTGAAAACATTGAAAAATGAAATGATGAATAGAACAAAATTTGACATAGTCATGCATAAAAATGTTTAAGGTCCAGTGATGACGAAACTTAGTTTCATGCATTGTTGTGAAAAATAGCCGCGATCTAATTATTTTGTCCGTGACGTCATAAGCCCACCCTCTTGGGGGACCCCCTCCCGGGAGGTACATTATCAAGTATGGTATCAATTAAAAGATTTTTTTCAAGCCCTTTAATGTAAAGGGCAACACATTATATTTGTAACAATTTGGACCCACAATACCGATTTTTTTCTTGTAAAATTTGAAAAAAAAAATGATTTCTGATACGAGAAAGTCGAGTTGAGCCACACTTAAATTTTTCCTCGATTGCTTCAAACGGAAACGTACTCAAAAACATGCTATATCCAATGTTTCATTTAGAAAACGTGCATTAAGAAAAATAGAGTGAAACGTTAGTTAAAAAATTTAAGATTATTTCAATAGCATACACAATTTGGCCACCTTTTTCGAAAAGCTATGTGACCTATGAGTGGTAATCAATGTCCTTATTGAACAACGCACAGTGTACAAAGAGTTTCTGATAGTTACAGCCAACTCTAGCGCCTCCTGTTGGAAACAGACACTCACCCCAGTTCTACTCCAGTACCCTATTCGGCCGTGGTTTCCCTTAAATATCGTTCATACGGATTTATTCTGACATTAAATTCAAGATTCATCAAATAAGATTCTGACTTTAATTAAATTTTTCTGATAATTATAATCTGTATAACAACATTATAATCTATATAACGTTATTATAATCTATACAAACAAAATAAAAAAAATGAAACAATGTATTCTGCATTTCGAACACCACTAAGCAACACGATGTTCAATCACATTTCACAAACGTATTTTTTCACTACAACTCGGGAGATTAAGTTGTAAACTTTCAGAATTTACAGCAACGTTTAGAACCAAAAATAAATCATGTTGTGACGTTACGACAGAATATAACGTCTTTATAAAATCCGTAGCAAAGGACATGCATGGTGACACACTGAATGTTCCAGTTCAATACGCATGCGCTGACCAGCAAAAGTTCTAACCACTGAGCAGCGGTTTGAACAAGGAAGGGAAAGTTTTTGACATGTATGTATACGTTTTAAAAATCCTAATGAATGAACGGATGGGTCAAAAAATATAATTTCTATTTAGGAGCAATGAACAATAATCAATTAAGCTGCTGTTAAATTATGAAGATCGGATTGTCAGTCGGTTTTTCTACGTTATAATTTTGAATTGATTATCTTTTTAAAACACGAAAAGTAAATATGTTTTAAATCTACACAAATTCGTCTATTAATAGTATGGATTCCATTGAAATCTTTTTAGAAAGAAAATGTGTCTATCTTTCTGGTACTTTTAAAATAAAAACTGTGCGATAATGTTTTCGATCACTATGGAACCGATCGGCGCGAAAATTTGCCCAAAATGGCGATTTAACATTTACAAGATAATTCGAATGTAAAACAAATCACTCCTAGTTATCTTCAAACCTTACCTAATGTACAATATACCAAATTTTAGCTATATTTTTAATTGCTAAATTTCAATACAGCTACATTGTAGCTGTGGGTCTTTTAGACTTTCCGCTATGTGACCAGCAAACAAAAAATATTGACTTTTTATTTTTTTTACGCATACCATAATTTAACATCGAATACATTTAACAACTGACGATTTGATAATTATAAAATCACGAGTGAAATCCAAAAACGAATAAGAATTTCATCCATAAAGAATCATACAAATAAGAATCATAAGAATTTTATAAAACTGGAACTTCACAACAAGCAATTCATGCTGAACAAAAGCGCGAAAAACGCAAATGTTTTACGTTTATTTCGAGTCCCCTTATCTTAAGCATCGCAAATGCAGCACTGAAGACAGGAATTTCCATTCAAAGTTGACAAAATTTGAGTCGAAATCTCTACAAAAGTGTCTGCAGTCATTTAACTGTCACGGAGATTTCAGCGGTCTTGATTTCGGAATTTCTCGAAATTTCAGCAAGCGACTGTCATTTACATATAGATGGAAACTCTTAAGGTAAATCTGGGCGGGCTGAGTTGTTTAAAATCTGACGTTTATACTCCGGGTTTGGGTAAATATTAACGATCTGCTGAATAGTTTAGTTCTTATTTGTTTTCTAGTGTATCGATGGAATAAAATTGAATAAAATTATGTAAGGGTTATTCCTATAGTTAATTAAACTATAAAGAAACTTCGCTAAACGCAGCGTGTAACACAAAATGAATAGTGTCGACCGGTTTTGAAGGCAATGACCATCATCAACGTAACCTTCACTCGTCTTGGGCAGGATCGATAAGTGATGTTAGAATAGCAAACGTGACTGAAGTAAGGAAAGCAGGTTGCTAACGGCGAGGAAAAAAAGCGATTTTCTTTACATTTTGTTGCTTTTAATAGATTAATAGAATTTATTACATTTTGTTGCTTTTAAGAGTTTTTTACATTTTGTTGCTTTAATGGAATGTTTTATAGTTTTAGTGCATTTTCTTACTTTAAAAGCTGTTTCTTATAGTTTTATTACATTTTGTTGCTTTTAATTAATTTTCTTATTGTTTTATTACATTTGTTGCTTTTAAAGAAGTTTTTCGTAGTTTTATTGCAGTTGTTTTTATCGAAGTTTCTTACAAATTCATTACAGTTGCTTTTAGCAAAATTTTTATAGTTTTGTTACATTAGCAGTAGTTTGAGCTGTACATACTGCAGTTGATATTATTTTTAAAATGACCTTATTTAATTAAACATTATATATGATCTAGGAATTTGAAATTTGGAGATGGAGAATCATAGGCAGAAATGTTCGAATTATTGAGTTAACATGAAACTGCGGTTTATTGAGCTAAGAACTTAAAACTCGATACATATGATAAAATAATATAGATAAATACTGTTTTCAAATATTTATCATTTTAGGGTGTGTCATAGATAGCTTTGTTGGACGGTCTATATGCATGATAGTTAACAGGAAAATTTCATCTTTCAAATATTTGCATTTATGTTATGCTCAGAACAAAATTGTTTTACTGATAACACTAATATGTATTATAAAGTACGATAAAAATAAAACTTAAATATCGATAAAACTATCGATTACAGCAGTGGGGAAATATCGATTACAGCAGTGATAAACTATCGATTACAGCAGTGGGAAAATATTATGGTTTTGGTTTTCAAATACTTACATTCCTATGAGTGTTTAAATTAAGTAATGTTTGAATTATTAGGCGAACGTTTAAATACAGTTTCTAAACGAGATATATTTGACAATTTCCAAACACATGGATCAATTCGACAAAATAGACGGGAAAATAATATATTTCAAACTTATTCTGCTAATGGAAGGCGTCGGAACAAATAACGTGTACCGGTCTTGCGCTTTTCCACCAAATGCATTTTGTTTTACGTAAATATACTGCTGTTTGCTATTTTAAACGTTTCTATCTTATCAAGAACCACATTTGCATTCTTCATTCTAGGAAATCCTTCAGGAATCTTTGCATTGGATAAGATGCTGAGCATAAAATCCCTGATAAAGATATATTTGAATAAAACTGAAACATCCTTGTTTCTTTTCCAGTTGTCTTTCTCAATGCACATAGAAAGAATGTTGTTTATTTACAAAAAGTCGGATATATATGTGAAAATTCTGCAAAATTCCGTTCTGCCTTTTTGTGTATTAATTAGATACACCACACAAATAAATGAACTTGAAATACAATATCAAATTAACGTACATAATTTAACACAATATCAAATCAATGTCCAAAAATATATACTATACACTAACATAAAATATAAAATACAATACTAAATAAATATACAAAATTAAAAACTGCATAGATTCATCATAATTAAATACAAACATGCATACAAATTTATTGCGAAATCAAACTAACATGTAACATTTATTACAATAGTAAATCAACACTCAGAATTAAATACAATATAAAATCAATGTACGAAATTAAATATAATAAATTAACTCATAGAGAGAGAACAGTATCAAATTTATATACATAATTAAGTACCATATTAATTCATCAAGCACATGTAAATACAAATCTGCTATCAAATTTAAATACGATATCAAACCAACTTGCAAGATTAAATGATCATCATACGTTGTTATACAAAATTAAATAATTGAAAATCGGAACAAGTATTCGTAATTAAATTTATCTATTCATAGTTAACTACAGTAACAATTATTGGCTGTAACTTAACTATACTTTGTACTAACAATCCAGTTTCTATCAATGCCAATAGTTAGGACACTATTCTTTATCAGGCTCTCATAAATAATTAAAATCGCCCCTACGTTATTTCAGATCTTTCTGCTCTTAATTATAATTAACATATACATCAAAATCTTGAGTTTGTACTAAAATTATAGAAAACAGAAGTTTCAGTTTGAAAGTACACAAATTGAGATCCTCATCAACAATTGTATTAGGTTCTTAATTGATTAGATTTTGTTCATATATCAATTTTCTTAATTTGTTCATATATCAATTCTCTTATTTTGTTCATGTATCAATTCTCTTATTTTGTTCATGTATCAATTTCCTTATTTTGTTCATGTATCAATTTCCTTATTTTGTTCATGTATCAATTCCCTTATTTTGTTCATATCCCTTACAAATCAATCAATTCCCTTTACAAAAATTACTGAAAAACTGTGAAGAACACTTTTAAGTGACATATATAGCTTATATCAAAGTAGAACGAACACCCAACGGTGCCCGAGATTTAAGATTGAAACCACTGAATAAAATTACTACGGAACTCATGGCAGGTGCTGCCTTCTGGTGTTGGTTGCGTGCATTAGTTTTCCACTTCATCATTGTAAGGATTGAGCATGTTTCGTCCCGAGCCAGGCTCGAACTCGAGATCAGGAGCTTATAATACCGACATTGTAAGGTTAGACCAAAAGCTAGCTTCGAATTCGAACTTATAATTCGAGTGCAGATGCCTAGGATCTTCGATCGATGTTTTTGGTAGGAGCAGAGTCGGCTGCTGCCACACATTCAATAACGATACGCACTAAATAAACGCCTAAACACGCCTTCGCCTTTAATACTCCATAAATAAACAACTGCACGTGGCCTTTGATATCCGTGCAACCTTGACAAACTCGCGTGAGTCTTCACCGTACCTATACTGTTACATAATTTCGTACTTAAAATCAACATGTTCCAGATTCCGAAAATAAATGTCTTCTTAATATCCAGTACTAGCAAGAATATCAATACTACTGGGATTTAAGATGCGAACCTCTAAAATTACACCGGAACATACAGCACATTTTCTCAAACTAAACAGCGCCTTAGAAATACATCCACTTAGAACAAAGAATAAATGACTTGCTGCATGGCTTAATACATCCTAAATAAGTGCTCACACACACCTGCGAAATTGAGTAATTAAAAAACAAATATTAAAATGCGAAGGCATTACTCCGTGTTCAGGCCAAAAGTTCAGTATGAGTCTTTCTTCGATACGACAAAATAAAAATTAAACTGTCTAAAATATGCTTACTTCAATTTATCTAAAAATAAGTAAATAAATATAAAAGAACTGTCCTTCAAATTTGGTTCATAGCTCGTTTCAAAGACCAATCTTCAATCTTTCCGAGAATGTTAAGCTTGAAACTCTGCAATAATATTTTCGATAGCGAAGGAACCTATTTGTGTGGAAATCGCTCGGAATTATGCTTAAAAGTAAAATAATTAAAAAACTCATCCGAATAAAAAAAAATCTGATGTGGGCAACACATGACTTTCCTTATATAATGCAATGGATTTACTACTTCTACAGAAAAAAAATAGGTTTTCTTATAGTAGATACTTATATTCTTTCCAATTTTCGACGATTAGTCGTCATTTTCATTGATTTAGCGTCATTTTTATCCATTTGGCGAGATTTTCGTTAATTTGGCAACATTTCAAAAAGTCGCCAAATTGGCTACATTTCGCCAAATTCGTCGCCAGAATCTCGACAAACGTTATGGATAGAGAAATAAGTTATTATTATAGCAGATAAATGACTATTGGCGTTCAAATACAAAAGTATTACTCAAAGTATATTTTCTCATGAATGGGACGATCTAGATTTACGATAACGATGTCACCAAGTTTATCACATGATATTACATATGAAAAGTGAACATGTTTCTCAACAGTTAATATTTTTTTTAATTTATGAGATATTTTGATAAATCTATTTAAAAAAATGTGCAATATCTCGAGAACGGTTCATGCTAGTGTTCTAAAGTTTATGTCAATCGTTTTCTAAGGAAAAATGATATTAAAAATGTCTATTTGCGTAACTTTATTAAAGGTTTTGATTTTTTGATGATTTTTTCAAAATTTCACTCGAAAATTTAGGAGGGTTCTGAACATTCAATTACGTTTAAAAACAATAGGCTTCCAGTTTTCACGGATTGTGATTTTTGGACCAAATTTCATTCGAATCGATCTATTCGTTCATGAGATATCGTCTCCACAGGTTCACTGACACACACACACGCACATACTTTCACACACACACATACTTTCACACACACACACACACACTCAGACATCACCTCAAAAATGTTTGATTCGTGATCAGGGATGCTTGAAACGTGCTCTCCAGTCGAAAACTCCAATTCGAATTTTCAAGCCCGCCACAATACTTTCCTTATACATTATGTATATAAGGAAAGTAAAAATCGTTTTGAGGTGTCTTGGTTACTTGACCTAAACTATCACTGCACCGAATTTAGCTGTGGGTTGCTTAGGTTTTCACTCTACCCGACCGACAGACGCACAGAAATACAGAGACGTATTCTTGTATTAAGTAAAATAATGTAAAAGCTTTCATCTTTCAATATTTGTTCAGAAGTTTGTTATTATATTAAATTCTCAAGCAAAATAATAAAAGGAGTTTTAATGCTTTGTTGACATATCATATGTTATTCCTGCACAAAAATTAATAGGAAATGTATATACTAATTCGCATATATGTTACATTATACATTATCCCCCAGAAGAATTTCATATGATTATAATATGAATGGTATAGAACTTGCTTGAAAATACATTTTCAGACAATTCTTTTGATATTTTGTTTCTCGTGGTTGCGACGCATATTCCTTGGTCATAAATATTCGATATCCAATGTCATGACAGTTCTAACAAAGGCCTCCAGCAACGCCCAGAAACGTATATTTGACTTATGTTAAATTTTAAAATATATACTACAACTTTTATTCTATTGCCTTTATGTGGATTTAACATGAATTCTTTTGGTCGAAGAACTTATAAAAGGAAATTTTAGAATGTTCTTAAAATCATAATACCAGGTAGAATTATTCTAAACATGCGACATATTTTTAAATTAAAATTTAAAACGAACGAAGTTTTACATTTTAAATAAACAAAGTAATAATTTTCGGAACAGAATTTTCGATTATTTGTCGCAATTTTGTTCCATAAAATTAAAAAGTAAACGTAACAATAACTCTCTGTCGCTGGTGATTATTATATTTATTAAAACATTATAATTAATAAATTATGATTAATATATTTATCATCCAAATTATACAAAATACATCAAAGAACAACAGAAAAATTCGCTTAGTGCGATCGATCTTTGCCTGGATAACGTTAACTTTATTAAAGTTATATTGCATGACACACGTGAATACTGACCCCGCCCTTTCCAAGGATACAATCCACGCATGCGCCTTATTGCACAACTTCTATTGCATTAGCATGTTTCTGTATCACAACGTACCCCTGTCTCCCCTACCTTCATGTACCCCCAACTCTCAATTAATATCGTTGAATACATATTTTTGAAATTGCTGAATATTTTTAAATATAAGTATAAATCGTAAAAGATAATACAGTAAGAATAAATTCTCTTTGCAATAGCGTGCGTACAATAATTTTTTTTAGAAATTATAATTTCTATTGTTTACTATTAAAAAAACAATTGCTATACTTATGATTAAATGAAACTATTATTACATAGAAAATATAATGTATATTCTCCTTATTTTGCCCTTCTTCAATCGTCTGTCATCAACGTTATTTTTATTGCCTGCGGTAAAATTACCATTTTGTATTTCTTTATCATATAAATATCATAGATGGTATGTTTGTAGAGTTTCAAATGGATTATTGGTGATCCAAAAAAAGTTTTATCTCAAATGATATTTGTATGAGATAATGAAGAGATTATCCTTTTGGAGATAATTCCCCAAAGTAAATTGCTATTCAAAATGTTATGAATTTAGAACATTAACACTGTTGCATTTTAATTATTTAATAATGAAGCTGAATTATAATGGTTTCTATCGGGTATGCAAATAAGTTTTAAACAGCACGGTGGAATTATATTTGGCTAAGCAAATTACCCATTTACTGTTTGCATCAATTTGATCAATATCCAGAATAGATTAGTTCCATCAGTAGCAAATTTTCAACTGAACTTCCGTTTAAAGCAAAATGCTATTGGCAGAAAATCCTACACTTAAGTTTATTCAATCATAGTTACTAAACTCGTCGAGGGGGAGATTCCAAACATTTGAATCACAATTCTCCGAATTGCAGCACTTAATTTTGTTATATTTTGTCGTTTCTACAGGTAGAATTTGCCGTAAAATTCTTAAGGGGAGTTAGAAAAAGTTGTGAATCAACACTAACAGAATGGTTGCAAAATTGTTTCAATGAATACGTTTTGTTTTAGAAAAGAACTCAAAGTTTCCGAAAAACTGCAAAAAGAAAAAAAAACATGAAATTTATAGAAGTTTAAAATAATAATAATAATAAATTACTTAAATAAATTGCCTATATAAATGATAAAACTATAATCATGAGAAATTTCATTGTTATTAATTTCTTCTATTATTTCAAGGTTCCGAATTTGGCATAAAAATTAATAAATTTTGAAAACCTTTAATTTGAATACAATTTTATTCTGACCGTTATTTATTCAAAATTATGAGTTTAAACTCATAATTCCACCATACTGTTTAAAACTCATTTGCATACGCGATAGAAACCGTTATAACTACTGATATTATGATGCCTCATAACAAAATATTTCCAGTTTTATTGTAGAAAATCGTATGGTACACACGTATCGCTATACATGTACAGTTCTTGCGCGTTTCATACATTAAAATGGCTCAACTTAGGTGAAGATGGCAGCATTTCTAGCAGTGGTGGATCGTCAGGGGATGCAAATGACGCACAGCTTCATCTAAAATTATCAGTTGAATATATTATTATTATTGTTACTATTTGGGGAATTTTTTAGACTTATTTGGCTATTTTTAGAGGATATTTAGTAACACTGGTGCCAGTAGCGCGAGTTGTTTCGACGATGTTCGTTGTCGAGCGGGGAATCCCGCCACCGGATATGCTTCAGACATTATTGAAATCATGAGCCGTCACTGTATTTGTAGCATGTTCCCTCCCACCCACCAAACCCCCTTATCACTGAGTTGAGGTCTATATCTCTTGCGGTGACATCAAAAATGTCTTATATCCGAATATAAACAAGTATATATAAAATTATTACACATATTTTTAGAGAACTTGAATTGCTTATTGCAAAATGTCCTTTCACAGCTTGTAACCCCTCTTATGATTCGAAGGTTGACATCATACTTTGTAACTTAATAGCTACTAATCTATGCATGTTATCCTATCCGCATGTGTTCAGATATTCTTTCATAACAAATTTGACTGTACAGACTACAGCTTGCGTACGAGGAGGAGAATCAATAAAGTTTCAGTTCGGTGCGATTTTATGTACTATAATAAAACTTTGAAACTGATCTGTGCTTACACCATTTATGATTAGAGAGATGTAATATTACAGATTAGACCAGTTAATAAAATCAATATAGCTTGTATCTTGGAAATTTGTTTGAGATGTCCTGAAGCAGCTAATATAAGCACTTATGCTACACCATTTTCACGAGTTACATATCCAAAAGAATGTTTCGGAAAGTCAAAAAAAGCATTGATCCCAGTTACTGGATTTATCATTTTTCTATATTCCTCTGGTAAGTATCTCGTTGAGTGAAATTATTCCCGAAAATTCCCTGATTTATCTTTTATGGAAGGAGTACATTTAATCAAAATCAGTTAGGAATACCATATATTATCCAGCTAGGAGTATAATTAATCCAATTAGGAGTACAATTAATCCAATTGGGAGTATAATTAATCCAAATAGGAGTACAATTAATTCAATTGGGAGTATAATTAATCCAGTATAATTCCACCAATATTTTCAAAGAAATTGACTCTGTATTCAATTAATACTTTGCTCTCTGTTTGAAGCTCCAGAATCGTGTTTTGCAATATCAGCTGGCAGACTGTATGGGATACATCAGAATGATACTGCTAGTTCTTACCTAAAGTTTCTAAACTGATAATTAATTGTTCATAGCTGAATGGTTTCAAATAAACTACAAGAAAATTATCGCAATGGCTCTGTAGTTTACTAATTGAACGTGAATATAATTTTGAGCATATTGTTTCAACGTACATACGTTAGAAAATTATGAAGTAATAGCAGTTCATTGAAATTGGAATGGAAAAGACAGATAATTCACTGAAAAGGCTTGACATCAGTCATTTTCAAACGGCGAGTAACACCATTGTTTACGCTTATATTTATGAGTTCAATCGCATAATATGATAGAAAGCACCATTAACGAATTGCCATGCAATTAATGCTGTCTGCTATATCAAATGATGAACCATCTTTTGTGGATATCTGTCCAACCATAAGAGTAGCCAGAATATCGATATAATGGCTACATTCACAGCTGAATTTTGTCTTCCACTGTAGACTTCATCCACAGAGATGGGATGGATTTGTTAAGATAATGAAAGAGGGAGTAGGTATGACCCCAAGACTTTATACTAGACCTGATGTACTGTGTACAACATATTCCGACTCAAGTTCAATGTCCTTCTGTTTAACGATGTAATACCAATGATAAGATCTCGTAAGTTGAAAGATATTACATTTTATAATTTTCAGAACATTTCGAATCCTAATAGGAAATAGTATTAACAACGGTATAAATTGATAGTTTTTGATAAATTACTGTCGGGAGAAGGTTAAATTGCAATCGCAAGTTTATAAGATTTTTTATTTTTTTCCACAAAAGGATAAATTCGAAACTAAAAAGTATTAAATTCGTATCACTATGATATATTAAAATGATATGATTATTAGTCATTAAAATACACCTTTGTTCCCCCAATGTATTTCTGAAACTTTGAGCTCTTCGTCAGAACAGTTGATATTAATTGAGAAACATTGCACATTTCTGAATAGTAATTAACTCATAATTTTTTCGTACTAACGCTAAAAGTTTTCGCAAAACCATTTATTCGTCTCACTCTATACAGTTAACTGCTGCTTTGTTGGTACTCACTAGCATTAACAAGGATGGAACAGGTTTACTGATCGCTGCACCAAGTTCACTGCACCAAGAACTCATTTGTCATATTCAATCAATTGGGGTCTGAGATAATACTGAATATAGTACTTTGATTCAGGTATTCTGAGCATAAATTTTAGGGCATCATCCATTTCCAGCAATGAAACAAATCTGTTTCAGCACAGAATTATCGTAACATTCTCATCAACAAAAGCAGGAAAACGTCTGTCAATAGAAACTTCACTTACGTTTCTCCGAAACAGGAATGTTGTCAAAACGAAAGCTAGAAAAATTGGGCGAGACTATTCAAATGAAACTGTGAACAAATAAGAATGCAAAATATTTGATACTGAAAAATGACTGAATATAAGACTTGAAATATAATTATAATAGTAATAGTATATAATAGCAATAATAATAAATATAATAATAATAATTTTTTAAGGAAGCAGGAATGAAAACTCAATGATCTAACACCAAGGGGAAAGACAAAGAATTTGCAATATAAAATCAAAATTAAGCAAACATTTTTCATTAAAATAAAATTAAAAAGTGACTGAATCAGAATTAAAGAAAATATTTCCAGACGAAAGAAATGAAGGGAAAAGTATTGTGAACAATGGAGATTGATTAAAACATAATAGAAAATTCGAAGTAAAATTTAATTCGAAAACGGAAGCATATGCAAAAATTGTATTTTCCTTTATAAAAATCAATTAATAAAGTTCTTACAGATATCAAGAAAAAAATGACAGAAGAAAGTAATCAAACAATGGTCATAAAAACTTCATTTGCAAAATATAAATAAAACACAGCTACCAAATATAAACAAGTATTGAAAAAAAAGAATTTCCAATCATCGTCAATCATTTTCGGTGTCGCTCTGCATTTGTAACTAAAATACACACCCCGATTTCTTAAGGGTCATATTTTCTTATTTTATCTTTCGCAGTTTGTTTATTTTTTCACGTTTTTCTAATCTCACAGGTTGGAAAAAAAAGCGTGAAGAAGTAATTAATGGCCCTCATCGCTATTCCAATCTATTTGCTTTTCAGCTGAAAGACGATATGAAAAAAGTATCCAGTTAGAACAGAAACTGTGAGAATCGCCATAAAAAAGCAAGTTATGACAGAGTATGGATTAAATTAAGGGGATGATTGATTATTTTTTTCAAGGCACTCTTTCTGTGTTTAAGTTTTTTATTTATTTTGTTTAGTGATTATTATTCAGCGAATTTAGTTACACCTTTCTTTCTGAAAACTTTCATTTAGTTAATTGTGCAACAATTGAAGAATTAAGTGCTTTTTAATAGACTTGATAATATAGGAAACGTTTCTTTACTATGTTTATTTGTTTATCTACCAGTTTTCTTTAAATGATTTATTATTTATAAATGTAATTTCTTTAGTGAATGAATGGGAGCTTTGTAGTTGCATTGCAATAACTAGAAAATAAATGACCAATCTAATATCCGGATGCCAAATAGAAATAAACGAAATTACTTTTTCTATAAATGGCGTAAGAGTGGTATCGAGTAAAAACTAGAAAATATTTTCTCAAAAAGCTGAATTGATAATCTGGAAAATGTATTCTTCATTAGTATAATAGCGTAATAGGCTGATTAAAAGTATCAACCTGTTTAGCAGGCAAAACACAGCTTCTTTTTTAGGATACAAAGGCAGAACACTAATCCAAATGACTTCAAAAACGCGTCTGTCGATAAATAGCTATATCACGTGACCCTATAATCTTGTCACGCGTTGTGTATCATGTTAAATAACATTTCTTTTTCTAGGTCACGTGATGCAGCTATTTATTGTCAGCCGCGCTCTTGATTTCATTGCTGCTGATGTCTTTGTCTGAAGGAAAAAGATTATTTTTGCCTTTGAAACCTGTTGAAATCGTCACTGTTTTGTTTTTTGCTGTGTTTTTAATGAATATTTTACTTTTTATATATTTTGCAATAGTTTGATTGATTTGAAATTTAGACGATCAAGCTATTAGGGCTCTATTGCAAGCTTGTCGGTCGTAGTTCCGATTTATTTGATAGAGGGCGCTCTTATAACGAAGTAACACACTCTGTAACAAACACAGTAGCGTTTGTAGCCTGCGCCCGCTATTGATCGACACTATTGATTAACTCTATCGATCGCTATACTTGCCTCCGCCGTTGATCGACGCAGAACTATGAACGACAAAGTTAGCGAACGACAGAGTATTTTCACTGAGTAGACGAACGACAGAATGAATTACAGGACGTTCCTATCTTCTATATCGCATGTATTCATCACCAGATTTTAAATAACAATATACATATAAAATTGTTATTTTGTAACGCAACTGCTCTTTGAAATGTATTTGCGAAAAAAAAAACACTTGAAAATATTAGAGCTTTCCTTTCCTGTCGATCTCCTTAAAATCCGATAGTAGTGGTATGGTTACTGTTTAAAATAATAACTTTGGCAAATTCCATTAACATTTTTGAATTTTTTTCTGTAGTTACTGTGGCCACAAATAAAAACAGACACAACCAACAAAACAGTCAAATCCTTACAGGTTAATCATTTAAAATATTACTGTCATGTACACCAAATCTTATCGGAAACGTCATTGTACAAAGACGATTATTCAGCATTTTATAAATATTTATACTACTTTTGTTCATTTTAATACCTCGGCTAGGTCGAAGCTTGAATACGCTTCAGTTTCATAGAATCACTTTTAACAAATATATATTAAAATTCCTTAAAATAACTTTTTTAAATATTTATATTATAAGAAAACTGGTACTTACTGTAATACATTATATTCTGATTTTCTTTGAAATGCGTTTAATGTTAAAAGCTTACAGCGCAGAAGGGTTTACATTCAGTTTTCTTTCTTTAACACTAGAAAGAAGGAAGCTGTTATTTTGACCGCTTAACTACTTTGACCGCTGCCGTCGTTCTAGGAAGATCGTTGATTTGTTCTCTTATTATAAAACCAAGAATAAATTTTCTTCTGTGTTTTCAATAATTTTAAGAAAATAAGAAACGTCATAAGATTTCAATGGGTTGGGATCGGAAGGAATCTTGGAGGAATCCAAAGTAGAGGAATCTCAAAGGTTCGAGGTTCTCAAAGGTTTGACTACTTTTCTCAAAGTAGTCAAAATGACCGCTTCCGTCGCTCTAGTGTTAATAATATATTCAAAAATAAAATTGCTTGTATCCGTTTTATAAGATCAGATTTCATGTTCCTCAGTACTGAACTAAGTCTATTGATTTACTTGCTGAAAGGAATTTGGGTACTAAAATTAAATGTTACTATGTTATTAAATCTTCTAAAACTTTGCAACAGCTTTCTTGATAATCTTGATGTTTTTCATGCATTTGATAGTATTTTAAAAATCATATGTTGTAAATATTTTGTATTTCATCTTTCAGGGTGACACTGGGACATTATCCTGTAGCTTGCATTCCATTAAATAAATATTTAACTAAATAAAAATAAATAAAAGATTCCAATACTCGGATATTTTCATCACCATCAAATCCCCTCCTTTCATGTGCATAAAATATACATTTAAAAGAAGTAAAAAATAGATAGTAATCCTAATATATATATTTTGGATGTTTACTACACACTTAACCCACAATCACTGCATTATTTTGATTTATTGAACCAGTAGATGTGTCTATAATTAGACACTCGTTATTGAATTAATGATGCAAAAGCTCTCTCCCGAGTAAACGTTTTCATAACAAAACATTTTCCTTGAATCCAATAATTACACAAGGCGAGAACAACAATCTGTAGAGAAAGCAAATATGTATCTGTATTCGTTCTATTTACAGTCTGAGTTCGATGTACTACGCCTCATTTGTTGACTATCTGAAGTAAACTGATAATTTACACCACTTCCCAAAAAGCAGTTATGGCATCATAATGAGCAAGTACGCTTAATAAAGATAAACACATAAATCTAGTTTGATACATTTTATGAATTATTGAATTAAAGCGATATGAAAAATGCAATATAATTTAAACACATGAAGTCTGTCTTCCTTCGACTTCCTCATATATCCATTTATCATGTATCATTAGGTCCTAATTGTGTCCCAACCATTATTCGAATTAAAAAGCACCTTTTTCAGATTAATAATTTTTTTGAATTTTTCCTATTTTTTTTAAATTGCTTTAACACTTTAAAACATAGTTGAAAAGTGCTTATGACTCTGTTCTGTGAGTCCATCTGTCTGTCTGTCCGTTCACGCGATAACTGCCGTAAAAATGTCTTTGTCAAAATTAAATTTTAGTATGTTGTTGAGACGGTCTGTGGAACATATGGGAATGCAAATGAATACTATCAACCAATTAGTTTTGGATTAAACCCGGGTTGAAAATATGAAATACATTGAATCCTAAGGGACCTAATTTTTCAAGCAAAGTTAAAATTCCCAAATTGCTTCGAGCTTTAGAAAATATTCAAATTGATCAATAAAATCAATAAAAAATTTCAGCAAAATAGGTTCGGAAGTTTTTTAGATAAAAATTAAAATATTAATTACACCCATATAATATGAAGAGATGACGTGACCCACTTCAAAAAAAAAATATGGCATCCATCTTTTTTTCCCAGTGTAGAAATCGTGATTTTTAAAGTTCTTTTAAATTTATATTTAGTGTTGCATCCGTTCTAAATTTTTTCGTTCTTTATTTTTGCGCATTTTCTGTGCATCTATATTTTGTGCCAACGCCATTACAATATTTTTGAGTTTAAATGATCATCAAACTTTGATTATGTCTCCAACGAAGCCTAATATTAATGGATGCAGAATGAAAACAAGTGATTGCAAGATTAGTTGCATACGAATTGCTGAAATTTTTGCAAGCAAAATTATTTAACACTAGAGTCTGGAATAAAAGTGTATGAATGAAATATTCACTATTTTTACATAGAAAGCCAAGCGATTTATATTTCGATGACGTCATTTGAATAAAGTTCATTTTTTATGAAGTTTTAAGTATTGTAAATAATTGCAGTAATGTAATAATTTATAAGCCCTGAATGTATCGCATTTTAGAGATCTTTAAATAAAATTACATTTCAGTCGGTAAGTGTTTTATAATCAATGCTTTGAGCATGATTGATCTTTCTTGTGTTAAGTTGGCAACAGTTTAGTGACGCCAATGAATTTAATTCATTTGACTAATACATGTTAAATAGCAGCTATATTAGGCTTCGCACGAGGTCCTTCTAAAATAATATGTGCGTGTTGTATAAAATCTCAAATATTTTAGCCGATAACCTTATTAAGCCTAACAAACCAGTGCAAAAATAGATATAAATACGTGGAGCCTGCTTTGAATTTAAAGTTGTTTTTGCAGAGCGACATAACATACATTTTAACTCCAATCGTTTTGTGGGGAGGAGTAGAAGGATGAAACATATATTAAAACTTGATCCGGTTATATAGCTTGTAGAAGTTTTCCCGAATCAAATTACGTATTTTGAGAAATATTTAGCTTGGAAGCGAATTTTGTAATATTCACTTTTATATATTAAATAGGTACGAAATCTGAAACATTTTTATTCATGAAGCTGCTCCTTATTAGAGCTTAACGAATAAGTGAAATTATATGGAAATCCGCTAGGCCATTTTCGTGTTATAAGCAGTCACAACAGACGAACAGAAACAGGTTTTTAATTCCTGTTATTTAGGGCTTCGCTGTAGGATAAATCGGACGACCCAAAATTGATTCATGGCAATACCCAAACTGTCCCCGTGTTCACGCTGAGTACGGGCATGTTAAATATGGATACACGTTAAAGAAGTCCTTTCGAGAGGTTTGGCGGTAGGAAAAGGAGGGTACATTCCTTGTGGATGCCGCCCTCACTAGGGTTCTTGTCTAAATTGGGTAGCACAATTCCAGCCATCCAAATAGATTCCTTACACCTCCTGTTAGATGGGACGGGTTGGGTCAAACAACAAAAACTTACACCAGAATACTCCTTTGCTTTGTCTGGGGAAAATATCCAAATTCATCGGTTGGTTCGGGGGATATTTAAGGGTGAAGTATATATTAAAATTTTCCCTTTTATGAATTTATTAAACCTACACCATAACACATTTCCACTGTTGAAACGGCCATGTGCTGGTAATTTCTTCGCTATCGTTGTGTTGCGGGAATTATTGTTTTTCATGGGAAATAATGCTATGAAAATGTCAAAATTCGTTCTCTGTTCTCTCAAAAAATGTGTTCTATTTGCAAAGTCGAGGAATTTATATATAGAAGCTGAAGCCATAATGACAAAATTCATCGCTGCTGAAATTGGGTTTTCTAATTGCAAAGTCGTAAAATCTATATATTAATCTTAAACCGCAAGTTCCGCAGCCATCTTTACTAAAATTATGCGTTCATGTTGCAAACTCATATAAATTGTCTATAAAGCTTAAACTTTGAGATTCCTATGATACCTATCATAGCTGCTAAAAGTATACCCTTTTATTACATCAGAGTATCTGTATAAACGTAGCCATCAGCGCGATATCATTATTGCTAAAATTGTGCGTTTTTATCGCACAGTCGTAGAATCTATATAAATTATTGTGGTTCTAAAAATTTATAAAATATGACCATATTAACTAGTAATAGAATCATGCGTTCTTTTTGCAAAGTTATAGAATATGTATAAAAGCTTAAATCATAAGACCCGAATCCATCATGCTAAAATTTTGCGTTTTTATGACAAGGTCATGAAATCTATATTGAAGCTTGAACTATGAGACCCGACCAAATACACTAGTGCTAAAAGTATGCGTTCTTATTACAAAGTCGTAGAATCTGTATAGAAGCTGAAATAATTAACCTCGAATCCATTATTGCTTAAATTATGTATTCTTATTGCAAAATCATAGAATTCATATAGAAGCTTAAACCGTAAGACCCGGGCGAATCCGCTAGCGCTACAATTATGCGTTCTTATTTCAAAGTCGTAGAATCTGTATAGAAGCTGAAATCATAAAACCCGAATCCATTATTTCTTAAATTATGCGTTCTTATTACTAAGTCGTAAAATCTATATACAAGCTTAAACTATAAGCCTCAATCGAATCCACTAGTGGTGAAATTATATGTTCTCATTAATTAGTCATAGAATCTCCATAGAAGCTTAAATGAGATCTGAATCCACGATTGCTGAAATTATGCATTCTTGTTGCAAAATCATAAAACCTATATACAAAGCTTTAAACATAAAGCTCAAATTATCACGTTTAAAATTATGAGTAATTATACTGTAAAGTCCAACTACCATTAAGACAACACAAATAAGGAACATAAGTGTATTTCTCAGTTTTTAAGATTTTTCAAATTAAAAAAAGATCATGAGAACATTTAATTACAGCAATAGTTGACGATTTGCTTTTTATTTGTTTCGAAACGAAAGTCTTAATTACTGATTTTTTTATAACGTATGAAATAAGGGTTTTTGTTTTTCATTCATTAGAAATAAAAAGTTAAACAATTAAAAGATTCTTTTAATTATTAAAATTACAAACTTTTAAATACGTAGCGATTTTTTTTAGTATTAAGTCCATTTAAAAGTAATTATACGTATCGTCTTACATCATTAACTAAAAGGACGTTTTCCAAATGCAAGTTGTAAATGAATTCACAAAAAGCTATCAGTAGATAAAAAGATGAAATCCAGACTGAAAGAAAGTGCGGAAAAATTAACCAATAACGCCTTAAATCAATCAATGTTGTCTCATAACTACCACAATTTTTAGTTTTTAAGCCTTAACTTTTTACTTTATTAAGATGGAAAGTAGTGCTGATCGCTATTAATTATTTATTTTATATTATATATATATATATATATATATATATATATATATATATAATATTGATATTAATTGAAAATTATGTATAAACTACACTAAGTACAATAAGTAAGTAACAAATAAATAACTATAGACCAAGACTAAGGATAAAATAGTATGTAACTTATCGCTATAATGGAAAAAAGGTATATAGGGAATAATAGTATACAACAATCATTATTAAATAGAGAAATATATAAAAATATGAAAGAGCAAACATGGCAAAAATAAAAAAAAAGGATAACAATTGACTCAAGCTAAAAGATCAAGACATAGAGAACAACAATTAGTTAAAACTACATAAAAAAATTATGATTTATTCGGAATTACACACTCTTCAGGACAGCCATTATATATATATATATATATATATATATATATATAACACAATAATTAGAAAAAGAAAAAAGAAGAATGACATTGCATCAAAATTTCGCCGGGGGGGATTGTGACCCCCACTTCCCGGTTTAGCCAGCTTTATGTCATGACGACACTCCCGGAAGCGGATACAATGTCGCCAACCAAGTACATATACTAAAACTTTAAATGTAAAAAAGAATTGTGATGTATAGAAATGTACTTGTTTGAGCAGCTTGGCGCCTTTGGGTATATTTTCAGTTGTTAGTTTTAGATGAGATACATGTTATATTTATATGTATATATATATATATATATATATATATATATATATATGTGTGTGTATATATACGTATATGTATATATATGATACATATATTTTAGCCTTAAGCCTAAGCTTTTTCCCCAGTAACTCGTCTTTGAATTCACAATAGGTATTCCAAATTCCTATCTCTTAGCCATCACTTGTGAAAGGATGGAGGGACAGCCTCATTAAATTTTATTATATGCCTCATTAAGTGTTATACCACGCCACTAATAGTAACAAGTGGTCGAACACTTCATCTTTCCCTCGATCATACCATATATGGTCACGAATCCTATCCCTGTGAACGTTTTAAGATGCAAAGGGCACTGCTAATCAAGTGTTAAAGCCTACTGAACGTCAAGATAAAAACACATGGCCCATATCATAAGCCCTCTCCAACTCCAAGCCCCTCATGGCCCCTCCGAAGTGGACTATATAATGTACTTGTAGAGAAAGTTGAGTAGAGACTTAGAGAGACTGCATTGAAACTTCGTATGAGCGGGTCGACCAGGACCCCAGCCAGACGAATGTCTGTTGTAACGATGTCTGATGAATAGTTCTAAATAAAGTACAGTCTGGTGAGGAGAAAATGTATCTGTCTTGGATTATTACAGTCGCTGAATGAAAATGACACACACACACACATATATATATATATATACAGGGTGATCCAAAAGTCCTTGACACATTTTAAAATTGAATATAAACCCAAGTAATTGCCGTACGATAGTGAGGTTTGGACTAAAATGCTTTCCGCGTTGAAAGTTTTGGTTAAGCAAATAAAAAAAACTAGTTTCAAACTTTGCCCATAGATGGCGGTGTACCTTAAAAATACCAAAAAAGCATAAAAACTGGAGACGAGTAGTTACAGAGCATGTTTTTTTTAAATTATTGCTACCATATTTCAATAGTGCGCCCTTTGTAGCTGGAACCACATCCAAACGGTACTCCATTTCCAACGCAGATATACAAACATTTGAATAAGTATCGCCATCTATGGGCAAAGTTTGGAACTAAATTTTTATTTGCTTAACCAAAACTTTTCAACATGAAAAGCATTTTAGTCCAAACTTCACTATCGTACGGCAATTACTTGAGTTTATATTCAATTTTAAAATGTGTCAAGGACTTTTGGATCACCCTCGATATATGTACATATATATACAACAATGCCGAAAGAGGAGAGGATAGCACTAGGCAGTTAATTCAGATTATATTTTTTAACTGAGCATCCAATCTAAATTAACAAAAACAAATGCTTATTTCGAATTATAGCGATAGTTAGTTACTATGAACACTAGAAGCCCAGTCAACCAGCAAATACAGATGATTAAGTTTGAAAATATCAGATGTTGAGATGAGGTTGAAAAGATCAGAGTTTAAATCTGGCTACTCCTCTACAGATATAAAACCTTGACAATTTTATTTACACCAATTTCGCACACGTTTTTGCAGTCTCTACACCGGGTTTTGAGTCTTGCTGAAAGTAAGATAATCGTTCTGGAACATATTTTTGGATTGTTTAATTATGTCAACTTTCAAAACATTTTCTAAATAGTATTTTTAATCTATTATGACTCCTTTTTTATGAAGGGACGAGGTTCTTCATACCATAAAAGAAAAACAAAAGTTTTTAGAACTTTTGAATGGCTCCTTTTGTTGAAGGAATATCCTGTCTGATTTCGCATTAATCTTGTTATTTGGATTGTTATGAGATTCTTGTCAATGCATTCTGCAACCTTTGATCATTTTTTTCCAGCTACTTTGTTGATAATTTCGACGAACTGATAAGAAAAGCCACAATTACATGCGTTCATGAACATTCCAGCTTCATTTTTGAAATATTCAGTTAATTATCATCTGTCGAAGAGTTTTCGTATTTTCGTATATTTATATAAATATTATCATAACTATCAGGAACCTTATTCCCAATTAAGGCCATCCAATTCCCCTGAAACTTTTAGTAACATGCTTGCAAATGTTTTACGTGTATAGAATATTGTTTTTGATCTGAAGAAACGACAACATGGACAACATGTCTCTTCAGTAGCAGTTTACACTTTCTTACTCTTCCTTTTTTATTTTTTTTTCTTATAAATTTTTAATTTTAAATAATAATTCTAGTCATTTTTTTTAACAAATGTCACCGTTGTGATAATTTTTCACGCAGATTATGGAGGATTTCGGCGAATTCCTTAACATACAGCTTTTAGTAGTTCTTTTGTGCAAACACACAATTTTCTTTTACCATTGCAAGTTATTTCAGCTTTTTCTGTTTCTTTGAATCTCTTTAATGCCCTTTCATATCTCAAAATTTCCCAATGTCTCTTGCCTTTCAAGTATGATTTCACAGTTATAAGTCGTTTTGTATTTATATTGATAAATGTGATAAACAATGTTTAAAAATATCACCTGTTAGAATACAGTATATTTGAGTTCGAAACAATATCTAGTAATGCTATCTTGAAAACAATCTATTTCACTAAACAATTGACTCCGAAAATTTGGGTCATTTATTTCTGGGCAAACTGCATAACTACTGTCTCCACTTAAAAGTTGTTATACGTATTTTATTACACGAATAACCAGAAGAAGTATTCCCATATGGTAGTTGCAACCGAATTCATAAACCGAGAATCAGCAAAGAGAATAAAATTTAATTCCAACACTGAAAGAACCTTGAAAATGTTAATCCGTCAAACCCAGTAATGAATCCATGCTTTGTCATAACTAGAATTTTTTGCAGTTCCTCCTGTTTTAACATTTATCTTTTTTTCTAAATTTTCCCTTTCACTGAAGAGCAAATAAATGGGAAATGGCGCTTCCACCATAAATTACTTCTTTAATGCTTTAACTTTTAGTATTTTAAATTTGAATATTAGTAAAATAATTCAAGAAACGCGTGAATAATATTTTAATTGATTTTAAAAAGAGATAGTTATTTTTTTTAACTTCTCATGTAAGTTTTTTTTGTAATCTTTGATGATGTACTTTATACAAAGTTCTCTTTGAAAAAATAACTAATAAGTAGTTACTGGTTTCAATGATATATAGGAAATATTTATCACAAATACCAATCTAAAAATTATTCCATTGGATAAAAATTAGTAAATATACTAACCGAATACCTGCTGAAATAAGCAACTCCTGAGTAATGCATTTTTTTAATAATTCCCGTTTCACATTTATTCGGCAAATCGAATATTTTAGTGTGCAGAACCCCTAAAAGAAGAAAATATTGGAAAACGTAAATTGCGCACTTTTCCCTTTTGAATTATCTACCAGTTCACCAAGTTAAAGTCTCTATCTGATTCCGAAGCATACAACTTTATCATCTCCTCTTTCGAACGCTTTTCTGTGGAGCACACCCATAAATGAATATTTTTTAAAAACTCTGTTCGTCTTTGGTTTTTTATCAGATGATTGGACTATATACCAAATATCAAGCCTCTATCACATTTTAAAGGAAGCGTGTCTCATTCCGAAAATCGAATATTTTGGTGTGCGGCACCCCCCTAAAATAGAAAATATTGGTAAACTGAAATTGTACACTTTCTTCCTTTTAAGCTATCTACCCTTACACCACTTTTGATATCTCTATCTCATCTGGAAGCATGTTTTTTTTATCAATTCCCCTTTCGAACGTTTTGCTCTGGAGCACCCCTATAAACGAACATTTTTGAAAAATTTTATTCGTCTTGGGTGTTTTCATCAAATGATTAACCCTTATAACCAAATTTCATGCCTCTATCAAATTTTAAAGGAGCCTTTTCTCATTTATTCGGTAAATCGAACATTTTGATGTGTTGCACCCCCTTAAGTAGAAAATATTGAAAATCTGAAATTGCACACTTTCTTCCTTTCGAACGATTTACCCATACCCCAAATTTAAAGTCTCTCTCTTATCGCAAAGCATGCTTTCCTATCATTTTACATTTCGAGCGTTTTCGTCTGGAGCACCCTGTCCCAAGGCAAATTTGGGACATTGCAAATTATGGAGGAGTGTAACCTACAAAGATGGTCCCTGTACTTCTCCTTTAATTCATATACACTTCCCTAAGAGAACACCTGCAAAAGGATGAGCAAGCCATGTTTCTGGAAATATGAACAGCGATCTGAGGGGGCGCACAGCAGGGCGCTCTTGGGGAGAGCTGACCCTTGTCCGGTTCGGCTGCACGTGCACGCAAGGTCGTGAGAACCCTCGGTCCACCTGCCAGATATTAATTCTGGGGTGATCGCCATCCTCCTGTCAGCACAGCACCCAATAGCTGGACATTTTTGGAAATGTCCAATGAAGATACCAGGGGCTTTGATTGGGGGGACCAATAACAAACCTGGGGCTTAATTGTGTAGGAGGAGACATTTTTCCGATGATCGAGAGAGTTTGAGAATTTTCAGAACGAACGAAAAAGAGATTGGGTTTGAGACTTCAGAGAGAAAGGACGGAGAATTGGTTTGTGTGCTCGAGAGAGAAGAGTCTCTCAAAAATTACGTCTGCAGCGATGTCCGGCGATTCCTCTACACGAAGTGCCCCGTATCCAGTGGCGCATCCAACGATATTCGAAGGTATGAAATGCATGTATCACATACTTAGTCTGTTGACACAGTTTTAATTAATGTCTCACTCTCTCGACATCTTGTTAAATCCACACTTGAGAAAATAGTAGGGACGAATTTAATTGCAAACATAAATGGAGATTTTAATTACATACATTCTTTAAATATTCATGATTTTAGAAAATGTCAATGGAGAGTCATTGTAATTGGTTAAGAATGTTAATTGAACCAATCAAATATGTTTTTATTATTATTTTTTAATTTCATTTTTATCAATAAATACATTGTTATTGTTTTATATCATGTCCGTTGTCCTCATTTGCCACTAATTTAATTCTATGTATTTTTATTCGACACGGCCAATGTCGGAGATGAGAAACTATACTAATTTATGCGTTCTAACAGGACGTGTGGTTAAAACCCACATAACACACCCTTTCTAGAGAACGTTTTCAAAGAATTCGATTTTTCTCGGGAGTTTTATCGAACGACCGAGCCGTGTACCACATTGCAATTCTCTATCTATTCGGTAAGTGCCTAAAAAAGCGTGACAGACGGACGGACAGACAGACGGACAAACGGATACTTGGCAATTAGTAAATATATATGTAATATCTATATATACAAATTTTCATGTAGTAGTTTGTTTATTAAGCAGAAATATAGTTCTGTTTTTAATAGAAATTTAAAATAGATTTTATTTTTTCCTATATTACCTGTTATGGAATGAATATATTTTAATTGAAATAAATTAATAATAGTGTAACTAGATATAATTAAAATGATTATTAAATTTTAAAAGGTAAAAACACTCATTTCCTCATCGATACCATCACAACTGTCAGCCTCCAACTCTTAACGTCGAAACTCTCAAGATCTTGCATTCATATATATATATATATATATATATATATATATATATATATATATATACAGCTAGCTCTATGTATTATTATCATCATTTGAAATCAATTACGTGCATTTTCTTACGTAAATGCACAAGCGAAAAGTTTACGCATTCCATTTGTAACAAGAATCAAGGGAGAGAGAAAAAACATTAGATATAGTCATATAGAAAGAGCAGACAAAAGGATAATAATCAATCAAGTCCTTAATTAATTACTTGTTCTCTGAAAACTCTCATTTTTGTTGTTTTTCAAGACTAATACAACTGCATTTCTCGTAGTCTGGTTGAAGAGCAAGCAGTTGGAAAATGCAACTCAACGTTGTTTTTTCTTAACTAACTATTTCTTATCGAACATAATAAAAGAACATATTTGTTTTACTGACTGTTTGTGTGTGTGTGGGGGGGGGAGGGATCAAAAGTTTAGAATATCCGAAAAAAATTAGGTGTGGATTAGCTAAACTCCCAATACGGCAAACCTCGACAAGATTTTGTTTTAATTATAGTTAGTTTTTTTTTAGTTATTTTATATTCAAGTACCACTTTGAACAATTTTCACACAAATAGGTCCTTTAACGATCAAAAATATTAATACAGTTTCAATTGTGACACCATCAGAAATTGTGACAGTATCATTCAATTGTGACACCATCACGAAAAACGTTGTGTCTAACGATCTTTGAACAGAATCTTTAATACAATTCCTACATATTTATTTTATTTGGTTTTAAATAGATCGAAATAACCATGCTTTATTTTCTATTTTCTTATTTCCCCGCATTCGCTAAAGGAAGATTAGCACAATTCTATAGTTTGGTAAAAATATGGGCGCACATCTTTTCATTTACACACATACACACAAAAAAATTAGTTGGCTTATTTTCTCATTTTCTGTTAATTATTAACCAAAAGTATAAAAATCGAAATTTTAGATTTAATTTTTTCACCAGTTTGCTGGACGTTGGTTGCTATGATGAGAAGTGAAGGTTTGTGCGTATACGTGGCAAACGGTTGCAACGACACATGCGTTGAAACTAAAGGATATGGATTAAAACAAAAGGGAGTTACTATGACTCAAAAGGGAATTACTATGACTCAAAACAGGCGATTTGGAAATTCAGTGAAGTTTGATGTATCTGTATTATTTACGTATCGGGCGCTTATTTAGGACACGGGTAACGAGTTTACATTTGAAAGATCTTTGGATTAATAACTCCCAAATAGTTATTAGGATCACTAGTAAATTGTATTAATTTAAATAAATTTATTTACTAAGGAATAAGTAGCAAATGTTTATTTAAATGTTATTTATATAGTAAGGGAGAATTTTATCTTAAAATTTAATTTGTTCCAAATTTTCCATTTGCCCTTATAGAATGATATTCCTTTGCATTCAAATCTTTAAAAATTTAACATTAATGACTTGAAAAACTTTTAATCTTAAATATGCAAACAGTTGAAATATTTTTGATATTTAGTCCGTTTATAATTTTTATGCATAATTGTATAAATGGAATTTTTCCATATACATGATGAAACTTATACGGATTTAGCAAAGAAGCAATATAATTTCAGATAAGGAAATTTAATAACATTAATCAATTATCCTCTTAAATTCATTTATATTACCATACGACTTTATGCAGAAATATTTCATTTTTAAGGGATCTTATTTGTATTCCTTTAAGCTGCAGATGTGAAGCATATAATTGGAGAAAGGCGCTCGCTGTACGATGACAATTGCAATACATATTATATCAAATACTTTATATAAAAAAGTGGTAACAATGGTAAGAAAAATAAATTGGAAAAAAAAACACAAATATGACACTTAATGGAGTCGTAATGTATTTCAACTGCAATGTACAATGCAAATATTAATGAAAATTCGAAATTCATAGTAATAGGCTGGCTGCTGTGTTTAATCGCGTGCTGAAATTTTATATTGTTTTCTAACGAATTTTTTATTGACTTTTGCTTTTCTCTATCTTTCATTTCTTTAACTTTTGCTTCTTGTCATCTCCGTACATTATTTTAAGTACATTTAGATAACTTTCTATTCCTCTTAATCTCTCAACTGCATAGTTATTATTTCTACAGTTATATGCTAGAGTAATCAGTATAGGACTTATATATGCCTCAAATCATTGTTACCGTAATTATTTATGCTTACTGCATGGAGTTATATAATTACTGTTTAGTTAATTCCAATAACAATTAGAACAATGCAGTTGATGAGAACGTATATGCGTTTCTGGATTAAAAGCTTTGCCAACAGTTCTTAAACTAATTAAACTACTGCGATGCTGCTCAAAATGTATAAACTTATGTTAGTACTACAACCAACTCATTTAGATCAATGTACTACATATTGCAATTGTAAAAGTATGATAGAAAATATGTCCATTGTCTGTCTATTATAAATATGTTTTTAATAATTTAAACATTTTAATTTCATGGCTTAAATATCACCAACTTATAAAAGATATCTATGTTACCTGTAAAAATATTCTCTGGCAAAAGAGAAGAATGAAATTAAAATTAACTAAATCAAGTTCTTAAATATCAGAAATAATAATATAAAATTTGAAATTTAATACTGTGGGCCAGGTAAGAGAGTCCAGGAGTCTGTTACCTATTTATTTTATTTAAATACATATATACATACAGTCAGACAAGATTGTAGCCTAGATGAGTAACAACGAAATAATTTTTATTTATTATAATTGGATTCAATTTTATAAATAAAGAAATCGAAACGTAAATTGCTGTGCACATGAAATGGTAAAAGCAAACGATCTTTTCAAAAACCCGAATTTCCGTATGAGTAAATCGATAGCTTAGCGGAACTATATGAGAGCTGTAAAATTGTTAACTACAGAAGTAATGGCGCTCAACAGTGTGGATAATTAGAAGTCAAACGTGAAATTTGCGAGAAATGTGTAGAAAATGGTGTATACACTGGAAATAGGGTATAAAAAATGTTTTGTTTTTCAATACACTTTCTTGATTAATTTCCCTTTTATCACACTAGGTGACACCACTGTTATTTGATTTTTTTCTAGTCCGATTTTAGAATCTTATTTTGCTGGAGGCTCTTAGTTCACTCCTATGGAAGAAGGTTGCGTTTCCGAAACGACGAACTGTATTTAGCAGATTATTTGCGTAGCAATGTACATTGCACAATAACAATAAATAAAAAAATCCCAACGTTATAGTCTATATTCAGTATAATATTTAATACAATCTCGTGTTTTATGTCAATCTCAAATCAGAATTCTCAGAATTAATATATTTTTTAATTTAGCAACTTTCAACAGTGTTATCTATATTACAAAATATTTTGCAGATGAAAAATAACAATGCTTCTTCGGAGAACAGTAATTAACGAGAGAAATGAAATCGATAACTGAAAGGAATTCCCCGAGAACTTGAAAGTTTTCTGTTCTTTTTTTTATTTCTAATTTCTGAGACCGGTAATGAGGACCAGGGAAAAAAATCGTTTATCAAAAAGTATTTGGAATATTTTCTTGTGAGGCGTGTAACGATTTTTTAAGAAGAATGCTCGATATTTTCATTGTGTAGGTATTAAAATTTCTCGGATATTTTACTCATTGATATTTTTATTTAATGTTTAGTAGTAGATATCTTGAGAGAAAAATGAATGAGATTGCTTTATGTTTTATGTTAAACCATGGTAGTGTTGAAAGACCTTCGAATACTACATATTTACTAATTATTTATTTTTACTTTCCCTGCAATACATGGTAATGTATAGGGAAAGTACTGGAATCATGCCGATAATCGCAACTCGAGTTTTCGACGGATCTACACGTTTCGAGACCTCTAGAATGCGAAAAAACTATTTTTAGCGTGACGTCTGTGTGTGTGTCTGTCTGTCTGTGCAGATTTTGTATCCACTCTAACTAAAAAACTAATTGACCGAATTTCATAAAATTTGGTAGGTAAGTCATTTGTGGGCGAATCTGGAGCTGATTAGTTTTGGGTACGATTCGGGATAAAAGAACCGGCCTTTTCTTGCGAAATGGCCCGCAAAAGCTTATATCCACTCTAGCTAAAAATCTAATGAACCAAATTTCACAAAATTTGGTAGTCGCTTGTGGGTCACCCTGGTGCTGATTAGATTTTGGTACGATTCGGAAAAAAATAACCTGCCTTTTTTTGCAAAATGGCCCGCAAAAATCGACAAAATCTAAAATAAAAAACTACGTATGCTGAAATATATCCATTAAATGCTTGTTTTATACGCAATTTTTAACGAAGAAAAGAATAAGACTAACCCCATTACACTAGGTCTAGCCGTTCTCGAAATATTTTCGTTTTTTCGATTTTTCTGTACGCCACCTTTGAAAATAAGTCCAGTTACCAAATGGGATCGAAAATTGAATTAATAGTGAATTAAATTTAATTAAAATAAAGAGAATGTGTATATAAGTCTGCAGGGAAAGTTATATGCTGCCCACATCTGACTTTTATGAGTTGTTTGAATAATTTCTCTCTCAGCTTATCAATCCTTATTTTTCACTCTAAGAAATTAAGCTATTAAAGCGAAACTCGGCATGTATGTATCGTTTGAGGAAATATGCAAATGATTAGAATTTCGGACCAATACAACGTTTTATTTATACCAATACAACGTTACATGGTGGCAACAAGATGATGAGACTTTAGAAAGCAGTAAATCATTCACTAGCAGCTATGCAAGCTGATATTAGGTTCGACGTGTTCTATTGGTGATAGGTCTGGGGACTTGGATGGCCATGCGAGGTATTAATTCCACGAAGATATTGTTAAGAAGTCTTGCAGCATGTGGTTGAACGTTGTTTTGTTTTTAAATTGGATCTAAGTGACTTGACAGCATAGTAGAATGCTGCACAATATCGTCGATTGACGAGCACGCCGTCAGATTGGCTTTCAGAACAACTAGAAGAAATTAGCTGTCCCATGAGATAGCTCCCTAGACTGTCACACTGCGTGGGATGACTTTTTGTAACTCGATAGTAAATGCGAGATCAGAACTCTGGCCAGTCCTTCTCCACATATGTATACGGTGACCATCAGCACTTAGAGATTAGCTGGATTCGTCGCTAAAGGCAACATGCCTCCAATAGGGCACTGTCCGGGGCTGACCGAGCATGGCACTTATCCAGACGGCTCTGTCCATATTGAGGGGCCAGTGGTAGGTGACTTAATGAATGTTGACACCTAATTCCATCTTCTTCCAGTCGTCTCCGAATAGTATCCCTTGTTGGAGAATGGTAAATGCCTTCACAGGACTGGTAGCGACACCATTGGTGTGAACGTGTCTCCCCTCCTGACTGTACGATCCTCTCGAGTATTTGTTTGTTTTAAGCGTTCTGAGCTTCTGTGACGGTTACATGCATCTTCTCTGATCCACTGTTGAGAGCATTGAGCAACTACCATACGACTAAGATGACGACTGATAATTTTGTTGGACTAACCAGCTTCCCTTAGACTTATTATTCGACCTCTCTCTAAATCCGAAACTTGCTCGTAGCGTCATCGAGGCATCGTTGTACACGACTTGCAGCATCAAAGCAGAAAATCCAGTTCCAATCCAGAATATATGAGTATTGTCATTTTAGCTCAGTAGATGGTATCTACTGGTCAGGAGGCGATCCAACATTGGAATAGCTGTCGGAACAAGAGTTCTTTACAATGGTTCAAAAACGGCCTAACTGTACCGGTTAGGTGAAGTATACCCCAGGTCTCTAAAAAATTGAAATTTTGATATCTCAGAATGCTATTCTGTATAAAAAGTAGAAAAGGAATGAAATATCCTGTATAAAAAGTATCTGCATAATGAGATATCCTGTATAAATATCTCTTACTGGATGATATAAAAAGTAGTTGTATATATAATGAAATATCCAGTATAGGACAGGATGAGATGTATCTTACAGGATGAGATATCCTGTATAAAAAGTATCTGTATAATGATATATCCTATATAGATATCTCTTACAGGATGAGGTATCCTATATGAAAGTATCTGTATAATAAGATATACTGTATAAATATCTCTTATAGGATGATATATCCTGTATAAAAAGTAGAAGAGGAATACTGTCTTACAGATCTGTCTTACTTTAATTTGAAATCTTAGAGATAAGAATGTAGGGTCAGTTTCCCTACTAAATAATGTTTTAATGAAACGTATTCATTTTTGTAATCTATAAGCTTAAAATAAATTAATATAAACTGTATAAGAAAAGCACTGTTACGCTTGGTAAAAATTTTAGTGCAATATCACCAACTTGCCGGGAAATATCGCAGACTTGGAGAAAATGCAATACCTCTTAAAATAAAATTCAATGTATTTAATAATTTCTGTCATTATGGTAGAAATAATATCTTAATAGTATCGATTCAAAATATATAGTACTTTACTCCTAGGTTTTGTTAGAGGGAATTTAGAGTGTCCTAAATTGAATGAGTCCATTTATAGCAATAATGTTTTGATAAGAATCTTAGTGTAATACAGAAGTACAATATTTATTGGGAGCGGTGCGTTGTCGGAGAGAGTTTATGAGCACAATGGCTGTAGGCGGACGGAGTAAAGGAAATATTTTACATAACTTCATGCACCCTCTCATATTATGGGTTTAGAAATAAGTGATTATAATATTATAATCAAATTGCACTATATTCGTTGTAAAAAATAATAATTAACCCCATTTCCTCATTTCAGATCCTTTATAAAGATTTGTACCTAATAGTTCTCTATCCTTAACCAAGGGATTACGTGCATGGAATGAATTAATGTCCCCCTTGACTTGAAGAACATGTTGCGTGGATTTATAAAATGCGTTTTCGCAAGAACTTCGGACTTTCGCGTTAAATCTTAAATTAACATAGATATAATTGCGTCATTTGTTACATATTTTTTTAATTGTTTAGAAAATATCCATGGTATGGAACACAAAATTAGCGTAATTAAAGTATTTACATTTGAAACGAGTTGTGAGATCATGTATTAAAATGGTCTGCTTAAGAAGTAGCTTAGAATTCTGATAGACATGCTTAAATGCTTTATATTACATGGCAAAGGAAATACCATCCGTGTGTTTTACTTTTGTTCTGAAATGCCAATTATTATCACTTCAAAACTTAACTCTGGTAAAGTTTGAGTGTAACGTGCAGGTATAAACAGTACCATAAAACGGAATCCGTAATATTTTGGATGACTTTACACATAATTTTGATGAATTGACATACAATTAAGTTATATGCACAATAAAATATAATAAATGCATACATACTCTTATACATGACGTATTAAATAGAGGTCAGATATCGAATTTTCTTAAATACTCAATTTGAAAAATTTGTTGTCGTCGAGAAAAAGTCTGATGCGGTCAGCATATGACGTTCCTCACAAGCTAGTTTTTAATATTTTACTAGTAGATACCCATGAAAAATCATTGACAAACTTTTATGTATTGTATCCCAATACTGAAATAATACCTTAGAAGAAGACATTCAGGATGGATAAGGGTATTATATATAGTACCTGGTTGCTAATCGGACTTCAATGGGTTCTCCTTCTCTAAGAGATTGAGAAATCATTGAGGACGGGTAGTAACAAAGAGCTTCTTAGTTACTACCCACCTGAGGGAGACTAATCTTGTTGGCCTCTGACGATGTAACTCACACTCGAAATGATATTATTTGAGTTTCATCCTGCAAACACACATAAGCTTTACATCTTGTGAACATTATAATGCCTTTTCAGTTTTAATATAATCTCCTTATCGATTTTGGCGACTTTGTTCATTTGAAAATGTCGCTAAGTTGTCAAAATTTCAAAAACATTTGTAGCGAATTTGTCACACGACTGTATTAAATGCCTCTCGGTAGCGACGCCTGTATTTCAACACTATCATGTTCGCTTACTCTTGGTCCGCGAAATTACCACACAACACCGACAAGTGGTTCGCGTTTTTGCTGCAGTGGTGATCTCGGACGAGCGCGATGTATTATTTGCAATTCAACTTTCTGAAAATTATATATGCACTAGCTGAATACCCGTTGAAAATCGACGGTCTCGAAATAAGCAACCCCCGAATAATGTAAATTTTTTAATAATTTGTGTTTCACATTTATTCGGAAAATCAAATACTTTGGTGTGCAGAACAACCTTAAAGAAGGAAATATTGAAAAACTTAAATTACACACTTCTTCCTTTCGAACTATGTATCTACCCGTACACCAAATTAAAGTCTCTATCTCATCCCGAAGCATGCTATTTTATCATTTCTTCTTTCGAGCGTTTTACTCTGGAGCACACACATAAATGAACATTTTTGAAAAACTGTATTCGTTTTGGATTTTTTATCAGATGATTGGCCCATATACCAAATATCAAGCCTCTATCACATTTAAAATGAAGCGTGTCTCATTTATTCGGAAAATCGAACATTTTAGTGTGCGGTACCCCCTACAATAGCAAATGTTGGAAATCTGAAATTGCATACTTTATTTCTTTCAAACTATCACCAAATATGAAGTCTCAATCCTATCACGAAGCATGCTTTTTCTATCATTTCACCTTTCGAACGTTTTTCTGTGTAGCACCCCTTTAAATGAACATTTTTGAAAACTGTATTAATCTTGGAATTTTTTATTAAATGATTAGTCCATAAACCAAATTTTAAGCATCTATTACATTATAAAGGAGGCGTTTTTCATTTGTTCGTCAAATCGGATATTTTAATGTGCGGCACCCGCTGCAGTAGTAAATGTCGGAAAACTTAAATTGCACGCTTTCTTCCTTTCCAATTTTCTACACACACCAAATTTGAAGTTTCTATCTCATCACGAAGCATGCTTTTTCTATCACTTCACCTTTCGAATATTTTTGTACGGAGTACCCAGCCCCTTAAATGAACGTTTTTAAAAAACATTATTATTCTTGGGTTTTCTGCGTTTTTCCGTGTAGCACACCTATAAATGAACATTTTTGAAAAAACTGTATTCATCTTGGATTTTTTAACAAATAATTATTCTATATACCAAATTTCAAGCCTCTATCAAATTGTAAAGGAGGTGTTTCTCATTTGTTCGTAAAATCGAACATTTTAGTGTTCGGCACTAGCTATAATAGCAAATGTAAAAATCTGAAATTGGACACTCATTTCCTTCCCTACTATCTACCAGTTCACAAAATGTGAAGTCTCTTTTTTATCGCGAAGGATGCTTTTTCTATAATTTCACCTTTCGCATATTTTTGTGTGGAGTACATACCCCCCTTAAATGAACATTTTTTTAAAACTCTATTCTTTTTGGGTTTTCTATCAGATGATTGTCTCATACAATCAAATATCAAGCCTCAGTCACATTTTAAAAAGGGCTTTTCTCATTTATTCTGAAAATCAAACATTTGGGTTTGCGGTACCCCTCTAAAGTAGAAAATATTTAAACTTAAATTGCACATACTCTTCCTTTTGAACTATCCACCCGTACATCAAATTTGAAATCTCAAGCCAATCCAGAAGCATAGTTTTTTGTCATTTCACCTTTCGAACGTTTTTCCCTGGAGCACCCTCTTAAACGAACATTTTTGATAAACTTTTTGGTCTTGGGTGTTTTCATCAAATAATTATCCCATATACCAAATTTCAAGCCTCTATCAAATTTTAAAGCGTTCCTCATGTGTTCGGCAAATCAAACCTTCTAGAGTAGCAAATATTGAAAATTTGAAATTGCACACTTTCTTACCCATACACCATATTTGAAGTCTCTATCTCAGCTCAAAGTATGCTTTCCTATCATTTCACTTTCCGAACGTTTTGGTGTGGCACACCCCCTGTACAGAACATTTTTAAAAAATTCGATTTTTCCATGGGGTTTTATGGAACGATGGACCCATGTACCAAATTGCAAGTCTCTATCTACTAGGGAAGTGCCTCAAAAAAGCGCAATAGACAGGCAGATAGACAGACGGACACTTTGCGATTAGTGTATATAGACTAGCTAAATGCCTGTTGAAAATCAACGGTTTCACAATAAGCAACCCTCAAATAACGTAATTTTTTTATTATTCTCTATTCACATTTATTTGGCAAATCGAACATTTGTATTTGTGGCACACACTAAAGTATAAAATATCTGAAAACTGAAATTACACATGCTATTCCTTTCGAAATATCTACCCGTACACCAAATTTGAAGTCTCTGTCGCATCCCGAAGCATGGTTTTCGTCATTTCACCTTTCGAACGTTTTTCTCGGGAGCACCCCCCAAAACGAACGTTTTTTTAAAAACTCTTTTGTCTTGGCTATTTTCATTAAATGATTAGCCCGTATACCAAATTTTAGGCTTCTATCAAATGTTAAAACAGGCTTTTCTCATTTGTTCGACAAATAGAACATTTTGATGAGCCGCATTACCTAAAGTAGCAAATTTTGAAAATCTGAAATTGTACACTTTCTTCCTTTCGGACGGTTAACCCATACACTAAATTTGACGTCTCTATCTCATAGCAAAATATGCTTTACTATCATTTCACTTTTCGAACATTTTGTGTGGAACATCCCTCTACCGAACATTTTTGAAAAATTTGGTGTTTCCAGGGGATTTATCAAACGATCGACCCGTGTACCAAAGTGCAAATCGCTATCTATTCGGGAAGTGCCTATAAAAGCGTGACAGACAGACGGACACTTAGAAGTTAGTATATATAATAACAAATAGATAGATAGATAGATTGTAAAAATGTACCTTCTGTATTCCTCCAGAGATGGCTTCAGATGAACGAAGGATTAAAAGTATTCTTGAACTTTTCTTCGTAAGCCGCGTGATTGGTAATGCTATTATGGCCTCATAACGGATTTTTTCATTCAACTTGTGGCTTTAATGCTTCACCTGTAACCCAACAATGAATAGGTTCAATATTAACAGTACTCACTTGGAAGGGAATACAGTAGCAAACGCTCAAGGCATTAAATACCTTGAGTGCTTGCTCCAACTCAAGCATTGCTCCAGCTGGAGCAATTCAAGAATTGTTCCAGCTCAAGGCATTAAATGCCTTGAGCTGGAGACGTCTCAAGGACATGAATAGCTCAAGGATATCGAGCTCAAGGACATAAATATTCGCTTACCACACTTTGGCCACGTGATCAGAGACGTCACTGTTAAATAGAGGATTTTACATTCTAAAGAAAAATCTGATATATTTCCAGAACTGTTTATTATATCATAATAAAAGTAATTTTATTTGTTTTCTTATAAAAAATTTGGTATAAAACAAGAATACAAATACTATACATTCGCATATTTATTCTTTCTTTTACCTCAGTGTTTTCAATTTTGGGCCGGCCATTAAAACTAGTACCAATTTTTTCTTGTACTTGGTGTTAGGCAAACTATTAATTTATAGAGGACTCCCTGTAGATAATCAGCAGACTGCTCACTACATCACCACCTACCTAACTGTAACTTGCAGATTATTAATTGTAGATCAACAGCTTACTCCTGACTTCACCCCCTCGTTAACTGTAACTCACAGATTGTTAACTGTAGATCAGCAAATTACTTACTAAATCACCATCTCGCTCACTGTAACTTGCATATTATTAACTGTAGATCATCATACTTTTGAGTTCATACTAAAAGTTCTAAGCGGTTTTTATCTTCGAATACCTTAACATTTGAAAGAGTATTGTAGAAAAAGGGAAAATTGTTCAAATTATTCTTTTTTCAACAAATAAGATTAAGCACACAACTTTGATTGAAGGTCTTTTATTACACTTCTTATAAGACGCACAAAATAGAAAAAGGCCAGAGCGCTTTCGAGCGTTAATACGCTCTTCTTCAGTGGTTACATAGAAATTAAAAAGGATCGTTCATATGTAGACCAGAAAAGATGGCAAATTTGCATAAATACAATTAGTAAATGAACATTCGATTATCTAAGGAAAAATACGCAAAAAACATAAAATATTTTTCAACGGATTCAAAAACGAGTATATCTCAACAAAAGTACAATTAAAAATACTATTTTATTACAGGAATGCAAATTCAAAAAGGACAGTCGAGCCCAATCCCCAAGAGGATGACGTCAAAGATAACTATGAATAGACTTGAATTGCATAGAATCGAGAATGAGTTGCCAAGAATAACTTAAAATTTGAACGGGGTCAAAATTACAAATCGACACACGGTAGATATAAATAAAATGGGATTCAAAAAGGAGAATATTACGGGAGTTATTACAACGCATTAAAAGGAAAGTTTTTTTTTCAAAAATGGGCAGAAAATTATCATTAATAACATAATGCGCAAGGGCCGTAGAAAGTTTACCACCTTTGACATCACGAGCGTGTTCTGCTAAACGGATGCCAACATTGCGTTTGGTACTGCCAATATAAAATGTATAGCCACCATCGGTAGACAACAGGGGAACCACATACACCCCTGCATAGCTTTTAAAGTCATCCATATCACCAAGTTTATCAGAACGAATACGTTTAAATAAAGTAGTAATATTAGGGTGAGCAGGCCAGAAACCAAATTCATGACAGAACTGAATAAAGGAACGGAAAATCTTAGGAAAACTAGATTTATAAGTTAAACGATCTTTTAAAGCAACAAGTTTAGTATCAAATATCAAGTTTACTCAAATTGATACTAAACTTGTTGCTTTAAAAGATCGTTTAACTTATAAATCTAGTTTTCCGTACCATCCTAAGATTATCCGTCCCTTTATTCAGTTCTGTCATGAATTTGGTTTCAGGCCTGCCCACTCTAATATTACTATTTCATTTAATCGTATTCGTTCTGATAAACTTGGGGATATGAATGACTTTATAAGCTATGCTGGGGGGGGGGGGATGTGGTTCCCCTGTTGTCTACCGATGGTGACTATAAATTTTATATTGGCAGTACCAAACTCAATGTTGGCATCCGTTAAGCAGAACACGCTCGGGATGTCAAAGGTGGTAAACTTTCTACGGCCCTTGCTCATTATGTTGTTAACGATAATTTTCTGCCCATTTTTAAAAAAAAACTTTCCTTTTAATGCGTTGTAATAACCCCCGTAATATTCTCCTTTTTGAATCCCTTTTTATTTATATCTACCATGCGTCGATTTGTAATTTTGACTCCGTTCAAATTTTAAGTTATGCTTGGCGATTTATTCTTAACTCTATGCAATTCACCTCTATTCACAGTTATCTTTGACGTCATCCTCTTGGGGATCGGGCTTGACTGTCCTTTTTGAATTTGCATTCCTGTAATAAAATAGTATTTTTAATTGTACTGTCGTTGAGATATACTCGTTTTTGAATCCGTTAAAAAATATTTTATGTTTTTTGTGTATTTTTCCTTAGATAATCGAATGTTCATTTACTAATTGTATTTATGCAAATTTGTCATCTTTACTGGTCTATATATATGAACGATCCTTTTTACTTTCCATGTAGCCCCTGATGAAGAGCGTATTAACGCTCGAAAGCGCTCTGGCCTTTTTCTATTTTGTACGTCTTATAAGAAGTGTAATAAAAGACCTATCAAAGTTATGTGCTTAATCTTATTTGTTTGAAATCAGACGTGATACCAACTTATTTATTATTTTCCCCCCAACTTTTTGAAGTGTGATTATTAAATGCTATCCTCTTTTCCAGTTTCCCTTGATTCTTTTTCACAGATACTATGTGTTTTCTATGCTATCAGAAATCGCGTGGAAGGAATTAATTCATTCATCTTGACTTAGAGAACATGTTGCGTGAATCTTCAAAATGCGTTTTCGCAGCAACTTTGGTGCTTCGCATTAAATCCGAAATTAACATAGTTGTAATTGCATCGTTCGTTATATCATTTTTTCGCCTCTCCAATGTTGGGAAACAAAAATGATGTAATTAAAGCAGTCACGGTAGTGGCACAAGTACATCGTTGGCACGATTTAAATTAGAAGCGAATTGTGGAACTCCTGGTTATATAGAATCCTGGTAATTAGTGGCACGGTAGATATGTTTAAGGGCTTTTAATTGCATGATAAGAATAGCTTAAATGAGTTGAATGTGACTTCGTTTTAAAGTGCCCTTATATGATAAACTATACTAGTATGATTCTTTAAAACTTGGTAATATATGAGCCGTTTGTGTAAAATAGAATAGTACCAATAGAGGCCTGAAGGCGGCGAGATTTTAATGACTTGAGCAGAACTATCGCTTAATTTGTCATGGACACGTTAAAGTGTAATTAAGGACTTTTGTACTAATAAAATTCAATATTTATTCGCACGTGTGTGTGCGTGTTTGCTTACTTAGTAATCCCTGTTTGCTAGCTTGGTTGGTTGTGTCTGTTTACTTATTTACTTGATATGCCAACTGTCAAGATAGACATGAGGTTGCCACCTAAGTCATATTATATATTTTTCTATGTCACAGAGAACGTTGGACATCAATGTCAAAATTGAACAAAATGTTTATGTTAAAGTTATTATTTTTAAAATTAATTTACATCATTTTATTTAAAATTATTATGATACGATGTATTAAGGATGTAAATACCTCTATAAGACTGTCATGTAAAATTAATTTCAAAATTATAAATTTTTGTAAAAAATTTCATATTAAAATCCCATTGGATCTTAAGTTAATATAAATGAGTAAAATTTTATATTTATTAAATAAATAATATAAATAATTGTGTTTTTTAATAATAATTATTCCAAAATAGTTATAATTCGGTGAATGATTACTAAACGCTGAAACCACCATTATTGATATATCATATTATTACTATACAACTCGAATAAATATAATAGTTCAGTAATTCGTATATAATGTAGATACTACATGATTACTAAATATCAAATCAGAAGAAATAATAATCAAATTATTCTGGTACTCACACCCTTTTTAATCTTATTGATGATCTGGAAGTCTGTTTCGTTAATAAGTGGTTTATAGTGTAACCAGATTTATGCACTGTCAAATCTTAGAAAATAATACAATAGCATATCTGCCGCAAAGCGTATCCCCACACAGAATATCTTAACACTTAAATGTAAGGGTATCAATATCTCAAAGAGAGATTGCTAAGACTATTTCAACCATAATGGAATAGTTACGGTTTGAATAATTGAACAAATATTAGCAGTTGTCACTCGTTGGTTCGTAATTATCAATCCCTCAAATCATGATTTGCAAATATTATGTAATAAATAATCAATAATAGTCCGCAATTACTTACAGAATCAATTCTGTTATGGAGGCATTAGTCTTGCACAATCTGTTGTTACAGTCTATTATTGTGTCTAACTAACATTTATCAATTGAAAATGTCGAAGCCAACAGTTTATACAGTGAATGCAAATTAGATACAGATATAACCAAGGTTAGTTATTTTATAATAAATCGGAGTTGCATTAAAAATCTGCAACACGCTGTTACAAGTGTCTTATATTCTAAAATTAGTTACAATTACAGTTTCTCTCAATGGAACTATAGTACATTTTAAATATTGCATGTCTGCTAGTTTTGTAATTTGTATAATATACTTACGAATATAATCAACTTACAAACTGCATCATTTAATTTCGTACGCACCGTACAGATGTGATGTCATGTGTCAAACATTTAATACTTCAAGGGAGAAGAAACCAAAGTAATATCTATAGCTCGCAAATACGAGTATATATATATGAGTTTTGAACTTTTGAACTTGCATAAGCTACAAATGAAATAAAAGTCATATTTAATAATGACGCATAGAATTTCTAGAAAGAGTAAATATTTTTAAGAAACACAGATTTTCAAAATACTAGATATTATGACATAAATCTTTATAAATTATATTATTGCTGAAATGTTGTTATATTTTCTTCCATGACCATCCATGCCATTTTAAACTTCTCAATTCTAATATGGAAAAGAATATTTTTAAACTTAACAATTGTCATCCCCATAAGTCTAATATACACACGTTCTATTCAAAGCTCCTTTTCAGCACCGTTCTTTGACTCATGATTCCTTGTGAGATTGATTTGCAAAAGTAAGAGGCTTATGAACAATGTTCGAGATCTAAAATATTCTTGAGTTCAAAAATTTATATTTTGTAAAAGAAGCAACTCTCTTGCTATTGGCAACGAGAAATAGAAAAAGTCATACTTTCTTTTTCTCAGCTTTCTGAAAAAAAATAGAGAATATTTATTAAGTTGTGTATACTATTTTCCCAATGAATGAACATTTTTTTATCTAACTTTTTACAAGATTTTTTTTTCCAGACGATTTTTTTTACTTAATATGATTGTGAGAGCTGCAATTAACACCCTAGAAGTTTTTATTTTTATATGTGATAGAAAAAAAAATATAATGAAATTCAAAATGTAAAGAGAAACATTTCAAGAAAATTCAAATTCCGATTGGCCTCATATTTTGAGAAACACAACATCTATAATAATAAAATATTATGTATGTCTGCTTGTGTCGTCTGTAGCAAAATATCTAAGCAATGTACAGCAATGTACAGCCATGCTACTTGGTGCAGGAGTTCCTCGGTTCCCGAGAGAAAACATTTCATCGAGACTTTTCCAATTAGTTTTAAATTTAAGAACCAAAATGTCGAAAGTAAACCGATTGAAATAGCGGCGCCATCTATTGCACATTGCTACAACTAAAACCAATTTTAGACTCTTAAAACTCCAGGTATTTTATTGATAAGCGAAATGAACTGCAGTGTTAGCTTTTAATTTATGCTTTTACAGCCGCAAATCACAATGGGTCAAATCCTACCCAATTTCAGCATAATCAAATCGATGTCTTTATCCAATGTTTTTCAAATAAGTGTTTTCTTCGAATCACTTCATTTTTTTAACAAAATAATTCGGACAGTGTGTGTGATGTGAAGACGTTGTGGTTCGATTTTTTTATTTTTGTTTAGAAAATGTACCAAGCTTTTCCCGGAGTTTAAAACAAGGATTTTAATTGAATTCATTCAATAATTTTTTCATACCTCAAATTGGCTGATAGTGGATAAATGAATCCCTGCTTTGAATTCCAGGTAACACCGGGTAAATTTTCAAGTAAATTAATATTACTCAACTTATGAGTCAGAGCTAAGAATAGGTTGAAAACAGTAGATGATACACAGTTTTCTGAGAAAACGCTTTGTATATATGAAGATATAACCATGTCCGCATATTTCCCAATAATACATCGTTAGCGAAGTGATAAGAGTCGAAAGTGACGTTAGTTAATTAGTTCATGCTGTAATTCAATATTGAATACAATATTGCAAATGACCGAATCTCTTCGTCGCTGTTCCATGCCAATTGTTCCACGGCGTGGATTAGGATTTCCTCTTTCAAGTATCTATTGTAATTTGGAGGTGTATGTGCTGAGATTATAATTAGCCTGTCAAAACTTACGAATCGCATTAAGATAAATTATAAGCCAAGAGTTTCTGTACTTTAGCTTTAAGAATAATGTTAACTCAACAGCAGATAAATCTAATTACTTCAATCATGCTAATTATGGGGGGTTAAAATATGAATAATATTTTCAGTTCGGAAAATATACTTAAATATGCAATTTTTTTATGGTTTATATATTATATATATATATCTAACTATGTCATAGATATAGATTTCTCCCCGGATAATTTGGAATTAATACCTAATGAAACTACTATTAGTAATAATATTTATTATTTGGATTTAAATCTAATTATAGAACCTACTAATGGGATAGTTACTAATTTATATGATAAAAAATATTTTTTTTTTAATTTAATATTAATAAATTATTACCTTTTAATTACTGCAACTCGATTCAATTGTTTAGAAATATTATACTTAATCAACTTTTTAGAATTTATAGATTATCAGATAAAAAATTTCATGCTTTGCACATTAATAACCTCAAAATTACCAGTAAATTTTATAAATATCCAGCATATTTAATAAATGGTATAGTTAATAAGTTTCGATTAGCCTAAAATTCTCATAATCTCTCCTTAGTATCTTATTTTAACCGTACTTCTACATTCTCTTGAATTTATTATATTTTCATCTTTTTATCTTGCAGCTTTAACTGTAGAATATCTCATATTATTGCTTTTACGCAGTATGGTTTTTATTACTCTCTTTGGCAACAGCAAATCACATCTTTTCATTTCTTCATATAGCAACATTGGTCTAGTCATATTTTGCTCGTCATGGTTGTACTAATGAACTTTATTTAAAGGTATTTATGTTTCCTTTATTTTTCCAATATATATGCTTGTCGTCCATATAACAGAAGTTTATAGATAAAATCTATCTTGTGTTTCAGAAACAAGCATTTTTGTGTTCATTTCGAAGGGATATATGGACTTGACAAGAATTTTTTCGAAATGAACTTTTATCTTAAGCCTAAAACTCTTCCACGTGCAAGCTTTTTTGCTTGATTTTTTTGTTTTCCTATTTTCATTCCTCACCTTTGAAATTTGTTGATTGTCTTTGTCTTTATGACCTGCATTACGCTTTATAATTTCCTCTTTATTGTTGAATTTCTTTTATTTCCTTGTATTTTGTAGCAAATTTTGGGATAGTGTATTGTGAGTTACTACTTACATTCTAACATTGGATTTACAATTTTATATATATATATATATATATATATATATATATATATATATATATAAAATTGTAAATCCAATGTTAGAATGTAAGTAGTATATATATATATATATATATATATATATATATATATATATATATATTCATTTTTGGTATTATAATTAATTTTATGAAAGTTTGGCTTAGATAGTGTCAGGTGTTTGACTGCAAAAGTACAAGGTAATAATTAGTGACAGGAAATATCTTTAAACCCAGTTTCATGTCTAAACTGGGAAATGCATTTTTATTGCAGTCACCCAAGCTTTTCACTCATGTTTTTTTATCTCATATTTTTAATTGTAAGCTCTATTCATTTTTGCGTGTGTGTGTATATATATATATATATATATATATATATATATATAAATTACAAAGTGGCGTAAAGAAAGGTAGAGAATTTTATGAAATCGATAAGCATTTTCAGGGGATAAAATTTTAAGAAATAGAAAACCTTAATTTTTATACGACCCCCGTACAAAAACATTTCCAATGAGTAAAATGTGCCCCATACACCCATAAAGTAATATACAAAATTTCAGTATTTTATCATAAAATGTCTCAGAGATATGTTTAAACAAATTTGGTGAGGGATTAATCACATATTAAAATGTAAATGTTTACAGCAAAAGTGCAAAATGACGCAACACAGAAATGCATCATAGGCAAATAATATCTGCTTCTTATCTTTAATGGGTTTTTTGCATGGATGGAAAACATATTGCACAAGCTTTGTAATCTTTTTTTAAAGTTTTTATTTCTACACAGTGTAAATACTTTTATACCAATAAATAGTAAAATTATTATTTATTTATACAATCATTGTTTTCTTTCGTAATTTGCGTATGACTCCTGATCTGCCGACATGATTTTTCCCCTCTGAAAACCCATGGCAATGCATCGAAAAATGGTTTAAGTCAGCATTTTTGTCTTTTCTTATCTCTGGGACTTTTTATGATAAAAGGCTGAAATTTTGTACATCACCTTATTAGTGTATGGGGCACACTTTACTCATTGGGAATGTTTTACGGAAGCCGTATAAAAATTTAAATTTTGTATTTCTTAAAATTTAATTCCCTTGAAAATTTTAATCGATTTCATAAAATTCTGTACCCTTTTTTACGTAACTTTGTAATTTATTATATATGTCGAAGATCAATATTTAAGGAATAAAAGCCGAGGTCGTCAATGTTTTTGGACACCCTGTATATATATAATATATATATATATATATATATATATAGCCCGAATCATAAATAGACGGCCGCTACTTGTAAATAATTTAATAAGCTCCCGCTACCCAAATAATGCATTCAAGCACCAAATCGCACGCTCTCCGCAAAAAATGAGGGAGAAGGCGTGGCTTAAGCACCTAAGCCGGCATGCGCATTAAAATCCACGTAGAAGGTCGAATCCGGAGAACGTAATAATTTAATAAAATAGGAAATATATACTTTGAGTTTATTATTTTAGTTAAACTGCGACGATTTATTTTAAGACTTTATAAGATACTATGTATTTATAAAAACATGCAACATATAATGCAGGTACATAAAACTGATTTTACAGTGCATGTTCCTAAACATGAACATAACTTAAAAATAATTAAACAATATTACATTTAGTTAGGTATTTTCCTTTTACAGTTTTCGTTCTAATATTTAAAATTTTCTAAAAGAATTAATATTTCAAAAATTCTGAACATGGTTTATTTTTATAGAACACAGTTTATTCTCTCACGTTGAGTAAACATTAAAAATAACAATTATTTTCGCAGAATTGTCACGAAATGCTTTTTTAGAGTAAAAAAAAAAGGTATTCAAAATATAGAGCATTTTATATTTTGAGTACCTTTAAATATTATAATATTTTAGTGTTATAAAATTCATATTTTTAAAAATATAATTTAAACTGTGACATTTTTACAGTTTTGCGTTGAGCAAATAATAAAAATAGCAAATGATATTTCTGCAGAATTTCATTTTGAGCTTGATATTTTATTTTATTTTAACATTTTTCTGGCATTTAAAGTGTGTTCTTTAATTGAGAATGAAAAAAATGGTAACTAAAATTCCCCAGAAATTAAGTATTAATATGCAGTTATAATGAGATTTGTTAATATTTATTATTTTTTCTCTAGGAGATAATACTTCTAGAGTCTTAAAAAAGTCTGAATTTATTTAATTAAGATTTTTAATTATTTTGTGTCTTTTGTAATCTTAATTAGAAATTGAAGTTAAGAATGTATTGTAGAAACTGGTTTTAAATACTAAAAACGCACTTATGTAAGAGTAATTTTCTTACTTATTATTTAGCAATGAGTTCATGAAAATTTTTCTCATGCAAAGTAATTACTTTGGATCATATTGTTTTGTTTAATTGAAACAAAATACCACAAAAAATACAAATGTACGTATTAAATAAAACTAGTAAAATTTAATCGCAATTATTATTTATTTAATGGAAGTCATGATTATAGTATAATAGGAAGCTATCATTTCCGACGTAATTTTTCATTAATTTTTCATTAATGTAAAAAGAATGATACCAATTTTAGAACAATAATAGGAACCGTTCTCGATATAATTGTATTTGTAAAACGCGCAATATATCAGAAAAATTACGTAGAATTAAATTAGTAAGTAGGTTTATTTTCAATCTAATATATATTCACTTTCCACATGTAATATTATGTTATACATTTGCCAGTATTATTCTAGTATATTTAGTATATCCATTTGCGAAGAAATATGCTTTATCTACCAGTTTTATATTTTGACGATAAAATATAAATATGCAGCCTATTATTTTAAGTGATATTCATTAATAGTTGTATGTTGTTAATGATCTTGCACGTGAGTGTGAATACGTCACTCGGTCTGAACACGTATTGCCAAATTTTAATTTACACGGTGTTAAATATGATGCCAAAAGCATTGTGCTGTAGTTCTTTTACTCCATTATTTCGCTGTAAATAATTACGCATTATCTTATGTAGTAGAAATCATGTGCTGCCCACATTGGAATTTTACTTTCTCAGGCATATTGTTTTTCAAAAACTCAAAAGTATTGATTTCAGGAAAATTTTCGATTTCAAGATTTTAATGCCAGTATATGTTTTAAGACTCTCCTGAACATGTTTTGACTATTTTTAGAGATATCCGTCTGCCTGTCTGATGTCGATTTTTTGTGTACACGATAACAGCCACAAATAGTACTGGATTTTCACGACACTTCATATCCGGCTTTGTTATCAAAAAATCTAGAACAAAATTGAACTTTTTTCTTTAATTTTAGCAAAAACTTCGATATTTATTTGACATTTTATATTTTTTAACGTGGCAGCATAGGACAACATTTGACATAATCATACATAAATGGGTTTATTTATGGCTCAATGATCACAATACTTTCAGTTTCAATCATTGTTGTGACAAATAGCCGTGAAGCAATTATTTTTTTTCATGGCGTCATTAGCCCCTCCCTTGGGGGGCAAGTTAGCCCACCGGGGAGTACATTGTCAAATATGGTATCAATTGAAAGATTTTTTCAAACCCTTTAAAGTGAAAGTGAACTCGCTATAGTTGTAATATTATTTTCTTGTAAAATTTGGAAGAAATGGATGTTGATATGAGAAAATCGAGTCGAGCCACATTCAAGTTAATTTTTATGTTGGATTGTTTCATACTATTTATTTCTAATCATTACAATTTTTGATTATGTTTTGAAATAAATTTAGAATATAATTAAATGCAGTCTGCATAATTTATTATTTGCTTCTATTTAAAAAAGTAAGTCACATTATAATATTTAACTTCATTATAATTTATTATTCCTTTTCCTGCACTTGCAAAAAATTCAAATAATGTAATTTCTGTACTGGTTTGTATACATCTTTAGTTCTTCAACTAATGTTAGAAAAATATTTTAATTGGTGTCAACATTTTTAATAATACAGGGTTAACTATTTAAAAAGCAATCTTGATTATTTTCTTAAGTAAATTAGACGCCGTAGTATTTAATTAATTTCAACTTTTCTCGTTCTTTGCAGACATGTTTTGGAATACGACGTCTGGGTTTATTTCCTATTCTTACGTTAATTAGGATTTGCCATCATGTTGCTTGCATGGAAAATATTTTAATTAAAATATTTCATTTCCTGTAAACACTGATTCTACATCAAAGGTGTACAAATATAATAATAATAACAATAATTTTTTGACGGAGCCTGCGTATGGTTCAATAATAATAATCATAATGTTTGGGAAAAGCCTTCGTAAGGTTCAATAATAATAATAAAAAGAAATTTTTGAGGGACCCTTCGTATGGTTCAATAATAATAATAATAATAATAACTTTCTGAAGGAACGCAGGTGCATTATCGGAAATGGTAACATTGCACAAACGGAAATGTTGCACAAACGGACAAATGGAAATTGCACAAACGGACTTTGCACAAATGGACATTGCACAAACTGACAAATAGAAATGGTGACATTGCACCTGCTGAAGCAGGTGCAGTATTTCTGTCGGCAATTTCCCCAAACGCTGGCAGAATTTGATATTCGCACGTTGTTCTTCAAACACCATTTCAATTTTCGACGAACGCGAACGACTACAGTTCACTAACACGCATTGTCTGGAAAAACCCTGCTTCTTCCTTTTCACATCTCGCGTCACATGTGCCTCTACGCCACGGTAAAATAGTTATCCTCTCCTCCATCAGAGATGGAGATATCAGCACAGTCTCCGAACTTTTTGATCCTACCTTGTATATATATATATATATATATATATATATATATATATATATATATATATATATATATATATTATAACATTGAACACTTGTAGGGAAAAACTGTAGGTGTTAGACTTTCATTTTATTTGTAATTCATTATTGTAATTCATTATTGTAATCCTAAGTTAAAGGATATTAAGCAGCTTTAAAACCCACATATTCTTTTATGTACACTTTGTACATATGAGCATAATACGATATTTGATAAGAATCTTTAGAAAAATAATGAAACGGTAATGAAAACTATTCTTGTATTTGTGATAAGCCAGCACAAGCAGTTATGAATTGTGCAGCTTTAGCCACCCGTCGTTAATGGGTGGAAACCGAAATAATTGCAATTGACATAATAGATTGCAATTATCAATTACAATACATAAGGAATAAAAATATAATCATCTTGTTTCAGTCCATCATTTCGTTCCAAGACAATTAGTTTCCCAAGACTTTGAGAAGATCTGGAAGAATTCCAAATATTTTATTACCATAGATAATGAGTTATGATGAGTGCCTCATAATTAAATTTTCCTAATATTTGCCCTTATTATATTTTTCTGGATATTCCATGATTGCATAGCAGAATTGTAATTTAAAGTAACATTACTTCGAGAAACTAGAAAATTGTTTTCTTAAAACGCAAAAATGCTATTATGTTAGACAAAAGTCTAGCATGTAAATGTTTTAGAAGTTTTGTTCTTAAAAATAAATTTTTGTTCAACTTACAATGTGTTTTTGTCGTAGTTTGTGTTAAATTATCTAATCATTAAGTTTATATTCTCTGCGTTTTATTTATTTTTTCTGGTATGTATCTCAAGATATTATTTTTTTTCTATTTCCAATTTTACTCCTTTTACTCGATTTTTGTCATACTAGGTGGCGCTACTATATTAAGTAGGTCGTTTAACAGTATTTTTGTTTATCCAGCTTTGTGTAGCTCTTATGTTGGCGTTAAGTTCCAGACTCTACACACTGAAAAAGGAAATCTAAAGATTTTCAAAAACTCTGATCTCCTGTACCTAAAATGAAAATCGTAAACCCCCTCCCCTTAGCTCCTCTGGAATCCGATGCTAAATTTATATAAGTCATCATCTAATCATCTATAGGCAATCCTGAGAAATAGATATTTCAAGGAAGCATTTCAGACTGGAAGTTGAAAACAAACAGAGAAATAAAACCGTCCATCTACTTCAAAATGTGATGATAAATCTATACAGTTATCATCTAAGCTATATCTATAGCAAATTCTGGAAAAAATAGATGTTTCAAAGGAAATGCACGTTTTTTTAATTGGAAAAGACGTCACCATAACAGGAAGTGAAGATCCTTAGTGAGTCCCTTTAATTCCTCCAAAATTTAATATTGAATCTATATCAGTTATTACCTGAGTTATATCTATAACCATTATTGAGAAATAGAGGCTTCAAAGAACATTTTTGAACCGGAAGTGGCGAAAACATCGGAAGTTAATTTTTTTAGAGAATCATCTAACCTTCATCAGAATTTGATGCTAAATCAATATCAGTTACCATATAAGATCTATCTATCACCAAGATTGAGAAATAGATGTTTCAAATAAAATGAAAATGTTTAAACCGGAAATGGAAAACGAACTGAAAATGGAAATCCTTAGTATATCATTCTAAATCCATATCAGTCATAATCTAAAGTCTATCTATATCAGATCTCGAGAAATAGATGGTTCAAGACAATTTGAGCCCCCAAAAAACATTAGTATGGAAACACTTTTGCCACCAATTAAATGCAACGATTTGAATGTTTGGCGCATTTACCTTTGTAATCAGACCATAAGTATCAGACTATAAATATCAGACCATAAGTGTACGACTTTGAATACCAGACCATGAGTATCAGACTATAAGTATCATTAGAATATGAGTATCAGAATATGAGCATGTATGTACGACCATCTCTTGTATACAGTCTGTTTTCCACCAAACCATGTTATACAAGAAACATAAATCCTAACATTTCCGCCGTATGTACACCATATGTATACGACAATACGTATACTCTGCCATTATACTGTATACAATATACGTGAATTTTAGTATATCCTGATATTTCTATTAAATTTATCTCCCGAATCTCACGTAACGAGAATTCTGTGGAGTTGAATATTTCTTAAATATCAATCTAAAGCATTTCTTGGAAAAGTTCTGGTTTGGAAATAAATTCCTTTAGAGGTGGCCCTATCGCACGTATTCGTTATGATGTTTCCTTGTTAGGATAATAGAATGATTTCAGAAATATCTTAGTAACTTCAAATGAATACACAGAACCTTAGAAATTAGTTTAGAAGTTTGTTTATAGCGGGATACTTAGAATTGTATAGTGTCTTAAAATTGCGTTCCTGGAATGGTTGTGTATGCAGTTAAATTAGTGCACGTGGATATAAATTACTTTGGCGTAGTTTCGTTCGTTGATTTGAAATAACAGTAACCTTAATTGAATTGAATATTAGTTGATATTCAACAGAGTTTTTAGACATTGCTTTTATTTGGTTATAAACCACTTTAATTCTCTCTTATCTATCAAATGATGTTATTTATAATTTTTTTACTGATTTTTTTAAAAATAACAATAATGGAGAACTGTGCACAAATATATAAGGCTGATAAATATTTGTAGTTTTGGTATTTCAAATAGATGCATGTTTTGTTTTCGTCTTCTTCGACCTAGACCGTCCGACTTATCCGAAGGTGTTGAAGACCCAGACCGTCCGGCTCGTCAGCAAGGACTTGAGCAACCATTTGGACGGCCGGTTATCCGAAGGTGTAAGGTATCTGTTTGGACGGCCGGAAAGTACCACCCAATTTAGACCAGAAGTCAGTACGAGGCGGCATCCACAAGAAACATGTCCCCCTTCCCTTACCATAAACCACTTATAAGGTCCCACATATTTAACGTGCCCGAACTCCGCGTGATCACGGGGATAATTTCTGCAAGCCGGGAATCGAACTCGGGTCGTCCGGATGCAATCCCCGGGCGCTAACCATTGGGCTGTCTCACCCAAATTTATCATTATGTAAAATGCATTGTTAACTAAATTTTGATGCTATAAAATTTCCTGTTAAATATAAATAAAATTACATGTAGTGGAATCTTTATAAGCCAGTATTCAGTTTCTTGATGTAGAAAAATATTTTACTCAACTCCATAATGCTCGCTTACCATGCGTTAGCTACGGTTTAAAAACCTTTTTCTTGATAACACCATAAATGTATTTTCTTGATAACACCATAAATATCACATAAATGTACCTTGACAAGTATTAATAGTAATAACATGCATATTCAGTTTTAAATGGCAAGTTCTTTCTCCATTGTTAATGAAATTATATCGCTATAAAACGAAATATGTGAAGTAAACAATTGAATAAATTAAACCAATTTAACCATATTATATGAAGCAATCCAGTAGAACACTGGTTATAATTATCTAGTACATGAAACATAAACCGCTACTGTATAACGTAAACCGCTTTCAAAGACAAGGTATGGTAACTGTGGCAAATGTTACCTTCATCGCATAGATCTGGAAACTATACTGGAACATACTCCAATTAGATATGCAGGATATTAGAACATGCAGGATACAATTACTATGGTATCTCCTCTCTGTACAGTGTCATAGGTCTATACTTACCAGTGTGTCACATGACCGCAAACGCATTGTGGTTATGTCTCAGTTGCTAAGCAATGGCATTGTTCGCGTGTTATATAAGACTACGATGGTTTGCGAAAAAGTTACCATATATATCTATAGCTGGCGTGAAAAAGCGCATAAGTCGAAAACAAGGATTTTGAAATATCGAGGAAAGAAAATGTTGAAACTTTCAGAAGAACTGTTTTTTAATTTTAATTTTTTGTTTCAAAATACAAATTTTGTTTTTATGGAGTTCGTTATACATTTATAATCTAAATAATTAATAATTATTCTTAATTTATATTTTTGCCGCACTGATATCCGTACAAAATCTAATTGGTGTTTAAGGTTTTTCTTTTATTAACATCTTTGGAGCCCAACTGACTTAAGTGCTTTTCCACAACAAATATCAGATATGTCTTTTAAATCAAATATGTTGTAAGAAAAAAATTGTAATTTTTGATTTGTGCGCTCTTTTCCGCCACCTCTAGATATGTTTCGTGCAGAGCTATCTTAAGAGGACTGAAAGCTGAGGTGACATTTTACTCAGTTTTATCGTAATTCCATCATGCGTACATTAACTATATGGCTAAATTATGGCTTTACTCAAGCTTCTGATGCCAGAATCTAATTTCAAATAATTTGATTTCTTTTTTTTTTTACACATTTTACAAGAATGAAATTTGAAAAATCTGTATTGTTGGTCGAAGAAATAATCACAATTATAGCATGTTACCTTTCATTTTAAAGGGCTTGAAAGAATCTTAAGATTGATACCAAGTTTGACAACTTCTCCCGACGGAAGATAATGACATCCCAATGACGTAAATTTTTATTGCAGCTATCTTACTCTATAGTGATTCAAACTACTAAGTTTCATGATCATTGACCTATAGGTGACCCCTCTAATGCATCTTTAGATCAATTGCTGTCCTACGCTACCACGTTAAGAAAATATGAAATTTCGAATAAATTTCAAGGTTTTCATTCGGTTTTTAAAAAATTCTACCTACTTTGAGATGTTTCATTAGCAAAACCAAATATAAAGTTTTCATAAAAATCCATTAATATTTGTGGCAGCAATTGTGTACACAAGAAATTGACCAGAGACAGGCAGACGGACACAACTCTAAAAATAGTGAAAACACGTTCAGGAAGTCCTAAAACATATATTAGCATCAAAATATGGAAATCGAAAAATTTCCTAAAAACAATACCTTCTCTGTACTTTGTACGACAAAGTAAAAATTTGCCTTTTAATATAACTTTAATATACAGGATGCTTCAGAGAGATGGCAGAAAAATTCTCATAGCCTAACAAAAAAGTTCCATTGACAAAGATTAAAATTACCCGAGATGACTTTATAGTTAAAGTGTTCGTCGAGTAATAAGAGACTAAATAAAACTTTTCTTGAAGATCGGTATTCATGTGCTTTTCGAATTCACATTTTATCAACGAAATTCATCTTTGAAAAGATCCCCTGCAATCTACGTTTTCGCTTTTTAATTTGTTCGAAAGTTATTTAACTTCTATAATATTTAACAATTTTTTTCACGGCCAATTTTGCTTATTATAGAGAACCAGAATTATTTCTTTTAAAGTTCTTTAAATGAATCGGGAATATTTTGCTAATTTGAACGTTATCTGTATAAGTCTCATATAAATTAACTGGCTCCAGTCGACTTTCTCATGCCAGAATCCATTCTTATTTATCTTTTGGGTTTTTATTTTTATTTTATAACAACTTTTTTGAAAAATCGCTATATATGGTTCAATTGATTACAATTATCGTGTGTTACCTTACACTTTAATGAGTTTGAAAAAATATTTTGATTGATACCATACTTAATAATGTACCCCCTCCACACAGGGGAGGGGTAACTTGCCCCCCAAGGGGGGACCAACATCGTCAGGAACACAAAAATTATTTCACGGCTATTTTCACAACAGTGATTGAAAGTATTAAGTCCTGTGATCATGGAACCATAAATGACCCTATTTATGAATGATAGGAAGAACTTTTGTCTTAATCTGCCATGTTAAAAAATATGAAATTTTGAATAAATCAAGTTTTTGCTCGACTTCAAAAGTCTATTTAGTTCTATATTTTTCGATAACAAAGCGGAATATAAAGTTTCGTGAAAATCCATTAGCATTTGTGGCTGCTATCAGGTCCACGAGAAATCAGCCACAGACATACAGGCATCCAAGAATAGTCAAAACGTGCTCAGGAGTTCCTGAAACATATATTGGCATCGAAATCTTGAATTCGAAAATTTTCGTGAAAACAATACTTTCTCTATACTATATTACACAATATAAGGAAGTAAAAATGAAATATTGTATTTTGTTTAGGTCACGTGACATGTTTTAGTAATTAAACTGTCATAATCTTAATGTCTATCTTGTTTGAAGCAATTTTGTTTTAAATTGGAATCATGAGACTTCAATTAATCGCTCAAGATATATTTAGGCGCGTATAATCTTTCTGAGACCAGTTGTATACGCAACTGTCTATCGCGTCCTGCAAAATCTGAAAAGGTTGAGGTATAAATCGTCTGTTATTTAAGTATAACAAATAAGCGGAAATAAGGTGTAAATTAACATTTCCTAATCATATTTTTTCATAATTAAACACATTTTTGAGTTAAAAACTGAAAAACATTTTGTTATATAATTTTGCTGGTTATATTTTGATGAGAATTTATAATATTAGTTTTAAGGGTTCAACTGATATGAGTTCGATGGCACGTCTTTTAAAGATTTCTATAGATCGATATTACAGCTAACACGTTTTGCATTAGCGCAACCACTATTTAAATTATAGCATTAGAGCTAGTATGTTTTGAAATTATAGTATTAGAGCAACAGACATTTAAATTATAATATTAGAGCTAATATGTTTTGCATTATAGTATTAGAGCAACTACCATTTAAATTATAGCATTAGAGCTAATATGTTTTGCATTATAATATAAGAGCAGCCATAACATTTAAATCAAAGTAGTAGAGCTAATATGTTTTTAATTAGAGTATTATATCTAATATGTTTTGCATTATATTATTGGAGAAACCACCATTTAAATTATAGCATTAGAGCTAATATGTTTTGCATTATAGTATTAGAGCTAATATGTTTTGCATTATATTATTAGAGCAAGCACCATTTAAATTATTGCATTAGAGCAAATATGTTTCTTATTATAAACATTAGAGCAACCATCATTTATATTATAGCATTAGAGCAAACATTAGAGTAAGCATTAGAGTAAGCATGTTTTACATAAAACTCGAAAGTTCATTTCTAATACTCAGGTCGTCTGCTCCAAATACAGTGGTCTAAGTTTTGTAAATCTAAACTAAATCTAAAAAAAAATTCCAATTTCACTAATTAATTAAACAAAAATCCATAACATTTTCTATTTAATTATCATTTCACACGATACACCTAATACACATTAGAACATTTTAATTTTTAAACTCCCGGAACAACAGCAGCTCTTAAATGAATTATGCATGAAATGAAGGATAATTAACGGCACAGTTATAAGCTAATTTGCAGCTTCTAAACTTGTTGAAAGTACCTTAGAAGTCCCTGTTCTAACTTAAGGAACTATACTAATAGTATTAACATAAGTAGTTACAAGCAACCGAAGATTATTTAATTAATAACGTCCTAATAAACTAATACAGAGTTTCTTAGTTTGCTGCAATGATTTAGGAAGTTTATTTCCACCTTAAGCGAGGTTGTGATCCGAAGAGTATTGGTGTTGACGCGCTATGCAGGATTATAAATTATTGTAAACACTATTTATTTACAGAAGGAACACTTTCAAGATAAAATAATAGAATAACAACAAGACAAACAGGATATAAGATCTTTAGTATTTCAGTACTTTCTCATGCTATGTATTATAATATAAAAAATCTGATGTGGGCAACACATGACTTTCCTTATACAATGCAATGAATTTACAACTTTTACAGTTAAAAAACAATTTATTCTTATAGTAGATACTTATATTCTTTCAAATATATTGAATTTCTTGAATTAGTCGTCATTTTCATTGATTTAGCGTCATTTTTATTCCTTTGGCGAAATTTTCATTAATTTGGCAACATTTAAAAATGACGCCAAGTTGGCGACATTCAGCTAAATTCGTCGCCAAAATCTCGCCAAGCGTTATGGACGGAGAAATCAGTCATTCTTACAGCAAATAAATGACTATTGGCGTTCAAATAAAAATTATTACTCAAAGTATCTTCTCTCGTGAATGGAACGAGTTAGATCCACGAGAATGATGTCATCCAATTTATCGCATGATATTACATATGAAAAGTGAACATGTTTCTTAACAGTTAATATATATTTTTTTAATTTATGGGACCTTTTGATAAATTTATTTGAAAAATTTGCAATATCTCGAGAACGGTTCATGCCAGCGTTCTAAAATTTATGTCAATCATTTTCTACGGAAAAATTACATAATAAATGTCTATTTGCGTAACTTAATCAAAGGTTTTGATTTTTTGATGATTTTTTCAAAATTTCACTCGAAAATTTAGGAGGGTTCTGAACATTCGATTATGTTTAAAAAAATAGGCTTCCAGTATTCATGGATTGTGATTTTTGTACAAAATTTCATTCGAATCGCTGCATTCGTTCCCGAGATATCGACTCCACAGACTCACTAAGACACACACACACACATACACACTTTCACACACACACACACAGACATCACCTCAAAAATGTTCGATTCGTGATCAGGAATGCTTGAAACGTGCTCTCCCGTCAAAAACTCGAATTCGAATTTTCGACCCCGTCACAATACTTTCCCTATACATTACATTATGTATATAAGGAAAGTAAAAAGTATTGTTTTCACAGAAATTTTCGAATTCGAGATTTTGATGCCACTATCTCCTGAATACGTTTTTACAATTTATAGAGTGACTGTATGCTTCCGACCGACTGTATGCTTGTGGTGATTTTTTGTCTGCACGATAGTAGCCATAAATACTAATGGATTTCCACGAAACTTGTTACAGCCTTGTTATAAAAAAAACATCTAGCAGTAAATAGAATTTTTTTTTAATTTGAGTGGAAACGAAGTTTTATATTTTTTTAACATGACAGCATAGGACAGAATTTAGTATAATCATGCATAAAAGGGATTATTTATGGCTTAGTGATCACGTGACTTACTAGTTTCAATCATTGTTGTGAAAAATAGCCGCAATATAATTTTTATGTTCGTGACGTCATTAGCCCCTCTCGAGAGGTAAGTTGCTCCCCCGGGAGGTACATTATCAAGTATGGTCTCAAATCGAAATATTTTTAAAAGCCCCTGAAAGTGGAGGGTAACACGCTATAATTGTAATAATTTTGACACATAATAGCGATTTTTCAAAAAAATTCCTATAAAATTTGGGGGGAGGGGGGGACAAGCTACTAAAAATAGATTCTGGTATTAGAAAGTCGGGATGAGGCTGCATGCACTCCAGTTAATGTTTAAAGGTATTTAATATCAGATACGATTTTTTTAAATTGGTAATACTCGTATTCTGTACAATAATTAACAAATAAGAAATAAAACGGCAACAAAATGTATATAAACACAAATCAATAAACCATGAAGGCAAAGGGAAGGAGTTAAAAATCAATGTAAGGAAAACGCCAAAATCGTTTGAGATAATTTTTAGGTGCCATTGGGGTAAGAATATCTCCTTCAGTATATGTATTTCTATGGTGAATGGTTCATATTGAATTAAATAATATTTATAAAAATTGTTAATTTTGCAGAAAAAATTATCGGTTCTATGCAACTGCGAAGATCTAATCAAATATACAGGTGAACCTCGATATGTCGAACCTCGGTATCTCGAAATTTTCGATATCTCGAAATATTTTCATCTCCCTTCACGCATGGTATAAAACTAATGTTAAACAAACTCTTTAACTCGAAATTTTTTAATCAAACTCTCGATAACTCGAATTTTTTCATCTTACCATTTGGATCATCTTAACATTTTCATCTTTTCAATTGGAAAAATACGATCCAAAAAATGTGTTTAATGCAGATGAAACAGGACTATTTTTTAAATGTATGCCGGATAAAACTATGGCCATTAAAGGTGAAGCATGTCATGGTGGGAAAAGAAGCAAAGAAAGGTTAACTGTGCTATTTTGCACTTATATGGATGTGTTCAGAAAGGCTCAAACCTCTTACGATAGGTAAATCTGCTAAAACCCGATGCTTTTCAGAAATGAAATCTGTTCCAATGACATATTTTGCGAACAATAAGGCTTGGATGACTGCCGAAAATTTCACTAATTGGTTGAAGGAACTAGACAGAAAAATGTTCCGTGAACATCGCGATATCGTTCTCTTCTTGGATAACTGTACAGCGCATAATAGCGTGCCGAAATTAAAATCCGTGAAAGTTGATTTCATGCCACCAAACACAACTTCTAAGTTACAGCCTTTGGACCAAGGTATTATTCAGAGTTTTAAAGTGAACTATCGTCACAAAATTAAGCTCATTTGGATCCGCCTAGCTCATTTGGAAAATGTTATAGATATTGAAGGATTCAGTACCTGTAACCAAACTGTCATAGATGACTTTTTTGTAAGTAAAGAAATGCAAGATTAAGTTTTAATAATGTATGTACGTACATAGTATTACATTAAATGTGTATCCAATCATTTCAAGCTTCGCTTTATTTGTTGTCAGCATTTTCTCGGGTAATATCCAATTCTCTATCTGTAAGATATAGTAAATGATTTTTTTAAAAATGTGTAAAGTATAGGACTAGTATGTATACATTCTTTTATAAATTCCTTAAAATTTTTCAAATTTTCGATATCTCGAATTTTTTTTTACTCCCTTCAAATTCGACATATCGAGGTTCGACTGTATTGTAATTTCTAAGTTTTTTTATCATAAAATGATCTATAAGTTTATTGGTGGCACAAATGTTGCCATTCTATTGCTTTCGTGAAAAAATTTTTCTTGAAACACATTTTTCTTACAATCTTCTGTAGATAGAGACTGATATGAATTTAGCTTTAGCATCAATTTCTGGAGGAAAAGGGGGGGAGGCAGTCACTAAGGATTTCTACTAGTTCTTTTTCCCCTTTCGGTCCAAAAATTTAAACTTTACTAGAAACATTTCTTCCTCAAGATTGGCTATAGATGGAGCTTAGATGAGAACTGATATAGATTCAGCATCAAATTCTGGAGGGTGATTCATTATGAGTTTTCATTTCCAGTTCCTTTTCCATTTTCGGTGCAAATAATTTTCTTGAAACGTCTATCTCTCAAGATTTGATATAGATAGAGCTTAGATAATAGCTGATATGGATTGAGCATCAAATTCCGGAGAGGATAAAGTGATTCACTAAGAATTTTCACTTTCAGTTTCGGAGATGTCATTTTTGAGTAAAAAATTTACATTTTCCTTAAACATCTATTTCTCATGATAGATATAGTTAAGATGATGACTGATATGAATTCCATATTACATTATGGAGGGGGTAGGGGGATTCACTGAAGATTTCCAGATCTGTTTTTTGTTAATTTCCAATTCAAAAACATACCTTGAAACATCTATTTTTCAGAAATGTTTATAGATAGAGCTTCGAGTATGACTGATATAGATTTAGCATTAAAATTCAGTGAGGAAAAGCAGATTCTATTTGAACTTCCAACTCTGGAAATGTCATTTCCGGTATTTCCAATAGGTCGTATGACTATATAAAATAAGTATGCAAAGGAGAATAAAACGGTTCGTTAAAAATGTCCGTTGAAATTAATCTCCTGCCATGTGACGGCTTCTTCATAAATTTCTTGTGTTTAAATATTTTTTTAGCAGTTCAAATTCGAACAAATTCCAGCAATTCTCACGCAAGTCCTTTTTATCAATACTGATACACTAGAATCTACGATATTCTCAGTTGACAAATTAATCTGAACCAATTAACGGCAACCAAGTGAATCTGAACTAATTAACGCTGTCTAATGATTTGCAGCGCTTATGCACAGGAACGATGTAAATAATTTGCCAGCGTATGGCATGATAAAAATAAATGCTGGTTTGAATGGTGTTCATAAATTAATTCAATGTCATAAAATGACTGGGATTTATTGACAATAGGAGAAAAATATCATATTGCCTCAACATATTCTAGCCATTTCTGGATATTTGATCGTAAAAAAAAGTCCTTAAAAATTTAATAAAATTTCCAAATTTAAATTATTTTTTTGTATATATTGATAAAAATATGATGTGTAAAACACGTAATATAATGCAATGAATTTACTTCTCTCACAGGAAAATTATGATGTAAAAGATGCGTAGTACGATTTGAGGACTGATTTGACAGCACATAAATACAAATTAAGCGTTTTGGGCAATTTTTGAATCGAGAGTAATATATTCATACTAACAAAATCCTCATCAAAATGCAATTGACACTTAATTAATATCCTGTAAATAAATGATCACTGGCGAATTTTTTAGCGCCAAAACATAAAACTGTTACAAAAAGTTTCTTCTTTACTGAACAGAACGAACTAGATGCATGAGATTGATGTTAAAACACGTGTCGTATAAAGTTGCAAATGAAAAGCGAGGATAATTTAATGATAGTCGGTAACTTTTACATTTTATGTAATTTTTTCATACATTTATTTGAAAAACGTATACTATCTCAAGAACGGTTCACGATAGAGTTATAAAGTTTGTGCTAGTTAATTTATAATGAAATATTACAAAGGAAATGATTATGTATGTAAAATTATTGAAGATTCTGGATTTTTAATGATTTTTTCAAAATTTCATTCCGAAATATGAGTGCTTCAAACTTTCGATTATGTTTAAAATCAATAGATTTCCACGGTTTACTGATTATAACAATTGTTCCTCTTTAAAAAATAGAAACCGGAAGAAATGAAAATGCAAAGTTAAAACTTGGCAATAAATTTGCCACGTGCCACAAGTTTGCTGTGTGCTCCAATTTTAAATTTTATATAGAGGATAGCCACTAGAAAACTTGCTGAATGCAAAATTAAAAACTTTAAAACAATAAATTTTAAAGCAATAAATTTACTTTCTGCTCCAATAATAGCCATAAAGGTTAGCAACCTAAAGACTTGTTAAATGCAAAAATAAAAAAATTTGCAATAAATTTAAAATGTCCACAAATTTTGCTGTGCACTCCAAGTGTCGAAAATACGTACGTAGAATGCAACTTGTACGTAGCAACTGGTACGTAGAATGCAAAATTCTACAAGTATTCTTGATAATTTGCTATGTCCTCCAATGCAATAAATTTACTATGTGCTCCAATGCAATAAATTTACTATGTGCTCCAATGCAATACATTTGCTATGTGCTCCAATGCAATAAATTTGATATGTACTCTAATGCAATAAATTTGATATGTACTCTAACGCAATAAATTTGCTATGTGCTCCAATGCAATAAATTTGATATGTACTCTAATGCAATAAATTTGCTATGTGCTCCAATGCTATAAATTTGCTATGAACTCTAATGCAATAAATTTGCTATGAACTCTAATGCAATAAATTTGCTATGTACTCTAATGCAATAAATTTGCTATGTGCTTCAATGCTATAAATTTGCTATGTGCTCCAATGCTTAGATCTCCATAGAGGTTTACAATTTAAGACTCGTTGAATGCAAAATCGGAAACTTTGCAGTGCACTACAGACAATGTGGAAAAAAAATTACATTTAAGACCTAAAATGATATTTGAAAGTAAGGTCACAAGACATTATTTTTGTGGAATTGTTTATGAATTGGATACACATAAACTGATTACATATGAGCTTGGGCATTTATACATTCAGCCAGACAGGCCTCTAAACAGTTATATACATGCATCTTACTTAACATTTAAGTTAATTAACATTGGCTGAGAGTAATCTTTTATCATGTTTGGAAAAACTTATAAAATATTACTCTCAGTTAAAACTTATAAAAGATTACTCTCAGTTATAGTGTACTCATAAACATTAAAATTGTCGTAAACCTTTTAAAATTGAAACTCTATTAATAAATATGTTAATTATGCGTATAATGACTGGTTCTTTATATACTAACTTTGAATATAACATATGCAAAAAACACAGCGTAGAATACAGTTTCATATCAACGATGTGATAGTTTCTGAAAATTTTGTATGCGACTCTTTAAGAATGTGCATTTTGCATATTAAAGTAAAGGCGGCTTTAAAGTAAAGATCCCTGTACTAATTAGTTATACGAACCCCATATCAACATTGGAGGTCTAATAATTCAACAATATATAGTATATACCTGCAGCGTCCTCTTTCATATATTTTGATGTATTAGTATATGAAAGATTTCGGATTGATTAATTAAATAATTGCATAGGAATCAATTAATGGACTCTAAAGGTAAGTAGTGTTTGACGGTAGAAACGGGGTACATGATTTGCTAAGCGTATACATAAATGTTATATATAAAGTATACTTTATTATAACAATTAGTCGACAGTGTATACTTAAAATGGCTAATATAACTGGTAATTATATTAACTGGTAATGGTTAATATAAGATGTAATTATAATTTACAATGTAATAATAGTACTCGTCATACTTTATCCACTTAAATTTTCATGAAAGAGTTTCTCAAAATCTTGAAATATGTAATTACCACTTATTTAATAATTCTACAATTAACATGAAATATAATTTCACCGAATAGCATTCCACATATCGTTCTGACAATCATATAATATTTAATTACGTTTGCACATTTAGAATGTTAAAAGAACCACGCAATTCAATAACGTATAGAATAAACTTGCTGAAATCTCATTGCCTATATTGACGCATCACGATCTGCGAGGTTTCGGGTTGATTAATTAACTTGCGCGCATCTCTGAACCAATTAAAGCGGCATCTAATGGACTGCAGTGCTTAACGATAGAAATGGCTGAATGATTTGACAGCGTATGATATTTCAAATACCAAAATAATTGTCATATCTAGAAATGTCGAATAATTAATTGAATGTCATTTATATACTATTACTAGCAGCATACCCGTTCTTCGTACGGAATATATAATATAATGAAACTTATAATTCACAATCATGCGCAAATTCTGTTAAAATATTAAATTTATTGCTCCTAAAAAGAAGTTTAGGAATATCTGTCCTCACTATGCAAAATTATCTTCACGGGCAGATCTGAGGAATAAAACATCCTGGTCCCTTTTGTAAGCAAATTTACAAAAAAAAAGGAATTGAATCAATATATGCAACCCTTATATTGTCGCAGATTAGAAAATATGCCAGTGTGTTAGTAGAAGATTACCCGTATTACAATATGAGTCTCAAAAATATTTGCCAAAATAAAAGAGATGACGTAATAAATTGAAAATATCAATAATCCCCGTAATCTCTATACCAGAAGGCCGTAATTGATTCCAATATATGCCAATATAAATCAAAATATATGCCAATATACCTGTACTACTTATATTCTCGTAAATTAGAAGATATAATGCATTTGTAGAAGATTACTCGTACAACGTACTATATATGAGTTTCAACAATTTTCGTCATAATAAAGCAATGGCATAATAACTTGAAAATATCAATAATCCCTGAATCAACAGTCCCCGAAAATATCAATTATAATAATGTTTAAACATGAAGGCCGTAATTGATATTATCCAGTCAAAAATGCAATGTCAATGACATTTATTTTATATACATATTTTTATTATTCAAATCGGAAAAGATTTAATATAAAATCGTATGCTGCATAACACATTGGATCCGTTGCTAAGCAACATAACATTTGCTTCATATAAATTGATGGAAATCATATTGTCTGAATAATGCGATCTCCACATGGCAGGTTTGGCGACATTTTAGTCAATTTAGCGATAACTTAAAAAACCGCCAAATTTATCGCCAAGTGGGACTGTAGAACTGATAGTCCCATTTTGCGACAAATTGACGAAACATCATCACAATACTATCCCCTAACAAAACACAATTATTTTCATTTATTAAGCACGATTTTATCAATTCCATGATATTTTTATGGACTCACAAATACTTTTATCAATTTCGTGATATTAAAAAAATTCGTTAAATGTGTTACTAAGTAGGATGGATGGATTAACCGACAAATGCTACCGAAACATCATTTCAGTATTTTATTCTAAAAAAAAATCATTGATTTGAGTCAATTTTATAAATTTGGAAACATTTCCGTTAATTTGGTAAAGTTTAAGAGAAGTTACCAAGTTATTTAGAGATATTCCGTTAAATTCGTAGCTCTGAATTTGCAGATCTGAAGAATAAAATATCCTGATCCCGTTTGTATATACTAAATGAAAACACTAAAATTGTATTATAAGATACACCCGTTCTACTCTTTTCTGCTTCAACAATCGGCTAAATGAATTTATTGGGTAAACACAATATATGAGTTTATTAGCTAAACACAATATATGAGCTGGAAACCTCTTTGCTAAAATAAATGAAAGTGATGTACGCAGTGCGCAATTTTTATAATTAAAAGAACAATCAAACCGTTCATTTAAAAAATATATTTTTACATCCATTTATTTATTATACAAATAGAAAAAATAATAATAAATATTAACAACACATTTAATTTCATTCCGTTGCCGAGCAACATGATATAAGATAGAATCTTCCTCATTAAATACGAAATTTAATAGCCATTTTGATTTCTTTATACTTTTCATTGTTCAGTAAAAGCGTGTGAAATATAAACCAAGGAGATAGATTTCCCATTTAAATCATGTTACAAACAATTCATGTTTTCAGAAAGTGACTAATTAGTGCAAAAATCTCCCCCCAAACTCAGAGATACAGTTTTAATTCACTTTCAAGCGATTTTCAAGCTTTTAGTTTGGATAAACTACGGAGTTAGAGAGTAGAACTCCTAGGAAAAAGTTTCGTTTTTCATTAATATCTCGACAACCCCTGGTCTTAGATACTCGAAACTTGGACTAAATTTATGGGGGGCTATTTAAAGGCTATCCACAAAATTTCATCAAATTCGATTTAGCCGTTCTCCCGTGATGATGAGACAAACGAAAATTTCGATTTTTACTAATATCTCGAGAACCACTGATCGCAGAAACTCCACACATGGACTAAATTTTAAGTGGGACTATTTCCAGGCTACCCACAAAATTTCATCAAATTCGGTTCAGCCGTTCTCCCGTGATGACGGGACAGACAGACAGATTTTAATTTTTATTTATATAGATTTAATTAATTAATAATTAAAGGCATTCTGCAATTGTGTTACTCTTTATTTTTACTTTCTCATACTATGTAATACAGTATGGAGAAAACATTGTTTCATATGTGTTGTTAAACTTCTCAAAGTCGAGATTCTGATACCGATATATGTTTCAGAACTTCCTGAACACGTTTTGGATATTTTTGTAGTGATGCCAGTCTGTCGTCGATTTCTTGTGTTCACAATATATTATTGGATTTTCATCAAACTTTATATCCGGTTTTGCTAACGTAACATCTAAAACTAAATAGATTTTTTTTTGTCAAATCTAGATGCTTTGTCAAATTAAAGCGAATACTTCGAAATATTATATTTTCTTTACATGGCAGTACAGGACAAAACGTGACATAATTGTGCATGAAAGAGGATAATATATGCATTAATGGTTGCAAGATTTTTTTTTAACAATTTTTACTTTCTCATACGTAGTATTAAAAAAGTATTGTTTATCCGAAAATTTTCGATTTTGAAATTTTAATGCCAATGTATGTTCTAAGACGTTCTGAACACGTTTTGACTATTTTTGGAATGGTGTCTGCCTGTCTGTCTTATGCCTGTGTCCACAATAGCATCTACTAATATTAATGAATTTTCACGAAAATTTATATCCGGCTTTGTTATAAAAATATCTAGAACTAGAAATATTTTTTTTAATTCGAGTGATAACTTTACGACTTATTCGAGCAACGATGTGATCAATGATCACGAGACTTAATAAGTTCAATCATTGTTGTGCAAAATAGAAGCGATACAATTTTTGCGTCCGTGGTGTCATTAGCACCCCCCCCCCCCTCGGGAGGCAAGTTACCCCTCATGGGTACATTGTCAAGTATGGTATCAATCGAAATATTTCTAAAAACCCTTTAAAGTGAAGGGTAACACGCTGTAGTTGTAATCATTTGGACTAACGATGCCGATTTTTCAAAAATTTGGGGGAAAAATACAAGTTACTTAGGAATGGATTTTGGTATGAGAAAGTTGAGTGGAGCCACATTTCAGTTAATTTATAGCAATATTTCAGCCTGCTAAAAACAGAGTAACTACCACTTAAAGAAATTAGTTTTATTATATTTAATTATAAATGATGTTGAAAGTCTTAAACAGTTGTCTCATTTCAAAACTGGCCCCGTTAAGTTCTGCCCCGCGGTCTAATTTCAGCCAATTATTTCCCAGCGGAGATCGAAGATACTCTATCACTTGCTTGTTTGTCCATTCCGTGAAAAAATCGAAAACATGGATAAGCTTCGATCGACTATAAACGTGCAAAGATTTTTAGGTCTGTCAACATTCTTCTAGGCCGCCAAAAGAAGCGTAAGGGTCTGAAAGCATTTATAAAAATGCATAATTTTTGCTTTGGGAAAAAGTAATCGAAAGTTCTAATCGAAAGTTCTGTTCGATCGTCGATACAACAAATGTACAAAGATTCAGTGCCCTAGGTATCCAGGATAGAGGGTTTAAAAAGACATCGAAAAACTCTTTTTTTATCGTCTCACCAGGGGAGGGGGTGAATCGAAATTTCGGCTCTAAGTGAAGCTCTGTCCAACGGTCCATACTATAAATGCGAAAATATGCAGTTTCCTAGGTAACCAAGGGTTCTGTGGAGGGTCTGGAAATACTTTTTTTAAAAACCTCATATCTTCAGCCTCCGCGGGTGGGGGGGGGGGGGGGGTAAGTTGAAAAGTCAGCTTTCTTAGGTTCTGTATCGCAGTCGATGCTATAAGTGTCGAAAACCTAGACCACTCGACTGACCCGAAGGTTTACAGCAGCCGTTTGAGTGACAGGGAACGGATACTATAAATGTTGCTGTTGAGACCCAGACCGTCCGACCTACCAGAAAGGTGTAAGCTAACTGTTTGGACGGTCGGGAAGTGCTACCCAATTTAGACCGGAACCCAGTGGGGGATGCATCCACAGGGACCGTACCCTTCCCCTACCACCAACCTCTCGGAAGGACTTACGGACCCACATGTTGAACGTGATTGTACTCCACATGAACACGGTGGCAGTTGTGGCAGCGTGCAGATCCAGGGCGCAAACCACCGGGCTACCGCACCCGAAATATGCTAACAGCACACGGTGTCCCCAGGTGGTCACCCACCCAAGTACTAACCGCGCCCGATGCTACTTGCCTTCGGTGATCTAACGAGAACCGGTGTTTTCAGCACGGTAAAGCCGTTGGCCATGATACTATAAATATGAAAAGATTCAACCTTCCACGTCACCGAGGGGCTTCTACAGGGTCTGGAAAGACGAAAAGACGTTACATACGTTAGAATATTTACAGTGATTACTGCACTATGCGTACTATAATTACGCATATGAGAATCATGCGTATCAGCATTATGCATATCAGTAGTAATGCGTATAAGCGAATCAGTATACTTTAAATTATATGTCAGTGCTTTTAGAAAGTTTTAGTATAACAAGTACATGGAATGATAAAATAACAAATGCATTTCTCTATTTTTGTCCGCCAGTACACGTCGTAGCGTAAAATCTAATCAGCGACGAAATGTATGCTTGTTGACAAGTCTCGAGATACCAACATTGGTTTTTTTTAAATTACATGTATTTTTTGTTTTTTGATGTTGAAGCAGATTTGTGAGTAATATTCTCGTCCATCATTTTGTAGTGATAGATAAATTCCTCAATGGCGACACATTCAGTGCCCCAAACGCAATTTAACTACCGCTACTTGACATCTCCGTTTGTTCATTACAACAATTTAAAGAAATTCAGTCTCAAATTTGTGATATATTAGTAATTCGTATGAAATACTGTTGAAGACCCAGACCGTCCGACTCATCCAGGGGACTTGAGCAACTATTTGGACGGGCGGTATGAAATACTGTGTAATATTTCAGTGAAAACTAAAAGCTATTGAATATTGAAATACCAAAAATGTGTATCGAAGAATGAAAACGCGTATCATTAAAATAACCCCGGGCACTTTTTAGTCACCTTTACAGAAGCTTCATTTATGCACCTTCAAAATATATAGTTTGTTCGGTGCAAGTGGCCAGTTAAGTGTATTTCTAAAGATGTATTTTCCGGGCCGAGATAACAGTAATTAAGGCGTTGAGATCATTTGCGAAACACCTGGGTTCGATCCCCGTCGCTCTAAAATATCTCAGTGTCCAGCGGAGTATGGGTTTGTAGAATTTGTAAGTTCGAACGTATACGCAAAATGTGCGTATGGTGATGTGCTAGGGGGGAAATGGTATTGCCCCTGTGATTGTCATCTCGATTGGGTTTCGATCTGAATTGGGTGACACTGTCCCGTCCTTCCAAATAGTTCCCTTATACATTTGGGTAGGTCGGACTGTCAGGCATGGGAAAAAAGAGTTGCATTACCATTCATGCGTGTTCAAGACAATGATTGACATAATGTTTTCTGTTAATATGTTTCAAACTTAATTTCCCGTTTCTACTTCATTCCTCGCGTATATACACGTATCCATGGGAAATCAAGCACTTAATGCTTATGCGTTATTAATGATCTGAGCATGTTGGATTGGTGTGAATGTGCGTGTAGTACTCCAAACTTAACCAGCTTATATAACTGTGGATATTACTAGAGCAAGTGCATAAATCATTGCTGATCAGTCACGTGATGCGACGTCACATCACAAGCAGTCATACTCTTGAGTCATGCATGATCGAAATTCTAGATCTCAGTATGTCTTAAATTTTGATTTGTAAACTAATGAAATATATTTTAGGCGTAGCAATAGTGACATAAAAAGATAATGACTTTTCATTCTATTTATATTATTGCCGGATTTAAATCTTACGTTTATTAAAATAATTTTGTGCATGTAGTTTTCCACTACCTATATTTGATCTGCTGGCACGCCTACTAGAATTATCGTACAAAAAATAAGGAACTAAAATATACTAGAGGAGCAATTAAAGTTTGTTAAACAAAGCTTTACTAGCAATTTGAAGCAAAGCACGAACAAAAAAGCCTATTGACCTGAGTTTTATTTTTTTTTTATATTCTTCTCTAATTCTAAATTGAAATAAAAGAAATCTGATGTGGGCAGCCCATGACTTTCCCTGCAGACGCGAAGTCATTATTTCTATATTTCTTTAAGAACTCATTAAATTGAGTTTAATTGTGCAAAATAACACAAAATTTTCATTTTTAATTCAATTTCTGCTTTTATTTGGTAATTGGACATATTTCCAAAGGCGGCATAACAAAAATGCAAAAAATCTCAAATATCTCGAGAACGGTTAGACCTAAAGTAATAGAGTTGTTCTTATTCTTTTCATCGTCAAAAATTACGTATGAAACAAGCATTTAATTGATACATTTGAACATTCGTAGTATTTTTATTTTTTAGATATTGCCGATTTTTGCAGGCCATTTCGTAAAAAAGGGCAGGTTGTTCTTTTCCGAATCGTACCAAAATCTAATCAGCACCAAAGAATCCCACAAGTGATTTATTTATCTACCAACTTTTGTGAAATGTGGTCAATTAGTATATCAGCTAGATTAGATACATGAGATTTTTGCGGGCCATTTCGCAAAAAAAGGCGGGGTTTTTTTCCGAATTGTACCAAAAACTAATCAGTTCCAGGGTCACGCCCGAGAGTTTTACCTACCAAATTTTATGAAATTCGGTTCATTAGTTTTTGAGTTAGAGTGGATACAGACACACAGACAAACGTGCAGACACACACACAGATGTCACGCTAAAAATAGTTTTTTCGTATTCTAGAGGTCTTGAAACGTGTAGATCCGTCGAAAACTCGAGTTGTGATTTTCGGCATGATTCCAATACTTTCCCTATACATTACCATGTATTGCAGGGAAGTAATATATACATTGAATCTGTGACATTGGTCTTAGTTTGAGAAATGTTAAATACATGTTCAAGATATTAAACTTAATTGATTCACCATGCTTCGAAATTTGATGATCCAACACAATATAAAGCAAATGTTTCAATGCGTTAGTAAGCAAGCGTCAAAAAAATCATTGATACTAAAAATCATTGATGGTAATGTAGGGAAGTATTGAAATGAAGATGGTAATATAGGAAATTATTGTAATCATGTCAAAACTCGCAACTCGAGTTCTCGACGGATCAACGCGTTTCAAGCAGTTTAGAACCCGAAAAAACTATTTTTATCGTGACTTCCATGTGTCTGTCTGTGTGTGCAATGTATGTATTCACTCTAGCTGAAAATTGAATTGACCGAATTCCGCAAAATTTGGTAGATATGTCACTTGTCCGGGATCCTGGCGCTGATTAGATTTTTGTACGATTCAGGAAAAAAAGAACCTGCCTTTTTCCGAAATGTCCCGCAAGAATCGAAAATATCCGTTCTATCTGAAAAATTAATCGACTAAATTTCGCAAAATTTGTTAGATCAGTCACTTGTGGATTATCCTGGTGCTGATTAAATGACTCGCAAAAATCGTCAAACTCTAAAATGAAGGATTGCGTATACCTAAATGTACCAATTAAATGCTTTTCTTATACTCAGTTTTCGACGACGAAAGACATAAGACCAACTTCATAGTTCTAAGACAAACGGTTTTCGAAAAAAAATTTTTTTTTGCATTTTTACCACGTCACTTTTGAAAATATGTCCAGTCAGTAAATGTAGACGAAAATTGAATTAAAAGTGTCAAGTCAGTGTAATTTCAAGTGATTATTTTGTGCAATTGCACTCAATTTAATGAATTGCGAAGAGAAAGAAAGATAGTATGTATAGTATAAAGTATGTAGAAATAATGTTTGTATAGAAAATGATGAGCTGCCTATATCAAAATTTTTTTCATTGCATTCCATAGCCGATGAAGAGGAAAATATGGGTTGCCTAATGCCGTAAAAGATTTTACTCCGGAGGATTTCAACATAAATCATTCCTAGGGCAGACTCTGCATCTCCAATTGTGATGAAAAGATTAACAACACCAACGCTCACAATTTGGAAATTTAGGATAACCCAGGAGTAACGTGGTTATGAATCGTAACATTTGTATTTTTGCTATCGTGGCCGCAAAACCCACCGTTATTTCTTTGCCTGAGTTCCTTAACATAATCACTGAATCAAAACACTGCACATTAAAAGACACATTTTAACTTTTAAAATAAATAATCGTCTATTCATTTCTCACGGTATGAGACCAGGTCTTTTGACGGTATGAGACCAGGCCTTTTGAATCTTATTCCAAAAATTAACAATTGACCTAACATACATGAAAACCTTCACACACCTCTGTATCTGACCGGTCACACAAATAGCTACCATTAGCCTTCGGGTTGGTCGTGTGGTCTGGGCTTTCTACACACCTCTGTATCTGGTAGTTGGCGTCCGCTAACTCTCCTTCTCGGCCGTCCAAATAGTTGCTCAAGTTCACTGGATGAGTCGGACGGTCTGGGTTTTCAACACACCTCTGTATCGGCCGTCCAAGCGGTTGCTCGAGTCCTTAGGATGAGTCGGACGGTCTGGGTCTTCAACACACCTCTGTATCCTTTCCCGGTCGTCCAAATGGTTGTTCGAGTCCTTAGGATGAGTCGGACGGTCTGGGCCTTCAACACACCTCTGTATCCGGCCGTCCAAATGGCTGCTCAAGTCTTCGGATGAGTCGGACGGTCTGGGTCTTCAACACACCTCTGTATTTTGAGTCTGTATCTCAGCGCATGGCTGAAATCTCTTACGATGCATTTCTTACATTTGGAGTCAGACTTCGCCTTTTTCTATGACATTCTCAATACTCAAAATAGCGACTCACTCTCTTAACACTGCTCGAATCATTACGACTTCTTTCTCTCGCTTTTCATTTATTAATTGCCATATATTCGTTGATTTTTTCTCCTTGTAGCCACATAATTCGGCCTGGGGTTCAGATACGCCCTCCTGGCTCGTATTGATGATCCTCAGTGCAATGCCACATCTTCGCATCATTGGCTCTTTCAGTTTCCAATGAAGCTTGGTTTAAGACTCGGCCCTAGGATATCTTTGCCCCAACCACACCTGCAATTTGTGTGACGTGTATTTGGGGCCATGACATTCCCAACCAAGACCGTCATAAAACGGTACCTAAAAGTCTGCGCTTTGCTTCGTCGCAAACATCGAAAACTGCATAAGATGCCTCCTGGTCTCACACCATGGTCAACCACTGCATTGTCAACTGTAATACTTTGCAACCGATGGATTCGGATTGCACTGGTTATTTAAACTGCCGACGTACATATTGTGTAAACCATTATATTAATATGAAATATGAGTAACAAATATGAGTAAATGTAATGCAGAGATATAACTACGTTTTTGTAGTTAATTTCAAATTCGAACTAGCTTAAATCTTTTCTCATGGTTAGAATGCGAGTTCTAGTCAAAAGTAAAGAAAAATAAAACCATGGAGTCAACAGAAAAGTATCCAATGCTTAGTACACGAAGAATATAACGGAACTTAACATTAGGAAGTATATTTTTGGAACTAGTTTTTCCACATCACAAATCTTTAACTATTTTTCTTTTACATCCTTCTCATCATGTCCTCTAACTACTTGTAAAAATAATCAAGATCGTCCTTGCTGTTTTTCAGAGGAAGAACTTCAAACATTTTGGCATAAGAGTCGACTATAAAGGAATTACACTCGCCTTGCTTTACTCCATTTAAAGTATAGTATTGCAATACACAGGGTGTTCGTAAACTGTTTAGACAAAATAAGAGGGGTGATAGTATCCATCAAGACGAACAATATTTACTATGGATCTAGGGTCGCATTCCCCTCTGAGTGTCAGAAAAGAGTTTTTCGAAACACGTCCAACAAGCACAAGTCGCCACTTCGGACGACATAGCTGTCGTGCCGGAGAAGTATCACATCTCCAGAACATCACCGTCAAGCATGTACTGTATGCAAATTCCCAGTGACAAGAAGCAGCAGCGACAGTTGCAGGTGATTGACTGATCAAGGGTCAGTAGACAGCCAGTCAAAGCAAACGTTGTTCTTTCTTCATTCGTTCGTTGTTCATACGGTTGATGCATGATGGAGCCCCAGTACACTTTTCCAGTGCGGTTCGACACTCCTTGAATGCCACATACCCCGGACGGTGGATTGGGTGTAGTGGACCTGTGGCTTGACCTCCACGCTCACCGAACCTCAACCCACTGGACTTCTTCTGGGGGCACATAAAATCATTGGTGTACGAGACGCCTGTGGACTCCGTAGAAAATCTCGTCGCGAGAATCGATGTTACAGCGGACAGGATAAACACGACACTAGGTGTCTTCGAGAGGGTACGCCAGTCGTTCATTCGCCGGTATGAATTATGCAACGGCACCCTTGGTCGTCACTTTCAGCATCTACTTTGAGTCTTTCTCTTGTGTAAACAAATGGGACCGTGCAACTTATGATAACGTTAATTCTCCTTATTTTCACTGTTGAAAGTTCAGCTTTAACTTTACGGTTTTCTGACACTCAGAGTGAAATGCGACCCTAGCTTCCATAGTAAATATTGTTCGTCTTGATGGGTACTATCACCCCTCTTATCTTGTTGAAACATTTTACAAACACCCTGTATACAGTTGTGTAATGTTAAAACTCGGGTATTTAATTTCTTGGTAGACATCAGTTTTTAATATCTATCAATTTTTGTTTATAAAATCGCTAAGTTTCAATGTCCAAAGGAGACTAATTTCGCACTAATTTCGGTCAAATTTTGTCTCGAACAGAAATTTGCCCTAAAATGTTTTCGTAACTTTGTCCTAAATGGATGTGTAATGTTAAAAATCAGATTTTAAATTCTTGGTAGTCATCAATTTTTGATTATAAAATCGTTAGTTTTAATGTTCAAAGGAGACTAATTTCGCACCACATTCGATCAAATTTTGTACCGAGCAGAAATTTATCCCAAAACTGTGCTCAAAACAATTACCAAAGTAATTCCATGCCAATATTTCATCAGTACGCTGATGAAATGTTGATGAACAATATTTCGAAAATAATTTGTATGCATGAAAAATATGGCTTCAGGCCGCGTTTTCACATCGTTTTGATTAATATTCCAAACATGTATGCATAGAGACACACTTGGATGATCAGTAAAAGAAGTTTTTTTTTTAATAAGAATTGATGTTTTCCGATAATTCCAAAAGAAATCCAGATTCTGCTGTTTTTAAATAATAAAATGTTTATTGGAATTTCTATATTTTTGAAAAGTTATTACGCATTTTTGTGACTTGCTTCATCCTACTTACATAACGACATGACTGCACAAACTAGTTATGGACTTTATAGAACTATATTCACTTTGGATCTTTAATTTTTGAATTGATGATATGAAAGAGATATATTTTTTTTTGGCAAATGAAATGGACGTTTTACGAAATATTCAAGAAAAAACTTTCTTTTTAAATTCAGTGGGGAATTATTTAGAAATATTGACTCACTGATGTTTAAAGTGTATTTTTAACTATCGAAGCAAAGCCGTATTTTAATTTCTTCTTTCCTTTTAATGAAAATTTTTTAGATCCATCATTTCTCGTTTTTTTCCCCTAAATGGAAAAATGGGGGTAACTTCGCCTCAAAATTAACTGATAATATTTTCCATATTTCGACAGAGTATTTTTATATAGATATTTTTCTCAAATCAATACAGTCTAAATCTTTTTTTTTCCTGATGAAACTTTATTAAAATTTAATATTTTTAAACAAACCTAATATTAAAGCAAATTAAAAATATAGAAACTATAAATATTATAAACTGTAATTGCACTTTTTTAAATAACTTTTATTTTGTTCGTCAGTGTATGATGACACATAACGTCGAAAACAGTTTGTTTAAGTCGAAAATTGGCAAAGTTACGTTTTGTCCCATGGTCGATGAATATATACACGGAGTAACACCCTAGACTAATCCCCGTTAAGATATCTGCTTAATTATACAAAGATACGCAGTAATGGGGCAACTTGGTGAAAGGAAGGAGAATGAATTTAATTAAAACAAAAAATCCGAGTCAAATATTGCGAATACAACCAAACTTCTTGACATGCCAGCACTGACGAAGAAAACCCATCACTTGTTTTCAAAACAATCGTGCGCTTTCTACAATTTATTTACGCAGTTATTTTCGCTGTGTTCTACTTATTTATTACTTATGTTCAAAATCATATTCTATGGTTCTCAATGTATACGTTAACAAAGCAAATGAAAACTTTATGAATATAATCTTCAACATATAAAATTGATAAACATGATTAAACTAGATCTAAACAGTTACCCTCTCTAAATGATACAGATGATTTTATTTTGATGAAATTTACCTATTCCAGATGCAAAGTTTATTTATGCAGAAATTGTTAGATATCAAAAGTATTGCATTGTATCTTATACGTATGACTTGGAAAATAAATTTCATTCGGATTGTTAACTTAATTTTCGTCTTTTCGTTCTAAATTGATAAATATGTTCGAGGAAAGTGGATAATTAAATTTATTATATTTCAGAAGCATTTCAATTCTATCTTATTTTCGTAAATTCAAATGTATTCCAATTGAATAAAATTCACAAGCATAATTCAAAATTGCAATTAATCAGCAACGTGTAACATTAATATTATTACGTAGAAACTTTCAAATCTCCAGAAATAATTTAAATTTCAGAACACTGATGTATAGTTTCAGATTATATTGCCTTTTACAGATAAAACAGTTATGTTATTCGATATTAACGCAGATTTTTAAGATAAAAGAAAATGTAACGTTAAAAATATTTTTAAACTAAATTTTGTTGCGCATTTAAATATTATTTATATGCATTAATATATACATCTATTTTCTTTCAATGAATGTAAGTTTTGCAAAGAACTCTAGTACCAACCGGAATGCAAATCATGAAATTTTTATGTGTTATTGCGAATGTGAATTCTACAGTATTTATTATGTTGGGGTGTATCCTCTGGAATCGGAGGTGTACGCTCAGCATACACAATGAGCCCAGATTTCTGGATAACAAACGCTTTTATTTAAAAGCACTAATAGGTGTAAACAAGAACGATATACTAGAGAACAACTCACACGATTACCAAATAATTGTTAGGTACAGTAAAAAAACAATAATTAAATGATCCACTAATTTCACAAAACAGACGATACTATCCTCAAAACACTGACGCATCTCACAATTCAATATATCTTGTATCACGTCAACTGCTCTCCAACTGAGCGATGCTCCTTTTATATACTCTCCGTAGAAACTTCCAGCAGAATATCATATCTCCCAGAATGTTATTTATTTCCAGGACGTTCTAGTGTATTCGAAATGTCACAAAAAGTCATAAATTTGGCGATAAATCGCTACATCTGGCAATCCTTCTCTGAGTGTTCAAATGTGACAACCCTACATTGGCGTAATAGGAATGGCTGCCTGTAAAGGTGTTTTGCCCTTCTAATTCTCAAAAGAGACTCCAGTAATGGCATTTTACATGTTCGTAACAATAAACTAACCTGAAGTTGCCAAGTTGTTTTAACATAAATAGTCAAAGTTATCTTGCTAATTAGTCAACTTTTAACCAATTTCGTATTTCGGCGACTTTTACAAGGGTGTTAAAGTAATACATGTAACACTTTTCTCAATTTTTATGTGCTGCGAGCTGCAAAAATGAATAAATATGAAACATTTCCAGACTCAAAATTAAAAAGAAATTGATGTGATAAGAACATGACTTTCTCTACAGACTGAAATTCATTTTCTCTTTTTTATCTTTCGTAATTCATTAAATTTAGTTTAATTGCACAAAATAACACGCATAAGTACTTGAAATTACACTGAATTCGCAGTTTTAATTCAATTTTCAATTTTATTTAGTAAGTGGGCGTATTTATAACTGGACGTAGTAAAAATACAAAAAAACATAATATTTCGAGAGCATCTATTCCTAGAGTAATAGGGTTGGATCTTATTATTTTCGTCGTCTAAAATTACATTACGTACAAAACAATAATTGATACATTTGAACACCCGCAGTATTTTATTTTATATTTTGAAGGTTTTTGCTGACCATTTTGCAATATAAGACATGCTCTATTCTTCTAAAAAATACCAAAATCTAATTAGCACCAGAGTAACCCCATAGGTGACTCATCTACAAAATTTTGTAAAATTTGGTAAACTAGTTTTATAATCAAGTTTTGGTCAATTTGTGTAAATACATACGATTTTTGTGCGTCATTTCTGAGAAACGGCTGATTCTTTTTTTTTTCGAATTGTACCAAAATCTAATCGGCACCTGAGCAACCCACATTATCTAAGAAATTTTGTAAAATTTGTTCAAATGGCTTTTCAGCTGGATTCTAGTTTTTCAGTGGATGCATACATTGTAAAGACAAATATGCAGACAGCCACACAGGCGTCAAGCTAAAAATGGTTTCATTCGAATTCTAGACGGCAAGAAATGTGTAGATCCGTCGAAAACTCGAGTTGAGATTTTCGACGTGTTTCCAGTACTTTCCCTATACATTACCATGCATTGTAGGGAAAGTAAAAATAAATATCTGAAATTGTGTAAATATAATGGTTAGTTCAAAGTTTAGGATAACTACTGTTATTTAAATATTAAACTCGTTTAACCATTCAGGATCAAGTTACCACCTTAGCAATGACGATAAAAATTAATTTGAAAAGATTCTCCTGGATTAAATTTGGTTTTAAATAATATTTTTAACTGCTTATAAGTACTTGCCCAGACTGCTTACACTGCTCTTATCCGATTATGGGTGTAAAGTTACAATCGAAAACTTCGTTTAAACCTAGGCTGTCGTATAAAAATTCAGAAAAATCTGATGTGGGCAGCACATGACTTTCCCTGCAGACTTTAAATTCATATTTTCTTTATTTCTGTAATAGTTCATTAGATTGAATTTAATTGCACCAAATAACACTAAATTTACATTTTTAATTCAATTTTTGTTTTTGTTTGGTAATTGGACATTTTTCCGATAACGGCGTAACAAAAATGCAAGTATTCTCAAATATCTTGAAATCGGTTAGTCCTAAAGTATAATGGAGTGTGTTATATTATTTTCCTTGTCAAAAATTGAGTATAAAACAAGAATTTAATTGATACATTTCAGCATACGTAGTCTTTTTTTTTTTAGATTTTGGCGACTTTTGCGGACCATTTCGTAAAAAAAAGGCAGGTTGTTATTTTCCGAATTGTACCAAAATCGAATCAGAACCAAAGTGTCCCAAAAGTAACTTATAGAAAATATTGTGAAATTTGGTCAATTAGTATTTTAGCTAGGGTGGATACATGAAATTTTTGCTGCCCATTTCGTAAAAAAAAGCTAGTTCGTCTTTTCCGAATCGTACCAAATTCTAATCAGCACCAGACTCTCCAACAAGTAAGTTATCTACCAAATTTTGTGAAATTTGGTAAATTAATATTTTAGCTAGAGCGGATAAATGAAATTTTTACTGGCCATTTCACAAAAAAAGGCGGGTTCTGTTTTTACGAATCGTGCCAAAAACTAATCAGCACCAGGGTCGCATCCAAGTGACTTATCTACGAAATTTTATGAAATTCGGCCCATTACTTTTTGAGTTAGAGTGGTTGCACAGACAGACACAGACAGACAGACAGACACACACACAGACACACACACAGACGTCACGCTAAAAATAGTTTTTTCGTATTCTAAAGGTCTCGAAACGTGTAGATCCGTCGAAAACTCGAGTTGCGATTATCGATGTGATTCCAATACTTTCCCTTTACATTACCATGTATTGCAGGGAAAGTGAAAATAATATTTTATTGAAAATGTTAAACAACAGTTTATCAAAAGATGAAAAGAAAAATAATTAATAGGTAAATGTTTGCGAAATTAGTCAGAGGCCTAATTTCATTTTATCGTGAAGTTTTAACCAGATATTTTCCAATAACCAAGAATTAAGTAACATCAACCAGATCTGTAGCAACCCCTAGATGATGAATATAAGCTCAAAAGAACTTATTTTAATCAAAACTTTTGTTTCCGAATTTTTAACTACCTTTAAGCTGGAGAATTCATTATCGAACGCTTCACATACATCTGCAGCTTGCTTCCATTTTAATTCTACACCACTTCCACTCCCCTGTTCTTTTAAAGTCTTGCCATTGTTGAAACAGTGACGCCGCCTGTCCTATTTCAAACTCGAACAAAGACTACATTTAGCCACTACCTTTCTCTGTGACGTTTTTACTGGGTTGACAATAATTAATAGTTCTTTATTCTGCTTTCAAACCTGTCTCGTGGAGAAGCAGACGAAAATGGGTTTCGATAAAATTGATTCTATTCTGGCTTTGATGCAGACGATAACTTTTCACTTCAGATTTGTAGCGGAAGAATACCAAAAGACAAAAGCATTTATTGTTGTGAAAGAACTATTGTCCGTATAAAGAACCATTGATTTTGGCTTGAAGTACGGTTTATCGCAATACTATACCTAATGTTAAGAATAAGTTGGAAAGTTAAATAATAAAGCTAAATGGTAAAATGGTAGTGGTGAATGCCTTTTTATCCACTTCTCTATGTAAATGTAAAATCAGACGATAAGTTGAATCATGGTTTTATTTGCAAATTCTGATAGGCAGTTAACATCAGTTCTACATATAATGTGAAGAAGACTGCTTTTAGACTATCCCAAGAGTATTCGAAATAAAAGCGTTGGAATTAGTAAAGTTTCATATGAGCGCTTTCACGTGACTCGAATTTTTCGTAATGTAAAATTTTCGAAATGTAAAGAAATATAAATCAGGAGTAGTTATGGTTGTAATCTTGCCGGTAAGAAATAAATCGAGCTATGATATATATGTAAATAATTTTAAATTACCAAAATGTTTATAAGACGTTGTATAAAACAGTGTATAATATAATAAGGTGTCAACCGGTTTCGGAAGGCAAAAAACAGCCTCTTTCATGATAATACGAACTTAAGAACGCTAGCAAGAACCGTTCTTGAGATATTGCACATATTTCGTATGGACTTTTGAAAACATTATTAAAAATTCAGGACCTTCAATACTGTTAAATAATTAGTCATTTCAGAATTAATTTACTTCTAGAAAATGAATGGCAAACTTTAAAACGTTATGATGAGCATTTCTTGAAATATTGCAAGTTTTCCAAATAAATCTATTAAACAAATAACATAAATAACACAAAAAATGTCTTAAGTATCATCTATGTTTATTTTCAGTATATAATATTATTCAACCAATCTATTAACACCATTCTCGTGGATCAAATTTGTTAAATGACACTTTTTGCTCCAGTTTTGTATTTGAATGCCCAACAATTCTCCAATAGTAATTTATTTCACGTGATATTCATTCTGATGAGTATTTTGCTGATGAGTATGACAAAAAAAATTGTTTGGACTCATGTTGCCAAACGCACAGAATTTCAATTTGTGAATCAATGTCAAAAACATTTTCTGTGGATCTTGTCCACCATTATATTGCTGTGAAAGACGTAAAGTCATTGCAGTATGCATAGCTGCCGACTTCGTGCGTTCGAGGCACGTTTCAAACCCCCCAATTTTTTGTGGGTTCCTCCACCCCTCTATATTTTTGCGCGTATTTAGTGGGGAAAACATGCACATATATGCACTAATTTTGCCCTTCGTTTTGCTTCATCATTCTTTGCTTCATAATTTGCTTCATCAATTTCCGTGTTTCATCATTTTCTTTGTTTTATAATTTTTTTTGCTTCATCATTTCATCTTGCTTCTGCATTCGTTTCCTTATTCATTCCCCATTTACTATAAAAATGTGCATAGAAATTTACCCCTCAGACAATTTATTGTATTCTGAATACAAGATTTTTACTTGGAAATGATTTACAGAGAAATGTGTTGACATATTTGACATTGGTGAAAATACCCTAAAAATAAAGTCTAGACTTCTTGGTTTCTTTTATGAAGATAATTGAGTTAGAAATTCACACAGTATCTGTATATTGTATATAATAATGTTGCGCCTGCAATGGCAAAATAAATTAAATGAATAATTATCTAGAGGAAAAAAATATTTTTTCGTATTTAACTATAATTTGCTTCAATACAGTATTTCAGACTTTTTATTGTGCAAGATAATTTGACTGAATAAAATGTAAATTAGACTTAAATCATTTGAAAAATACACGGATCATTTGATTTCAAATGATTTTCAAGTCGGCGCCTATGGCAGTGTGTAGGAAAGGTCATGTATTGCGCACATCAAATTTTTTGCGATGCCACTTCAAATTATGAGAATCTGATATCAAACCATTCCTCATAGATGAGGTAACACATGGCACCATTCTCTGTATTTTGTTTTCCGTAAATAATACTAGTATACAAGAAAATAAAATCACGGGCATCAATAAATCTCGAAAAAACACTCAATGAATTTCGAAGAATTTAACTCTTTATTTTTTAACGCTTCTTCGGTTCCAATTCCGCTCACGTGTTATTTGATTTCAACCGTCTTCTATTGACGCTTTCCAAATGAAAAACGTACATCAATAAATAAGCAAAAATGCTATTTGTCTTTGTCAGCTTCGCTAAGTAGAAAAAAAATCTGATCTCCTACGTTTAATGAAGCGTTGAAACTTGGAAGAAGAGAAAAAATGGCGAAGGAATGAAAAAATGTCGAAATAGAACAGACGTATTTTTAAACTGTTCTAAAATCCTTACACGGCGTGAACACAGATGTTGAGGATAGCTAATGATAAATGTATAAAAAGGAAGAAATAATAAGACAAAAAATGTCTTAGTATTGTCATTTGAATTCATTTTATGTAGTGATTGACAAAACTCTTGAAAAAGAACTTTGGAAAATTATTTGTTTTATATTTTTGAAACAAATGTCGTTTCTAATAGCAAGTACAAAGAAAAAAAATACTCTTATCACGTACATTACACACTTTGATTGGCCAATTTAAAGAAATTGACCATTGACATTTAAAACAGTCGTAGTTTTTCAAAACTGTGGTTTTCGCCAATACAAAGCATAGAAATTAGAAATTTTATATCCATAGTCGCCAAACAAGTCGATGTGAAACATTCTCTAAGTTTTAAATCACGCTCTTACAGAAGCGAGCAACATCTGTGGACCCCGTTTAAAATCGGAATTATGGTACTTGTTACCTCTTCAAAAGATTTTTTCACAGGATATTTATAATAATGCAAAAAAGGTGTATGTTAGAAAAATCTATATCATGTTTTAATATTCGCTAAAGTAGAGAACCTCCAAATTTATCCCACTTTGTCTTTCGATCGTTTTGATTTTGGAATAAATTGCAAAAAGTAAATTTAAGGAATTAATATTATTTTAAAAGATTTTTATTCGGTCAAAGAGATTTTTGAGGGCAATAATGATAATGACAAAATAAGCATACATTTCAAAAATTGCAATGATATCTCTAAAACTTAGGAAGTTAGAATTTTGAATTTTACTACCCAGTTCGTGTAGCACCAATTGTTTTTGCAGCAGTCTGACAGCTAGCCTCAAGTTTTGAGAGAATCGTCGGCTGGAAAACATTGATTTGATAATACGAAATTTCGCATTTAAATCGTCAGAATATTTAAACCAATTCGAATTTTAAAACAACAGGCTAAGATTTTTCCCATGAGCTAAAAGCATGTTTGAACAAAGTTTCGCGACTGAAGGTGACTTGGATTTTCTTCGAAGCGCGACACAGGCCAACATAGTCACACTCATACACAGCCGTCTTTTGTTATTATAAATTGCATAATTCTTTAATGTAAATAATAAAGTAAAATAGTTCACCACAATCTCAGAGGCAGTAATTATTATCCGATTTATTATTAAGATGTTTGAACTTATAATCAATGTGCTGGCAGGTATAAATAACTTAAATTATCACTTTTTCAAGCATGATTTTGCTTCTTAATCTAATTGAATTCCCTGCATATTATTCCGTCTAATTTCATATTCACATTTTCAGTAAACAAATATATATAATTCACACGAACGTAGCTCTAGGTATATTAATTTACTGAGTAATATTTGTTGTAATAACGTATCCTCCCTTGTGGAAAAATGGGTTCTCACAAAAAATTTCATTAAATAAGTTCCACAAAAACGAAGCGAGAACGCAGAAGGAGATAATTGGATCCCGTCCAGTGTCTTTACGGAAAATAATTTCAAAACTCCCACTAAATTAAGGATAAACTTATTTTTATGCGAAGTTATTGTTAATGTTCTACTCTGTGAATGCGAATATCTGAAAATCAGACACGTGCGCATCTGAATAGAATTTTATAACACGTTTTCAGTAAATGTTCCTGTGTTTTTTCAGATACTTTACTAGTCTGAAAAGGTATAACTTTCTAATAGAGTAGAATTCCGGTTATCCGCTAATTGGCTCAACTGAAAGAGACATTATTTTTTATTGTTATATCATCTTACGCATTATTTTAATTTAAGTTTCATTTTTTTTTTATTTTCACTTATTTTTTAATATTTTTAATAAGAAAATTATTTGAAAAGCGTGCATTCAAATGATAATTGATGGATGTTAATATGACGCATATTGATATATGATATACAGTATTGATTTTAATCAGATATGTAAGATACTTAGTACGTAATAAAGAAATAGACAAAAGCTGCTTACTTTGACCACTGTGTACACAGAATTACTTTGTCTCTACAAACTGCATAGTGATTTTTCTTGAGCTGCTCACTTTGGCATCGCTTAACAGCTGCTCTGTTACCATTTTAAATAATGGCCCAATCAGAATCTGTTGCATAATATTTTACTACAATGTACCAAAGTCGAGGGCGCGACAGCCCAATAGTTAGCGCCCGGGAATTGCACTCAGACACCCGAATTCGATTTCCACCTCTTTCCAAACTATCGCCGTGTTCACGCGGAGTACGATCACGTTAAATATATGTGTTTGTAAGTCCTTTCAATAGGTTAGTGGTAGGGGAAAGAGGGTACGGTCCCTGTGGATGCCTCCCCCACTGGCTTCTGGTCCAAATTGGATGCCGGCCGTTCAAACAGATACCTTACAACTTCGGGTAGGTCGGACGATCTGAGTCGAAGAAGAAGAAGAATGCACCATAGTGCAGCGTCTAGTAGCCACAGTGTGCACAATGCTGACATTCTTTGCCTCATCAAGATTTACTCAATATCAACACATTATTTTGTGAGACAAAAGAAAAACCAAAAACCGATTATGGATTTGAAGATTTTTTATGAGTCAGATGACAGCACATCTCTTATTACAATGGACCAAAATTCAGCGGTTAGGAACATTGTAGCCACAGTTAGCGCAATGCTGGCATTCTTTATCTCATAGATATCTACTCAACAGCAACACTTCCTTTTGTGAGCCAACGGCCGTACCGTTCTGAAAACACCGGTTCTCGTTAGATCACCGAAGTCAGGCAGCATCGGGCGCGGTTAGTACTTGGGTTGGTGACCACCTGGGAACACCGCGTGCTGTTGCCACATTTCGGGCGCGGTAACCCGGTGGTTTCCTACTAATCAACCCAAAGAAGTAACTTCAGCAAGGATAGAGGCAAGTTTTCATCCAATCAAGACTGACCTATAAACAATAGACACCGATAAGGAGGCTTGCATTACCAATCGGAGTTTGGGGATCTTCAAGGAAATCAAAACTCAGATTGGTTGAACAATCGATTACGTCACATCCTGTTTCAATTGCAATATACTGCGCGTTGCACTCAAAAATAACCAGTTTTTGATGGATTAAAATACTGAAAATTCATTACTTCAGAATACTTGTCTTTCAGAAAAATAATTGATAAGTTATTGTTGAGACCCAGACCGTCCGACCTACTAGAAAGGTGTAAGGTAACCGTAATTGATAAGCTGTGCAACATTTGTGTTATGTAATGTAAAGTATTAGTAACATTTTGATAAACAATACATAGCTAATGAAAAAATATATATGACAAAATATTGATTTGTGTACTTAATTTTTTTTTTCATTTTGCTTTATTTTTTAAACTTTCCTTAATTTTTACAGGTAATTATTATCATATTTGCCTCTTTGCAAGATATCTGATTCACGTCGAAACACTCAGGTATGTTTAAAACATTTTAATGATTTGACTACTATAATTGCGCGATGCATTAATTTGCATTCCTGTAATTTTAATACAGATGAAAGCATTGAATGATTTGACTTCAATTTGATATTTTTAAACATCTGTCCATGGTATCCTAAACATATGAACATAAACATTTTTAAACTACTATATTTTCGTAATGTCCCGTTTTATATTTTTGTGTCATAGTCATTAAAATTATGATATACATAGAAGAAATCAGGATCCAGGTCGCGAAGCCACTCAATGACGGCTTCCTGAACTTCAGCATCAGTTGTGAAATGGCGACGTGTCAGGTGTTTCTTCAACGGCTCGAAGAGATGAAAATCGCTTGGTGCGAGATCCGGACTGTAGGGTGGGTGTTGCAGTACATTCCATCGGAAGCGCTGTACCAAAACGCTGTACCATGTGTAACCGAGGCCGTATGTGGTCGGGCGTTGTCGTGCAACAGCACGACAACTTTCATTTTCAATTCAAATAATTCGCACGCCGAATTTGTGCACCCGTGAGAGCTCTTGTTACCTTACTTTTTGAACTACCTACGTATTATTATTTACGTTAATACATTTTTCCATAAGTTTTATTTTTATAATTTATTTATGCACATATTTTATCTGGCTTTCAAAGATCATACATAAAATTGGTACTTTAACAGAAATATATAGTACATCACCTTAGAATTTACTTTATAAATAAGAACATAATAATCAAAATAAAACTAATAACAGATATCTGGATTATGGAGTTTCCTCTCGAATTTCTCATACAGGCATATTCCATACTATTTAGTTCCATTTGTATCGTCATCAGTATAAGAATACAAAAAGCAAAATGTAGCTATTTTTTTTTCCATTTCTTACCCAAGTTATCCTTTTGCAGTCACTGCGTAATCGAAATCAATGAGCAATGGCGGATGTGCCAGCTACCTAAGAATATTCCTAAAAGATGAATATGATTTAGTGAATTACCATCATTTCAAGATTCATATTTACTGAAAGTTGATATTTTTTTCAAACGACTTAAACAAAAATACCCTAAATTTTTAATTACCATTTTCTTTTATAATGCACTTCTGCCGTTACGTAATTTGATTTTGCACATCATGTCTTCCTAAATCCCTGTGACCTTGCTTTTTCATCTTAAACGTGTTGTATCTTCAAGTCAATGTCGTTGCCTAGCAACGCCTGAAATGATTAATTAAAATTTAATTCACCGCCTCTCCTCAAGAAAAGACACGTCTTAATTAATGAATCTGCAGCGTAATGATCGGTCATAATTAGTGACTTTACAAAGTGCACTTTTTTGCAAGTCAACAAAGGATCATCTGATGGATGGGTAGTTATACTGCTTGGGATCTTTAAGTAGATGGGAAATTTTTAGACTTTAGAAAGCTTGATGGGAATTAAGGATTCGTTTATAATTAACGCACTGATATTGAGTCAAACTCAGTTGAACCTAGAGCGGTGTGTTGCTAATTCCGTCAATCGTGATCGACCGAAATGTTCTTCGTAGCCTTTCATGTCGATCTTGTACAGGATTAAAATACATGCAGCCTAAGGCCTCCAGCTTTATGCCAAGTTGTGCTAGCTTTACCCATTTTTTTCTGATTCTGGCTTTACCTTTTTTTCTCATGCCAGCTTTGCCATTTTTCCCATGCTAGCTTTTGCCATTTTGTCCTCATGCTAGCTTTATCCAGTTTTTTCTAATGCATCCATGTTCTCTGTTGTTTTAATTTACTTGTTTCATAATGAGTGTGATAACAAGAGAAATTGTATCTTCCTATCAGTTTTCGTTCTCAAATTAATATTTCAAAAATTTGGTAAAAATTCTCGATATTGTTTTTAATACATAATACTGCCATGTAATTTTACTGGTATCTGCTATTGTTATTTTAATACCAGGGTGCTAACGCTTCCTGTTCTATCGCTTTCAATTCCGCTCAGGGCTGGGTAATTTTTTTTTAAATATCGCCGATACTCTGTACAAGATTCCTTATGAAACTGTATCTAAATGCAATATACTAGATACTTTTAGAGAAGCTACAAGATGCCATCTCAAAATTATCACCTGCCATCTATAGAAGATACTTTACTAACTGTATTTAGATGCAATATACTATATATATTTAGAAGAAGCCAAAGATGCAAGATTATTCAAGTATTGCTCGATAAAAAGTTACAAAAATGCTAAATCACATGTATCAATAAAGAACATATTTAGATAACGCTCTAAGACATGCTATCTACTTAACGTGGTGTTTATGTTTCATAAAGAAAAACTACGTTGATTTGTCATTTAATGCTTTTTATGTTAGTTATAAAGCTAGACAATCGGTGAATTTACATCATACATATCTTTGAAAGAAGTTTGTGAAATTATAGTATTATATTTTTACTAATTTCTTTTCCTTTATTTCTTGAGATACAAATCATATGCTTCGGAGCAAAATTTGTTTATAATCTGAGGAGAAAAAAAACATACATTGTTAGGGTGTAACAATTTTGTTACTGGAAACTTTGGTACTATTCAGTAAACGTTTTGCTGAAGTTAACAAAGTGATATAAGTCGCCGTCATTTCGTTCGAGTCTAATTGGAAATTATCGAGTATCGGAAGAGATAGATATTCGATACATTTGGAAAAAGAATATCGATATAAAAACCCCGGTACATTTAAAGTTTTGAGGTCGATATTTGATACTCGATACATTTTGGATCAACGATACTTGTGAGGCTATATTTCCCAGCCCTGTCGTAGCCGAACATATCACTGAGCTAACTGGGGTCCCTTAATGTGGAGTTGCACTTAATGATTGCAATATACAAAATATTTTGATAAGCTTTTTACAAATAAAAAGGATATATTTTTACATTGTACTGAAATATATACTATTCATCGGCAAGATAAGATTAAATTTTTCCATTAGAAATCAATTTTACTGTGAAATATTCATTTTATATCATCTTTTTTAAAGGACGGGAGAAAAATCATTGCTGTCACAAGTGTTAGTTCAGCCTACGCGATATGCTTTTCGATGATAACCTCCTCCATCGATGTTAACCTCCGTCGTCCTCTATCCGTCGATGATAACCTCCGTTTGTATGAATAAGTGCTTAAGGAGCGAATAGATTCAACTATTGCGCATGCTTTCCGTACGCACAGTACGTCTTGCGTCATTCTGATTGGCTAGGGAAGATTGAAAAGAGCAATTTTATTATATATAGGATTCTACATCTGTAGCTTAGTTCAAACTATAATTTCCCCGCATATAATCAATGTTTCGAGAATTAATACATTTCTTCCTCGGGAAAACTCCATGAAAACCACATCCATTTCTGCCTGTTTTATAATACAAGGTAACATGGGTGTGTTCGTAGTACTCATGATTGTGTAGCTGGCACCATAAGTTGCAGAGTGCGCTGAAAATTCAAAACTCAGTATTTTCAGATCTGCATGATCACTGAGTCAAGTTGTCCTGGATCACTGCGATCAAGTTGTTCTGGGGCCATGGCGAAGAACATATTATTTCAATCTGCCTTCGAACCACATTTCTTTAAACCGACAAGATGGAACTGTAACCAATGAGCAACAAGGAAGGAATTATTTTCTCTTAACTTCGAAGTGGACGGACGCCCTACAAACAACTTGCTAACGAAGAAAATAAAATGATACAATTTAACAGTATTCTAATGCTGGTAAGTTGCACGTAGACCTAAAAATATAGAACAATAATGTACGAGTATGTCGAGTGGAGGCTCAAGCTCCAGTTATTTTTTACGATGTTTTTCTCCTTAATTTGTTTCTGCACATCGAGTATTCTCAAATATCTGTAACCTTGCTATTTCACTTTAATCGTGTTGTATCTACAAGTTAATACCGTTGTCTAGCAACGCTTGGAATGATTAATTAAAATTTAATTTATTATCTCTTCAAAAAATACATGTATTAATTAACGATCCAGTGTAATTAATGATCGGTCATAATTAGTGACTTTTCGAAGTGCACTTTTTAATAGAATCAACAACGAATCTGATGAATAGGTCGTTATGCTGTGCGGGAACTTTAAATAAATCTCAATTTTCAGATTATAGAGTGTTTTATTGAAATAAAGGATAAAGGTGAAGAAAAACTATAACACAGAATAACCATAGAAAACTATATTACCAGGTAGAACGAGTTAAAATGTTCCAAGAGGGAAACGAAACAAAGAATTAATGAAGGAGCCTTTATAGTGGCAAATGATGTGTTAATATCATTGCTGATGCAACTACTGAACATTTTATTCCTTTTTACATATTTTTCTCGTACAATCCTACTAATAATCAGAAAACCAGAAGTGGCATCTCCGAAACCGGATGTAATCCTTAGTGAACCCCCTATTTCCTTGGGAATTCATTAATGAATCTATATCAGTCATCATATAACCTCTATTTATAGATAATCTTAAGATATAAATAGTTCAAGGAAATTTTTTGGACCGGAAGTGAAGAAACACAGAAGTAGAAATCTTTAGTGAATTCCCACTTCATTCGGGTTTAATGCTGAAGTCATATCAGATGTTATTAAAACTCTATCTATAACCAATCTTGAGAAGTAGTTAATCCAAGAATATTTTTGAATCAAAAGTAGTAAATTAACTGAGAGGGGAAATTCTTAGTGCCCCCCCCCCCCTTGTCATCGTCCTCCGGAATTGCATGCTAAATCCATATCAATAATCATCTTATCTATAGCAGATCCTACGAAACCGGTTAGAAATATTCTTTTTTCCAAAAACGATAGTATGGCAATATGATTTTCACCAACAAAACTGCAAATTCGATGAAAATTTTGTAATCTATTTCGTTCTAAATTTGTAATCCATTTTGTGTGATAAAAAAAATGTAATTCATTTTGATAAATATAAGCATAAAAGAAGAAATAAATTTGATAGTACAGAAAAGTCATGTCCACATCAGATTATTATCACTAAATAACATATGGTGATAACTATCAATCTTTCGCTTTCCTGTTTAAAATATAAATCGTCTGCAAAATCGTGGAATCAACTTTTTAAACATTTATCACTCTGAACTTGACAGTTTATCAAACTCTGCCGATATTTTAAACGAATATCTTTGATAAAATCGACACGCATAACATATTAGTAAAAAGCTAATGTAAAATCCATATTTATCTTTGTTGCATATACTAAAAATCTTTCTTGTGACTTTTGGAACGTTAGTTGATAAAAAAAAATTCTAAGCAGAAACATTTTAACGGAAAGGACAACATTGCACAATCCCTCTGCGTAGTGCCATTATGGAACGAAAAAATCTTAACTTTGTAAACACGGGATTTTAATTGTGCTTAATTAGTTGAAGTAATTAAAGCAAAGGGCCTAGAAAATTGTAGAAAGTAATTTTAATTATCAAACCCCCAAGTTGAGGATTTCTTTTAATCGTCAATGTCTTCGTTCATAGAGTACTTGGATACACGTCAATTATACAGAATCAAAGTTTTTAATGTTTCGTAAACATTTTTAAAATAACAGTATTTTTTGCTTACATACACTGTAAATAAAATACCTTTCACTTGAGTAAATCTGTGAGTTATTGTAGAAATTTTGTATCGTTAAGATTAAAAAATTTTCATGGACAAAACTTATAATAGAAGAAAAACAAATAACTGTGAAGAATATTAATATAATGTAAACTCGACATATCCGTTTTTAACAAACCTCGTTCTAGCACTCAATGTTTTCCATTCATAACCATGCCAATTGCATGGAGCATGTTTTTGAGTTATTGCATGTGCGCGTGCATGTTCGTCTGCTTACATACGAATCTGTGGATACTAGCGAAATAATTCAGTAATATTACTTAACAAAGAAAGATGTCTGTCTGTACGGTCTGTACTAGATAATCTAAGCATCGCACAGCCATGAAATTCGGTACAGGGGCACTGCAGGGTCCGAATAGGTGCCCTGCGGCATAATTTTCTTTAAAACTTTAAATCACGAACTACCTTTCTTTAAATCACGATTTTGCGCCATTTTGTCAAACTAAATCTATTTCTTCTTTTCTGCCGGAGATTCGCAAACGATCGAGTAGTTTGGCAGACATTTGGTGTAGAGCAAAAAAATAGTTGACCGTACCATGTGCCTTTACATTTTTGGATTTTCTAAATCTACAAATTCAAAAACGGCATCCAATTATTTTTTATTTGGTGTTATATGGGTTTTTATTTGGTGTTACGTTATGAATATTTTGCTAAAATTTGACTGAAATTAGATGTAAATTTGCTGAGACAGCAATACTTTTCGGATTTAAAGGAACTTTTTTGCGATTTCAAATATTTTTATTTAGTTGTGTTGTGAGAATGATTTGAGTTCAAAAGGGACGATTTGGATATTGAGTGTTGTTATCTGTATCTGTTTCATTTAAGTAGTGGGCGTTTATTTATTGAAAAAATGTACCCGACGTTGCCCGGAATTTAAATGAGCGGTTGTGGCTTAGCCGTGTGTGCACCCACACAACAATTTAAATTTTATTTTTGTTACTAGAAAATGTAGGCGTTGCCCAGGATTTGGAATGCAAACCTATAATAAATACTACATCCGAACTCGCAACAAATTCCTGTAAACCGAACAATGTTTTAACAATACACTCGCTTATAACAAAAATAAAATAAAATAAAACTGATGCGTGGAGGCGGCCATGACCGTTCATTTTAATTACGGGGCAACTCCGGTTAAATTTTATAGTTTTAAATACACTTAGTACGACTATTACAATATCCATGAATATTCCTCTTCAAAAGTAAACATCCTAAATTTGGAACTTTTTGTAAAGCACTGGTGTTGTCACAATTGTGTACGAAAATTATTTGATAGCTGAGTAGAAATAGGCTCTAAATAATTAACTGTTTCTTGATATTTAAACATACTTTACTTTTGAGCTGTAAAAAATAAAACCTGTGTAAAGGTTTCTACTCTGGGGATGCCATTGTAAAGTAACCTTTAAATATCTATTCCTAAAATCATGCCTTTGATTCACCAGTGCACTCACTTCAATCTTAAATCTACTGACTAAAGTTCCATTAATGATCTATAACATTAACAAACACATACTTTATCCCAGCTAATTTCGCTGGCAACTCAAAATACAATTACATACACAGAATATTTCCAAGCTGGCACTATCATATCTATACCTAGACCGAATCCTAATATTTCGTTACTGAACTGAACTAGAACTACTAATCAACTATTAAATCATAGATATCTATACTCACAATATTGTAGAGGCAATACTTTCGCTGCGTACTTTCATTCATTGAACAAGATCGCCACACACACTCGTATAAAGATAACAGCCGAAACTGATGACGGCAGTTCACACTTGCATCTTGCTCGGATAGGAATACGAATATAAATTCCTTCTGCCTAATGTTTCCCTCTTTCATAGTCCTGACCAGTTGTGAGTATGTGATTCTCGAAAACAGAATTGAGGCCTTTCGTACATAAATTTGTGTAAAAAAAAGTAAAATTAGCATACATTAATCATGAATAATAGAATCCTCACACCTGAATAATATATTCCAGAAATAATAACTTTTCTCACTTCTTAAAATGCCCTGTGTATTTATATTAACTATATCTAAGAAGTAATTAAAGAAGAATATTCGGTCAAATCTCAGCATTGTCATAAACGCAGATTCCTCGCCAACATTCACTCATCAAAAGCACTTCGAATTGAGCAATTAATTTCCAAGAATACTTTTTATTCCGAATCTGGCTCGAGATTAAGAGGCATTTTAATTAATTAAGAATAAATTAAATTGGTACCAGTAAATTTTAATTAAAATAGCTGAATAGCATTTGATATTTGTAAGTAACGATGTTTTCTCAATGGGCACTTAGTTTTATTTTCCTTCGGCATTAAGGAATTTGATATGAATTGGAGCAGACGATTTTTTTTATTCTATTTCAGGACATAGTATTTTATCCTTATAGATGACGATGTTATAATGAAATCTTGTAACTTAGAGGCATTAAGGAATTAATTATCACTGCTAGAGCTTTAGAACTCATATATGAGAAAATTGGATTACCAATTAATTACATATTTTCTGAGATGCTGAAACTTTAATATGTTTACTTTGAATTTAAAATGACATAAAAACCCGGAGAAAGTTAATGGTGATCGTAAGTGAATTTTTTTTTTTTTACTTTCTAATTCGCTGTTATTTTTTAAAGCAAAATTCGAACCAGTAGCTTCTAAAAAGATTTCTAGACATTTAGATTTCAAGAACATAATCTGATGCATAAACTCCTTTATAAAGAAAAATCCTGAGGCATTCCAAATATTAAACCAACGATTCCATAAGGCGAAATTTAAAATTATTTTTATCTTTTATACTTCTCTTTTTGTTTCGACATTCTTAATCTTACAAAATCGGGCAGAATATCTATTATACATTTATTTATCTATGAACCTACCCAGTGATCTATTCATAGAATATTACAGCTGCAGATGTGATTGAGGTATCACAATAACCGTACAAATTCGAAGAGTTACGAGTTTTTATCAAACACTTTAGACCGTTGTCGCAGTAGTGAGAACGTGATCTCAGTAGTTTATTCACGCCAAGCAAAAATGAGTGCAAAATTGCTTAAACACCAATTTAAGGATATTTATCCTCTTCCGGGATATTTGATGTGTTGCACAGGTGATATCCCAATTTGATAATAAGTTATTTATTTATTTTTACAACATTTAGTTAACTTGATACAGTGTCTGCATGTGTGATTCAAATCTTTGGGGCCTTAACTAATCAAGTTCCATTAATCACAGTAACACGAAACTTTGTATATCGTCGTCTTTTGTGCGACATTTTAATGCTTTTGATTTTTAACCTTATTGGGGTAGCCCTTCCTGGGTCCGCATTAGGAGATGTCTCTATTTTTGGGAATACATATACAGAACCAGAGCAGCGAGAAAGTCTAAATCTACAATATCTTTGTCTTTTGCTACATATTTTAACTTGTTGGATTTTGAATTTTATTTGGTCAACCTGCCCTGGTTCCGTTATAGAAATGCAATCGTTTTTTGAGAATAACTCGAAAACCGGAGCGGTTAAAAAAACAAAATTTAGTATGCAATTGTATTTTGTAGTATATTTTTGTTATTTGGATTTTGAACCTTAATTGGGCAAGTTTGTCTTGGATTCACCACAGGAATGTACTGCTTTCAAAGAGCAACTTGAAAACCGCAAAAGCTAGAAAGACCAAATTTGTTATATCGTTGCCTTTCATACATTTAAGTTACATACATTTTAATAAATATATATTTTTTTTACTTTTAAACTGTATATATATGATAAAAGAGGGTACTTTAAAAAAAGTTTTATTTTATTTTACTTGTTATTTATTATCACATTACTGAAAACATTGCCAAAAACTAAGTTAATCATGTATTTCGTTAATCATATTTTGATAACTGCAACCATATTTTGAAACAGTTTTAAGCTAATTGGGCATTGTGTCAGTTAAAGTAAGACAATTTTGCAGAAAATAAATCATTTTCTTTCGAGATATTTTATCCAAATTAAAATAGTTAACTTAAGTCTGTGGTTGTAATGATTTTATATATCGATTTAATTCCATTACTCTATCGCAACTGAAGCAAATCAAGAAATCGTAAAAGCAGGAAAGACTTTTTTTTTTTTGATTAAGCCTCCTCCTGAGTTGGTACATATTGAACCCGTATCAATTACTGCAAATGGAATAAAAGCACGGCTTCAAAGAAATGTAATTAAAATTGCAGCAAAGTCGTCTGCTTTTCCAAATTAAAAAGAATGCGAAATAAGTCTTTATTATCTGCTAGACCATTTCTAAAAAACATAATTACTTGCTTGTTTAATTAATTGTCAAGTTATGCTTCCCGATAAAAAAATAAAAAAAACTCTTGAAGTTACGTATATCTATTTCTACAATCTCTAATTTTGTCGTAGAGGGAGAATTTCCACATATTTTTTACTTTCCTTATATACATAATGTATAAGGAAAGTATTGTGGACGGGGTCGAAAATTCGAATTCGAGTTTTCGACGGGACAGCACGTTTCAAGCATCCCTGAACATGAATCAGGAGTTTATGAGATGATGTCTGTCTGTGTGTGTGTGTCTCAGTGAGTCTGTGGAGACGATAACTGACAAACGAATGGACCGATTCGAACGAAATTTGGTACAAAAATCACAATCCGTAAACACTTGAAGCCTATTGTTTTTATAAGCAATCGAATGTTCAGAACTCCCCTAAATTTTCGAGTGAAATGTTGAAAAAATCGTCAAAAAATCAAAATCGCTAATAAAGTTACACAAATAGACATTTTTTATGTAATTGTTCATTAAAAAACGATTGACATAAATTTTAGAACGCTAACATGAACCATTCTCGAGATATTGCACATTTTTCAAAAAAATTATCAAAAAGCCATATAAAATAAAAAATATATATTTCCTATTGAGAAACATGTTCACTTTTCATATGTAATGCCATGCGATAAATTGGATGATATCATTCTCGTGGATCTAGCTCGTTCCATTCATGAAAAAAGATACTTTGAGTAATACTTTTGTATTTGAACGCCAATAGTCATTTATCTGCTGTAAGAATAACTTATTTCTTCGTCTATAACGCTTGGCGAGATTTTGGCGACGAATTTGACGGAATGTCGCCAACTTGGGGACTTTTTGAAATGTTTCCAAATTAACGAAAATTTCGCCAAATGGATAAAAATGACGCTAAATCAAATAAAATGACAACTAATTGTCGAAAATTCAATATCTTGGAAAGAATATTAGTATCTACTATAAGATAAACCTATTTTTTTTACTGTAAAAGTAGTAAATTCATTACATTATATAAGGAAAGTCATATGTTGCCCACATCAGATTTTTTTTTTATCGTTTTGATTATATTGCCTATATCAATTTGCAGAGGGATCGGCAACTGGCCCTTAGAGCCTTTTTCAGTTGTCCGCATTGAAACAAAGGTTTATTTATGATAATGAATAAAATATATTTAGTGTCAATATATTTAGTGAAAATAAAAGTAAAATATATATTTGTTATCTTATGACGAATTTTAGAAATTTCTTATGAGAATATTTGAAAACATTGGTTTGACAACTGATTGATGACGAAGTTACAAGCTTTTATTTGAAACAGGGCAAATTGGTTGTAAAATATGGTCCTCTGATAAAGTGTACTTTCAGTGTCAGATATAATGAAAAAAATCTGATGTGGGCAACACATGACTTTCCTTATATAATGCAATGAATTTACTACTTTTACAGTAAAAAAAATAGGTTTTTCATATAGTATATACTAATACTCTTTCCAAGATGTTGAATTTTCGACAATTACTCGTCATTTTCATTGATTTAGCGTCATTTTTGTCCATTTGGAGAGATTTTCGTTAATTTGGCAACATTTCAAAAAGTCGCCAAGTTGGCGACATTCTGCCAAATTCGTCGCCAAAATCTCGACAAGCGTTATGCACTAAGAGATAAGGGATTCTCACAGCAGATAAATGACTATTGGCGTTCAAATACAAAAGTATTACTCAAAGTATCTTTTTTCATGAGTGGAACGAGCTAGATCCACGAGAATGATGTCACTCAATTTATCGCATGGTATTACATATGAAAAGTGAACATGTTTCTCAATAGGAAATATTTTTTTTTTTATTTTATATGACTTTTTGAGAAGTTTTTTGAAAAATGTACAATATCTCGAGAACGGTTCATGTTAGCGTTCGAAAATTTATGTCAATTGTTTTTTAATGAAAACTTACATAAGAAATGTCTATTTGCGTAACTTTATTAGTTGTTTCGATTTTTTGCCAATTTTTTCAAAATTTCATTCGAAAATTTAGGGGGGTTCTGAACATTCGATTGCGGATAAAAACAATAGGCTTCCAGTGTTTACGGATTGTGATTTTTGTACCAAATTTGGTTCGAATCGGTCCATTCGTTCGTCAGTTATCGTCTCCAGAGACTCACTGACACACACACACACACACACACACACAGACATCACTTCAAAAATGTTAAATTCGTGATCAGGGATACTTGAAACGAGCTTTCCCGTCGAAAACTCGAATTCGAATTTTCGACCCCGTCACAATACTTTCCTTATACATTATGTATATAAGGAAAGTAATAATTGAATATGATATATGACTGTAATTTTATTATTGTAATTTCATCTCTTTTATTATTTATAATATTACTTTCCTTATATACATAATGTATAAGGAAAGTATTGTAACGGGGTCGAAAATTCGAATTCGAGTTTTCAACGGGAGAGCACGTTTCAAGCATCCCTGATCACGAATCAAACATTTGTGAAGGGATGTCTGTGTGTGTGTGTGTGAAAGAATGTGTGTGTGTGTGTGTGTGTCAGTGAGTCTGTGGAGACGATAACAGACGAACGAATAGACCGATTCGAACCAAATTTGGTACAAAAATCACAATCCGTAAACACTGGAACCCTATTGTTTTTATACGCAATCGAATGTTCAGAACCCTCCTAAATTTTCGAATGAAATTTTGAAAAAATCGTCAAAAAATCAAAACCAGTAATAAGGTTACGCAAATAGACATTTCTTCTGTAATTTTTCATTAGAAAACGTTTGACATAAATTTCAGAACGCTAACATGAACCGTTCTCGAGATATTGCACATTTTATAAAAAAATATCAAAAAGTCATAAAATAGAAAAAAAAATATTTCCTATTGAGAAACATGTTCACTTTTCATATGTAATACCATGCGATAAATTGAGTGACATCATTCTCGTGGATCTAGCTCGTTCCACTCATGAAAAAAGATACTTTGAGTAAAACTTTTGTATTTGAACGCCAATAGTCATTTATCTGCTGTAAGAATAACTTATTTCTTCGTTCATAACGCTTGGCGAGATTTCGGCGACGAAATTGGAGGAATGTCGCCAACTTGGCGACTTTTTGAAATGCTGACAAATTAACGAAAATCTCGCCAAATGGATAAAAATGACGCTAAATCAATGAAAATTACGACTAATTGTCGAAAATTCAATATCTTGAAAAGAATATTAGTATCTACTATAAGAAAAACCTATTTTTTTTACTGTAAATGTACATTAATTACATTATAAAAGGAAAGTCATGTGTTGCCCACATCAGATTTTTTATATTTGTAATCAAGATTTTTCTTTGTAAAATAAACAGAAAAGGATGTGGATAGGTACAGGTATAAGAGAGGCGGTGCCTGGTATAACAAATATATAAATTATTTTAATTTAAATGAAATAAATGACGATATATGATTATAAACAATCATGTATCTGAGATATATCGTACCCCGAAAGCATTATATTCCGTAAAGCGTCCGGCGGAATATAAAATATGAAAAAATATGAATACAATTTTGAATTTTCATTATTTGAATAGGTTGATTGCAAATTTTCCCTTAATTATGCTTAACATTTAATAGATGGATTATACAACTCAGCGGAGGTTTATAGAGTTTACTATACCTTTCTACTGCCAAATTTATTTTGCCACAAATACAGAACTCATCACATAGTTTTTAATACTTTATTGTAAATTGGACGGTTAACTATTAACGAGATGGGAACGAAATCCCATCTGTATTAATACCAAAGTGTCCGTTTGTCTGTTTATCCATCTGTCACATCCTTTTCAGGTACTTCCCGAATAGATAGAAACTCGCAATTTTACACATGGCCCAATCATTCGATAAAACCCTTCTAAGAAATCGAATTTTTCAAATATTTTCCTTTGAATGGGTGCTCCACATCCAAACGTCCGAAATTCGAAATGATAGAATAACGTACTTCTCGATGAGATAGAGACTTAAATTTGGTGCAAAAGTAGACAGTTCGATTGAAAAAAAGGTATACAATTTCACATTTCTAATATTTGTTACTTTAGAGGTGCTGCACACCAAACTGTTCAAATAAATTACAGAATAAATTTAAAGTGCGATCTTTTAAATGAGATGAATATTAGAAAATTGTTTTACGCTCAAGGGTTCTATTACCCCCCTCCCTCCCCCTTTTCAGGGAACATCCTATGTGTTTATTGGGAAGAGGGTATCCAAACCAAAGAGATAAGATTGAAATTTGAAGTAAAAGTTAGTTTTTAGATATTGAGAAGGATAGAGATAACTTTTTCAAATATTTGTTAATTTAGGGGTGCCGTACACAAAAGTATTCAAATTGCAAAATAAATGAGAAACGGCATCTTCTGAGAGAGAGTAGAGACTTGAAATTTGGATAGTGATAAATAATTCTTTAAAATTCACTGGGAAAATCTATTTTTACAAATCATTATTTGGGGATACTCCACCTCAAAATGTTTAAAAAGGCTAACTTGAAATTTGCTTCAAACGTAGATTGTTCAATTGGAAAAAGTTAGACAATTTCTGTTTTACAATATTTGTTACTTTACGGGTGCTCTATTCGCAGAAAAATCTTTAAATTATGAAAACAACTGAAATTCAGTACACACAATATTTATTAGATAAATAATACTGGAAAAATCGAATTTTCTAGAAATATTTATCTGAAGTTCTCTATACCAAAACAGTAGCAATCATTTTGGCCATTTCACAATCGAATGTACTTTGAGATATAATGTACAAATAGATATTTGAAATTTAATATAATGGTAGACCGTTTAATAGTAACATCATAGAAAAGTACAATTTTCGAATATACTAAGGGGGGTGGGGCTGTCACTTGCCAACTGTCGCCGAACGGCTCATTGGTTGGAGAAGAATAAAAACTGGTATTTTTAAATTTATTGTTATAATATAACAGCTGGTTTCAGTGTAAAAGTCAAAGTGTAAAGTGTAAAAGTCAAAGTGTAAAAAGTCAAAGTTCAGTGTAAAAGTCAAAGTGTGTAAAAGAATAATTCTTATGGTCGCAATCATAGCAAAAATGCAACATTTCCAACTTTAGCAGATAGTCTTTGTAAAAAGCGTTATAAATTTGGGACTTTTCTGGTTATATGTAGTCATTTTAGATTCTAAACGTTCCAAAAAGTAACTAAAATCTAGTCACAAAATGCTTAAAGTAACAAATGTGGCCTTGCACAAGAAATGTACATGTCGCAACCATTTCTAGGTCCTGCTTCTAGATAATTTTCTTCACTGTTGATACATTAAAAATATTTTTCTATAGAGCTTATATATAAAATTTATCTTTTTATGCGTTGATACTTTTTATAAAATAAATATTAGTTTTTAAATATATATCTTGTGACATGACATGTTAAAATTATAAAAATTTTTAACTTCGGTTTTATTCTTTGGCACTCATAGTAATGGCTAATAATTTTTTTTTTTCAAAAAACGGTAGCTAATGACCTAAAGTGTTAATGAATATTAAAAAATATATTTTTTACTATTTTACAAAAAAATCGTGCTTCCTCATTTTGTTAAAGGAGCTGACGATAATTATTTTGTTAATGGCTAACGGAGGTGAAAACTATGCAAGCCCTTTTTTATGTCACATTTTAAGAACATTTAATTACTTAAGACTTTTTAAAATTCAGTGCTCAGTAATTTAAACAGACATATTTTTAGCATATTTAAGACATCAAGATAATATATATATGTCATATGTGTGTATATATATATATATATATATATATATATATATATGTGTGTGTGTGTGTGTGTGTGTGTGTGTGTGTTACGCTCAATGCGATTAATCGATTATTATTAAAAATAACCAGCTTAGATTAATACTAACCAAATAAACCGGTTAAAGTGAATAATTTATGATAATTTATCACATGAACCAGTTGTTATTAACCCAATGAAGTTCGGTCAATGTAATAATTTTCAACGCGTTTAGCTTGAGATTTCCATTTATTGTATTTGTAATGTAAATTGCAATTTTTTGTCGCCTTGAGGTATTTGTGCATAATGTGATTTGTTTGTTGTAATAAATAATGAATGTATCTTATAAATAACAGTAATGATTATTATAAAACAATTTTTACATTGACCAAATTTCGCTGCTAGCTAAACTGTTAATGTATGTACTATCATAAATTCCTATCTCATAACATAAAAATTACGTTAGAGCAGGGGTTTCAATAAATTATGCTTAATTAATCATAATGACCAAACATCATTGGCAATTATTAATATTCACCAGTAAATATGATTAATATGCAATATTTATCACATTTATCAAAAGTCGTGGTTATTATTAATAATAATCGGTTATTATTAATATTAACCAGATATTTTTACTTTAACCGTAACACACACACACACATACACACACACATATATATATAACAAAATTATAATAAAATATTAATACTTATAATATGCACTCATTGCCATAAAAATTTGCTCACCAAGAAAGAGTTGTCAGAATCGAACGAAATTTTATATATGTGAGTGCAACGTTGATATAAATAAGTGATACAAAATCAAAGCAAAAAGATCATTTATTATAGGAAAAACTACAAATGAATAGAGGTTCTAGTACCCTGTTGGGCCACCTCTAGAATACACAATGAGATAGGTGAATACACGATGCGTTACGGGCGGGCACTGAGGCATACAGGTCCCGTATGGTGTCCTGCGTCATATCACTCCACAGTTGCCGTAAGCGCGCCTCTAGTTAGACCAAACTCGTAGGCTGTCCAACTTGCCGTCCAAAGTGATCCCAGACATGCTAGATCGGTGACAAATCTGGGGATCGGGCAGGCCAGGGAAGGATGGTAATGTGGCGGAGGCATTCCTGTGGCACCCTTGCTTCAGCTACATGAGTGGCAACGCATGTGGCTGAAGGATGTCATGAATATACCGCTGGGCTCTCATGGTTCCATGGATCAATATTAGAGGTGACCAGGTGTCGTATGCGATGGTGCCTCATACCAGCTGTGGGAAAGGTGTGCCGCTGTAAAGCAAAGATAGGATTGAGGAATTCACAACGGGTCCTCAACACACGTACACGGTTGTCATCACTGCCCAAATTGAATCATGATTCGTCGCTGAAGACGACCTGGTTCCATTCGGTTGTGGTCTAATCCCGTCGAGCGCGGCACAACTTCAAACGGAGGCGACGGTGGGTGGGTGTCATTGACAGCACACGTAATGGGCGCCGCGATACCAAATGTCCTTCAGCCAGGCGCCTCGAGATGGTACGGACAGACACAGGGGCCCGTAGCGAAGGTGCAGCCTGTGTACGGATGGCGGACAATGATACAGTTGGCGCTGTGCGTTCGTGTCGGGTGATGTAAACGTCTTCTAGGCTATTGGTCTGCCGAGGGCTTCCTGAACTTGTCCGCCGTGTGTATCTCGTCCACTGGTCCCAACACCTCCTCATAGTAAAGTCAGAACAACAGCCTAGGTGGCGGTCTACTGGCAGAACTGACCACCCGGATTCCATCATCCCGACGATTCTTCCCCTTTCGAACTCTGACTGCTGATCATATTGTCTTCAATGACGGCGTAATGGCATCTCTAATGAAAAAGCGTCCCTCAGTGAATAGATTAAGTACAGGCAAAAATCAATCCTCTGTACACCTTTTTTCTGCGCCAGGGAGAACGAAGTTCAACGCCCTCTTGTGGCATTACACAATGTCCAATCACGCTGTATTTCTAATCATTTGCATATCTACCTGACACGTACCTTCATGCCATATTTCATTACGATCCCACAATTTCTTCTTGGTGCGCAAATTGTTATGGCTATGAGTGTGTATATATATATATATATATATATATATATATATATATATATATATATATATATATATATATATATATATATATATATACACTTCTCTCAACTGAAATAGTAACACCATGAAGAAATTGATGTATCCTTATAAAATTTACAGAATAAAATTATAACATGGAGATGTGCAAATGATCAAAAAATCATACTTGAAAAATGAAAGCATGGAACTTTATTGATATTAGATCAATATGAAATAGGCCCACTGCGAGCGGTTATACAGGATTGAATACGACGAGTATCCCGTCAATGAGATGGTCAATGGTGTGTTGAGGAATGGCTTTCCACACAGCTTGTAATTGGGCTCGTATCTAAACATGATTTTCTGGAATTGGGAGTTATCTTAATCGGCAGCCAATGATGTCCCAGATATGTTCAATTAGCAACAAATCCGGAGAATATGCTGACCAAGGCAGGATATCAAAACGTTGTAGACTATTCATAGTTACCCGTGCAGTATGTGGTCTGGCATTATCGTGCTGAAAAATCAGTCCAGGCTAGAAAAAGCTTCCTGATGGCGTTGTTGAAAGAGTCGCCATACGCGAGTACGACCATCTGGCATGCCAAAACAGAATCCTGATTCATCCTTGAACAGAATTTTTCGCTGTTCTGTCGACCAATTGCGTCTCATTTGACACCACTGTAGGCGACGTAGCCGGTGAAGACGTTGAAACGGTGGGTGTCGAAAAGATCGTCTACCTCGGAGTCGTGCGTCATGCAAACGATTTTAAATTGTTTGCGTCCGAACCACGTTACCTGTAGTGTGGGATAAGTGCCGCTGTAGCAAGGTTGCTGTGATAAACATCTGCCGCGCAACGCTTCTCAGAAGAATACGATCCTTACGTGTTGCGGTACACCTGGAGCTCTACTACCTGATCTTCGTGTCGGTTTGTTGTGTCTCACGAACCGTAACACACACCGTTGAACTGTGCTCACATCACGACCCAATAGTTCAGCGATCCTTCGGAATTTCAATCCAATCTCACGTAAAACAATGATTTGTTGCCGTTCCGTTTACGACAACGGAACGTTCGACGTACGCTTGGCATACTGTAATGATTTTTACAACCTGAAACCAATGACGCTACAATTTAGCTGTGATATCTCTCCTTCTAGACCTGACGCTTTTATGCTGCTCGGCAAGGTGTTACGTCACTATGCGTAACGAAACTGTGATCATTTGCATAACTCGCCTTGTTGTTTCTATTGCCTGATTTACATAAAGCTGCAGCTGCAACTCCATGGTGTTGCGATTTCAGTTGTGAGCAGTGTATGTATAATTTGTATTATAATTTCATTTGCTAAAAATCAAAAGGTTATTGATTTTTGGATGAAACGAAGTTAAATACCTCAATTATAAAAATGTTTTCTCCAAAAATGTAACAATCATTAGCAAAACATAATTACGCGTAAATATGTTACAAAATGCCATTCTTTAAAAACGTTAACATACATCGTTTTCACAACATATCATATTTTCGATTTAAAAGGGCAAAGATCATAAAAATGTAAGTAAATTCATTATTATCAATATATTGGATGATTTGTTCTTTGACCCGAAATGAATGGATAACATTTAAAATTATTCTAATATATTCTTGAATATTTTTATTTTTTTGTTTTCCACATGCTATATATCTTAAATAATCAGTGCAAATTAAATAACGTTTGGTGCGCTTTTGCTAATTAATAAATATTAGAAGCCTTTTGATTATAGCGCAGTTCAAATTAATTTTTTTGAAACACTGTAATTATAAAATGACTGATTGCTTTTGTAAGCCTTATAACTAAAACTAAATGAACGCCTGATTTTTGCTATCATCAAATTCGACGACAGAGAGAGACAATGGGATACATTGCATAGGGGCCTGAGAAGCTTTGGCACCTGGGATGCATAAACAGTTTATGGAAAAATGGAAAAAAGCCTTATAAGGGTAGAGGGGGAGGGCGTTTTCTGCATAATTGTCCAAAAGTTCTGTTGGAGGTACAGGTTATTACGAGGCTTTCTTCACATATTATAACTTTTACTTTTCCACAGTGAATGTGATATCTCTGGAAATAATGAATCTAATTACATGAAATTTTTCTTGTGTTCGATAACACCCATAAACCTGTGGATTTTTAGCGAGATCTAGTATTAAGAACATTCTCATTTGTACTATTGTCTTCTGAAAAAAATCGGACATTGTTGAATACATATATCAGATATTTTCATATTATTTCTGGATCTTGTATTGTACAAATTAAGAAAATGCAATTATTATCAGTTCATTTATTGGACATATTTGGTTCATTGTGTTCAACTGTTGGATAAAATATTGAAAAAATCCTAAAAAGTTTTTTCATTTATTCTGCAGAACATAATTTTTTACCATAGCAGAAAAGGAAATATCAAAAATATTTTATCTTATGGAGTCAAGTTTAATCACAGTATCCGAATTCTATTTAATACATTCCGTCTTCCAAATGTGATTTCTCTTGCAAAATAAACGCATCCGGACAGGAATGAATGCTTTTTAAGCAACCATTCTCAAAAGCCAACCATGCCATCCTTTCAAAATCCATTTTTTTGCTGCTTTTCAATAAAAGCAATAGAATGAAGTCGAGCACAAAAGTGCTAAAAAGGTTTTTATACAGCATGCTTCACTTCAAATATCGCTATATGATTTGAAATGTGCGATAAATTTATAGAATTTCAAGTCGAAAATTCCCGAAAATGCATTTTTGTGAATTCAGAATTCGAAAATATTTTTCATATCTTCCCTTAACACATGAAAGCGTAAAAATTAATATTAACAATTACAATTCGCTTTTTTAAAAGTATAATCTAAAATCTATGTTAATTTATTTTTCGCAATTTATGCTTAAAATATTGTTTTGACATCTTTCCAATCATTTAAAGTTTATTTATACACTAGATTCTCATATATTTGGAGAACTTACCGAAATAGCATACTGAAGATACAGGGATCTGTTATTCCAACTGCAGTATACTAAGTCCGTTGAGTTTTGTGATTGCAGCTTGGAATTTGGTGACTTTTCTAATATTCTGAACATTTCTGAGTTATCCAAATTGTGCCAGTTTTAAGCAATTGATCGTTGTCTTTTACAACTGGAGCGTTGTCTTTTACAACTGGATCGTTGTCCTTTACAACTGGATCGTTGTCTTTTACAACTGGATCGTTGTCTTTTACAACTGGATCGTTGTCTTTTACAACTGCAAATTGCCAATGTTCACAGGAGTGGTTTATAGAAAATGATTTGGAAATCTTGGGCTAGCCAAGCAGCAGAGCTAGATCATGCTTGATCACCATAGAACACATCTGAAATAAAATACAGCTCTTACTTTGATTTGCCCTTAGGTAATATTTGAAATAACTGCTATAGCATTCTGGTAAGAATAACTGTCAATACATCAGTTTGTCTCAAAGGGAATTACTGAGCACATGTACAGACTGTGGATTTAAACCGTAGTGCCTAATAACTATCTTAATCTCTACAAACTAAACTTATTATTTATATAATGAATTTTGACCACGTCTGTTTCGAGATTTTACTTAGACCCCACTACTTTTGTGCATAGGAAAGTCATGTATAAAAAAAAATCAGACTCTGTAAAAACATACTCACAGAACCCACAAAAAGAAGCATTTTCAAAGCTAACACTACACTGCTAATGCAGATAAATCTATCTGTCAACCAGTTTGTCCTTATTTGCGCTTTTCAGCAACAATCGCAGCTTCGTTGGTAATCAGAATAGAAGAAAATTTTCTTAATGCCATTGTAGATACAGATTTTTTCATTCTGAAAAAAATTAAAAAGTGTGAAAACGGTTCTCTGACTCTAGTATCTGCAGTGGAAATGCAATTGTTAAAAAATAGCATCTTTATAAAATAGAATATAACAAAGCATAACGGTATCAACCGCTTTCGATTAAAAGTTAGCTCTGTAGAAAGTTAGCAGGAAGAGCAAAGCAATTACCCAATTAAAGGTGACAGTTACAGTCAATGAATTTTTCCACATGCCACACAAGAAATAATTCTGTTGTCAAATTGGATGTTATAAAAATCCAAATAAAATGAATATTATAACATTAATGAAATATATATCCTCCTTATAAAGCATTCTATAACAAAGTATAACTGTATCAACCGCTTTCGGTTGAACGCTAGTTCGGTTCAACTTTAGCAGGAAAAACAAAGCAATTACATGGGTAAAGGTGAAATTTACAGTCAATGAATTTTCCACATGCTATATAAGAAGTAATTATGACGCCAAATTTGATGTTATAAGAATCCAAATAACCTAGAAGAAATGAAACAGAATAAGCAGAAGGATTTGAAACATTCGATCAAATGGTTGCAGAAAAATCCGAAAACAAACACATTGATATTAAATAACATGTAAAATAATTGACATAATTAAGGTGTTTTGATTTCGAACGAGATTTTTTCCTACTAGATAACATCAACATACTAGCTAGATCAGCAAAAGTAAAATTTAATTTAATATCAATTGCATTGAATTTGAATACATTGACTTTTACATCGACCGGATTAGATTGCATTGATTTAATAGCAATTGGATTGAATTTTCTTGTACTGAATTTAATACCATATCACATTATATGGATATTCAACTTATAACCATTTGACTGATAACATTATCTTCCATTTCTGGCTTGGACACAATGCCATTTTAAATCTATTAATTTCTTCACTACAACATTCGGTGAAATTCGGAAAACAAACGCCCTAAACCCTACTGTGAGAAATACATTTAAGGTGTTTTAGAATAAAAAAACTAACCCTACATTAAGTTTTATTTGATAAAGTGCCAGAAACGATAGTAATAAAATAAAACATAACATCACGAGAGAAATGCATACTTCTCCCTTCGCGTGTTCTTGCATTTCTTTGTCTTCGATATTCTCGTTCTTAGGATGAAGTAAGTGATCTCGAATATTTTCACTTGGATTCGATTATTTTCACTCGAATATTTTCACTTGGAACACTTGGATTTACCTCGCTGTATTTTACTGTTTAAATCCTTGAGAATTAATATTTTATAGACTATGTTTTCAGATGAAAGTAAAATAAAATCTGCATCAAATTTTATAGCAAGCAATACAGAACGGTTTAAATTTAAGCTCTACTCGAGATGCTGTATGTGAGCATATTTTAAATTTTTTAAATAAAAAATACAGTATAGTTTAAAGTTCTTTACTAGTATCCAGTAAGTGAATTATTTTCAAGCACTTTTAACCAGAAATGAATGGACATCATTGTTTAGGATTTATTACACGCCGTTCTTGGGATATTTAGTTTCATTCTTACTCAGAGAGCATTGTTGTTGTTGAGACCCAGACCGTCCGACCTACCAGAAAGGTATAAGGTAAGTGTTTGGACAGCCGGGAAGTGCCACCCAATTTAGACCGGAACCCAGTGGGGGAGGCATCCACAGGGACCGTACCCTCCTTCCCCTACCACCAACCTCTCGGAAGGACTTACGGACCCACATGTTTAACGTGATCGTACTCCGCACGAACACGGCGGCAGTTGTGGCAGTGTGAAAGCCCCAGGCCGTCCGGCTCGTCCAGAGGACTTGGAAGTTGTGGCAGTGTGCAAATCCAGCGCGCAAACCACCGAGCTACCACGCCTGAAATGTGCCAACAGCACTCGGTGTTCCAAGGTGGTCACCCACCCAAGTACTAACCGCGCCCGATGCTGTCTGACTTCGGTGATCTAACGAGAACCAGTGTTTTCAGCATGGTACGGCCGTTGGCTCTACTCAGAGAGCGTGATATATCCCAAATGAATTAAACAATTTCCTTAACATTGGGTTTATTTGAAATTGCTAACAAGATAACTATTGTTTTGCAGCGAGATCCAGTTATAAGAAATTATTCATAAATATACTACCCTCTTTAACAAAAATAAATACTACACGGTCCCTTACAAAACGTAATTGCATTACGACCCCCTATAACAAAATGGCAATTCTACACACGATAACTTTGTTATCGCTTATACCCCCTCTGATACGTGTCCCAAAAACTGTGAAACTCATATTTTGAAATAATAATATTTAAATAATAATTGTGCACAAATCGCCAGTTATTATGAAAAACAAAAATAAATTTGATTTTCAGATACATTGTACTATCGTCAATTTGGCGACATTTTCCTAAAGATATCGAACCAATGGGGATATCGAACCAAATATGGCTTTAAAATTGCCAAATTTGTTTCCGAAAAGTAGCGTGAGATGGACGATCAGAAGATAGTCGGATATATTGGATTTTCTTAATATTATTTATTTGATAAATAGAATAGAAATAGCTAGAGATGAATATAAATAATCTATATTAATAAAAAGAAGAATCTGTTTGTATGTTTGTCCCCCGATTCCAAGCAATCTGCACTTACAGGTCAAGGGCTTTTCACACAGTAGCACCTAGGGCGCGGTAGCCCATTGGTTAGCCCGCTGGAGTTGCACTCGGTAGGCCCGGGTTCGATTCCAGCCACTGCCAAAAACTGCCGCCGTGTTCACGCGGAGTACGATCACGTTAAACATGTGGGTCCGTAAGTCCTTCCGAGAGGTTGGTGGTAGGGGAAGGAGGGTACGGTCCCTGTGGATGCCTCCTCCACTGGGTTCCGGTCTAAATTGGGTGGCACTTCCCGGCCGTCCAAACAGTTGCCTTACACCTTTCTGGTAGGTCGGACGGTCTGGGTCTCAACAACAACAACACAGTAGCACCTATACTCGAAATAATACACTTTGAAGGTCCATTTCCAAATTTTTAATTAAATGTATACTGATACAGCTATACATAATAAAGTACGATATGTGTATGTGCAGTCTGTAGCGGGAAACTAAGCGTCTTACGGTACACAGGTACTTCAAGACCTGGGATCATGCGACTCGCCGAAATTTTTTATTGTTGTCGTTAATATAAACGAGTGTATTATACAGCGAATTCTCTAAAATCAAACAACGCTTTATCCATACAATCGCTTATAGCCGCCCAGGCGGTGAAGTGAATAGAGTCTTCGGCTGCTGTCTTGAGGGCTCGGGTTCGAATCCCGAATAAGGCATGGATGTTTCTCGAAATAAAGTCAGTCTTCCGCTTTCTGGGTCCTCGTCTAAATGTGAAGCTGCACCCCCTCCGACCTTCGCCAGTGATGCGTTCTTGTAATAAACGTTGTTCTCTCGTCTTGTGTCTTTCTTCGTTCTTTCCTGCGTCACTGGTCCTGAATCGGCTCCTCCGCAACAGGAGGTCATTAGTAACAACAACAATCGCTTATAGCAAAATATAATTAAATAAATAATTTGCTGCGTGGGCGCGCTGCGCCACGACCATCAAACTACGCCGGGTACATTTTCTAGTAATAAGTAAATATATTATTTTCATTTTGATGATACTAGTCTGTGATTCTTATATCTGCAAGATATTGATACATTGAAATAAAATTTTTAATCATTATATCACTTAGTGAACATGAGAAATAATGTACTTTTCATCGAGTTTAAACCAAGAGTGCCAGTTACCAGAATTTAAAAAACACCTTAAATTAATTAGTACTCATATTTATTATCGCAATAATATTGAATTATTTTATATGCAGCTTTAAATCGGGATACAAATGAAATTTTTAAAGTATAGAGATCGACAGCTCTTGAGAATATACAGAATGACCATGCATTCTATCCTATGTGAAAAGGCACCAGAAAGAGAAGTAAAAGTAAATAAAAGGGTAACAGCAAGGGAGAGAAATCTCTCTGTTCCATCTCTTGCGTGTTCTCGTATTTCCGCGGCTTCCCGTTTCTTATTCTTAGGATCATGCGATTTGGAATATTTTCCAAAAAGTGGTCAGTGCGATTTAGTCCGAAATAATATACGAAGGGTGAAACATAAAAAATAGCTGGCATTTCTTATTGAAGTATATATTTATAAAAAAAAGTTGGAGGATATTTTTAAAAGTTTTTTGGAATCCGATGCCAAAGTATTTAATTGTATTAAAATAGTTTTAAGTTTCTTAAAATCCAGTTTGTATGGAAAAAGAAAGTAATATGATGGAGACAAAAAAAATCGATGTTTGGTATTTTAATAGATTTACACGCTTTGGACAATTTTTTATATAATAAAATAGAAACTTACACAATAGAATATGCCTATTTGTGTATCTGTATCGTCTATAGTGAAAAATTAAAGCTTTATATAGCGTCAAAATTTGGTACAAGCCGTCTGAATCGGACATGATTTTATGTAAATAATATATTTGTAGTTCAACCTGTTTTCCGTCTGCATCAATTTCCAAATTTCGCAGTTAATAGACATGCATTCAAATGTATTTTAAATTCTAGTTGCATTGTGAAGAATTTTATAGTTTTATCTTAAAATTGTTGCAACGTTATTCAGAAGATAAAGTTTCAAACACTCAATTACTCTAAAGCATTTAAATTCATTTGCATTTATGAGAGTAAAGTAATTCTTCAAAGGTTTTTTTATTGTTCTTAGGTTTGATATTTCACCATAAAAAATATGCTAATGTTCTTTGAAAATATATGATGGATTATGAGGAGTAAAGACTTATGCCTTGTCTTTGAAATAGCACTAATTTTTTTTTTGCATCAATTTATTTAAAATAATAAATAAGGTAGAATGCCTGGAATTTAAAGGGCACAAATACAGGCTGATATGAAAAAAATTCCGCTAAGGTAAGCGGAAATTTTATTTTTGAAATATCCCATATTAATACTAGCTGGTAATTTTTTTATATAAATTGTACATAATCATCTAAACGCTTTAAAAGCAATTACTTAACTTAAATAAAAATTCTAAAGTGTTTTTCTATTTCATTAAAATGATACATATAGTATTTTGTAATTAAAAGCAATGAAAGTAATATAATTAAAAGAGAATTCAACTACCTGTATAATTTTTGTACTCTTCTTCTGAAAATAATCTAAACTGAAAGTATCCTGATAGAATCAAAAATTATACTAGCAGTATATCCGTTCTTTGTATGGAATGTAAAATACAAACATACTTAAAATTCATAATTATGTGCAAATTTCCATAGTATTCGAAAGGACATTGATTTTGAAAACATTCTATTAAAATGTTATGTTTGATTTAATTCTCCTAAAAACGAAGTGCACGAGTCTAATATTGCTGTACAAAATTATCTTATAATACGTCTTGGTCCCATTTGTAATCAGTTTGCAAAAAAATAATATGAAATTAGATCAATATACGCCAAAATGACAGTGCTAAAATGGTGTTAGGTGATATACCGGCACTACTTTTATTCTTTTTTAACAACTGGCTAAACACAATATGAGTTTGAAAAATATTTTGCAAAATAAAACATATAATGTAAGAAATCAAAAGTGTCGATATTTCCGTAAACTTTAATACCAGCGGCCGTAATTGATATAATCTAGTCGAAAATGCAATACCGTTCATTTATAAATAATTTTATATTAATTTCTATATTATTTAAATTGGAAAAAATAATAAAAATCGTCTTCTGTATGAACATATTTGGTTTAAATGCAGGTAAGCAACATGACATCATTTTCTTCAAATAAATTTGTGGGAAAAAATATCGTCTACATAATGCAATGTCTACGGAAAATTTAAATGTACGGATTTTTAATTAATACTTCTAGAACCCCTAGTTCTAGAAATTCCAAACATTGACTAAATTTTAAGTGAGGCTATTCCAAGATTACCTACAAAATTTCATAAAATTCAGCACAGCCGTTCTCCAATGATGACGAAACACAAACACATACACACACAGAGATCAATTATCAATCGCATTTATATAGATTGTAGTAACGATTAAGTAATAAATTAATAACAAATCCTTAGATTTAAAAAGTCATTTAATAAACATCCAAAAGTCGTATATATAAATTGAAAGCCATAGGGCTTACGGGTATCTTTACACCATTCCTCAATGGCATTAAATGAGATTAGCAAACAACACGCTTAAATACCATCCACACTGGCAGTCCAAATTTTCATATAACAATCGTCATCATTACAAAAAAACAAAAAACATACTAATATATCAAGTTAAAAACGAGCAAGAAATTTACGTAGACCACGTTCATAATACAAATTAGAAGGATAAATTGTCACGCTCCAAAGTAAGCATAAATTACAAGCAACTAATATTAAAACCTAGAGATAACATTATAACGGCTTTACGCGCATGAGATCGAGAACGTGCCGCCAAGCGTAGCTTAAAACATGTACAGGATCAAAATAGTATAGTAGTAGTATAGATTGTAGTAGTTTAGAGTTTACTTATGTAGCTTCTCGTCACAGTAGCTCGCCTGTGGTTGGAAAGAACAGTGATGTGCCAAAAATCCAGCCCAGTCAGAGAACTTAATATTATCCTGATCACGCTTGATTCAAAAGACAAAATACTAGTATATATATATTCTGTATTAGTATTCCTGTAACTACCCATGATGATAATTACCACTATTGTAGGCCGAGGGTGGCCTAAATATAAAATGTGCTTCCATCTGAATAAGTTCTTCTACATGCTTTGTTTTTTACTCAGGTTTTCATAATTTTCCTTTGTCTTATTTTTAATATATTTCAAATGTTGACTTATTTAGATGTTCTTGTTTGTATGCCTTTTGCTTAGTGTGTTATTTTAACCATATAATATTTTGTAAATAAAAATAAAATAATAAATAAGTAAATAAATAAATGTAATATTTATAAGATCTATTCTAAGTTATACCCCAGCAACATCTCCGAAAGAAAAAAATTCCGAAACATTTTCGCAAGTATTTGGGAAAATCAAATATGGAGAAGAATGCATAACTTCGAATTATAGTAACGATGCAGATGCAATTAAGCACATTTAAATTAGCTGAAAAAATTAGACAGGACGGCAGAAAAAGAAATGGCATCTGAACCACCAAAATATTGTTGTAAACCAGTGCGAAACCAGTAGGGAGACATCAGCTGGAATGTCTTGACCGTGTGGATAAGGACGCTTAGATCCTTAGATCATAAAATTGGAAAACAATTGCTTCAAAAAGGTCAGGCTGGGAAAAGCTTTCTAAGACCCGCCGATAAGTACAATTTGGCCTTCCGATCGGACTGGTCAGCCCCAGTTTAAATAGTCGAAATGATGGGAAAGGGTGGTTTGACGGCTAATAGCAGAATGGGATAAACTTCTAAGATCCGCCGATAAGTACAGTTTGGCCTTTGAATCGGACTGATCAGCCCAAGCTTGAATAGTCGAAATGATGTGTTTGGCGGCTTGCCGGCGAATCGTTTGGACTTTTGGACCATGATAATTTTCACAGTTCTGCTAGTAATTGAACTGACTGTATGACGAGATCTCTCGACTGTTCTTCAGTCCACAGGTTTGCATGCGTGGCTTGGTATTGATTCCAAGTCAGACTGAAGATGATAAACCAACAGTCCTATCTGTGCATGTGTGGGACGGGACACGCTGACATATTTGTCTTAGTTTTATCCATCATTTATAGCGGAAGGCTAAACTGCACATATATATCGGACCTAAGAAGGGCCAAGTACCACAGTGGGCTGTCGATAGTTAATGATAACAATGCAAGTGGGTGAATATTTTTAACAAAGTACGTTAATATAAACCGTTCTAGAGACCTTAAACAGTTGAGCTGAATCTAAGCCAGCAAAATATTAAATATTCTAAAGAATATTTGAAAAGTAGAAATAATAAAAATTTAATAAACTCAGTTTCTTTCAAATATTTAAAATTTCGTCGCATTCTTTGCAACTGAAAAAGAATTCTGAAGGATTTTTTTTTATCGCTTTTTTCGCTCGATTTCAGTTTTGATATTTCACCATCAGAAAAGACTGTAATGCATTTTGAAAGGATATGATTGGTTTAAAAGGCTTACCCCTGTGTAAGAATCCGCACTTTCAATTTTTTGAATATATTTACTTTTAAAATGGAAAAAAAAGCATATTTATGAAGCAAGGATTGTTAGAAAAATAACTGCTTGAAATAAAAAAAAGCGATGAAGAAAGGAGACATTTTTCGCTGAATTTTAAATTTGGTACCTGGCACTTCTTATTATTATATGTAATGGAATTTAAAAAAGGTATTAAACTCGGTTCGAATTTAAAACTGTCAAATAAATTAGGAATTTAATTATTTAATCTATAAAATGTACACAAAATCGTAGTCAAACGATATCAATTTAAAAGGAAATTAGAAAATATAATAACTGTCTAACGTGATTTCGCCTTTCCAAACCCTCCAGAAGCCTCATGATAACTTAGAAAACTGAATCTTTACACACTTACTGTATTGGGCCAACGGCCGTACCGTGCTGAAAACACCGGTTCTCGTTAGATCACCGAAGTCAAGCAGCATCGGGCGCGGTTAGTACTTGGTGGGTGACCACCTCGGAACACCGCGTGCTGTTGGCCATCTCGGGTGCGGTATCCCCGTGGTTTGCGCGCTAGATTTGCACGCTACCACAAATGCCGCCGTGTTCATGCGGAGTACGATCACGTTAAACATGTGGGTCCGTAAGTCCTTCCGAGAGGTTGGTGGTAGGGGAAGGAAGGTACGGTCCCTGTGGATGCCTCCCCCACTGGGTTCCGATCTGAATTGGGTGGCACTTCCCGGCCGTCCATACAGTTACCTTAAACCTTTCTAGTAGGTCGGCCGGTCTGGGTCTCAACAACAACAACACTTACTGTATTAACCACGAGACAGAACCTAACGAAGCCGACTTTTTCATTTTCACGCTGGGGACGGATTCCCTCAGTGAGTTAGAAGGCTGAATCCTTGCATACTTATAGTACTAGAACGAATTACGGAACCCAATGATTTTAATGCCCGATTTTACCCAAACAAATAAGCGCTCACCATTTATGCATAAAATAAGTGTTCGCTTCTTAAATAATGCAGATACACATAAAACCATACCCAATTTCCAAATCGCCTGTTTTGAACTAAAATCATTCTCACAATGCAAATACAAATTCCAAATCACAAAATGAGAATCAAAATTACATTCACTACATATTCAACACACTGCTCATGAAAACGCGAATGGAAGTAAATGGCTCTGACCTTCCCGCTTTTGCGCATTCACGAACGCAGGCGTGAATTCAGTAGGTCGAAGAACTCCAATCGCACGGTCCATTCTTCCATGGGGAAGTAGTTCGCTAGCTTAAAAAATTATAATTAATAAGCGGATGACTTCAGGAAATTAATTTTTGCATTGCACCAGTGTGAAAAGCCCAGACCACACGACTGACCCGAAGGCTTTCAGTAGCTATTTGTGTGACCGAGCATTGGAGCAGTGTGTGACATTTAAAGTAGTTGTCGTTAAATTATAAACAAAGACTTTACTGTCAATTTTTTTATATCGCAACATTAAAATCGGGGTTCAAAGTTTGACAGAAATTTAGTTGGATGATATTGTTTTAATAACCCTGAAAACACATTTTTTTAACAGCCAATCAGTCTCAATTTATTGTTATGTATATTTCAAACCTTTAACGATACTTATGTAAGTTACACCATCCATATCGCAGTTCAAAATATCATTTTCTCTTATACACTATAATTTACTATTATTCTGGTAATTATCGTATTTTCTCATTGGAAATAATGCTGCCATAATCCAGTAATTTCTATACTAATATGCTATATTAAAAATTATTCAAATCACAATATCTCTGCACATAAAACTCATAGTGATGCGTGCATTCGTTCTTGAGTTATCGTGTTCAAACCGCGCAAATATGCTCACATAGACTCACACACAGACAAACGCACATATTTTCAAAAGTGTTCTAATTGGGGCCGGGACGTCTGAAAACGTTTTTACCTACATTGAAATCTCGAATTCGGAAAGCTATAAAAAAACCATAGTTTTTCTACAATCATATGAGAAAGAAAAATGCACACTATCAACTATTAATACTAACATATTTTTCATTTTACACGAAAGGTTCTTTAAAATCTTTAATAAAAAAAAAGAAATGCCTGTTTTCCTGTTTGTCTCTGTCGTATGTAGTATAAAATCGAGACTTCGAACAGTCTCGAACGTCTAGGCAGGAATAGCTGAACTCCCTGAATGATTCGTCTTGTCGATACTTTTTTTAAAATTTGAATTAGTTTGAAAATTATGAACTTAAAGTTCGAGCAAAATTTCGCTATTTTCAAATAAAATTTATCGAGCAGACGATTTTCCGAGAGCAAGACATACGAACGACGGTCGGGATCTCTCCCGATAAGAACTGTGTAATATTAATACATATTTTAAAATTCACAATTCTAACTTTCATAAATTCAGAGATATTATTTTTATTTTTAAACGTACGATTGGTTCATTATTATAACCATTCTGTGGGAAAAATACAATTGAATAGGACGTAAACTTCTGAAGATAACATTTAAAATTTTAATTTTATTTTCCTCTCTAAAAGTTATTTTTATTTTATTTTCTACAATTGTGTCCAATTGACTGCCGTACTTATAAATACGAAAATTATGGTTCATATAAGAATGTGTAACGCTAGGTGGTTCCACTTATTTCTTTTATTTTTTACTTTATGGTCTTCCATGTTTCTTAATACGGAATTTTATTATGTAAATGAGTTGTGTATGAGTTGTGCATATGCATTATTTGCGCAATAAGTTCTTAGGTTTACATTTTAAATCCTAGGCAACGTCAAGGGGGAGAGTAATATTAATTAATAATATAAAAGCCAAATGTTATGATTAAAATTTTAAAATGTCTACTTAAATACTTTCTAACACTAAACAAATTCGATGTTCAAAGCGGACAATGTTTAAGAAAAAAAATGGGAATTTCCTTTTCATTGGCTCTGTTTTTTAATCATAATTTCTTATTCATAAAAAATAATGGAAAGTTTACTTCCCTAGTGCAATGCTTATAAGAAAAACATGTGCAAAGGATATTGTGGATATTGAGTGCATTGCAGATATTTAATCGAGCTCAGAAATTATGTTAAAACATTTTAAGAATTTAATGTGGACAGCATATGACTTTCACTACTGACTCATATGAATTTTCATTATCGATGAAATTTTATAAATTAGTTTAATCGCATTTAGTTCAATTTTGTTTTACCGCCCAAACTGACACGGAATTTTTTTGTTTTTAATCTATATCCCATTTGCAGCTTTAAAAATGTTTCTTTTTTATCTTCCGGCTTATTTCGTTATGTAACGTTACCAGTTTGTAAAAATTACGGGAAAAAATTATATATCTCGAAAACGGTTCATCTTAGAGTAATGAGTTTGGACCTATTCATTTTATCATTAAAAATTACGTATAAAACAAACATTTTAATCAATAGATATATGCATATTGAGTATCTCATTTCCGATTTTGACCATTTTTCTAGGACATTTTGAGAAAAAAGGCAGAGTTATTTGGAATTTACCAATACCTAATTAACATTAGACTACTGCATAACTGATTTATCTCTACCACCTTTTATAAAATTAAATTTTATTGAATAAATTTTGGGTTGTTATGAATGCACATTACACAGGTAAACAAACGCAGAAAGAGAGAGAGAGAGAGGAATCAGGCTAAAAATGTTGAATACGTGTTCTTGGGTGCCGAAACTTGCAGATTTGTCAAAAACTCGAGTTCAGATTTAAGACATGATTCCATTAATCTTCCTTTATATTACTATGTTTTGTAAGGATTTTTTAAATGTCCATTTAGTTACGCAATTATTTGTTTAAACAATGGTTAAATAATATTAATAAAATTATTTAAAGTGTGAACATAGATTAATCTACTTCATCGAGTGAAATTTCATATCTCCTGCATCATCAACCATGTTCCGCAGACGATTATTTAGAAAATGGTGACGCAGTCAATTGCACCCCTTTAAATTTTAACACAGATTCCTGAGAATCATTGAGAAACGTATCAATGCCATCTATCTCTCACTGCAAAGAAAATAGCAAAAATACAAAACAAAAAGAATATATCATTCCCACAATATGAGGCAAAGGCACGAATTTTATGAACAATATTATTTTTCTTCTGATTTGTATATCATTCTGACGCAGATTTTTCTGGCACGCATTCTGAACACCCGTTCCTCGGGCGTGTATGAATGATATGTATGTATGGAAATTTATTTATGGATTTATATTTTTTATCTATATTTCTAAATATAGAAATGGATGGGGATATTTCAAAAGCAGGCTCTTTGTTTGCTCTGCTACAAAGGGCGCTCAATTGCGGTTACAGGTATATTTGGAAAGAAATAAAATGTTGTAAGAAATTCTGAATATATGTATTAAAACTTATCAAACAAATGCATGAGAATCATTGCATTTGTTGTAATTCAATTACAAAATCCCAGAGGTAAAAAATAGGCATTTCGTGATTCAAGAATTAGATATTTATGAGATTTTATTTATTTAATTTTGCCGTGCCAATAACCTTGCGTGGAATAAAATATATACATTTAAAACATCCTTTTAATACATTTTTAATGTATGATTATTAATATTTTATCTTTTTAAAACGTTTCCTACGATCAAATGTATAGAAAAGAATTATAAACTTAGGTCACATTTCGAATTTTTCTTGTATATTAAATATGTACATATACCATTAATAGATTTTAAAGTTGAAAAATGTATCAAGACATGAGCTCTTGTTTTTCAAAAAGGACAATTAGTAAATATTGAATATTAAAATACTTTGACCTTAAGGGTGGGAGGGGCTGAATACAATAGTTATTGTATCGAGATTCCAATTTACAATATTTGTACCTGAAAAAGTTTTGAAATATTTGTTTTAAGATTTAATTTTATGCTCGTATCATTATTGCATTATAAAAATAATTACCATTCATGTAAATGTCGCTAATTTTGATTTCCTCGTGATGTCATGGGTTAACAATGCATGTCATTTTCATGGGATTTCAGATGGCATTTCCACACAAATAACTGTTATATTCAGGCTATGTCATTCACGTTTTTATCAGTTCCAAACAAAGATAATGAAATGACAATTAAACAATAGCAAATATTTACCTTATAAATTGCACTCTTTTATATTTAAAGTATTGTAGTTTAGATCTGCTAATTTGAAAACAGATTTATTGGTATGAAAGCAAGTTCGGGTAACAAAATGTATAAGTTTTCGGTATTAGTAGTTAAAAATGGACAATTTTTCATCATCAAAGATGTTTAAAACAATGATATTACAAAAATTTTGCCAAGAAAAAATATGTACTTTAATTCAATTTCTAATCCGAAAGCTGTCTTTAATTTGATAAATAAGCATGGAAGTAAATCCCAATGACATCACATATTAACGTTTTTTAATTAGATGCCGGACTGATGACACAACCTTGTATAAATAAACTTTGCGCACCATAACCGTGCTAATGAATGGCAAAGATTACAAACTATAAAACACGGATTCTGACGGTTGATAAATTGAACACGTTCTTGCTTATAGTTACTTGAGACAGCATAAAATGTAAAAAACTCCAATTTATATTATTGTTCCCCCACAATATCGAATGTGTTAATGTGTAGTGAAATTCAAGTGTTAGACACAACAGATGTTTACTTTCTCAAACGTAGTACTAAATAAGCAAACTAAAATTTTCGATGATGCCAATTTCGATGATGTCAAAATTTTGATGCCAATATATATTTTAAAACCTCCTGAACACGTGTTGACTCTTTTTGAAGTGATGTCTGTCTATTTATCTCTGTGTCTGATGCCTGTCGTCGATTTCTTGTGTACACCATAGAAGACACAAATATTAATGGGCTTTCACGAAACTTTATGTCAGGCTTTGTTTTCGAAACTTCTAGAACTAGATAAAAAAAAATAATTTGAGCGAAAAATTTAAAATTTATTCGAAGTTTTATATTTTTTAACATGGATGCATAGGTCAAAATTTGACATAGTCATACATAAAAGCGTTTATCTGTAGCACAATGATCACGAGTTTAATAGTTTCAATTATTGTTGTGAAAAATAGCCGAGATACAATATTTTTTTTCATGACGTCATTAATCCCCTTGGGGGACAAGTTAACCCAGGGGAGTACATTCTCAAGTATGATATCAATCGAAAGATGTTTCTAAGCCCTTTAAAGTAAAGGGTAGCACGCTATAGTTGTAATCATTTAGACCCACGATGCCCATTTTTCAACTTTATTTTCTTTCTTGTAAAATTTGGACAAGAAAATAAATTGGTAAAGTCGAGTTCCACAACACTCCAGTTAATTTTAAACACGAACGACAAGTAACAACATCAGTGACTGTGCCACTTGTTTGATATATAAAATACAATCCTATCAACTGTGCATTACAGCTTTTACGCATTCAATTCTGAAAATGCACGCGAAAAACGTCATTGGTTTCTAAATTCATTTAAAAAGTATTTTTATATTTATTCCAAGATTTGAAATTCTGTAACGTCATAGCTTATTTTAAATCATGCCGAGATCAAAGTGGAGCTGGCTGCATTAAAAAGCCTTTCTACCACTTTTGCGCTTGACTTCAAGATCTCCAGTTTTTGTTGAAATGCAGCAATAAATGGATTTTGGAAAGATAAGATGATTGGCTTTTAAGAATGGTTGCTTAAAAAGCCACAGATTCCTGTCCGGATGCATTTATTTTGTGAAAGAAATCAAATTTGAAAGATGGGATATGTTGAAAGCATTTCATATACAGTGATTAAACTGGATTGCATGCTACAAAATATTTTTTTTATCTTCATATCGTAATCAAAATATTATTTCTAGATAAACATGAAAAGTTTTTTCAGGGGTTATCGATAATTTTATCGAACGAGATAAACGATACAAGCTTTGTAAAAATACCTGTTGTATATTACTTTCCCTGCAATACATGGTAATGTATAGGGAAAGTATTGGAATCATGCTGAAAATCGCAATTCGAGTTTTCGACGGATCTACACGTTTTGGGACCTCTAGAATACAAAAAAACTATTTTTAGCGTGACGTTTGTGTGTGTGTGTGTGTGTGTGTGTGTGTCTGTCTGTGCAATGTATATATGCACTCTAACTCAAAAACTAATGAACCAATTTTTATAAAATTTGAGAGGTAAGTCACTTGTGTGTGTCCCTAATGCTGATTGGTCTTTGGTACGATTCGGAATAAACGAACCCGCCATTTTTGCGAAATGGCCCGCAAAAATTACCAATATCCACTCTAGCTGAAAAACCAATAGATCAAATTTTTCAAAATTTAGTAGATAAGTCACGTGTAGATTAACCTGGTGCTGATTAAATTTTTGTACGATTTGAAAAAATATAACCTGCCTTCTATTGCGAAATGGCCCGTTAAAAAAGTTAAAATCTAAAATAAAAACTACGTATGTTCCAATATATCAACTAAATGCTTGTTTTACACGTAAGGTTTAACGATAAAAAGAATAAGACTAACCCCATTACACTAGGTCTAACCGTGCTCCAGATATATTAGTTTTTTCGCATTTTCGCTACGCCACCTCTAAAAATAAGTCTATTTGCCAAATAAGAACGACAATTGAATTGAAAGTGCAAATTCAGTGTAATTTTAAATAATTATGGATGTTATTTTGTGCAATTAAACACAATGAAGTATTGCAGAAATAAAGAGAACGTGAATATGAGTCTGCAAGGACAGTCATGTGCTGCTTACACCAGATTTTTTTTATCCTATTTTTCTTAGCACGCGGTTATAGAAAGTTATTCTGCTTGAATAAGTTGCCAATCCTCATAAGTTGCCAAACGCGCCAAATGTCACCTTTACGTGATGCTGGTTCAATGCCAAATATATTCTTGTACAGTTTTTCGCTGTGATAGAAGCAAGGTCATTACATTATGTAGCGAATGTTATGTGCAGCACACACCAAATATTTTACATTCTCCATATACATAGTATAATGTACAGGGAACTAATTGTGACAGAGTTGAAAATTCGTATTCGAGTTTTCGATAGAAGAGCACGTTTCAAGCATCCCTGAACTCGAATCGAACGTTTTAGAGGTGATGTCTATGTGGATGTGTGCGCGTGAGTTCATGGATGCTATAAATCCAAAAGAAAAGAGTGTTTCGAACGAAATTCAGTTCAAATTTTACAATCGGCGAAAACTGGAAACTTATTGAATTTAAGCGCAATCGAATGCTTGAAGACCCCCAAATTTTCCAAGGATATTTTGAAAAAAAAAATCAATAAAAAACATCAAAACCTTTAACGTTACGTAAATTATTCTTTCTTATGTAATTTTTCATTTAAAACGTATGACACAAACGACTGACGTAAATTTTAGAACGTTACTAGAAACCTTTCTCGAGATATTGCACATTTTTCATATAAATTTAAAAAAAATTCACATAAAGTTAAAAATGTATTAACTATTATGAAATATGTTCACTTTTCTTGTGAAATATTATGCGATAAATTTTTTAACATCATTTTCGAATATCCAGTCTATTAACCAGTCTATTAACTTATCTAATACTTTGGGTAGTTTTGTATTTTGATTCCTAATTATTCGCCAATAGTCATTTATATATCAGAAAAGCTCTTCCATCCATTTGTCTGTAACGATTGACAATTAATATGCATATAAATACTTGCAACTGATTGAGCCAAATATTGCCACCTTGGCAGTATTTCGCCTCAGATTGACGAAAATGTCGTGAAAATTTCAAAAGTGACGCAAAATTAATGATAATGGCGACTAATTAATGAATGAATTATTAAAATATTTTATTTAGGGACTATATGGCTTATTGAGGATGCTAGAAATATTGATAATTGTCAATTATAAGTAACTGCAAAACATAAGTTAATTGCATAATTTTTTAGGTGTGTGTGTGTGTCCGTGAATTTATGGCTGCGATATCTCATAGACGAATGAAGAATTTTGGCGGTAATTTGGTTCGATTATTATGATCTGTACATGCTAGAAACCTATTAATTTTCAACGCGATCAAGAGTTTGGAACTCCCCCAAAATTTTCAAATGAATTTTTGAAGAAACCATAAAAAATCAGGCTATTCAATAAAGTTAAATAAATAATTCTTTTGTTCGTATTTTTTATTCTAAAATGAATGACACATATTTTATAACGCTAGCTTGAACCGTTCTCGGGATATTACAAACTTTTTTCAGATAATTATATCTAAAAAATACATAAAAATAAAATACTGGTATCATCAAATATGTAACATTTTTCAAAAATGTGGTGGCATTGACAACTCATTTGGAAAAATATCACCAACTTTGCGATTTTTTAATGTGGGGCCAAAAGGACGAAAATGGCAAAAAGGACGCTAAAGTTACGAAAATGACGCCAAATTGAAAATTATTTAACATATTTTAATATAATAGAGTATATTGCTCAGCAGAAGCTAGCAATATTGATAATTGTCAATTTAGCTTTCCGCAAAGTATAAGTTAATTCGAAATAGATTTACATGTTGTCATCCTTTAAAGCCCCAAATATACAATCCATACTTAAAAACAGTTGACCTTATACTATATTTTTCACAGCGAAATAACATATTCATAGCATTATATAAGGTAAATCATGTGTTTCTCACATCAGATTAAAAAAAAATCATATAGCGATCAAAGTGTACCTAGTTGCATAAAATGCCTTTATACCACTTTTGTGCTTGACACAGTTCTGTCGGTTTTTTTAAGCAATGCAGCAATAAATGGATTTTGGAAAGATAACATGATTGGCTTTTATAAAGGGTCGCTTCAAAAGCACTTATTCCTGACCGGATACGTTTATATTATGAAAGAAATCAACTTTGAAAGACGGAATATGTTGGAAACATTTCGGGTAACTCTGATTAAACTTGATTGCATACGACAAAATATTTTTTGACATTCCTGTTTTAGTCAAAATCTCGTTTTTCGATAAACATGAAAGGACTTTTTCGGAAGTTACCGCAATGTTGTCGTACGAGTCAAAAGAAACACATTGTTTAAAATGGCCGTTGTAAATTTTATCCGAGTTTATTTAATTTCTTTTAATTTAGTGAAAAAGAAATCAAAATTGTGTAATTATGATAAGCAATTTTAGATTTTTTTAACATAGATTTGAATACTTATATCTACGCACAAATATAGTCTTTATTGGCATATGATAAAGGAAATGATAATAAATCAAAATAGTAAAACGAGCGTAAACGGAGATTAATTATGGACTAGATATTAACTACCAACTTAATTTCTTTATAAACGCAGTCGTATTGAAATTCGGTGGTTATGTTTAGTTTAAGGGCGTTCTAATGCCTCTTTCGTCAATGCAGAAAAACTTAGTCGAAAGCCCAAACCATCCGGCTCATCCGAGAACATAGAGCAGCAATTTGGACGACCGGGGCAGAAAAACTTAGTTGTTGTTGTTGTTGAAACCCAGACCGTCAGACCTACCAGAAAAGGTGTAAGGTAACCTTTTGGACGGCCGGGAAGTGCCACCCAATTTAGACCGGAACCCAGTGGGGGAGGCATCCACAGGGACCGTACCCTCCTTCCCCTACCACCAACCTCTCGAAAGGACTTATGGACCCACATGTTTAACGTGATCGTACTCCGCATGAATACGGCGGCAATTGTGGCAGCATGCAAATCCAGCCCGCAAACCACCGGGCTACCGCGCTCGAAAAGTGCCAACAGCACTTGGTGTTCCCAGATGGTCACCCATCCAAGTACTAACCGTGCCCGATGCTGCTTAGAAAGATTTTAAGGAAAAACTTAGTGTATATACAAATCGGTCAACTACGAAATAAAAAATAAAAAATAAGATAATTAAAGCAAAGCATCAAATTCGAACAGATAATCCTTTAAAATTAAATCATGGTGGCAAGATGTGTTTTATACCATCCAATGTATTGTGTGTTTTAATTTTTCAGAGACCTCCATCCGTTTGTGATACTCTGCTTTAGATGTTCAGTTAACGCCAATTTTCTCTTAATTGCTTATAATATTTTGGTTATTAAACACTACATTCCCTGCATCTCCTCAGCCAAGATATAACAAGAAAGATCAATCATGCTTAAAGCATTGATTATGAAACACTTTCCAACTTCAATGCAATTTTATTTAAACAAGTCTAAAATGCAATACATTCCTCGGTAATATTTTGAAACTTATCACAATACTGCATTAATTTATTATATTTGAAAACTTAAACCTTCATAAAAAAAAATGAACTTCATTCAAATGACGGCATTGAAATATAAATTGCCTGGTTTAAACATCTCTAAAATGTTATACATTCCTCGGTAATAGTTTTAGAATTATCATAATACAACGATAATTTATTATATTTGAAAACTTCATCGAAAACAACTGAAATTAATTCAAATGACGTCATAGAAAAAATAACACGCCTGGATCTCTCTATAAAAACAGGATTTCATTCATAACTTTCTCCCATTCATTTCATTCATCACAATACTATAATAATTTATTTTATTTAAACATTTTGTTTAAGACCATGGAGCTACAAAAAATTAAACTCTATGCTTGAAACTTCATCGAAAAAAATCGTCCTTCTCTTTATGAAATCAATTAATATTTCATTCATATCAGCCATGCAGACTCCATGGATTAAATTATTTTGTGTTAAAAAAATACAGGAATTTTAATACAACTCATTCTATATATTTTGCTGTTTACATTTTACATAGGTGAAAAATATACTTAGTTGTAGAAATAATCAAATTTAGATGAGCATTTAAACTCAAATATATTGCCATTGCGTTGTTTCAGTATGTAGGTGCACAGAATTTAAGCAAAAATAAAGTAGTTTTAGGACGGATACAACACTCAATATGAATTAAAAAGAACTTAAAAAAATCACGATTTTGAAACAAGATGGATGCCATATATCATTTTGAAGTGGGTCACGTAATCGTTTCATATCATGGTCACGTGATCGTTTCATATAAGAGGTTTACTTATTATTTTAATTTTTATTTAAAAAACTACTGAATATATTTCGCTGAATTTTTTTTTTATATATTTTATGGAACAATTTGAATATTACCTAAAATTTTCGAATCAATTTGTGAATTTTAAATCCGCTTAAAAAATGTTTGAAAAATTAGGTCCTATAGGGCTCAATGTATTTCATTTTTGCGACCCGGGTTCAATCCAAAACTAATTGGGTGATATTATTCATTTATATTCCCATAGGTTCTGCAGACCGTCTGAACAACATACTAAAATTTAATTTTGATTAAGTCATTTTTACGGTAGTTATCGTGCTAACGGACAGACAGACAGACAGAATGAACAAAGTCATAAACACTTTTCAACTTTGTTGTAAAATGTTAAAAAGGGATAAAAGTCAACATTCGAATGTGGGTTACAGTGTGAAATGTTATTTAGTCAATGCTTATCTAAAGAAGGGCAAATGCCTAGTCAGTCAATTACTGATAACTTCTAAATGCCACTGACTCTCTTATTAAATTTCCGACCTGACAGAGTGAACTCATGATTCTCTTAATACAATATTCACCTAATTCACATGTCTTCTTTTATTACGAAACTACGTGCCGTTTGTAGTCATATACAAGCAGCAGCAACCGTTATCGTTGACATCGATTATCATAATCAGCAAATACAGAGTGTCAAGGAAAGTCATACACAAACCCAATAACTCGAGAAATCTCGAGTTAAGTTATAGCGAGAAATATACGCTATAACTTAACTCGAGAAACCCAATACTCGAGTTAAGTTATAGCGTATTTTTCATATTGTTGTATTGGAAATATGACACTACACGATAAGGTAATGTTATAGGGCTAACAGCTCCTTTACTTTGGTTAGAAAAGGCCATCTCGCTTCTTATTAGAAATGGGGAAACGGTAAATTGCAAAGTTGTAAAAGACTAGAATTAGTACTAAGTATTTTTGTCCCACAGCAAAAGATGGAAATAAACCCTGAAAAAGAGAGTATACGGTCACCACCACCCACACCCTAAAAAACGAACATTTAGATAATGCAGCATAATAATATTGACTTTATTATACACAGTATTCAAAATGTTCACCTTCTGGAATGATGCATTCTTCCACAGTTGTCACAAGATATTTCCGTGTGATTTTCGATATCTCTACGTTGACACCGTTACATTCAGAATTATAAAATTGTCTCCATTAAAATCGTTGTTTAGCGAGCTGATTTGCAGTTTTTGCTGCGTAACAGAAATGCTGTAAGGATTAAAAATTTCTATGCGCGACTTCTTATTTTTCAAGCAGTATCTTGGGGAAAGTAGAGTCTAAATTTAAATAGCAGTCACGCAGACTGCGGACGGTAGAGGGAGCTGGCAAACAGGTTCTTAAAATGCGAAGTGCGAAGCACGAGTTAAAACATAGCATGTGTGGCTGCAGCCGACGGTAGAAATGTTGGAGAAAGGGTTGACTATGTATATTTTGATTCATTATTTGTAAATTACGTTAATTGGTGTTTATTTGATGATTTTCTATAGTTTTAAGAATAAACTTATTTTTATCAAAAGATGCCTGCGTGTTCATTCTGCCACCTTCACAATGTTTAGTGCTAATTTTGTAAATAATTCCCTCCCATATCTAACAGAGAAACAAAATATCCCACCTTAGCCCCCCTAGGAAAGGAGGTTAGCTCCTTTAAAGTTCTGACATCGTGTGGCGCTATAGGAGTTTCCTATACACCTATATAAAAAAAATATAACATAACCCTAATATGTCTCGAGTTATTACCCTAAGCCATGACTTTTTCTTGACACCCCTATACAGATAAACAAGAATAAGTTATACAGTGGGTATGAACAATAAGTAATTTCTATTTTTTTTTCTATTATGTGCATGTATTTTCCGTTGATTAAGATACATGCACATGAAATATCCATTATTCTTTTACAGGAAGAACTATGCTTTCTTTAAATCAAACATAGAATTTAAACATGATGAATATCAAATATTATATAAAATAATTCATAAATAGCAAAAACCTCCCTGAAATTTCTACAAATTCTTTGAAAACTTCAAATGAAAGATATCATTAAATATCTTGGATTTACAAAACATTTACGACTCACGAACTTTCCCCAAATTTTTCTTGATTTCCCCTTTTCCTTATCTGTAACATTACCTCCACCTGGCACTGGTCGTGTGCATGGAATATTGTTTTCCGTGGAATCACGTCTATCCCATTCGGATGGCATTAACATCACGTAACGATAAAATAAGCAAAGAAATGTAGGAAATACGATTTCGACTGTTCTTTTCTGGCACATTTTCAAATAAGAACTTTATGTCTCTCCCGTCCTTATATTCTATTATGACTGAGATGGAACGGCCAATGTAAATTTTAAAGCATTGTTTTTACTTCATGTTATGAGAGTTGGATGTAAAGTAATTGCAACAATGGGATTGTCCGGCATCTTACCAACACCAGAGGGCGCAGATGCGCCTGGCGTTGCTATGCATTAGGCAAGGCTAACTTGAAAACACCATCACTATATACTCAGTTCTACCTTCATATGCCAATTATTATGTACATTGAATAGATGGTTTTAATAGTAAAAAATTGTTTTTGAATATATCCTTAAAATACATTTTTGAAATACGAGAAACCATGAATATAAATTAGAGGGATCGTTTGCTTCTAACTACTATTGGTTAAATACAGTAAAATTATAGATTTTAATTACAGTGACAACATATTTTGATAAAAGCTATGCCACTAAAATAATAGTAGCCATTCGATAAAGATTTAAAAAATCTGAACACAAATATAACAATGAAAACGCAAAATTTTCTACGATTTCTTTAAACTACAATAGTATCTTATATCAGAGTAATGCGTATATATGACATGTACTGGTAAAAGTCCGCGTCTTCTTCCGACGTCACTTGTATATCTGCTGAATATAGCTGCACTGGTGAGCGTCTTCCCGGCCGTCCATACAGTTACCTTACACCTTTCTGGTAGGTCGGACGGTCTGGGTCTCAACAACAACAGCACTGGTGAGCGTCCAACATTAGCTAGCCAGTATGGAAATGGACCAGTTTTTCTGGCATCATGTCTTCATCGTTACTATGTCCTGGTGAAAACGTTAACCACGCTCATCGCTAAATATACTGCAATTATCAGCCAAGCAATCTATGTGGGAGTGGAGAAAGTGGATCTTTAAAAACTGCAACCGAGTTTGTGATACAGAGTCGACATGTACTTAATAAGTTATTTAATGCAAATTGACTATCTCTGTGTCTTTTAAACGAGAACCAATCGACAAATTTTATAGAAATTTTCTTGTCCAGGATATTGAAATTAGTAAAAATGTGATATTTTTATTTCAACACGCAAAAGCATATATAACATACTATAAGATTTTTAAGATACATGCATTTCGACCAAAGTTTCGCATTACCCGAAACATTAGATCAATCTGACGCTCAGAATCCAGAAAATATGGTTCTCGGAAGAATCACGTTGACCTCTTTCGAGAAGCATTAAAGATCACGTGATCATATAAATAGGAGAGAAAATAGCAAAACACGCACAAGGTTTGACGAGATTTGTTTTCTGCGTTTTTATTCTTTTGGCACTTTGTCAAATAAAATTATATGCTAGTCCACTCCTTTTATTTTTTACGGCTAAGATATATTGGTCAGTGTAAGTTGTTTTTAATAATTTATAATATGTTTCAGAGACACCGAAAAATGTCTTATATGAGTATTTCATCGAAAAAAGGAAGTCGAAATTTGTTGAGTTAACCCTTTCATAAGTAGCGCCGGTTATATCCGGCATCTATTCAATGTTTCTCCCTGGCTAGTTCCGGCTATATCCGGTATCCACTAAATGCGTAACATTGGCTAGTGACATTTGCAATAACGATACGCGAATTGGACACCAAGCATTTAACTAGCGCACAAGAAAAAGTTCTTGATACGAGTAAAGTGAATTTGTTTCCTACCTTTTGTGGAGTATCATAGTTAAAAGTAAAGTAGTGAACGCGTACGGTGTGTGTGCACTAGTAGCACGACGCCCATTAATTGGTGCCGTTCTGATGACCAGTTCCGTTGTCGCGAAATGATTAAATTATGAATTTCTTAAAAACAAGCTCCCATTGTGACAGCCAACATCGATTACTGGATTCTACCTCTTTTCCGCTTGCTTCGAAGCTGATTGCAAAAATATATATTTAGTGTTTACATATAATTCCTAAAAAATCCATGTCGAATTCCGTGTTGCTCAGAGGAGTTGTAAAGATGCTCTTGTAATTCCATTCAACCAACCAATCTTCGCCACTTCTCAACTCCAGAGTTGCTGAAACATTCCTTAAATATTACGTGTGGGGAACATCCCTCTAAAGTTCCAGCATTTTGGCTTGGAGGGTTGGGAATACACTGCGACACACACTCTTCCACACTCTTCTCACTCGCTCATCCCACACTTTTCTTATCTCGTGAGGGATAGATTACGATAATAAATCGAAGTTTTTAACTATAATATATATATATATATCGTGTTCTATTTGAATTTGTCTTTCTTGCTCTATTCTTTGCTGCCCTGTCGCAGTTCGTTTGTAGCAGTTGTTAAGAACTCACACTATTCCTTTGACCTGAAGATAAGAGCTTAAAATGTCCTCAAAACATTTGTAGTCATCTGACTGACCCACGCCTGCTTTCTTCAAGGACGTATTATAAACTATATCATGATAGCAACAAAAGTTTAAATATGAGTGATTGCATAATCACTGTAAAATCAAACTATCTAAATCGTACTGCAAACCAATTCATTGTTTATTACAATGTGTTTATAAATCTTAAAGTTACCGGGAAACCAAAAGTAATTTTAAATTAATTAAAATATCAGGTAGATCATTAAAGAACAAAATAAAAAATAAAGGCCCTAATGTTGATCCCCGTTGAATGCCAGAAGTAAGAGCTCATAACATTCTAGATTAAAAATAAACAACAGTATAACTATTAACATTATTCCTAATTTATAGTAGCGAATATGTTACTATGGGGAACCTCTTGCCAGTGTGCACATAATGAAAGACGTAGAATGTAGCGCAAATAAAGATAAATTGATAAACGTTCGTTTCGGAATTCGTGTGGATTTGAATCTTTAGTGCAACAAGTATGAAACTGAAGTCCCAAAAAGGCGCAAAACTCTATCGGCCAAACTGAAAATAGCTAAAAGACAGAGTATAATACAGTAGTGCCACCCAGTGTGATGAAAGGAAAGTAAAATTTGAAAAATAGAAAATGCATACAAAATGAACTCAAAGAAACAAAAGATTAGACTTTTTGATGTCATACCTCGGAGAAATATGGAGTGATTGATCAATCTTTAACCAGGCTACTGAATTTTTTGCAAATATGAAAAGCTTTAAAGAAATCTAAAACTGAAGAGCACTTTTGGATAATAATTCAAGCAAAAAAAAATTAAACCAGTGACTAGTCATCCAACATTGATTTGTGAGTGAATATTTATTAATTACTGTTTTTATACAATTTTGATGTTCTTTTAAATGGTACTTTAAGGCTCGTTTGATTTGACCTATGTACGATAGTTCGTATTGACAAACAATTTGGTAATGTTCCAATTAGTAAAAATTTCACTAGGACCGTTTGTGAAAGATAATTTAATTTTATTATTTTATTGATAGGGGGAAATATACGAAACAATGGACGTAAGGAGCTAAAATTGTATAAACAGGCAGTCATAGCTTTCCCGCGGTATTCAAGTTAACGTTTCAGAAAGTATTGTTTAAAATTCTACAGACTTTCGCGTTGATAAAAGTTCAACCCCTCTCGTTCATAAAGTAGAATGCTGCGGAATTTTACTGCAAAGATTCTTGCTGCATAAAGACGTCTTGTATTTCCTGCCAATAAATACATCAATAAACTCAAAATATTCCAAATCTGAGAATTCAATATCTGAGTTATTTCTACGGAAATCACGTTGATTTAAAAAAAAAACATTCAACATAACGTGATCATAAATATAAGCAATGGAAAATGGTAGAAATGCGAAAACACGCAGAAGTTTGGATGTGAATTATTTCCTGGTTTTCTTTTCTTCTAGCTCTTTTCCAACTACTTTAAAAAGTATTAGAAATTTTATTATAAAATTTCTGGTATTTGTTTTGCCGTTCTGATAAATATATTGTTTTAAGCGCTTTGTTTCTATATTGACATGTAATGTGCGTTTTGAAAATGCAAAACCATGAATACAAATTGGTAAATAAAACAGAAAGATAAAGTACAAATAATATATATTTCGTATAGTTAAATTAAAATATTTAAATCATCAATACAGACACTTTAAATTAAATATACAAATATATACTGCAAATATATATACTATAAAAGAAAACACTTGTTCCATAAATATAAATACAATGTACGTAATTAATCACTTAACAAACACATATTTGCTTACCATCGAATAAAAGCAAGTTTATATCTGGGAATATCATAAATTATGTTGAATATAGATTAAATTAGATTTCTAAGCCTAATTAATTCCATGTCCAACATAATAGTAATTGAACAGAGACAGAATTAAATACAGAATTGGTACAGAATTTAATTTCTCCATATTAGTTTATTAACGACATTACCAGAGTCATATTACTTATGCTTAGAGAATAAAATGATCGATGAAGTAAGTGTTCCAATAAATTTTTCAACGTATTTAAATAGGGAAACCATGGTATCCAGTCTAAAATTGAGAGAATCCATTAAATCAAGACGTCTCATAAGTACTATTAGCTAAACATAAGTACTATTAGCTCTCATAAGTACTATTAGCTTAAAAAACAACAACCAATGATTACTCATAATATCTGCGTCTACTATTATTAAATATTACTCTAAAAGTTCATGATATTGTTCGAAACTCATCAATATGGGGATATGCCTGTAAAACTACAATAGATCTCCTAGAGACAAAACAAAACAAAATCCTACGGATTATCAGGAAAGCTCCCAGGTACTTAAGAAACTCGGTAATTAGGAATGACTTCAAAATAAAAACTGTTAGAACCCAAATTAAAAAGCTAGCGCTTAAATTTTACAAAAATTTGCCATCCGTTCCAAATGAAGTATTATTCAATCTGCATGACTATGATCATCGCAAGGCCAAATCTCGTAAGAGACCCCGCGCTGTTCTAAACATCGATAATCGGAATTAAAAATCCCACCTCAAACATCTGATATTAAATAAAACTCGCGACTAATGTTCAAAACTCTAAGCTGCCAAAATGCTAGATAACCCTTAGATCTGCATCAACCCCCTCCAAACTGCTTAAACTCTAAATGTGCAAGAAACTGCCACACTAGGAGCTAGGACAAATAATAACAAGAAAGATCAATCATGCTTAAAGCATTGATTATGAAACACTTTCCAACTTCAATGCAATTTTATTTAAAAAAGTCGAAAATGCAATACATTCCTCGGTAATATTTTAAAACTTATCACAATACTACATTGATTTATTATATTTGAAAACTTAAACCTTCATTGAAAAAAATGAACTTCATTCAAATGACGGCATTGAAATATAAATTGCGTGGTTTAAATATCTCTAAAATGCAATACATTCCACGGTAATATTTTTAAATCTATCATAATACTACGATAATTTATTATATTAGAAAACTTCATTGAAAACTACTGAAATTAATTCAAATGACGTCATAGAAAAAATAACACGCCTGGATCTCTCTATAAAAGCAGGATTTCATTCATAACTTTCTCCATTTCATTCGTCACAATACTATAATAATTTATTTTATTTAAAAATTAAGACCATGGAGCTACAATTCATAAACTTTATGCTTAAAACTTCATCGAAAAAAATCGTCCTTCTGTTTATAAAATCAATTAATATTTCATTCATATCAGCCATGCAGACTCCATGGACTGAATTATTTTGTGTTAAAGAAATACAGCAAATCTAATACAACTCATTCTACATATTTTGCTGTTTACATTTTACATAGGTGAAAAATAGGCTTAATTGTAGAAATAATCAAATTTGAATGAGAATTTAAACTCAAATATATTGTCATTGTGTTGTTTTAGTATGTAGATGCACAGAATTAAAGCAGAAATAAAGTAGTTTTAGGATGGATACAACATTCAATATGAATTAAAAAGAACTTTAAAAAATCACGAATTTGAAACAAGATGGATGCCATATATCATTTTGAAGTGGGTCATGTGATCGTTTCATATCATGGTCACGTGATCGTTTCATATAAGATGTGTAATTATTATTTTAATTTTTATTTAAAAAACTACTGGATATATTTAGCTGAATTTTTTTTTATATATTTTATGGAACAATTTGACTATTACCTAAAATTTTCGAAGCAATTTGTGAATTTTAAATCCGCTTAAAAAATGTTAGAAAAATTAGGTCCCATAGGGCTCAATGTATTTCATTTTTTCAACCCGGGTTCAATCCAAAACTAATTGTGTGATATTATTCATTTATATTCCCATAGGTCCTACAGACCGTCTGAACAACATACCAAAATTTCATTTTGATTAAGTCATTTTTACGGCAGTTATCGTGCTAACGGACAGACAGACAGACAGACAGACAGACAGACAGACAGAATGAACAAAGTCATAAACACTTTTCAACTTTGTTGTAAAGTGTTAAAAAGTAGTAAATAAAAACCTCGAACCTCCAATTAGGGTCACTGAATTAATGCCACAGTTTGACGATAAGAACCACATATTGACACCGGAGATTAAAGGCGCTTCGCGCCTGGTGCTCTGTCCTGAGCGACACTCATAGACAATTGCTGCAGTCTTGTAGAAAATACCTAAAATACAACAATTCACCACAACTTTGAGAGGACCAGGAGGTGGCTTCTGCTCTTTCGTGTGAAACTATCACCATGCTTATAGTTAGGGCATTAATTTTATCTTGAGACAGAAATGCAAAATTCACGAAGTCGCATGGTAAATCGCGATATTTCACTGTCGACGATTTACGCTAATATGTTTTTAAAAAATCTACCAGTTACTTAGGAGTAATACAAGTAACTACTATGCAATTAAATAGGCATTACATTACAATTTATTTTAAACTAACGATTACATTTAAAAACCTTTTAAATTCTGGCAATATTACATGAAATCAAGATTTTCATGTCAGTGGACTACGTTTCGACACATTATATTGTACATACACAGATTGTCTTCTTTAATGCAGTGTCTGTTGTCCTGCAACACGTGTATAATTTTAGAAAATGATCCAACGGCATCGAGACTGGTTGTGGATATTCACAAAGAGCGGCGTCTTTATGTAGTTAGGAAAACAATTTTGTTTCGTATTCCAGAAATTTATCGAACCTCTGCTGACAAGAAGTTCGTTCACACTCGCTTTACGTGAACGAAATAGCAAACAATTTTTCGCCGCCTAACATGTTCAGAGACTTAATATATTTGATATCCGGGAAATTTCTGAAAAAAATACCCCTAATATTCACGAAAAAAAATGGTGGAAATTTGTGTCGTGAAGGAAAAATTATAATAGAAATGAAGCAATAATAATAAAAAAAAATTCAATTTGCTAGTGTATTTGATATTTGCGAAATTTTGAAGCTCCCCCCTCCTAAAATTACCGGAAAAATTCGCGTAAATTCGCGAGTCGAAACAATTTCTACTCTACCTAATAGTGTCGGGATAAACTATGAGTTAAGTTAAATTATTTTTCTCTAAGTTCTGATTTCTGCGATGATTGCTAAAACTGAGCAATATATTAAGTTTTCTTATAAATTTATATATGAGCGTTATTAAGTTTTCTAATAAATTTATATATGAGCGTATATTAAGTTTTCTTATAAATTTAGGAATACGTAATAAAGACAATATAAACTTATAAGGGCTTGGGATGTAATTTCCTTACAATAACTTAAAATGATGCTGTTTTTGCAGGTTTTGGCTAACCCACCAATGTCAACCAATTCTTTGCTACTGTAGTAATCAATATAATGAGTTTTATTACGAAGCATCAAATTTATAGATTATGCACTGTTAAAATTGTCATGTAAGGTTGCACTGAAAACTGTCTGCTGTTGCTTTGCCTATCAAGTTTCGTGAAACATTGATTGCACCATTGAGTTGGGGAAAAATGAGTTTTGTGTCCCAAGTGAAGCAGTGTTTCTCGAAAATAGGTAGACAATTTTTAGCCCAAATGTTGTATTCACATTTTTGTCTACCATTGCACGAAGATTTTTAGCACTATGGATCTGGAACTCCAAAAGATATATTTTCTAATTTTCTGTTACAGTGATTATTTCTCCAAACTTTCGTTCGTTCGTTCGTTCGTTACTAATTCCCCGTGGTGAAGGGGCGTCTACACACCACGCCCACAAGACCCCTAGTCCCATGGCGAAGGGGAGAAAATTTGCAGCTTCACTTTTATAGAGGCATCCCGAAGGGCGGAAGTCTAACTTGGCCTCCATAAGACAACATCCATGCCCGCTGGCGGGATTCGAACCCGTAACCATGCAATCTAACGATCGAACGCATGCCCCTGACCGCTCGACCATTGGATCGGCTCAAACTTTTATAAAACAAATAAGTGAACAAGTATTTTAAAAACGGATATACTGATATATTGATAATATTCCAGGGAACAAATATGTAGTTCTAATTCTTTTTAATGTAAATCAAAGAAATTGTTAACTTGCTATCTCAATTAAATTACTAATTCTTTTTAGGAATTTAATACTATTTATAATCGTATGACGTAGGGTTACTTACTCACATACATAAATAAAATCTCAATTTAAAAATATAACACGAAATACCATTTTCTTATTACTTCGGCTTTACTTTAACAAAGATGTATGCCGAACAGGGCTGAGATTCATAAACAAATATAAATATCGGATAAGGACATGAATCATAGCATACCCTTTATTTCTGGAATTACTAGGGATTTAGAAACCAGGCATATATTTCCCTTACGCAAACATAAACGCCGCCTCAAGGAATATATGGCTCTCTCAGTTTCACAAGCACATCGTATGTTATTTCTTTTTGATATTATGTTCACCGCGAATGGCAGCAGAGAGGATCTACTCATTATATATATATAGCGTTGTAAGCGTGAGATGATGTGGAATTATGGTAGAGTTTCCCGACGAGTTCGTTGTTTTTGTGCCTTAAAACATAATCTCGGTTTTGTTTTTATTTATTTTGTATTGAATAAAATGGAGAAGTTTCGAGAAAATATTTCGCTTTACATGTAGAAAAATAATTATTGTATGACGCTCTAAGGATTAGATAGTTCTATTCTGAACATTATTTTCGTCATGGCATTTGCAGTGTAATTCCATTAATCTTTAGAAGGCTAGAGTGGTGTAGCAGATAATACATTTGTGCGCAATTCAAGGGGCCCAGTTTCGAGTTTTTCGTGTCTAAACGATTGCTTTCTTATCTTTGGCATTAAGTGCAATACTCTACAAACTTGTATTTAAGTCTGGCGAAAACAGGTAAAAAAGTCATTAAAAAATTAAGTTGCAATTTTTTTCGTAAACTTTATTTTATTTAATAATGAATAGCGCTTAATATTTGTTAATCGTTTTAGTCAAAAGTTGACTCAACTAAGTTCACTCGGTGCTCGATACACTAATCCTGTAAAGGCGCAGCGTTTTAGAAACCAGGAGGCTTCTGAAGATTCTAAAAATGTATTTTGGAAAAATCCCATTTTATTTACCCTCTGGGATGGGAAATAAAAACTCGGTTCTACTAAATTCTGTTTCGTAGTCGATACTATGTGTCGAAAATTTCAGCCTTCTACGTTACCAGATGGCTTTTGGAGGGGCTGGAAAGACTTCTTGAATTCAAAAAAACTTATTTGTCTGTTCGTTGGTAGGAAAAGCGAGAATCGAAAATCCGATTTAGCTAGATTTTTCTCGTGATCGATGTTATAAGTGAGCAAAAGAAAAAAAACTGTCTAGAGACCCCACATTGCCTTTCCGGTCTCTGGAGAGTCTGGAAGTAGAAAAACATGTTAAATAATTATTATGTAGGTGACGTCCAAATTCAGACATAGTAGATTCTGAAGCAGAGACTCTCACGGTCTTGTTCAAGTGGGGAAGTATATAAAGTAATTTTAGTAATTTCCTATAATTTCAGCGGTTTGTAATAGGTAGCGGATCTGTGCATAATCTAGGGTTTGATACCCGGGTTTGAATGATGGTTCCTTCAGCGTTGGATGCATGTATAATGCACCCTTATTGTAAGATGATGAAATCAAAATTTGCAATTTGCAAAGTATTATTTATTATAAAAAGTATTATTTATTGGAGTTAGCAACGACAAGATTGTGTTGGAGAAGCCTGTGTTAAATGTAGTTGGAGTCAGAGAGTGTTATGTAATATGAAGTTAATCTGGTTTTGCGCAGTTAAATATATGTATCTCTTATAACATGTTATATTAAAATAAATATAATAATGAAATAACAATTTTTGTTTGACTTTCAAATGTCATTATGCAGTCAATGAGTTGAAAATCAAATTTTAGTTTCCTTTATAAATTAAGGTGTTAATTTTGCTCTTTAAATATTTTTATCTTTTAATTAATGCCTCAAAGGTGTGTATTTGACAACGGCTTGATACAGTTTAAAAATGTAGAATTCCTTATGTTCATGCAAATATTGGTTTTAATATTGCAAAAACTCGCTTTTGTATTTGACAAGACTTATAGAAATGCTATCCGGGAATAAGCTGCTCAAAGCCTTTTGGCGAACCCCCAGGTCTTAGTAGTAGGACACTTATAGAAAATTGGTTAAGATCCTATCAAAATATTGGTATATTCAGAAGCAGAATGTTGTAAAAACTCATAAAATATTTTTCCAAAAACATCCAGCTGTTTGAGAAAAAAGTTTATGTATATATATATATATATATATATATATATATATATATATATATATGTATTTATGTCTTTATGTCTTAATTTCTTTTATTTCTTTGTATTTTGTAGAAAATTTTGGAATGATGTATTATGAGTTACTACATACATTCTAACATTGGATTTACTAATTTATATTTATGTATATATATATATATATATATATATATATATATGCGTGTGTGTGTGTGTGTTAACTAAATCAATTAAAGTAGAAATAGAAGAGGCATATTATAGCATGCAAAACTCAAGAAAAGAAGGCATTTGATTACCATATAAAATACAAGAGCATGCTTGTCAGGAAAATGAAAGCATAAAACAAACTATATGAATTAAAACTAATTAATAAAAGAGAATGAATAGCAATGGATAGAAGGCAATGAAATTGTAATCTTCAGCAGGTGTATACAAAACATTACCTTCTAAATAGCACTTTTCATTGAATGGTCTTGTTACGTTGAACAAAAAAGCCATACTTAAACCCATATTAAGTACTGTATAAACAGCATATTAAGTACTTACAGCTATAATAAGTACTATAAAAAGAATGAGAATTGGAAAATGTAAGAGAAATTTAAAAAATGTCAAAACAAATAGATGTGATAATAATGTACAGTTTATCACTTATATATTATTAAACTAATGAGCTATACATGCTTAGTATAATATTTAAACTATTTCATTATTTTATAATTTTGTTATATATATATATATATATATATATATATATATATATATATATATATATATATATATATATATATATATATATATATATATATATATATATATATAATAGGTCACTGCCTTTATCTTAGTATGCAATTTGTAATTGTACATCACAGATAAGCCGAGATCTTCGACGTTGCACAGTAAAAAGGGTTTCTAAAAGTAATAGATTGTTATGTTTTGCAAAGTTACATGCTTCACTTTATTCCTCAGATGTTCAACGTTCTCATTACAGCGATAATTATTCCTAATCTATATGTTCTTATTTGCACAATATTGTCAGATTTTACGACTGAAATTTATGTAGAAAAAATTCCGGAAACGAACTTGTTTATAACGGTTTCTTCTTAAGTAAAAAATTTAAATCATATTAACTTCCCAATAGAAATAAAATTCATAAAAAAAGAGAAACTTCTAAAATAGATTTAGACATGCTTTTCGTTGTGTTTCAATTAAATATATCTGTAATTTCGTTTGATTCCAAGAATATTTTATTTATCTTACAAAGAAGGGAGAAAAAATATGGCAATTTGTTTCTAATTAATAATTACATTTCTAATTAAGTCTTTCTATACTTACAGAGTAATTAAATTGGTTAAATACATGAAGTACGTATATCTTGTATTTCATATTTTAATTTAATTATAAGGTAATTGAATTTTTATATACATACTTAACATTGTTTACGTTATTAAGTTGTTTTTAATTACTTCTTAAATAAACAAGAATATAATGATGCGCATTATAGATGCATTTTAATTAGATATTATAAATAAAATAAAAAAATATCAGGGATACGCATTCAGGTATTTAAAATCACAGTCACAAAGTTTATTTCATGATTAATAACGGCATTGTTACTATGGACAGTTAAATAAATATTTAAATTAGAAACAATATAATTTTATCCAGTAAAGTATGTGTATGAATAAAGTTTGTACAGATTATACATGTTACCATGGATTGTAAAATGCAACGTAGCTTCATAACGTTTATTTTATCTATAATAATAAAGGAAGATGTTGGTTTGTCTATTTGTTGGTCGCGTAGAGGAAAATATAAGCGACTCACGGCTACGAAATTTGATGCAGTGATACTTCAGTTCAGGTTCGAGGAGTGATTTTTTTTCTTTAAATTCAAATTAGTTTTTAGTTATTAACAACTCCATTCTCAGCGATCTTCACATAAATCGCTTTCTTAGCGATCGATAATATTATTGCAAAGTCTTCACTTTAACACCATCGAAAAGATTGAAAAATTCTCTATTAAACAAATATTAAACAAAATTTGTACTGTCAATAGAATTTTCGGTAATTTTTAGAAAATGTGTCCTTTTTGTGTTTTAGTGACGTAATCGATTTTTAAAATTCCGATATAAAAATTGACTGACAATTCGATCTTTATATATTAACAGCAGCTTCTTTGAATCTTATACACTGCTCGAATATAACGTTTTTGTTTCTGCAGTCACCAGTTCATTAATAATGATTTTTATAAGTCATCATCTCATAATTTTAAAATGGGCTACAGTAGAATAATGAAATCCTATTTCCCCGAGAAAGAGCGGGAAACAAGTTTGCTTCCGAGGCCAGTAGAAAAGTTGCCTATATTCGGTTTCTTACGTCTCAAAATACCAGTCGTGGATCTTTCTAAAGCATCTGCTTTCGAACGTTGAGTGTTAGGTACTGGTTGCTATGCAAAGCGAAATATTTGTCCTACGTTGTGTTTGATTTTCAAGAATTCACTGTGAGTTTTGGTGCAGTTTTAATCAAAGGTTTGCATCTTGCATTCCGGGCAACGCCGAGCACATGTTAACTTCAAAAAAGCCCTACTATAAAAGCACTAACTATAAAAAAAAAAAAATTCAATGTTCTATAAATAAGTACGCTTGGTATGTCCAACTTCTTTGGTCACAATAGAGATTCACTGAACTGCTGCACAGATTTTTTGCTCCCAGTTTATTTATCACATGTTCCAATTACTGAACGGCCCCTGTTTAATTATCGCATGTTCCAATTACTGAATGCGAAAAATAGTTGTAGAAACGCCGAAACATGTCTGAAGGGTCCCTATTAAAAGCTTGTTTAGTTCTGCATCGTTCGATAGAGGGCGCTTCGATAGAAGGACGACAAACTCTATTGCAAAATTAATTGCTTAGGAAACTTAATGTAAAACGATACTGCATTGAAAAAATGATTTCCCAAATGCATTTGCCTTTCAAACAGTTATATTATCATATTTCATTACTTTTACCGATGAATTTAAATTATCTGTATTCAAGACTGTACCTTTCAGCACTTAAAAATTTTATGTGGGACAAAACGGAATAAAATATAATTCCGTTTGTCGGAAATTATTTAATGGAATATTACAAAAAAATATTTAAAAATATTAATTGAATTTAATGACTAAAAATATATATTAGCTATATTAAAGAGTGGGTTTTATTTTAGCCAAATTGAATTAAAATCGAATAAAAGTGAATACGTTCTCTCGAAAAATGTGTACAAGAAAAAATGTTTACAGGATATGATTTTTCCCGAAATCGATAGACCTCTTTTTTGTGTGTGTGGGGGAGGTATTACGAGCCATTTGAATAAAGTAAGAAAGTTAACTGCGCCAGGATAGCCCAGTAGTTAAGGCTAAAGGATCGTGTAGCGAACGCTCATAAGATAATGTTAAATGCCTTGAACGGGAGACGTCTTTAGCTCAACGCTACGATACTGGACTACCACGCTTTGACTCCGGGATCAAACCAAGTCGCTGGCAAGTTGGTGATTCGCTTTCTTGCTGTATTGGTGAAGTATCAGCCAAAGCATCCCTCCTTCGCTCAATTATTTCTACTTATTCAGCTCAGCTTCCTGTGAATTATATATGCAAAGCATAAATGTACTTTCTGTTCTCCCCATAAGATGGAACCACTACCACCACCACACTTACTTGGTCTTCCAATATTCTCTGACGTCGATTCACCATACCTCATGGACCTTCTGACTAACTCCGAGGCCGCTTGTAATTGTTTCAGCGAAACTTACTGGGAGGGGGAGTGTTGTACCTAGCGCCCATGAATCCGTGTTAGATGACTTCAGCTGGGGATGTCTTTAGCTTAATTCTATAATACTGGCCTACCCCGTTGTGCCCTGGGGATTAAGCCAAGGCACTACCAAGTTGGTGATTTCGCATTATCGCTACAATCGTAAAAGGAAGATATGAGTTCAGTTCTTATACCGATGTCCAAACTATCCTCATGTCTACGCGCATTTTAGAAATTTAAGGCCGGCTATACATGGCAGGACTGACTTTATCGGTTCCCATACATATTCGCAAACTTGTGACATATAGCAGTTTTCTAGCTGTCATCTGCATATTATGCACTAAAATGAGACTGGCCGTGAAGTGATATATCAAAATTATCGAGCATTACCACTTTAGCTAGAATCTTGTTTTTGGTGTCAACTGATCCATCTAAGCTTTGAGACCAAGCCGAAAACCTAAAATTTCAAAAATTCGAATTAGGGGTGACTATACAAAGGAATATCAAAAAATCTCATAATCACTTTGCTTCATTATCGAACACTTCCACTCTAGCTAGAATCTTGATTTTTGGTCCCATTCGATCCTCTTAACTTCCAGGTCAACGAAAAAATCTAGTATTTCGAAAATTCGAATTTGCGGTTTGACGTTGCAAAGGAACAATAATAAAAAAAAAATTCAAAACCACTTTTCAAAATGATGCAGCGTTTCCAGTCCAGCAAGAATCTCGATTTTAATCCCATTCGTTCTGTTTCAACTTCCAAAGCAATGAAAAAATCGAAAATTGTAAAAATTCGAATTATAAGTGACTATACAAAAAAATTTTCAAAAAACTTGCTCAACTTTGCCGCTCAAAAACAATAAATACACAATCTAATATCAGTTTGCTCCCAACAGTTAAAACTGGCCATCAACAATTTTGATTACGTGTGTTAGTGTCACATTTAAAGACCACGAGAAGCGTGGGTGAAATTGCTTGTTGCAAATATTGACCATTCCATGCTGATAAGGGCGTACTGAGCGCGAAACCAGTCAATGGGTGTTGTTATCTGCAATGGGAGTGCATTCCAAAAGATGTTCTGAAGGTCTTAAAATGAATTTTCCTTCAAAATATCTATTTCTAACATTTAAAAAAATATTATTTCTGTGTGCTAGTATAAAACTAAAAAAATATTTATTTGCTAACAATAGAGTCAGTCTTTCTGTACTGTAAGATTGATTTGAAAAAGTTCCTATATAAAAATAAAAATATCGTGCAAGAAATCTCTCTCAATCCTTTTCATGTTCTCGCATGTCTAGCAAACCTTATATTTTATATATATGTGCGCGATCACGTGATCCGGAATGTTTTCTAGAAAGGTCACGTGATTGCAGCAGGAATATCTCGTGGATATTGAATTCTCTGATCGGAATATTTCGACGTTCGCCTCGATGTTTATTTGCAAGAAATGTAAAGACGCCTTTATGCATCAGTAGCAAAGGTTGCTATCATAAACAACTTAAATTTTTATGGGTCTACGATCTACCAAAATTTTAGAAGCAGGAAAAGCTTTGATAACTACTATACTTGTATAGTAGAAGATACCATGATAATATTGTTACGTTGTATCCTCTGGAATCGTGGGTGTACGCTCAGGATACACAAATGAGTCCAAATTTTTGGATAACTAACACGTTTATTCACACAAGCACCAGGAATAATATACAATAAAGCAGCACTTAAATGCTCCACGCATTTCACGAAACAACTGATATTATTCTCGAAACATTGACATATTTCATTTAAAAAAAAAACAGAAGCTATTATCCTCAAAACATTGACGAATATCACAGTCCAATGTGACTCATATCACTTCACCTGCTCCCCAACAGAGTGATGACTCCTTTTATAGAAACTTCTCTATAGAAACTTCTAGAAATCTCTCATATTTCGTAAAATATTAATTATTTCGAAGAATTTCTCGAACCTTCAAAAACTCTCTAAATGTCGCCAAATTTACAATAAATCCTCAAATCTGGCAATCCCGTCTAAACTTCATATGGCAACCCAAGCTTTACGTCACAGGAAAGGTTGCCTGTATGAGCCTTTTTCATTTGATTTTCAAACACGACTCCAGTGAGAGCATTTTACACGTTTCTAACAAACAACATGCGAGGAACTGGCCGATTGGGTCATATATCAAAATTATCAAACGCTTCCAGTATAGCTACCTTAACAGCATTTTTTTCACAGTGAAGTAACATTGACGTCGCACTGTAACTTTGGGACGTTACAGGACGTCGCATTACGTCTCGGCAATTTCACACTGACGTCACAGCGAAGTCATTTTGGCCATTTTCATGGTACTCTGTGACGTCACGCGTTAATTTGTGACATCACATAGCAATGTCTCTGTACCGTGATTTCGTAACAATGCTGTTACGTCAAGTTACGTTTCTGCAATGTGACATTCACGTCACAGCGAAGTTATCTCGGTTTAGGTGTCATTTGATCCGCTTAAGCTTCGAGACCAAAGGAAAGATCTGAAATTTCAAAAATTTGATTTAGGGGTGATAGTGCAAAGAGATAATCTAAACACTCCAAATCATTTTTCGAAATGAGCGGACACTTCCACTCGAGCCAGAATCTCCGTTTTGGTCTTATTCGATTCGTCTCAGCTTCTAAGTCAACGGAAAGATATAATATATTGATAATTAGATTTAGGTAGGACGATGAAAGAAATAATAACATTTCTGCTCAATTACCGAGTACATTCGCTCTATAGATAGAATGTTGTTTCAAAATTAATGAAAAAATCAAAAACATGAAATATATGAATTAGGGGTGATAATGCAAAGATATTTAAACGGACTTACACCATTTGATCTCTCAAAAGTAGCACAATAGAAACACAATTTTATATCCTTTCGTTGCCGATCGGGAAAATTAAACATTTTGTCCTGCGCGGATATAAGATTCAATATATTTTTCCCTTTAACATATTAACAGAATCATAAAATATGCGCCAATTTTACGTTTAAATCTTAACTTTTCTGAATATCAGAAACCTTTTATCACCCTAACAGTATTTTTTTTCACAGTGACGTAAGATTTACGTCACACTGTGATTTTGGGGCCATCTCGGCAATGTCATATTGAGGTTACAGCGAAGCCATTTTGGTCATTTTCATGGTCGTTTGTGACGTCGCATATTACCTTGTTTATGACGTCACATTGTAACTGCCATTGTAATGTCGTCATATTGGTACGTGTTAATTAAATTGTGGAAACGTCACAGAATGTAGTCACAATGAAGTTACAAAGTTACTAATATGTAACGTCGCATAGAAGTCACAAATATGATGTCACATTGTGACCCAGGTGTCACGGGACTACAACGTCACTGTCACATATGTGATGATCTTTACTGTGAGGGCAACAACTTTTGTTAAGTACCATATTTGTTAGGTACCATATTTAATGACCATTAGCCATTGCGAATGTACGAAGCGCGGGTGGAAATGACTAAATAAAACATTTTACGCATATTGAATGCGAGTTAAAACTCGTAATTGATTTATGTTTGGACATTGAAATAAAAATGTCCAAAGTTGTTATTTCAATCCCCGATTTTGATTCCACATTTCTTTCCTCATACTATGTATTATAAGGAAAGTAAAAATAAAATAGATGGAACCTATTTTTCGCACATAAAAATGTTTTATATGACAGCAACGACAACAAAAACAGTCAATAATTTCTTGGAAAAACTATAAATAACCATTAGCATTTTGAGTCCTGTCGAAATAACAGTCAGCGCTTCTGAAAAGGCTTTTAGCGTCCCTTTCTTTAACTAAACCTTAACTAAAACACCCATTCCCGACATTATTAGAAAATTTTCCTTCGCAGCATTGTTGACTTCTCATATGTCACCTGTATTTCCAGCGTCGTAAACGCCATATTAAAAATATATACGACTGCAGAAGCTTCATGTTTATAGTATTTTCTTTGTTATTGCCACGAACTTCATCTAGTGTCTTTATGTTTGTCGTTATTGAAGTATGAAATAGTATATGATGTAATAGCAGGTGTAATTTCTTAGAGTATGTGATATGTCGGTCGTAGTTCGATTGTCTTTTTCAATATATCTTCTCGATCGCGTTTTATAATGGCACCGTAAATATGAACCAATTTTCAGGAAAAGTTCATTTATTTTACAATACCTATATCTTATATTTCTCAATTATAAAGAGTTCGTGAAAAGTTAAATACTCCAATAACGTAAGTTAGCTTAAAGACTTCAGTAACTCAAGTTAGCTTAAACACCGCAATAACTTGAGTTAGCTTAAAGACTCCTTTAACTTTAGCTGGCTTTAACACTTCAGTAACTTTGTAAGGAAGGATTCATACGTGTACAAGTACTATAATAATAGTGTTCATACTATAATAATAACGGGAGATATTTGTATGTGTGTCTGTGTCACCTGTAGCGGAAAATAAACGATCGGAAATTTTGATACACATGTACTTCTGGACCCAGGAAAATACACCTCGGCAAGACTTATTTTTTAATTCAAATTAGCTTTTGCGTTAAAGTATGTTTTTTGCACAATTTAGCACGTTTTGGAGGGATTTTCACACAAATTGGTTCTATAGCGCCCATAACTATTGCCGCAAAATTGTGCCTTGACACCAGAGGAAAGATAGAAAAATTCTCTTTCAAACAAACTTTGAACGAAATCCACGCTATTTGGGAATTTTTAAAAATTATATACTTTGCATATGTTGAAGACGTAAGCTATTTTCTATCCATAACAATAAAGGCAGCTATCTGTCTGTTTGTGTCGTATTCTGTAGCGGAAAATCTAAACGTCGTACGGCCATGAAATTTGGTACAAGGGTACTTTGGCACTCAAGAGGAGAGCTCACTGAGATATTCTCACGAGTTTCCATTTTAACACCATCGTCGCAGCGGTTGTTGTTGTTGTTGTGTGTGTGTCTAATAAATATGGTGACATTAACAAAAAAGTTAACTAGCTTCTTAGAATGATTAGTAATATGACCAAATTCAGAGAAATCCAAATAGAAAACGGAAGAGCCCCTTTGAATCACACATTCAGAAAAAGAAATCAAATCTATGACTACTCATGCAACAGTAATTACTACTTTTAAATTTATTAATTTTTTACTTAATTGTTTCTTATACCTTCTACTTGATAATTTGTTACTATCTTCATAACTTACTTTAAAATTACACAATATAAAGAATATTATGAAAATTTTACAAGGCATGAAAGTGTTCCTCTAATATAACCTGCTAAAAATCTAATGTCCGGAGTTTTTAAGAGTAAAAAAGTGGCCTAGAAACGATGTAAATAAGACACATTCTTTTAATCAGAGCCATAAAAGTCCCGGTACAATAGACAATGAGTGCTGAAAAGAATGTATTACTTTCAAGGATATAACGTTGACCTTTCTCGACTTAGCTCGCATTTCGAAAGAATAAATAAGAAACCGAAATAGTGCAATATCACGTACAAATTCTAGAAGGAATCAAGGTAGTTCTTTTTCTCTCGAAATAGTACACTTTTCTCGCATCTTTTTACTTTCCTTACATACATAGTATAATATAAAGTATAGTGATGGGGTCGAAAATTTGAATTCGAGGTTTCAACGATAAACCATATTTTAAGCATCCCTGAACTCGAATCGAATGTTTTGGAGATGAGACCTGTGTGTGTAATGTGAGTATACACGTCAGTGTGTGTACATACCTGTTAGTGTGTAAGTCTGTTAGTGTGTGTTAGTGTGTATGTTTGTGTGTCTGTTAGTGTGTGTGTATGTCTATTAGCGTGTGTGTTTGTGTGTCTGTTAGTGTGTGTATTTGTTAAACTATGAATGTGTAGGAACTTTTGATGTTGATAGTCCCGAGCCAGGCCCGAACCCGGGACCGCGTGCTTACAAGACCGACATTATAAGGTTAGAGCAAAAGCTAGCTTCCACTCCGAACTTATTCGGGTTCATGTTCCTATCATCTTCAATCGATGTCTTTGGCAGGAGCAGAGTCGGTTTCTGCCACACACTCCACCCTCTGATGAGAAGCCCCGGTCGAATTTCGGCGAGGAGGGGGGACACCCAGGAAACCCACGCGCGTTCGAACCTCCGTTCGACTGCCTCGAACTTGACGTTCTAAAAATCAGGACGTATCCGCTTGCCGCAGAATTTCTCTGCAAAGTATTATTATCATGTATATAGATCTGTAAAATTTACTGTAAATAAATGTTACTTTATACAACGTTAACGTTTTGCCTAGAGAACAACAAATATCGGGCGATTGTGCCGGTCATTAATACCGCATGTCAGGTTTAGCCCACACAATCAAAACAGCAGTTCCAAAATCCCGCAAATGCAATCTCTCGAACAAACAGAGTGTTTTGAAAATAATTTCGTACGATTATTACAATTTCTACAGTTGAGCTACTGTAACGGAATTGCAAGCTTGTATTATCGAAGTGAATTCAGCAATCTCTGTGCATAATTATTTCTCTGTGAAAGAAGTAAAGTCTGATTGCATTATGTTGAGAAAGTCATGTTCTGGTCACATCAGAATTTTTTCAAACCATAGTAAAATCTTTGCCAGTCGATTTACCCAAGAAATATCCAGTTATATTTTGTTCAATTGTTAGGCTATAGGATACGGTAATAACGGTTATATTTCACCACATTTATCAAAAGAGAGACAAGTATGCCGTAAGATGCTTTCCTAAAAGTATACGTCGATTTTAATAAACATCATGTACTATTTCTCTCGAAATTGAGTTGATCACTTCCTTTAGGCCATTCTGGTCCATGTAATCAATAAATAAGGACGTGTAGAGAGGCTAGGGAAAATGTAAAGCAATATTTCTTACGATGTTGGATTATATTTTTCTTGAAAAAATTGGATTTTTCCTTTCCTTTTCGCTTGCCTTTATTTTTTACTCGTTTTTACTGCATTTTTTCGTCATATTATTTATAATTTCAGTTTACATTTTTTGAAAATTATATCAGCTGATAATTTTATATAAGTTGTTATTTTTATATTTTATTACACACTGCAAAATAATTTTGGATGGATGAAAAAGCTAACGAAACTGGAACTGTAATCTTCATTTTCTGCTCTACAGAACTATAATGAATGCATATATGAAATAAGCTTTTTGAAATAATACTAAATCGATATAGAATTATTTTGCATAATCTAACTGCAGGCCATTCTAGAAATTATCTACGAAACATCTATGAAATCTTATGGAATCATCTATGGAACATCTATAAAATCTAATTGAATCATGTATGAAACATCTATGAAATCTTATGGAATCATCTATAGAACATCTATAAAATCTAATTGAATCATGTATGAAACATTTATGAAATGTAATGGAATCATCTAAGGAACATCTATAAAATCTAGTGGAATCATCTCTGAAATCTAATGGAATCATCTCTAAAACATCTATGGAATAATCTACGAAAATAATGTACGAAATCGAATGGAATAATCTACGGAACATCTATAAAATCTAATGGAATCATCTATGGAACAACTATAAATTCTAATGGAATCATCTCTGAAACATCTATGAAATCTAATGGAAACATCTATGAAATCTAATGGAATCATCTATGGAACATCTATAAAATCTAATGGAATCATCTCTGAAACATCTATGAAATCTAATGGAATCATCTCTAAAACATCTATGAAATCGAATGGAATAATCTATGGAACATCTATAAAATTTAATGGAATCATGTATGAAACATCTATGAAATCTAATGGAATCATCTATGAAAGATCTATAAAATCTAATGGAATCTTCTATGAAATATCTATGAAATCTAATGGAATCATCTATGAAACATTTATGAAATTCAATGGAATCATCTATGAAAAAGCTGTGGAATCTAATGGAATCTAAAGTATAATCGATGAATCATCATCGAAGTATTACAGAATCTTTATGGAGCATCTATAAAATGTAATAGAATCAGCTCTTAGTGTGCCATGAAATCTATATGGAATTATTTCATAATATCCGACTGTATAATATTTTGTGGAATCATTCAAGAAATATCTGTAAAATAAATAGAAACATTTAGGATATTTCACCGAATGTATAGCTATGGTACAATCAGATAATCAAAGTACACTCTTCTCTATCTAACTTCCTGATTTTACTTTTATATATAATTATTCTAATTATTACACACTGGTAAAAAATGCACTGAAGGTAAAGGAAATTATATGCATTGTGTCATTTTCTTCTGTATTGAGCCATTCTTAAAAATAGAAAAACTTAAACAACGTATTAAGCACTTAAACAATGCATTTAAAAACACATTAATGAACAATTACTTTTTATTTTGTGTTAATAATGTTAGAACGGGCGGACCAAGGGAGCAGTGGAACTTGGTGGGCACTGAAGAAATGCTGAACGATATGTGCCACGTGTGGTCTCTCATTGTCCTGTTGAAACTTGGCCGCAGGCAAGCCTTGGAGATAAGGTAAGACAGCATGCTCCAAAACTTCAGAAATGTAGCGATGGCTGTTGAGTGTACCGGCAATGCGTATTAGGGGGGTGCGGGAGTAAAATCCAATGCCACCCCAAACCATAAAGCCAGATGAAGGACCGGTATGGCGATGCATAATGCAAGAGTTATGCACTATGTCGCCACGGTGCCGCCAAACCCGGATACGACCATCGTGGTGTTGTAGGCAGAATCGTGATTCGTCTGAAAACACAGTGCAGTGCCATTCGTTTGTCCATGTCCGGCGTTCAACGCACCATTTCAGCCGCATACGCCTATTGTCTGGAGTCAAAGGTAATCGCAGCAATGGACGCCTTGCTGAAATTGCCTGTTGCTGCAGACGACGTCGAATGGTACGTGCTGACACAGATTGCTGTGCAACAGACCTTAATTCTTGCGCTAGGGTTGTTGATGTTGCAGTGCGATCCATCATTGCCATGCGCACAACATGCCTGTCCTCATGTTCGGTGGTGCGACGAAGCTGGTGCAATCGTTTCTGTCGGATGGTCCGTCCCTCCTGCACCCACTGATTCCATATTCGCATCACTGTGGCTTGATTTCGTCTAATACGAGCACCGATTTCTCGGAAGGATAATCCGCAATCTCTATAAGCCACAATTCTTCCTCTGTCAAACTCAGAAACTGGAATGGCTGCCGTATTCTTCGACGAGGCATACTGAAGCTTCCCACACAAAAACACAGGGTGAAAACAACATTTCTGTACTTAAAAGCAACCTTCTCTTCTCCCCTTCTATAGCTCTTGTAGGTGGCACTACTGGCGCACATGATTTGCATATGAGCTAAAATTCTAATCATTTGTATTTCCGATCGAGGTCTACGTATGGTGCAAATTTCATGCTTATTGGATGCTTCCTTCATGTTGCATTTTGGATGGCCAGCAGTGCATTTGTCATTGCGAGGGAAATATGAGGTTAACAAACGTTATGGAACTACATACTGTCAGTGTATGATTTTTTTTTCGTTTTTACAGCGTACATTATTTGTGTCAAAATTGTGTTGATTATTAACCTTACTATTCTGTATCATTGAATTAATAAAATAAAGGCTGAGAATAGAAAAAAATTAAAAATAAAAAAATTTGGAGAAGAAGGGACCGACATTGATTGCAACTTCCCGAAGATATTTTTGGAAGAATTTATTTTATGTCACGACACAGCTATTTTGTGTCAGTTTGCTATTTTATGTCACGACAAAAGTACCTCAGATGTCTTGATATCTTATAGCCATAAATTTATTGACACCATTACTTAAAAGTTATCAGGAATCAATATCGATGTATTAGAAGTGTTACTTCTCCGACTGGGATGCCATCATAAAAAGACATCAATTTTTATTATTTTCTCACAAAGTCATAACACGTTAGTCAGTAGTGAAATTCATATATTGGACACATCGGATATTTCAGACCCGTGGTCAAATATCTGACAGTCGATTTATCTAAAAAATATCAAGTAATCACTTGCTCGCCAGTATCCGTTGTTAGCTTTTACTACATTTGTCATTGAGGAATAAAAATGTATACGGTAAACGCAGCCATGATGGAATTACATACTATACTTCTTCGATTTCAATAAACATCGTATATTATTTTCTCCTCGAATTGATTTGATCTCTGCCCAAGGCTATTCTGAATCATACAATCAATAAATATAGACTTGGATATAGGCTGGAGAAGATGAAATATTTGTAGCGACGTTTTGAGTATGTTTCTCTTTCGGAAGAGGTGGTTTTTTGTGTACCAACATATTTTTCATACTCGCTTGTCTGATTTCATTGCATTCGAGTCCCGAGAGCCTTTGGAAACTGCTCAAAAGTCTTGGTTTTTATGTAATCACAGATTACTATATAGATATATAGATATTTATACTTTGTGCTACAATTTATATATAAAATCGGCGGTTTGATCCAATACTATGGAGCCTAATTTATTTTGCGTGAATAACATTCTCTATATAATAAAAGGCAATGTCTGTGTGTCTGTCTGTCTGCCTTATACACTATAGGCTCAGCGACTGCGAGTTGCAGAGCTACGAAATTTGGCAATCAGAGACCCCGGGGGGGGGGAGGTGACACACGAATACCGATTTTTGAAATTTGAATTTTTTTTTGTTGTTATTTAATGTTTTATGCGATTTCGCTTTTTCCCCCCTTTTTTCTCCATCCAGACGTTGTAGAAAACAACGAATCACACGACCGCTAAGAGCAAACAATTGCGAGTAAAAATATATCAATTTCAAATCTCAGGGACAAATCCTAATATGTTTTAAATATTTTAAAACAAAAGTCACTTACGGCTCAAAAAAACGAACTTTTATTTTTAAATCCTCGCGTCGGGAAAAATACCGACAATTTCGACTAATAATTTACATTTTTAGAAAACTCAAAGATCAGGCATTCTTGCAAGCCCAATTTGGTCATGAAATAATAAAAAATTACCGCACGATCCGGACTTTAAGGATGTCATGATTTTCAATTTCTCGGCGAAGCGGCGAAAGAAGTTCGATTTTCCCCACATGTGCGCGCAAACACATGGTGTTTCTATGCCGACGGTTTTTGGCCTAGGGACAATTAAAACCGAATTAGTGTTTGGTGGTATCTGGCTGATATATTTGGGCCATGCTCTTGATAGTCATGCGAATATCCTGATGAGGATGTACGCATGGGTATTAAATTATATTTGCAAATGTCATCAGTGATTGCTTTTTATACGGTTTTTGGCCTAGGGAGAATTAAAAACCGAATTAGTTTCTGCTTTTTATAAGGGTTTTGGCTCATTATGTTGAATTGAATTGTGGCGATGTATTGTTTACATCGGGTGGGTTATGGCGCCAGCGAGTTTGCCACGGTCAGAATTTTCAAGGGTAGCGAACAGGCTGGTCGCCGAAGGCGGCTAGTGCAAAATAAAACGCAATTTTTGTAATATAAAAAAGAATTCTATCTAAAATCTGATTGCATGCGCGTATAAGGCTTTTAAAGAGCTATAAATTCGTGCTTAATGTTTATAGCTATCTATCACTTTCTGTTTTTAAGATATAAGCACTACAAACTTGAGAAACGTAAAATGTTCATACTTCTTCAAATTGACTAGACTATTACTTGATATCTTAAGAGCTAGCTTAAAAATAAATATAGAAACTAAATATCTTCATACATATTTTTGTACCTTACTATTTATCTATTTTATAGTTTCAAAAATATTTTGAGTAAAAATATGAAAAATGAGAGACGAAAACTATTTCGGACAAATACTTTTCTAAATGTTTTCTAAAAATAGAAATCAATCCAAAATCCAGTTATATACACTTGTAGGGCTTTAAAGAGCTATAAATCCTTGTTTATTGTTCAAAGCTAGCTTTAGTTTTTGAGATATAAGCTTTACAAAAAAAAACGTAAAAACGTAACGTGAAAAACGTAAAATTTTCAATCTTCTTCAACTTGACATGACGATTACTCGAAATTAAGTTACTTAAGTTGAAGCTGGATTGCAAAATTAACGTCTTATGACTCGATCAAATTGAGAAGTTTCAGTTATATTGTTATACAGTGCAAAACATGTATGCACGTTATTAATGTGACACGGACAAACATTTGAAAAATGCGCAATATCTCGTGAACGGTTCATGCTAGTGTTCTAAAGTTTGTGTTAATCGTTTTCTAATGAAAAATTACATAAGAAATAATTATTTAAGTACCTTTTTCGAATGTTTTAATTTTTTGGTGATGTTTTCAAAATTTTATTTCAAAATTTAGATGGGTTCTGATTATTCGATTACGTGTACAAACAATAGACTTTCAGTGTTCTCTATTTGTGATTTTTATACCAAATTTTGTTCGAATCGCTTTTTTTGTTCGTGAGATATCGTCTCCACAGACTCACTGACGCACACGCACGTACACACACGCACACATACGCGAACACACACACACACAAGCGCACGCGCACACACATACATACATTACCTCAAAAACGTCTGATTCATATTCAGGGATGCTTGAAACCTGCTCTCCCGTCGAAAACTCGAATTTGAATTTTTGACCCCGTCAGAATACTTTCCTTATACATTATACTAAGTATATAAGGCGAGTAAAAATTCCGCGACTATCCGAATAACATACAGATTGTTGAGCATTAATAATTTAAAACAATAACAATAATAACTTTAAGAATTTATAGTAATCAGGACTCTCCTTAATATGTCCATATATTCTATTTGGCCAAAAGAAATATTTCGACCCAAAAGCAAGACGGAGTTAGAAAGTAAAAAAAAAATATTACAAGTGTAGAGTTTATGCAATATTTAAAAGCTCAAAAGGTTTTTAAAGGTTTGAAATTAATATTCACCTCTGCGTATCGAATTTTCTTCCTGGTGCGCAGGTCATAGCATGTGCGTTACTCTAAATATTTTTCCGTATAAATATCGTGTGTAAATACATGAGTGTTATAATTAGTAAAAACACAGTAAAAGTCTTCCTTAAGATTTCGCTGCTGAAAAGGAGTTAGGAAAACAAATTATTTTCTTTTATGAAACACAACGCTTTTCGAACATAAATACCGCTTTCATAGAGTTGGAAATATAAACATTCTATACATAACGGACATTCAGCAAGCTGTATTCAGCAAGTTGCTTTTGAAGATCCATATGAAGGTTTCAGTCTTTGGTACGGGTGTAAATCATGCATATATGCCCGTAGCAGTTTGGAATACAAGTTTAACTGTAACTTTTGGACAAAGTAGTCTAAAAATAATAGAGCTTTAAAAGTTTATTTTTTAGCTATATTTTAACAAGAATGTGGGAAGCATAATGCTTCCTTTAAGACAGTTGGGTTTTATCATACGAGAACAACGATAAATATGCATTGTTTTACCAAAAATACTCCAGTGAAAAGTCAGAACGCTACGTCGAAAAACATTCCATTAAAAAGTGCAAAAAAGAGTGCTATGTGCAAAGAATAATAACATTTATTCAACTAATATGAGAAAATTAAAAATCTCGCGTTTAGGCTTAGCTAAATTGACTTAAAGGTATTTTTTGTTACTGAAGCAAAATTTCCTGTTAGTCATAAAAATATTCCCATACTTTATAGTCAAAAACAGAATAACAAACTAACGAATCCCCTTTTAGGTTAAAGGAATGACCTCTCACGACTTCCATAAATAACCTTTGGGAAGAATAAATCTGAATCAGAACAATGTAATATCACGTACGATTTCTGGAAGGAATGAGAGTAATTCTCTTTTTTTCGCCATTTCTTTTTTCTCTTGATATCTTCCATTTTCACATTACTTTCAAACCGTGATAACACATTTTCTGTTGATAATACCACATACACCGCAACTGTCCAACTATAATATATTTTCTGTATGTTTATTTTATGCAGTGTTGAGTTTCGCAACTTATATCTAGGAATCAGTAAGAAATAGTTATAGAAATGAAAATGGTCCGAAATTATATTTATTTGATTATAATAAGCGTGTAATTATGGTTCTCATTGCATTGCATGTATTTCACATACCCAGGCTACCGAGTCTTCATAATGCTTAAATAGGATTGTAGGCGAGAAACCCAGTACGGAGTCAATCTATGAAAACATCTCTATAATTATTGTGCAATTTCTAAGCAACTCATGTACTGAATTTATCCATAGAATTTTGTACAATTATAATGGAATTTCCCTGCAATTTAATAGAGCTTTGTAAGTAATCTATAAAATATCTTCAATATAGAAACATCGATCGATTCATCTGTGGAATGTCTTTCCTCTAATCATCTTCTATATCAAAATGTAACCATCAGTGGATGAATCTCGGAATGTATTTCCTTAGGCTACTAACTATCTCTATGGAACCAATGATGAAGAAACAAATGAGATAAAATGGTTAGAAATATCATACCAGAATATTAAAATGTCACGTACGCCTAGAAAGAACCAAAATTATTTTTATCGACAAGTCTTGTCTTCACGTTTTCCTTGCCATTCTTTTTCGAACCATGGACAAATATTTGCGGTTGGTTTTTTTCCACAGACGGTCCAGTTAGTTAACTTTGCTTTGTGGTGTTCATTTTCGCCACGTTTGTCACGAGAAAGAAAAAAATACTGCAAGCACTCATGATGGAATTGCATGTTGTCTGTGATAAACACTTAACTTTCGGTTTCAATAAACAGCTAGCATTAGCTTTTCTGGAATTGAGCTGATCTTTTCGATTGGCGATTCTGAAATGGCAACAATCGCATTAGCTTTTCTGGAATCGCAACAATCGCATTAGCTTTTCTGGAATCGCAACAATCGCATTAGCTTTTCTGGAATCGCAACAATCGCATTAGCTTTTCTAGAATCGCAACAATCGCATTAGCTTTTCTGGAATCGCAACAATCGCATTAGCTTTTCTAGAATCGCAACAATCGCTTTATCTTTTCTGGAATCTCAACAATCGCTTTAGCTTTTCTGGAATCTCAACAATCGCATTAGCTTTTCTGGAATCTCAACAATCGCATTAGCTTTTCTGGAATCTCAACAATCGCATTAGCTTTTCTGGAATCTCAACAATCGCATTAGCTTTTCTGGAATCTCAACAATCGCATTAGCTTTTCTGGAATCTCAACAATCGCATTAGCTTTTCTGGAATCTCAAGAATCGCATTAGCTTTTCTGGAATCTCAACAATCGCATTAACTTTTCTGGAATCTCAACAATCGCATTAGCTTTTCTGGAATCTCAACAATCGCATTAGCTTCTCTGGAATCTCAACAATCGCATTAGCTTCTCTGGAATCGCAACAATCGCATTAGCTTTTCTGGAATTGAGCTGATTTCTTCTACTGGCCATTCTGAAATCGCATAATCAATAAACAAGGGCAGATAGGTAAAAAGTGGCTGTGGAGAAAATTGCGCAATATTTCTTGGAGTCTTGAGAAGGTCTTCTGTGGATTTTTTCATATGTGGGTATAAATATTCTCTGTTCGACCAGCAGATTTATTAACATTTGAATCTTTAAAAAAGCTTTCAACGACCGCATGCCAAGCTGTTGTTTTCCAATAATAACAATGATTAGTACATATTATTACGACGTATCCCCTAAAATCGCGGTGCACTCTCAGGTTACAAGAATAGGTCCAAATTTCTGGATAACTAACACGTTTATTTACTAGCACAGCGTAAACATGACAATATACAGCAAATGGATCGAAAAGTATCTCACATGATCGAAAAGTATCTCACATGATCACAACTGTCAGGTACAGTGAAACAGCAATTAAATGGTCAGCTAATTACACTAAATAGCCGATACTATTCTCAAAGTATTGACGTATCTCACAATTCAATGTAGCTCGTATCACGTCAACTGCTCCAACAGAGCGACGTCTCCTTTTATATACTCTCCGTATGAACTTCAAGTAGGGGTTCGTATCTCTTAGAATATTCGTTATATCGAAAAGGTTCAAGTACATTCTAGAAGTCTCCAAAAGTTACCAAATTGGCGGTAAATCGCCGAATCTGGAAATCCTTCTCCGAACTTCAGCATACGGCAATCCAAAATTCACGGCATAGGAATGGAAATGTGTAGGTGCTTTCAAAAGAGACTACAGTGAAGGCATTACACGTTCCTAACAATAATGATTATTTTTTTCGTTCCAAGAAAAAAATTGTCGGAAACTGATTTAGGAAAGTGAGATCTATATGTCCGAGTGGAATGTCCACCGATTGATTTACAACAAATATTTCATGTTCAATAGTGTGGAAAGGCATCATTTGACAAATTTTTTCTCATAGTTTGTGAATGGAACCTGAAAGCATTATTATTAAAAAATGTCCTTATTTTTACTAAATACGATATTAAGACATAAAAGTGTAAAACTATCCTTACATTTAAGTACATTTGGGGGGGGGGGGGGTACATGTAACACATAATTTACCATCTCTGTCTTTTTGTGACAAAACCCATATGTAATGAAATATATAATTTCGTACATCATACCATTACCACGCTATCAATTAAGTATGCATATTCAAAGAAGTTGCAAAATTCAGTCACCGGAACTTTGCATAGCCTTTAAAATTTGAAAATCGTATATCAAGATATCTATCCCACGCAGGGGATTTTACAGCGCAATCTTGGGTATTTTTAGAGTCATAAGAAAAAATGTATTTAATCTTATGGAGATCATTCTCTGGCTGATATGTTGTTGTTGTTGAGACCCAGACCGTACGACCTACCAAAAAGGTGTAAGGCAACTGTATGGACGGCCGGGAAGTGCCACCCAATTTAGACCGGAACCCAGTGGGGGATGCATCCACAGGGACCGTACCCTCCTTCCCCTACCACCAACATCTCGGAAGGTCTGGCTGATATGTGGAAGACCTAGGCCACTTGACTCACCCTAAGGTATGAACAGCTGATTCAGTGACCGGACTCTGGCTGATATATGGTGCTAGTTAACAAATGCAATGAAGCAAAATTCCTGAGGTTTTCATACAATCAATTGTATAGAAAAACATGTAAAATTAACTGAGGGGTGGATATAAGAATATATGGTGACAAGAAATATTGGGTTTGTGATTTGGGATGAGTAATATCTTATATACAACCCTAATGGTATGTAAATGTTGGCCCAACTAATATATACCCAATTTTTGGCTAATATGAATGTGTTGACTTTTGGCAATATTGAGCCAATATTAGTCCAATATTGGCGCCATTTTTAGCCAATATTGGCAAGCCAATACATACTCAACATTTAGCTAGTATTGACTGGTAATATATCCCAAATATTGGAACTATTACTAATGTAACGACAATAGTGGCGTAACATTGTAATGCCAATATTGGCAGCCAACATTTCCCCAATATTAGAACTATTTCCAATGTAACGCAAGTATTGGCGTAATATTTTGATTCAAATGTTTAGCCAATATTAGCAGTCAACGTATCCCTAATATTGAAAAAATTTCGAATGAAACGCCAAGATATACAATATTGCCTAATATTGGTGTTCTCCTCGGGAAGTTGTCCAGGAACAAATAGCTTTTGTTATTGAGTCATGGACCAACCAAACCAATTACTCGACGAACTATTAGGGTTAGTGTATATTTTGAAATAGTTGTGTAGGGAATCCCTGGGGCGCTACACAATGAGACAACTTTAGTTGGAGAAAAATAAAAAATCCGGCTCGATTAGGTTCATTACAGTGTTCGATACTACAACTCTGAAAAGATACTATGTGAGCAAAGATTCAGCTAAGTCACCAGGGGGCTTTTGAAAGATCTGGAAAGATTGTTTGAAACCCCCTCGTTTCCTCCACTCCTCAAAGGGTAAATCCAAATTCTAACTCCGTTAGGTGCTGTACCATGTTGGTGTTATAAATGTGCAAAAGGGGAAAACAATGGAGGAGGCTTTTAGAGGTTCTGAAAAGCAAAATCGCGTTAAACAATTATATAGTATAGTGGTAAAGTTATTGACAACAGCACGCACAAACCCGGACGGCAGCATTGATTTTATATGTTTCTTTTATATACAACTCTAACCTAAACATTAAAGTGGGATAATATCTAATTAAATTTTCTAAATGTTTAATACATATGTTTATAACAGTTTTATTAAGAAGCTAAATAGTTAAATACATAAAACTAATAATTCCTCCATAAGATGATGCAGAAAATTAAAAATGCGTTTCCGAAGCTTATTTCGAAAGCACAAATTGAACATGAATAATAACGTAAGATTTTAAAATATTAAAAAAAAATGTTTTCTTGCTTTAAAGATTAAAAATGTTAGTTTTTTTTTTAGAGTTGTGTTTCTTTCTTCTTCGTAAAAATTTAACACTGGTTGTAAGCTGCGATAAAAACATTAAGCTGTGAAGCGTAAAATGTTTTTGCGTCAGTAAAAGCTGTGCAAAATTTTCCAATAAAAAATGAATTTCAGCTTTCCTTCTGTTGAAGTTGATGATAAATGTACGTAATAAGAAGAAAACACAGGCATGAATATTGATTATCCTTTTATCATACATTCTCTGCTAACGTTGAAGATATGTAAAATTTTAAGATTTTAAATATTTATTTTATTCCCTACATCGTATAATATATAGCGGATATTATTTAAGACAGAAATTAAAGTAATTGTATAGTAATAAGATATAGTATTAAGATTTATCAAAGAAAGAGAAAATCTTATAAAATTAAGTTACAACTTAATTTTAAGATTTTCATTAAGATTCAACTTTTGAAATTAAGTTGTAATTTAATTTGTTGATTCATTAAGTTGCAACATTTTTAAATAAATTTTTATTATTTAATAATCTATAACGCTTAATGTTCAAAATAGCTGCCAAGGATACTTAAAAGGCTAGACATTGTTATTATATAAATGGTACTGCAACCGGTTCTAAGATTTCAATTCTAATTTTAGCTGCACATACTAGTAGATTCAGTTTCTAATGTACACATAGTATTATGTCATTCTAAAACTCTAATCGAATGACTTTTAGTGAAGTCTTTGTTTTAGTATATGTCTGTTTGTAGATGCGTTTATATGTCCGTGAGTCTAAACGCGATAACTTGTAAATATATGGAGTGTTTAGAATAAAGTTTGGGACAGTGTATTTGAGTTTATTCAAACTCTATTGGTTATAAACGTGGCCCAATATTCAGAATCTCCCAAAATGTTTGAATGTACAGTCTGAAACTAAACTCCAGCATAATTAGTAGCTGAGATTTAAAACAAATTAATATATGCTATGTTCATATTAATATATGCATTCGGAATACCTCACATCGAGAAATCAGAACAACGCTATGATTAATTCAAAATACAAGAAAGAAAGTTACATCCAAGAAGCAATGCCAACGGCCGTACCTTGCTGAAAACACCGGTTCTCATTAGATCACCGAAGTCAAGCAGCATCGGGCGCGGTTAGTACTTGGGTGGGTGACCACCTGGGAACACCGCGTGCTGTTGGCACATTTCGGGTGCGGTAGCCCGGTGGTTTGCGCGCTGGATTTGCACGCTGCCACAACTGCCGCCGTGTTCATGCGGAGTACGATCACGTTAAACATGTGGGTCCGTAAGTCCTTCCGAGAGGTTGGTGGTAGGGGAAGGAGTGTACGGTCCCTGTGGATGCCTCCCCCACTGGGTTCCGGTCATAAATTTGGTGGTACTTCCCGGCCGTCCAAACAGTTACCTTACACCTTTCTGGTAGGTCGGACGGTCTGGGTCTCAACATTCAAAAAGCAAAACAAATAATTAAACGCTACCTCATCCAGTTTTCATCAGATTTATGTCATTTTTTAGCACAATACTCATAATGATAATATCAAACTGGAAAATTTAGAACGAAATCTTTTAAATTCGCAAATTTAGAATTTTGCATTTTCAACACTAGTTACTGTGGCGATAGCTGTCTGGAACGCGTACTGAAAATTCATCTGCGGCTTCAGTGAATGAAAAGATACGAAATGGCTGAAAATGACCGATTTTCATCGTAACTTTTAAACTAATACTAATTTTCTTTTTTAAATATTACCGAGCCATATCGTACATAAAGTTACCTATGTACTGAATCTTTCGCAACTGTCCCAAGCATCCATCTATGTTTCGCTACAGACAGCACAGATGAACATACACAGAAACATTTTCTTTTGCTGCGGACGGTATTCCATCGGAAAACTAATAAAACATTTTTCATTATGGTAGGATAAATGTTCTTAACATATTTCAGGTTTCGTTTTAATTTTGCCAACTTGGCGCTAAGTCAACAACTGCGCCAAGTCGGCAAAATGCATAATAACTCTGCGATAAGTTGGCAAAATTTAAAATAACTCAAATGGAACGTCCTCAAGTCCTCAAATAAAAAAAAAATATTATAGACAATAAATTCGATGTAGCTACAAAAGAGAATTCATTTCATATTTCGTTCGATAAAAGTGAAATATACATAAGAAAATAAATTTGAGCTTGTTGGGAAAATAATCTTCTTCCCGCATCAGATTTTTTTTTGTCTGCAGATGTGTCGATCATATCTGATATATATATGTTGCACAAGAGCGAAGACGCATCTGGTTCTTAAAGAGAGCGATTGGGAGTTTTATTTACCCAAATACAGAGGAACGTGACATGCTATTCAAATATTTTATTTATTACATGGGGATCAGGTTCTGTTTGCGTGGGTTTCTCTTGGAAAGTTCCATAGGTGTCATCAAAGTTAGATAGCGTCAAATCCCATGTTCGGGCTGAACTCATACTTTTCATAATTTGAGCTGATGCTCTGAATGTCTAAATGATACGTTCTATCTATAGCAAGTAGTATAGTACGAGTTCCAGACGAAAATCGTCCCAAACGAAATTATTATCAAATGTGCAAAAGTTAATATAAAAAATGAATTTTTATTTCTCAAATGAAAGTTTTGGAGTTCGAAGTTTCGTTGAATATACACATATTAGGCATGCTAGATCCTGAATCCGATATTTTAACATCCGTGTGTATGTCTGGGTGTCTGTGCAATGTATGTATCCACTATAGATAAAAATAAACTAATCGACGAAATAACATGAAATTCAGTACTCAAGACACTTTTGTATCACCCTGGTGCTAATTCGATTTTTGTATGATTGTGAAAAATCGAACTGACTTTTTAAACACTTTTCAAAGTAGTTGTAAAGGGTTTATGACTTTGTTCATTCTGTCTGTCCGTCCGTTTGCACGATAACTGCCGTAAAAATGACTTTATCAAAATAACATTTTAGTATGTTGTTGAGACTGTTTGTGGAACATACGGGAATGTAAAAAATTAATATCCCTCTATTAGTTTTGATTGAACCCAGGTTCAAAAAATGAAATGCATTAAACCATATAGGACCTAATTTTTCAAACATATTTTAAGCGAAGTTAAAATTCCCAAATTGGTTTGAAAATTTTAGGAAATATTCAAATTATCACGTAAAATGTGTAAAAAAAATTTAATCAAAATATGTTAAGTATCTTTTAAAATAAAAATTGAAATAATAATTACACCCAAATCATATGAAAAAATCACGTGACTGAGTACAAAATAAAATATGGCATGCATTTATTTTCGTTTAGTGAAAATCCTGATTGTTAAAGAACGCTTATATGTATATTTAGTGCTGCATCCGTCTTAAACCCGCTTTATTTTTGCATATTATCTGTGTCTCTAAATCCTGTGCCTACGCAATTATAATAATTTTTATTTTAAATAATTCCTAAACCTTAATTATTTCTACAACGAAGCCTAATTTTAACGTATGCAGAGTCTAAACAAATCAAGCGATTGTAAGGCGAGTTGTATAAGAATTGCTGAATTTTTAACGCAAAATTATTTAGCTCTGGAATCTGGAATATAAGTGATATGAATTAAATATTTGTTGACTTTACATAGAGGAGCAGACGATTTTATAGCATTACTTTTTTGATGACGTTTTAAGCTTCCATTTAAAATAAATTATTGTAGTACTGTGATAATTTAAAAAATATCACCGCTGAATGTATCTCATTTTAGAGATGTTTAAATAAAATTGCATTTCAGTTGGAAAGTGTTTCATAATCAATGCTTTATGCATGATTAATCTTTCTTGTTTCTTCTGAAATAGCAAACAAAAATCGTCATAACCGGAAATAAAATTAAATAGAATAATTAAATAAATTGTATCGTCACATCAATTTTAATTATGATTACCAGTGTTTGTAATATGATCAGAATATGATTGATCCCTTAGAAATCGTTTATATTTCAGTATTTCTAAATGTTGCATGACTACCGTTATCCATCGAAGTTATCCTTATATTTTTCATTATTGTATCAATAGGGATATGGTTTTACCGGTTCATAAAGGACTTTTAATTTTAAAAGTTTGCAAGTTTTAATTTTAAAGGGATTAAATTTTGTTGCTAGTTTTAATTTTAGGATAATAATTCTTCTATTAAGAGGTCTTATAAATATCGTATGTTATCATTTGTCGCAAAACTCAAGGTTCTGCGGATATTAAATAATAAATAGCATAAAATATTATTATTATGCTTTCCAATCCATTAGTTAGGTTTGTGCTTGAGTATTGTTCGATTATTTGGAATCCTATCTATTATAATTATAATACTCATTAAGGAGTTGAAGATATTCAAAACTGATTTATTATGTCTGCTTTAAAAAAATCGGTTACTTCCCTCATCATGTCTCTTGTATGACTGAGAGTTCTTTAATATTAGCTTTCCCGAAATCAGAAGAAAAATGTATTGTATGATTTTTTTATTTTAAACTTTCAAATAATAGTGTAGATTGCAGTGATGTGTTATCAGCTATCAATTTTAAAGTCAGAAATGTTCAACCGAGAGATGAAGAGTTGCTTTATATTATTTTAGCTAGATATAACTACTGTAATTCACATTCTATTGCCAAGTTCTGTGAGCTCATTTGAAATATATAAATAATATATTGAAATATATACATATAATATATTTGAAATAGCCAGAAACCTAGATGTTTCTAGGATTTTAGTTATTCAGTTTAGTAAAGAATGTTTGTGCAAAATTAAATAATTTAAAACTTGTTACCTTTTGTTATTTCAGAATTGTCTTTTCGTTCGTGAGAGTCACACATCTGGATCTTTTATCTGTCGTATACACTTATGCATAAATAAATACATAAATAAATAAAATTGCTTAAATGTATTAACTAAATAAATGTTTTATATTAGATTTTTATAACAAAATAAAACTAAATCACAATATTATAATTTGTTCTCGAAATATTATTTTAAATCAGCAATGCCACTATTAAATAAGATGCATTTCAGGAATCAACATAACGCATAAGTAAACCTTAATTCTTGTTTTCGTTACTTTCGCCTCTAATATTTTAATATATGTATGACTGTGTGTGTGTGTGTGTGTGTGTGTGTGTGTGTGAAGGGGTGGGGGGGGGTCGGAAAAGAACACAATATTTACAAGTATTTAATTTTTTTTTATCGAGTTATCATTTCCTATATTTTTAAATATTTTCATTTAAAACATTAAAATCTAATTATCTTTATTTATCTTTCTAGGTATGTTAACTTACAAATTCTAATTTATTTGACGAGTCTATTTCTGCAGTAGGTAAGTATCCTAAATACATAACAATGCATTCAACTACTGTTTTATTTTACGTATATCCAATTTCAAACTTTCGGTCATCTTGAACAATGAGAATGGGTAAACATTACTACTTTGTTTCATCTTGGAATAAATAATTTCATAGGGATGCGCTTTTGAGGTCTTAGTGGGAGTGACTATTATTTTGGAGTGACTATTTCGCAGTGTGTATTAAGCAATATGTGTAAAAAAGAACTTAAAAAACTGGAGTCCCAAAAAGGATTCAAACTACGGATATTCACTTGCCAGATGGCTCTATGTTTCTTTAATTACTGATATAACAATATTGCCTTTATATAAAAAATGACCCCCTAGTTAAGTACCGACCGCGATACAAACTACTAGTCTTGGCAGGTCAAAACACTGACTCTATTAAGATTCATTTACGCTTAATAATCGTCATGAAACTAAATAAAAATTAATTACCAGAAATATTTAGAAAATATTTTGAAAATAGTAAAATATTCAAAAATGTTAGATTCAGATGCATAATATAGCATAATGCAAGCAAAATTAAATGTAGATATCGTAAACAAAATCAGACGTGTAATGGGCGTGAGTGAAACGTAAAAAGGCGTAGTAGAATGAGTCAAACTCTATTACGACGTTGCATTCGTACTTATATCTTTGACGACAACCCTACATTATCGTCCTCTATATTTCTGATCGAAGCAAACCTCAGATCAGAAAGATGGTCGTATTCTCTACTTTTTCATGCAGTGTAGAACCACATGCTTCATATTACTTCTGAATTAAAATGCCGACGTGGTGGTCGAACGGTCAAAGGCAAGCGTTTCCTCGAACTCGTTCGACCGCCGGGTTGTGGGTTCGAGTCCCACTTCAGGCATGGATGTTTGTGTTGTTGGGCGCGATGTGTTCCCACCCCCACTGGTGCGCTGGGGCAACGTCATATGACTGCTAAGAGGTTCACGGTTCTGGCCGATGTATAGGCGAAGATGAGAGTCAGTGCCTGGCCATTGGGAAAAAAAACTTCTGAATTAAAATTCGCTCCTTTATCATAGGATTTTTTTTAAAAAATCGGAATTTTTGGACCTCAATGAACATTGCAGACATTGCTAATTTATTTGGGTGAAATTATAACAAATGAAAATCTTAACCAGGAATGGACCACGGAGTTTCGCAGGGCAGGTTCAGCCCTTTCCATTAAGTTACTAATACAGCATTTCTATTCTCTATATTGGAAGAGGACTCTCGTCATCTTGTCATCGATTCCATCTTTTATTGCCGCATAACTGTCATGTCTTTCCAATTATAATGAAGAGTGAGAATATGTTTGCCAACTTTACTGTGAAGTCTGTTAATCTTCACCCTTTCGAGTTTTTTTCATAAATGTGTTACAGTTGACTTTTCAGAGTCCACTGGGCCAATAAGAGCTTGCGATATCGTCCCAGTAGCTGAGCGGTAGAGCGTCGGCTGGCCAGTTCGGAGATCCAAGGTTCGATTCCCGGTTGGGGCAGCAAGGCTTTTAATGGCGTCCGAACAAATCAACCTTGTAGTTAGTGCAAAGATGTCGGAGGTCTGAAAGTGACCCTAGTAAGACCAGTACGGATTCAGTGGACTCTGGAAGATTGAGCGGCGATCTCAAATTGAGAGGAAAACGACCACGTAGGATACTAACCTCCTTAAAATAGTACAAGCAAGAGGCTAACCTGAGGTAAAATAGCAGGAGGTGGTCAGTCATTGTCAGTTGCCAGCCAATCTGGCATTAGAGGGTGGAGAATGCGGAGTCGATTTCGACAATAAGAGCTTGCAATTTCGTCCCAGTAATTCAACGGTAGACCGTCGGCTGGCCAATTCAGAGATCCATAGTTCGATTTCTGATTGGGGTAGAAGGCTCTTTACAAGTTTTCCACTTTACAATTTAACCACCAAGTCATGGCTGGCCACACAAATTATGAACCACCCTACAAATATTTATCACGAACCCCTTCATATTTTTTTTTCTCTTTTTTGTGTATTTATCATGTTTTCTCTTCCCTCAAAAAATTTATTGGCCTTCCAAAATGAATGGTGCTGATTCCTCCTCCCTGTGGACGGTCCTGATCAAGCCACTATAACTTTTGCCATCTCTGCAAATGGAATATTTTAATTCAATGTAATCATAATTCTTGTCGATGTTACTAGGACCAACCACGATTTTTTACGATCTGATCAGTACTATTAAATAACCCTAATATAAGCAGGGCAATGTTTACGCAGCTTCAGTGTTTTTACTTTATTTTTATATTTTCAGTATTAAATACTTAATTGTTATTTAATGGAATGTTATAAACTACATAAATGTTATTTAAGTATGTAAATAATTTTATTTCATAAACTACTATTTTTAAATTTTTAAAATACATAAAACTATTTAAAAAGGAAAAACTGTCTAAAACATTAAAACATATAGACAATGTCTAGTTTTCAGAAATGTAGTTGAAATATTGTAAATTTATTACTTGTGATTCGTTCAATTAAAAATGCTAAACAAATTATAGGATAATAATATAATAAGAATATAATCTTGGGATATGGTGAGGAAACTTTCTTAATTATTGCTTCGTTTTGACGATGAATCAAAGATGTTCCAGAAAATTAGACGACAGCAAGTGCTATTACTGCATCGTTGCCTTCACAGAATACTATATACGTTAGTCAGTCCCCTTCGTTTTTCGTATATGACAAAAAAAATCCAATATAAAAAGTGGTAACAAATATGGTTTCTAGAATTTTTCTTGTTCGTGACTCTATTTCAAGTAGAATTATTTTTTATTGCGTTAACACTATTTTCCTTTTCACTATAATTGTATTGCAATGTAGATATTTGTAACAAAAGTTGTACTTCAGAGATAAAACAAAAAAAATTCAGTAGAACTAAGTTATAAAGGACCTACTCGAGCAAATTCAAAAGTACCAAATGCATAAAATTTAACACGATTTAGTATACGAATGCTGATTTCTTTGCATATTCTCCAGTGCTGAAATATTTCTCTATTTCTAGCCAGCGGCGTTAATGTTATCATTTAAATTTATCAGATATCGAAATAAGCTTGTAGAAACCCTCTAGCGCATAAGGCAGTTTACAGTATACGTGCATATCATATTAAGATTCTTCGTTTGCACTTTAAATATTTTCGCGCAAATATATGTATTGAATAATACAAGGTATTGAAAGTAGCTTATAGTTATATTTCGAAGCTGTGTTATCTCTGTAAACATTCAACCTGATTTAATTATAATATTCCCTGCGTTTTTATAAGATATTTTGAAGTAGTAGTGTATTTTCCAAAATTAACTTAAGCAATCATAATATTACAATCGTTTTTAGGTTACTTGAGTTGGTATTGATTACTTTAACTAAATTCAATCTTTAATTTTTTTTATTTATACAATTATTTTTAAATATTTCTGGTATATAATTTACTTTTAATTTCATGTTCATGATATTTATTAGACTTAAATAGATGCATTTTACTTTTTCTAAAATAGCTAACACATGTATTACAAAGTATTTGAATAGCAAACAAAAGTAAATTTTTAACTAATTTACTTGTATTGTGTGATCATTGTCGACAATCACTAGTAACTGCTGATATTTATTAGCGCTGTTAGTGAAAGTTGATTTATGAACTGAGATCGTAGCTTTAATGAACTCTCACTAGTCCTGGTGTACAGTAACTGTAAGGATTTCTGATAATCTATGTGATGATTGGCAAAAGTTGAATGACGTTGAATAATTCACTGAATATATAATTCAACTCTAATATTAACAAAAACATATGTATTTAAATGTAATGTAACATTATTACATAAAAGTAATAAGAAAATATTTAATAAAAATACATTTTTTTAAAATAATGCTTCCTTATTTACTGTTACATGGTAATGAGATGCAATACTTTGAGTCCAACAATTCCTATGGAAGTTTATTCTTGCAATCGTTATCAACTAGCGAGCCAAACCTCCCGATTGTCGACAACCACTGTAAGAGTTAACTCCTTTGACTAATATTAACTTCCATTACTTCAGTCAGGGAGTGTTGATAGTCTCAGTAATGGGATAGTTCACTGGTTAAGGAACGGGGATTGCACTCGAAGAACACGAATTCGATTTCCGGCTGTTCCCCGTGTTTACGCGGCTTATAGACACGTTAAATCTGTGGGTTTGGTCCCTGTGGATGTCACCCCCCCCCCACACTGCCCCACTTGGTTCTGACCTAAATTGGGTATACTGTCCCCGCCATTCAAACCTTCGGGTTAGATCTTACACTTTCCGGTCAGTCGGACGGCCTGAATCGAAAGAAAAGAAAAGATAGTTCCCACTGTGTGGTGCACTAATAGAGAAACTTGACGCTAGGATTTTAAATCATTAAATTCTACATAATTGACATGGTCGTAAGTTCATATTAGTGGCACTCATTACTATTAAATTAAACATTGCGTTGTTCACACCCCTCTTGTTTACCCGTTGTCGACCCCCCTCTGTCTCGACGCCCCTAAATTTGTGTTTTTATCTGACCTTTGGGTCAGCGTGTTGTAAACTTTGCGTGATTGAGACTGAAACTATTGTCTGATATTCCAGACACAATAAATAATGTACATAAAACTGTCCCACAATAACTGGTGAGAGATCGATTTCTGGTCTCACACACTGTTTATCGACACTTTCTAATTACCAACTTCTCACTGTGACATACATATGTCTGGAATAAATATACGCAGTAGTTATAATGCAATTATATTCTTTCAATTAATTGGAAAACTTTGATTTTTGAATCAAACCATACAATTTTACGCCCATTTTTAAACCGCGCATGCTCACTACACTTCGAACAAATAACAAGTAATCAACAACTTTTGAACAGCTAACCGAAACGTGTGCTTTTGCATTTATAGTGATTTAAACGTGCTCCTGTATATTAAATAGTACATTCTTGCGATTTAAATGTTACTTTTATTTTATTGTTTTCCTGTATTCTAATTTGTTTAATTTAATATTCAAATTCTGAAAACATATAGGCTCTTTTATATTAGAATTCTTAAATGTTGAAGTTAATTTCTTACCCTACTCTTTTTTTTTACACGGTAGATACGTTCTTCAGAAATTCGTATAAAAAATAATTATACATAAGTATAAGACAATGACTTTGAAGTCATGTTAGATCAAATATTTTTTTCAAAAAAGGAAGACTTTTTTTAACCATGTAACTCCAAATTCGTGTAAAAAAAGCGTGTAAAAAAGGATTGGGTGGACGTCTAATTTCATAATTATTTGATAAATTAAATTTTAATTTGAAATCTTTCACAGCTCGCATACTTCGTTAGCGCGTTTCCATTCAAAGCCCGGCGTATTTCAGGTAAAATAAACCAATGGCACTAACTACCACACAGAAATCCACCGTACGAATTAACTATTCCTTGAATAGTTAAGTAATACTGCTAACATACTATGTCAGACGGCGTTAACCTTTTGAAGCATATAAACTATCAAAATTTTAGAATGATAAATACACGCACCCCGTACATATTCTTTAGAAATTCTAAAAAATTAAAAACATTTAAAATGCAAATGGTATTGCTGCGTAAATATGATCCAGCTGGAATTTCCAGCCGCATTCTCACCAGTCTGCTGCACAAGTACTGTTGTACGGTATAGTTCAAAATATTTCATGTGAAAGTATTTGGACTACATTTCATTCTGGAATTCGAGGAATAAACTACTCCAGTATCGCTGTCTGCTCCTAGTATTATGGCTTTGTCCGGTATTTTAATGATAGCACTAAGTTTAGGTAATAGTGCTATAAAATTATGCATCATGAATTGCACTGAAGGATGCAAATTTGCATATACGGGTCTCATTAGGTTCTCAGGGAATATACACCGAGTAAATATAATGTACATTTCATTTCTGGTAAATATAATATTAGTTTTTGAGATTTATAACTGTTATGAATAATGAGTGATAATAGTTCTCGAATTGTATGGGGATATTTTCTGCATATGCTTTAATGTTTAAAAATCAGACAATGTCGGTGAGAAGAATTACCACTTTGCCCTGAAGATATTCTATCAAACTGGATATTTGATGTAACTGGATTTTAGATTGCATAGTGCCAGTTTAGGCGAAATGATATACAATTATAGAATAATCGTAAGTAATAAAATGTATAAAATTACATTTTAAAATGCAGCATTAAAACAGTGTTGAGAATATTTACTGCATGTGTTTTAATGAACAAGCTTAATCAGACAATTCCGATTGATGGAATTACCACTTTTCTCTAAAGATATCCTATCAAACTGGATATTTGATTTAACTAGATTTTCGATTGCGTAGCGCCAGTTTAGCCGAAATGATATAAAATTACACAATAATCGTAAGTAATGAAATGTATAAAATTACATTTTTAAATGCAGCATTAAAACTATGTCAATAATATGTACTGCATGTGTTTTAATGAACAAGCTTAATCAGACAATGCCGGTTGGTGGAATTACCACTTTGCTCTAAAGATATCCTATCAGTGCCCTTTTAATCTGAAGGTAGTCAAACTGGATATTTGATTGAAATAGATTCTCGATTGCACAGAGTCAGTTTAGCCAAAATATATACACAATAATCGGAATTATGCACAATTGCACAATATTCGTAAGTAATGAAATGTATAAAATTGCATTTTTAAATGCAGCAATAAAAAAGATAAATATTGTAATATTATAATAATTACTGTATCTGGTCGTTCCTTGTAACAGCTTTAGATCTTTTGGGTGAGCTAGATGCCCTGGGCAATAAAAAGAAATATTCGTTTTATGAGAAAACAAAAATATTCCCTCACATTATGCTAGGATGGCCCGTTCTCAAGACGTTTTAGTTTCTTAATTTTATATACTTAGACGCATTTTAAAATATACCTAGTCACCAAATGAAAACATACATATTTTCTGAACTGTGTATTCAATATTATATGAAATACCCATCCACTTATATAATATTTTGTATAGTAAAACCAAGATCAATGTATACAAGATTGCTAGGAAAGTCCATGAGCTCACAAATAAATACTGAAAAGTAAGGATAGTTTCATGAGCGTACAGTGTACACGTTACGTCTATATACAGGGTGAATCGGAATTGGTTTTACAAAAGCATAGGGGTGATAGTACCCCACCAGACGAGCAATAATTACCATGGAACATAGGGTCGCATTGCACACTGAGAGGCAGAAAAGAGACACGTCGAACCGCGTCGATCATGACGCAGTCAGCGCCTCGGACGTCATTGTGTACCTGCCTACGTAGTATCTCCTACGCCAGATACGAACGCAGTTACCGTATGCAAATGTCCAGGGAGCAAAATCAGCATAAGTGGCTCCTAGTAGGTTCCGACGATAGTCAATCAGAGCACACGTTGCCCTTTAAAAACCGACACAACTTCAACGCTGCAAGTTATTCCCACTGGACCTTTTTCTTCTGGGGCCACATGAAGTCTTTAGTGTACGAAACGCCTGTGGACTCGGCGGAAGATCTCGTCGCGCGCATCGTTGTTGCCGCAGACCACTTTAACACAATACCCGGAATCTTCGAGAAGGTGCCTCAGTCATTCCTTCGCCGGTGTGAACGGTGCAACGACACGCGTGGACGCCACTTTGAGCTCTTGCTGTGAGTTTGTCGCTGCACAATAAATCTGTTTGTGCAACGTTTGGTATCGTTCATTCGCTTTCCCAACACTGGTGTACGTGCATGTTCGTATTCTAATTTTACTCTTTTCTGCGTCTCTGAGTGCAATGTGACCCTATGTTCCATGGTAATTATTGCTCGTCTGGTGGGGTACTATCACCCCTCTGCTTTTGTAAAAGCAATTCCGACTCACCCTGTATAGTATATATAGTAAAATCACAGTGGTGCTCCTAGTAGAGAATTTAAAAAGTTAGGGTAACGAACTCGGCGACAAAGACAACTTGGCGAAAATTACAGATTACAAATTCGTGCTGCATCGTCTAATGAGTATGAATTATCAATAAAAATACAACAGAGGAAATTTATTTAAGGCAATATGGTTATTTGTCAATAGATGTCGTATTCAAGAGAGCTGAAATAAAGGACACTTGCGTGTACAGGAAACTGCAGTGCAACCTGTTCAAAATTCACTCCGTCAACAGTAATGCGCATTTGAATTTGTGAAAAATATTACCGCAGCCTTTGACAAAATTTCAGGCCTTACCCTGTTACAGTCCTTGTTGATACGACTTTTTGAAAGTATTTATTGCCTTCCATAGCCATGTTTCATACGTTTACGACTACAGCTCGTACTAATCCCGGCTGGAGATTAATATACTCTGCTGTTTTGGCAAGTCCTCCTGTCAGGGTTGTGGAATTCGTACTAATTATGTGACCTTCTACAGGTTCGAAATTGACATTTTTCATCTGTTTGCTGTGTATATTTTTTATATCCCGCCAAGGATGCTGCAATGACTTTTATTCGAACAAGCATGAAGACTTTGAAAGCGATAGACTTAAATTGTGCACTCCTTAACCTTTCCTTACAAAGTTATTCTTCTTCAACCCAGACCGTCCGAACTACCCGGAGGTGTAAGGTAAATGTTTGAACGGCCAGGAAGTGCCACCCAATTTAAACCGGAACCCAGTGGAAGAGGCTTACACATGGGCCATTCCCTCCTTTCCCTATCATTCTCGGAAGGACGTACAGACCGACATATTTAAGGTGCCCGTACTCCGCGTGAACATGGGGACAGTTTGGGCAAAGGTGGGAATCGAATTTAGGTCGCCCAAGTGCAATCCATGCGCACTAACCACTGGGCTGTCCCACCCTATTTACAAAATTATTGGGGTGCCTGTACTCTTTATAAAGAAAATATTTCCTGAGTATCCTGTATAAAGAAAATGGGTAAATACATTTATGCCTGTAGGAGAAAAAACACGTATTTAGAAAGACATAGGAACAAAATTCTGGGATCTAGTTCTATAGAATGGATTGAAGCGTATTGAACTGAATAATGTTTAAGAAACTTTGTGGAATACTTTTGCCGTCAGCCTTCTTATTATACGACAAATAAATTCCATTTATATTGCATCATTTATCTCATTAAATGCAACCCTTTATTTATGAAGATATATAATATCTTTCCATAGAAACTTTGAATGCAAAGCAGGAACTTCAGAGGCACGCTTAGGATACATGATTTATGACTGAAAGGACGGTGTATACATGCATGTATAGGCCTTCGAATCTAGCCAATGGTAGATCGCCATTAGAAAACGACGATTTCCGATCACGTCCGACGAAATCCGATTACGTATCTCGGTCAGCCCTGCTCGGAATATGCCACATCCGTTTCAACTCGGAATAACAGATGGGACGAAGATGATAGCTGGCGTTAGTGGCTTTCCTAAAAATATTTGAATTAAAATATTTCTAAGGTTTCTTTTGTTGAGTTAACTATATATAATGAGTAAATATATCAGAACTTCAGAGTTTTTTGGTAAAAACTTTTATTCATAACTCGCCATGAGCAGTTAGTTCACAAAGGAGGCAAATCATGAAAAATATCTGCAAAATGGGAATTCTAAATAAAATTTTATTTTAGTTCTACGGCAAAGCACAAAAAAAAAAAACGCGCTCAATTTATACAGTTAAATTAAAACTTGGTATAATTTTACTTTATCACATGTTAAAAATTGTCTCTTCCTCTATGATATATATAGAGAGAGTATATATAAATATCCGTCATTCAATCTCTACTGTTCACATGCTCAACATGTGGATTCAGGAATCCTGTTTTTAAAATTCCATATTTTATCTTCTGGTTATGGTTGTAGTCTGGGTTATGGTATTTATAGTAACGAACCATTGCCATTTCCGAAAAGAGCATTTTTTTGGGTTAATTTGGGTTGGATGCTCAGACCTGATGAGGAATCTAATCTATATCAGCCTCTGCATTAAGCCGTGTTCGTTTCTTTTTTCCGGCATGGTGATCGTGTTTTAACTGTTTTGGTTATCGAGGATCCACCAAATTTTAATAGATTAAAATGTTCTACTAGACAGAGCTGTTTATCTAATTTTAGCTCTCTTGAATGTAGGAAAGTATGTTAAAAATGCCATCCAAGAAGTTAATACAGACAAACAACCAAACATCAGCCATGACTTTTGAAATAAAATGTTTTATAAATGAACATTCAATTTCACTCTTCAGGCTCTCAAGGTTTTAGATTTTTTTTCTAATATACTGTTATTCCTGAAACATGTACAGAGAACTTGTTTTATTAAACATTATTTATCATTAGAAATGCACTGAAATTGCTGTTCAATAGGCAATTATACTATAGAACGTACATAACAAAATGAGACTGTCCACCGATTTTGAAAGATAAAATAAGTTATATTCACGTCTAAAATGAGTTGATGCCATTATTTTGTGATATTCTGTTTATAACAAATAGTTTAGGGGGAAAAAATAACCACGTTCATCTAGATAAGATGTTTTCGTTGAAATTGTTGTTTTTGCCGTGTAACTGTATTTGCCCCTACGAAATCGGCCAACACCCTTGTTTAGTTATATGCTGGTTTATGCGAAACTTGCTGCATTATAATTTATTTCGTATATCTTTAACATGAAGTAGTTGCATAGTTCGTGCACTTTTGAAGTCCAATTGCGTAGCGTATCTGAAACATGTGTGCCATTATTGCGTATTAAATTAATATAAAAAAACTCATATATATATAATATTAAAAACTTACGATAAAGAAATACAAAATTAGATAAATTTATTTAAAGGAATTAATAAATTCATTTTTTAATATTGATCATTACTTTTGAGCTGTTTACAGATGTCTATACTTACTGAGATATCTCAATAGATTTATAAATCTAAATAAAACAAACCCAAAGCTGTGATCTCTCTGTACTGAATATAAAATCACAGTATCGTATGTCTTAACAAAATAATCGATTTATCGTTGTTTTACATTCATGATGTATTGTATTTCTTAACATATTCTTTTGAAATTTCTTCAAATATTTACATAAATTATGCATGGCATTGTGGCGAGACCTTTAATATAATGCAGGCAAATATATACATTTCTCACTATGAAATAATGTGCAAAGTTCTTTCCATTCATGCCATTTATTACAATAGTATCATTTTTTAAGACAGCTGATTTAGAATGATGACAACATTCTATTTTAACATATTCTTATTTTGTTTATCTTTTGACTACATGTTCCCTATATATTCCAAATTATAAATTACAGCAAACTTTGACTTTAATGTTTTTTAATGTTTTCTTCAGAAAATGTTTATTTTTGAACAAATAACTTTTAGAAATTAAAGTTTTTAGTTTTAAAAGATATAAAAAATGACCTTTGGTCTTACTTATGAACAAATAATAAATCTAGTTCCACACTAAAATTATGCTGTGCTCTTTCGTTATTAAGATGATACAAATGAATAACTGAAACATCATGTTCTGCTCTTTCATTAAGACGATACAAATGAATAACTGAAACATCATGTTCTGTTCTTTCATTAAGACGATACAAATGAAAAACTGAAACATCATGTTCTGTTCTATCATTAAGACGATACAAATGAATAACTGAAACATCATGTTGGTTCCACAAAATTAGGTAATTAATAATTTTGAAGATGGTGAAAGTGAAACTTAAATACGAGGTTATTATGATGGGGTCGAAAATTCAAATGCGAGTTTCTGGCGGAAGACCACGTATCAAGCATCCCTGACCGCGAATCAAACGGTTTCGAGGTCATTATTTTGTAATTGCACACTGTTGCAAACAATGAGAGTGTATTTCAATTAGACTAACATTGTTAATACTTTAACTGTATAATCTAAGCTAGTCTTATATACACATTCTAAAAGTACGCATTTTAAATAGTCTAAAGTTTCTTCTGTTGTTACCATTTATCATACGAAAGAAAACCATAAAACAAAATCAAACGAAAGAACAGTCCGTTTAGATACCAAAATTTAAATAAAATATTTTATATCATATTTTTTTATTTGCTTCCCCTATCTATAAAACATGTACTTTTAAATATTCCAAGCCAGAAATCCCGTGATACTCTTGCTTAATCTCATGTTTAGAACATACTTAGGAATATTTTCGTTTCGATAGATGTTGATTTTTGCATAAGCAAATATGCTGGTCTGGTGTTCGTTTTTTTTTACTTCATCCGACATAGATGTTAGCTTGGAAAGAGTAAATATTTCATGTAATATTTCTAGTTTGCTGTTCGAAAATATTTCTGCTTCCAAAATTAAATGTTTGTTTGAAATAATTTTATGCATACGTAGATTTGAAAATATCAATTTCAGTTTAAACCCTATTGCATAAATAATTCACCTTTATGAAGTAGTGAATACCGCAGACAGTCAAATCAACAGTTTTTATTTTGTGAGATTAAATTTTATAAATGCGTAAGTATAACTAAGTATAACTTTCATATATATTAATAATTTTATTAATAATTGCAGTCTAGCATTAAATGCAATCTAAAATGTTTTTAAAATATCAATTTTATTTTAATAAAAATCATCTTGTTTTAATGAAAATCCCAATCACAAAAATCTGCAAAATGTTTATTCTAATTTTCAGATAATAATTAGTCTTATCCAAGTTTAAATCTTCTAAATTAACATATTTTCTGGTTTAAAAATTAAATATTAAAATTGTATTAATGGAGCGAAACCAATTTATAAATGCTGTTATCTGCAATGAGAGAATATTTCTAAAATGATAAGATTACAAATAAATTAAATTGCCAAAGTTAATAGAAATAAATATATAATAGGATATATCTTAAATTATTTGAGCATAAATCCTTTCGTGAATAAAGAGTGTTATATTATATAATTTGCACTGAAGAGCTAACTGTAACTAAAATAAAAGACAACGGTGGCTCCAGTTCAATGGAGTTGAAATGGTTTTGCTTGAATAATGTCTTGTAAAAACAACCCCAATAAAATTCAATAAGTTCATCGTTGTTTTCCATCTCTCTTGTGTCTTATGCAACAGATAAGGTAGCAAATCCTGTTGTCCTGTCAACATCTTAGAGATGTTCAAAACAGAAAACCAACAAATCAAACGGTTTGTTTTCCTTGACCTTTCAAAGGCTTTTGATCCAGTTTGGAGATACAGACTAATCACCAACCTATTCAACTATTTCATAATAATTGGAAAGGCCCTCCTTGATTGTATACATTGTTAAAAAATAGACTTATCAAGATCTATAAAGCACTTTCCACGAGCTTTAAATTGAACCAGGGGATTTCTCAGGGATCTGTTTGTTCTGAGACCAACCCTCTTCTCGCTGTTTTTAACGGGTATTGAATTCGAAATTGCTCCACTTTGCAGCAGTAGTCTTGTTTCGGATGGAATTATCTTTTGGTGCTTTAATTCTAATCTGCTCTCAACAGAGACAGCTATGAAGAATACCCTTATCAACTTCCAGACTTTTGCTCAGGATTAGAAGTTAAATTTCAATCATTCTAAATCAACGACTAGTTTTTTCACAACAAATAAGCACTTGTATAACGTCTAGCCAAAGATTATTCTCTGCCAGCAACTCTTAAAATGTGATAAGCACCCTAGTTACCTAGGTTCTTCACTGGACTCCTGAAATCTCTAGTCACAAGCATATTAAAATTTAGTGAATAAAAGCAGGAAAAGGCTTAATATCCTCAAATGTATATATATGACACAGATTGAGATGCATTCGGAAAATCACAAATATTTCCTTGATACAGCCTATCTTGGAATATGGATAATCAAGTTTATCACACAGCATCTGACAGCAACCTTAAAAAACTTGAATTGAAAGGGTGCAAATGAGTGCAGCCAGAATTATTACAGGACTTTGTATCAGAACTTTATAATTTACTATATTTTAAAACTAATATACGTAGTGTCGTACAAGACAGAGCACCAGGCGCGAAGCGCCTTTAATCTCCAGTTTCAATATGTGGTTCTTATCGTCAAACTGTGACATTAATTCAGTGACCCTAATTGGAGGTTCGAGGTTTTTATTTACTACTTTTTATTATTTGTCCTAGCTCCTAGTGTGGCAGTTTGTTGCACATTTAGAGTTTAAGCAGTTTGGGGGGTTGATGCAGATCTAAGGGTTACCTAGCGTTTTGGCAGTTTAGTGTTTAGAATATTTTTTTTTTTTTTTTTATAAAATAATAGTCGCGAGTTTTATTTTAAAATCAGATGTTTGAGGTGGGATCATTTAATTCCGATTATCGATGTTTAGAACAGCGCGGGGTCTCTTACGAGATTTGGTCTTGCGATGATCATAGTCATGCAGATTGAATAACAGTTCGTTTGGAACGGATGGCAAATTTCTGTAAAATTTAAGCGCTAGCTTTTTAATTTGGGCTCTAACAGTTTTTATTTTGAAGTCATTCCTAATTACCGAGTTTCTTAAGTACCTGGGAGCTTTCCTGATAATCCGTAGGATTTTGTTTTGTTTTGTCTCTAGGAGGTCTATTGTAGTTTTACAGGCATATCCCCATACGGGTGCTGCATACAGCATTCCCGGGCGGATGACCGATTTATAAATTAGGAGTTTATTTTGATAACTTAGATTTCCGTTTCCTATCATTGGGTATAAGGCTCCTGTGGCCATATACGCTTTTTTGGTTAAGTTCGTAACGTGCTGTTTCCAGGTTAGGTGGGAATCTATCGTTACACCTAGGTATTTAGTAGATTTTTCCGCTTTTAGGGCATGGTTGTTTATGTACAGAGGCGGCGGAGGTTTACGTTTTCTTGAGAAATAAATCCAATGACATTTATTGGGGTTTAATTTTATTCGCCATTTTTCCAGCCAAGTTTGGAGTATGTCTAAGTGTTGTTGTAGCTGTCTGTGCATTACTGAGACATAGGGGTGTTTTGCAAGTATCGCACTGTCGTCTGCATAGAGTGCCAGCTCTGTGTTTGGAGTCCTCGGGATGTCGTTCAGGTATATGTTAAAGAGTGTCGGGCCCAGGATAGAACCTTGCGGTACACTACTTTTAATGAGCTTGGGTGTAGATAAGTTACCTCCTACTCTGACTTGAAAGTGTCTGTTATTTAAGTATGAGATTAAAAGTTTGACAATAGCGTCAGGGACTTTTAAAGTGATCAATTTGTACGCTAATCCACAGTGCCATACTTTATCAAAGGCTTTTTGTATGTCCAGAAAAATCGCAGCTGTGGGTGTCTTGTTATTGAGACCAGAAGATATGTACTCTACCACTCTCAGCAATTGATGAGTGGTGGAGTGCTTTGGCCGAAATCCAAACTGCTCCGGAATGATAATGTCATTCTCACTAAGGTGCGTGTTCAGTCTCTTAAGAATAATTTTCTCAGTAATTTTACTAAGTGTCGGTAGCAAGCTAATTGGTCTATAGTTAGCTGGAATTGTGGCATCCTCACCAGGCTTATGGATGGCTATAATTATCGCTTCCTTCCATTCTTTGGGAAAATAGTTTAGTTTTAATATTTTATTTATTAAGATTGTCAAGTAACATATTACGTTTAAGGGTAGGTTTTTAACCGCAATATTTCTGATTTTGTCGTGCCCTGGGCTTTTACGGTTTTTGAGATTTTTAATGATTTCTACTATCTCCTGCGGGGTGGCTGGGCTAATCTCAGCCGTTACCGGGGAATTCCTGAAATTATTTAAAGTTTGTCTGACCATTCTTAGGGTGTCCTGACACATTAGATCGTGGTTTGGTTGGAATTGTTTTTCATAATGGCTTGCGAGCGCCTCGGCTTTTTCCTCGTCTGAGTACGCGATTTTAGCACCATCTATTAGTGGCGGGAGCTTAATTTGAGGTTTCCTGAGTCTTTTTGCGAATTGCCAGAGCGATACGTCTTCTGGGCTAAGGGATTCGATTAGTTCTTTATACTGTTGCTGCTTTTCTGCGACAATTTTTTCCCTGACTTTGCACGTGAGTCTGTTAAGCTCCCTTTTAAGGGCGGGGTCTCTGTTAGCCTGCCATGTCTTACGTATTCTGTTTCTTTGCCTGACTAATTGTTTGACATGGTGGGAAAGTGTGGGCATTTTTGGAGACTCACGATGTGTTGTGGCAGAGGCAATTGCTCTCTTGATTTCTGTTGTGAGTGTGTGCGTGGCAGAGTCAATATCCGCCGTGCTCATTATGTTAGGTACTGCTAAGTGCGGCTCGAAGAGTGCTCTTTTGAATACTTCCCAGTTGACCCTCTCTTGTCCCAAAGAGGCTGGAAGAGGTGTGTTCAGGTCGAATGTCACCAGTACCGGCAGATGATCCGAGTCGAATTCATCCAAGGTACTAATAGTGTGAGCGTAATCTATGTTTCGCGTTAGGACAAAGTCTATAAATGAGCCGTTGGCGCCTGAGAAGCAGGTTGGTGTCGACGGTACAATAATGTTAGTGTTTGTCGTGTTCAGCAGTCTGTGTATCTGTGTACCGCGTGAATTGGCTCTCCTACAGCCCCACGCTCGGTGGTGCGCGTTGAAGTCGCCTGCGAGTATAGTGTTTGGATATCGCGCGAAAAGCAGTTCCAGTTGCGCAGCTACATCTACTCTACTCATATTTTTGACATATGTTGAGGTTAGGATAAACGGGCTAGTATTATTAATTTTAATTTTTATACTAGTATTTTCTATACCTTGAAGATTTATGTTGTTTAGTTCCTCGTGGGGAATATTTCTTTTAATGTATACTGCTGTTCCTCCATGGGGCGTTCTAGCATTAGTATTTGAGCTAAGATTATGATAGCATATATAGTTGGCTATGTTTAGTTTTTTACTTTCTCTAACTTTAGTTTCCTGAATTAATAAGGCGTCTACGTCATTTTCATTTACATAGTTCCTAAGTTCATTTATTCTTGGAGATATGCCGTTCGCATTCCAAAATATTATTTTTAAGGATTCTTTTTGGGACCTAGCCATGACGGGTTTGATTCTCACTGTTATTTTTAAAGTCCGCGATTATTTTAAGGGCCTCAAAGACCATTACCATAGGATCGCTCTTTTTTTGTACTAGCTCTGCGAACTGCATCAACAGATGTTTTATGTCGTCTAGATTGAACATGCTAATAAATCCTCTGATGAGGTTGAGGATATCCTCCATCTTTTCAGCATCAGATTTATCAGTCGGTTCAGTCTCAGCTTCCATTTCCTCAGTCTCAACCGCGGTTTGCACTTTTTTGTGAGTGTCCTTTTGGAACTCGATAGTTTTTTGCTTTTTTTCACCCGTTTTAACTAACGGCTGGGTTTGCGCGATCTCTTCATCCCTGACTCGTTTATTTTGTTTCCAATCCTCAACCTTAATGTCAAGCCTATCCTTTGCCTCCTTTGCCTGTCTGGCTTTTTCTATTTCCGATCTCTTTTTAATGGCAGCTGTAGCTGCTCTTACTTCCTCCAGGGTCAATTCTCTGGAGGTCGATGATTTGGGGGCCTGCTCTTGCACCGATCTGGTAGGTGCTGAAGGTTGGTGTCTTTTTTCCTGTGGCACTATGTGCGAGGAGCCCTGAGGGGGTGCCTGGGGGTTTAGTCCGAGGGCCTTTTGCCTCCAAGGTGGTATCTGATTTTTTGGGGGAGGGGGGGCATACTCCGGTGCCTTTCCTCTGTTCCAGGGGTTCTTCGGGCATTGCCTGAAGTTCGCTGGATGGTCTCCATTACAATTTGCACACGTTGCCTTCTCTGTCCTGGGTCTCTGGCAGTCCCGTGTGAAATGATCTTGTGCACACTTCAGGCACTTTGGTGGCATACTGCAGTTCTCAGAGGAGTGGTTGAACTGCTGGCACCGGTAGCAAATCTTAAAGCCCCGTGCTCTGAAGGCCTCTACCTTCACAGCCAAGTATCCTAACCTTGTCAGTCTGTAAATCCTCTGCCAGTCTTCCGTGGGCCTAAGGCTGAGTAAGAAGATCGGCAGGGGTAATCTTGTTTTTGTGTTTCTCAATTGAGAAACCCGGACTACATCTAATCCAATGGATGTTAGCGTCATTTTAATCTCCTCAATGTCATAGTTAGTTGGTAGCCCCTTCAAAACTACCTTTTTTGGCCTTTCAGTTTTTAGGTTTAAACTATGGAAGGGGATTTTCTCGCTAGTCAAATGGCGCTGAACAACCCTATAGGAGTCAGCGTCATTGGGTATGAGTTTGAGCATATCTCCTGAGAGTTTGCCAGATACTTTATTGCCTGTAATTTCATTTAGCTTTTTAAGGAGAGCCTGGTAGTTGTCTCTAAACTTTATGAAGAAACATTCTGCTTTTGGTTCTTTTTTTTCTACCTCCATAATATTTTCTCTAACAATATTTTCAACCGCTTTAGGTTTAGGTGCACTCTTAAATTGAACCGGTTGCGCGGCAATTTCAGCATAAGTCTTAGTTTTAACTTTTTCATTTACAGTTACAACATTATCACTAACCTTTTCATTTACAACACTATCACTAGCAGCATTACAGTCCATGTTATCATGGTCATTAGATTTTAATTTTAAATTTCCATCCTGGTTTTTAGTAGGAGTTCCCTCAGTGTGAGACTCCTCTATCCTAGCCCTTTTACATGGATTTACAACCGTTTCAGTTTTGTCAACAAGTTTAATTTCATTTATTAGTCCTAACTCTAACAGTTTAGCTCTAATTACTCTATCATTATACTCCTCAACTGAGTTAAAGATCACATAAATATCACTATCACAATTTCTAAATTTACCAATGTCACAGCAGAACAAAAAAGAATTCACAAAATTGAACGAACCTAGAATCCGGGAGACTTGGTCCTTGTCCTGTCCGAGGAGTCCATACTTGAGCATATCCTGGATATGCAGTGTCAGCACGTAGATCACCATTCCACAATAGTTCACCGCATCCTTCACTTCCTGGGTCTTTGCGGCAAGAAGTCCAGCGTCCGGCAGGCGTCCAAGATACGCATCCATTGCATCCTTGAGAGGCCGAGCATCGTCACCCTCCAGCTCACTAGCAACTTCCTTCGTCTTCTCCAAAAGGTCGTTGTCAAGATCCATCATAAATCAGGGTCAAATAACTCGAAGTACGAAAAGCACAACCACGTGGGAAAAACACACGTGGCAATCCAAGTTCGAACAGCACAAAATGGCGATACACAGAAAAGTTGAAGATTACTTAGCCCGACGTGCTCTATCGTAACTAGATATAACACGCCCAAGCGTAAGTAAGAAAAGTCACCACAAGATAAAAACAGTAGCTTCTCAAAATCACTTTAAAACCAGAAAAAATGTTATGTTCTTCAACTTGACAAGATGATTACTCAAATATAAGAGCTTTGTAAGAGCAAGTTATTGATAAAGAAATTGGATTTGACTGAATATTTTTGCTGATCATTGCTTATGTCTAACTTCCATAGGAGATATTTTGAGTGAAGTTAACAATATGAACAAAAACTTTTGTTTTAGAAAGAAAAAAAATAGTTTAAAATATTGAAATTATTTTTATACATTCATAAATGATACCCTATTTCCGATAAATTGCTTATATTTCTATCTATTTCGTTCGGAGATATAAGCGTCCAAAATGTTTACAGTTTTCGTAACATTCCGATTTCAGCCAGTCACCCGACCATGGATGTTATTTATATCGAAAACCAAACTGCAATATTCTTTAAAAAATTTACATTTTCACATTCTTTCATAAAATATATACCTGAATTATTTGTTCTCTAAATCAAAGGCCCATAATCTCCCTTAAGCCATTCTTTTGAGAATTCTATGAATATGAATATAAATTACTTACTGTATTCCGACAAAAGCATTGGTGGATTGCATGTTAATATATGCATCTCTCAAAACCGCAATGTGAAAAATATATTTTATTCTTTTTATTTATTTTAAAGGATCGGAATTGGATCTGAAAGAATCGGCTGGTTACAAATTTTGAAGAATAATAAATACTTTTGGTGCTGTATATTCTGTATTTGTTTATCTTTCACTAAATTTTTCTGAAAATCTTCTATATTATAAAATAGAGAAAAAAATGTGCTAGTAATATTTTGAAAAGCTTTAGTGTACTGTCAGGTGGATTCTGATGCACACAAATAAATGTTTAGGTTTCAGAAATAATTGTTTTATTAAAAATACACATTACAGTCTTCAAAATAGAAGTAATATTCTTAATGGGAAGGTATGAACTTAAAATAAGATTTTTGTTTTAAATAAATTAAAAGAAAATTAAAATATTCTGACCTGGTTAGAAATGATGGCAATAAATGTTGAAAATATGATATTTTGAGAAATTTATTTAATTTAACAAAACTAAATATTAACTTATCTCCAGCAAATTAAAAGTTGCTCTAGTATATCAACTCAACATAACACATATTAATTATATGTTCTTTGACGTACAGAATTTTTACAACAAGTAATGAAAATTGGATAAGTATAAACTTAAAAACTAAAATTTGAAAGTTCTTAATTAAGAAATTTATATTCTCTCACAAATGGAAGCGTCATATCGTCTTACTCAAAGAAGAATAATAAAATATGAAATTAATATATCCTCCAAATCTAAGAAGAAAACAACCAAAAATACGAGTTTGATAAATACTTTAAATCAATGATTCTTAATGTATGGCTTGCAATCCAAAAATGGTTCGCCGCCTCCAATGTGTTCCAAGTCCTAAAGTTGATTTTTGGTCATGAGAAAAAAGGTTGTGGACCCCTGCTCTAAATCAAGAACACAATCTCCAAACGCAATTTCCATATCTATTCTACATCACAGAAACACAGTCAGAAAATGCAAACTTAATAAATAGTATATCATCTAAATCAAAGAATGAAATAATCGCAAAATACAAGCTTGATATAGCCTCTGAACTAAAGAAAAACGAAAAATCACAAGATACGAACTTTCTATATCTTCTAAATCAAAGAAGAAACAATCTTAAAGCAAAAACCTGTGTGCTATATCTTCTAAATCAAAGAAATATATAATGAAATACAAGATTTCTATATCTTCCAAATCTAAGTAAAAAAGTATCACAAAATACGAGCTTTATATATCCTCTAAATCAAGAAAAATACAATCACAAAATGTGAACGTCATGCATCCTCTAAATCACAAAGGAAATTAATCCCAAAATGTGAACTTGGTTATATTCTTTTAAACCAAAGAAATATCACAAACTACGAACTTGGTATAGCCTCTAAACTAAACAACAGCAAAAAAAAAATCACAAAATACGAACTTTATATATCTTCTAAACAAAATAAAAACAATAGAAAATAAGAACTTGAAATATCATTTAAATCAAAGAAATATATCATAAAATATGAAATTACTATATCTTCAATATCTTGGTAAATAACGAAATAAACACGAACCTGACATATTCTCTAAATCCAAGGAAAGAAAATCACAAAATATGAGCTTGAAATATCTTCTAAATTAGAGATGTATTAGCTCCCTTAAGCTTTTCTTTTAAAATTCGACGAATTTTGAAATTCTTCTAATATATTGAATATAAATAATTTACTATATTCAGAACAAAACACAGATTGGATACACGGTAGTATAGATACATTTCTCAAGATTCTGTGAAATCCCTTTGGTTCTAGCCATTTATGATACAGAACTGTAATTGGTTTAGATAAAAATAGTTCGTTTTGGCACAAAATTCAAACAACCTACAGAATCAAATTCATTTCTTCTTTCTTTTCATGAATTTAAGTTTCGACCCACAAAATAATGTATGATAAATGGATACTTATTTGAAATTGCGTCGAAATTACAGTTTTAAAATAATTTATTTTCTCATTTGGCGATGATATGAGTTGTCGATTGGGGTAGGTGCTTTTTCTCTATAATATTTTTATTTAGTAAATGCGATATTGCTCAAAGTAAGTCAGAGAATCATGATTACCAGATTTTTTTTATTTCTAGAATATTTCTATTTAGAAATTGCGGATATTACGCATGTTAATATTATGTCTTTAGAAATAATAATTCTAAGCTTAACAAGTCTTGTAAAATATAATTATTCTAGACCTTAAAATTATATGTTTTAGCCAAAAAATAATTCTTCTCTGAAAAGTCCATTTTTGGTCTCAAGAAGAATAATTCCAGTGCTTATAAGAATGTAACTATAAGTTAAGCCCACTTTTGAGGGGATGTATTAAGTCATGTAAAAATGCACTCATTTTTAATCTGCAGCTCTTGCACTCCTCATATCCTCGGGTATATATTAAACACGTATGATAAATAATATTAATTATTACACGATCCCTAATGAAGCATAATTAATATACCTAACAGCACACAATAAATTAAGCTTACAACTCCCAAGAGTCCCTAACAAAACGTTATGTTCCACGAATATGGAAACTCATTTTGATTCTAGAATATTGCATTAATTATTCCCACAAATCAACAAAGAAATTAAACAAAACTATCTAAGATATTAAATTTTCGTCAATTAAGCAACATTTTCAAATTTTGCGACATTTTTCAGAAGTCGCCAATTTCCCAACAGGACTTGCATACAGACAAACAGAACAGAGAAAAGAATTTTCTTATAGAAGATGCTCTGGTCTTCAAATAGTCCTGTTTCTTTCTCTGCAAATGAGTAAAATTGATAGTTGAATTCACTAAATGATTTGTTTTTAGCAGGATTAGAAAAGATCCCATTCGCTTAAGGAGCAGCTCATTCTTTACCCCCCCCCCCCCTCCCACCAAATAAAAGCGATTTTTAATTTTTAATATTTATATTGAATAAGATATTAAAAAAGAATCGGCTTATCTTCAGTCCAATGGAGACGAAATAATTTTACATGAATAACATTTGTAAAATAAAACATCCGTAAAGTTCAATAAGTTTATTCAAATTTTTCATACTCATTTGTCTCGTTTACAGACTTTTAAAACAGTACAGGTTTTTTACTAACTGTTTATAGCTAGCTAGCATTTTTAGTTTTCGCCCCAAATTCATCTGGAAACTCCTACCATAGACTCCACCTCAAAATATCCAATTATTTTACTAACTTGCTTTGCTGTGTATAAATTAAACTTATACATATATCTCTCTCTAACGAGATTTTGCATTCAAGATAATCTATAAACTTAACTGCCGGCACATAAATACTCGTACATACTTGTACTTGAATACGTATATTTCCATCTATTCCGTTCAAATCTCAACAACCATTAAACATCTTTAAAATCCTCAAGTTTATTTAACTTCCTAAATTTTCAAATAAAACAAAATATATCGTGTTTATGTACCAGAATTTCACAAAGGAGTAAAGGAGTAAGTAAACAGATTGAGATGCAACAATCGTGACATTTTAAATATTACTGCTTTTCCACCCATTGTAAAATCCAGGTTAAAATAATAAAATATCGAAATTACAATCACTATACTTCGAAAACTAAAAGCGTGATCAAAAAATTCAGTTATATACTCTTATCGGGTTCTCAATGAACTGCAAATTCCAGGCTTATTGTTTTCAGCACTTTTAGATTTTTAAGATATGAACTCTAAAAAATTAAAAAAACGGAAAATTTTCAATATTCTTGAACTTGACAAAACCATTACTTGAAAACTATAAGAGCCTCTTTTTTAAAAAAAATATAGATACAGAAACTAAATTTGTTCATATATATTTTTGTCGCTTACTATTTCTATCTATCTTTCACAGTTTCGAAGATATTTCGAGTAAAAGTAGGTAAAAACGAAAAAAAAAAACCAACTCGTTAGGAGATATACATTTATAAGTTTTTTGTTTTTGTTTTTCTGAAAAATAAAAGCTCGATTCAAAATCCAATTATTGGGTTTCAATGAGCTACAAATTCTTACTTATTGTTTAGAGCTATCTCTTTCAATTTTTGAAATATAAGTAGTATTAGAAGCTCGAAAAAAGAAAAAATTTCAATATTCTTCAACTTGACAAAGCGATTACTCGTAAACTATAAGAACTTTTTTTTTAAATAAATTAGATTTTGATGCAAAATTATCTAGTGCATATTTTTGTCCTTCACTATTTATATCTATCGTTTATAGTTGCGAAGAAATTTCGATTGAAAGAAAGAAAAATAATAATATAAAAACTTGCACATTTAGATACTTTTTAAAGTTTATTCGAAGAAAGAAAATAGCTCGAAATATTAAAATATTGAAATTACTTTTATATATTAATAATCTGTACCCTATATCCGACAAAATAAGAAAGCATATTTACATTTTTATCTATTAGGTTGAGGGGAGGTAGGGTATAAGCCTCCAAAATGTTTATATTTTTCGTAACACTTTGTTTTCCACCACAGAATCCACAAGAATAGACATTATTTACATCAAAAATAATTATTTATATATTCCTATTAGAACATGGTTTATAATAAAATTAGTGAAGCAATGCATGCGCTAATCAAACAAGTTTTCCAAACTTTCTGCTCTTTTTTCTCCAAAACTGTTATTTTCAATATTGCGAGCCCTGTTGCGTCAAAATTAATTAACTCAGAATCTTGAGACTTCGTCTTCTATTATATTATGGACATTGGATATACATGCATGCTCCACCTAAATTGGAATAACTGTGTACCAGCAAATTTATATTACTTTTTACATATGTTTAGCATTTAATCACAAAATTATATTTTATTCTGTAAAGCAATATAATTTTAAGTGGAGGATAAAGTTATTAAGAAATTTTATTAAAAATTTTGAGAACACACGTCACAGTTTATCCATAAATCTGCACGCAGATTCAGCTTTTTTGTCGCAAAACACGCTTTTAAGAAACATCAATTAATCCAACATAAAAACAAAATGTTTTACCAAACTTTTATTAATAAATGTTTACCAAATATTAATGTTTTGTCAAATGCTTTAACAAACATTTTTTCTATCAAAGACAAGTATTTGTAAACTGTATATAAAACACCATCTTGACGTGCAGGAAACATTTTCAAAGTGCCATAGCGCTTTCAGACATCATAATGTTCAACATCAGCGGCAATATTAAGGAATAGACAGACATGAACTTTATATAACCCGAAATCGTGAATATAAAATTTGCAAATAGTAAATCCGATAAACCGATACAAAACACAGATACTGGTGTTTTAAATACAGACAGTTTACAAATACTTGTAGTCCTTGATAGAAAATATTCAAAATATTTTAGAAGTGTAATACTAATTTAGACCATACTTAAGTGGACATTATGATATCTGAAAGCACTGTGACACTTTGAAAACTTTTCCTTTGCGTCAAGATGGTGTTCTAAATATAGTTTACAAAGACTTGTAGTCTTTGATAGAAAATATTTAAAATATTTTAGAAGTGTAATAATTTGGACCATGCTTAAGAGGACATTATGATGTCTCAAAGCACTATGGCAATTTGAAATTTTTTCCTCTACGTCAAGATGGTGTTTTAAATGCAGTTTACAAATACTTGTAGTATTTGATAGAAAATATTTAAAATATTTTAGACATGTTTTATCATAATACAGTTTTACCAAACTTTTTTCCGTAAAGATGATATATCCTCAAAAGACAAGATATCACAAGATAATATACCCTAAAAATGATAATATAACCATATAACATGTCATTTAAAGAAATAATATTCCTAAAATTCTATAAAATTTTTAATATTCCATTAGAAATAAGAATTATCTAATAAGAGCAATTTCCCCTTAATTATTTTTTAATTAGCTAAGTGTTGCAGTATATGATCAAACTCTGAATACATATAATTTAAGAAAAAACTTCCATGTGCTGAAAGAAACTTCAAAGTTTCCTCCTATTCCTACGCAAAACACGAGTTTGAATTATACTCTAAAGCAAAAATTTATAAAGCAATGCTTTTGAAATTCCCCGAACATGAATGTAAATGATTTATTACATTCAGACCAAGGCCATTGATAAAATGCAAGCTAATATATGCATTTCTCACAATCACGTAACATGCAAATTTTTTTACCATTTATTACACACATCTGCGATCGAGTTTAGACGAAGCAGGTGGTAAATGTACAAAATTTAAAGAACTATAACTGTGTTAGGTTTTGGGATATGTTTATTCAGGATATGCTTATTCCTGTACGAGTTCCATATACACTCAAAGACAAAAAAAAACGACACACATCGCAAAATAATCCGATAGTAATGAAACTTTACATGCAAACACCTTTCGACCGAATATGCAAATGATAAAAAATTCGCAGTCGATGAATGAATAGTTGGAACTACATACAGTGAATGAAACTGAGCACCACGGTGGTGTATATAAGGAGCGAACCTCGCTTTCAGGAACAAAACGTGCAATGGATTTCGATTGCGTTTACGTACATAAATTGTAGCAATGCCTCGCCGACAAATTCGCGACCACTACGAGCATATGAAGGAGTTTGAAAGAGGGCGTACGGTCGGACTGCATGAGGCTAGATGGGCACAACAACGAATCGCTCGGCATTTGGTTAGGAGTGATGCAGAAATTAGACGACGTTGGCAGAAATGGGTCCGGAAAGGCAGATTTCAGCGGGCAGCGGACGGCCTAGAATGACGACAGAACGGGAAGATAGAGCGATTGTCAGAGCAGCTGTGACAGCATGAGATTCGTTGTTATCAACCACCCAACGTGTGACAAACACGGAAGTGACCACCCGGACCATTAATAGAAGACTACGGCAGCGGAATCTGTATTCACGGCCTCATTGTGTCGCCTACCACTGACTAGTATGCACCGTCAACAGCGATTGCAATGGCGCCGGGCGCTATCAATATGGAATGGCTCGGATTGGGAACGAATTGTCTTCAGTGATGAGTCCCGTTTCGAACTGAGTCCCGACGACCAGCGCGGACGTATCTGGAGACAGGTCAGACATCGTCAGGATTCTGCTCTTGCTTGGACACGGCCTGACAACAGAGAGTTATGGCCTGGGGTGCCATTTCGTTTGATAGCCAGACCCCTTTGATAGTCCTCCGTGGTACTATCACAGCACCGCGGTTCGTTGCGAACATTCTACGACCCGTTGTATTGCCATTCCTTTCGCGATACCCCGGACTAACTTTTCAGCAAGATAATGCCAGGCCACACCCGGCACCCCTCTCCTTTGATTGTCTGCGTGCTTACGACACACTTCCTTGGCTAGCCAGATTTCCAGATCTCTCGTTTATTGGGGACATTTATACTGATATGGGGCGTCGCCTGTGACCATCCAAGAATACAGACGAATTAGCTCATCAATTGATGGCAATTCGGAACGACATTCCTCAGAACACCATCCGGCAACTTTATGCATCAATGCCACTTCGGGCAACAGCTTGTATCAGGGCCAGAGGTGGACCAACGCCATATTGACGTGCTCACTTTGTGTAGATTTTTCAGTGCAATAAATCATCTAATTGTTCTGAAATTCTAATCATTTCTTTTTCTGTACATCCGTATTACACGTACCAAATTTTGTCACATTTGGATAATTCTTACTTTGTGCGTCAATATTGTTGTTTTAGAGTGTATATTCTCCAATTATTCTGAATTAGAGGAAAAAATACTCTTTCCGTAATTCCTTTTCTGAAATTGTTCTTGCTAAAAGATGATGAGTTTTACGGGTATAAAATTGTAGTCTTCTTTTCACAATGTTTGCTATATCCCCAAATCAGAGATAAAAACTTGAAGAACACATATTGTGTAATATATACAGGGTGTCCCAAAAACATTGACCTCAGCTTTTAATCCTTAAATATTGATCTTAGACATATATAATAAATTACAATGTTGCGTAAAAAGAGGTACAGAATTTTATGAAATCGATAAAAATTTTCAGGGGATTAAATTTGAAGAAATACAAAATGTAAATTTTTATGCAACCCCCGTACAAAACTATTTCCTATGAGTAAAATGTGCCCCATACACTAATAAAGTGATGTACAAAATTTCAGCATTTTATCATACAGAGATATGTTTAAACAAAGTTGGTGATGGATTAATCACATATTAAAATGTAAATATTTACAGCAAGAGTGCAAATGACGCAACGCAGAAATGCATCATAGGCAAATAATATCTGCCTCTTATCTCTAATGGATTTTTGGCATGGATGGAAAACATTTTGAACAAGCTTTGTAATCCTTATATAAAGTTATTATTTGTACATAGTGTAGATACTTTTGTACTAAATAGCAAAATTATAATTTATTTATGTAATCATTGTTTTCTTTCGTAATTTGTGTATGACTCATAAAACGCGATCCGCCGACATGATTTTTTCCCTCTGAGAACCCATGTCAATGCATCGAAAAGTGGTTTAAGTCAGCATTTTTGTCTTTTCTTATGTCTGGGACTTTTTATGATAAAATGCTGAAATTTTGTACATCACCTTATTAGTGTATGGGGCACATTTTACTCATTGGGAATGTTTTTGTACGGAAGCCGTATAAAAACTTAAATTTTGCATTTCTTAAAATTTAATTCCCTTGAAAATTTTAATCGATTTCATACAATTCTGTACCCTTCTTTACGTAACTCTGTAATTTATTATATATGTCTAAGATCAATATTTAAAGAATAAAAGCCGAGGTCAATGTTGTGGGGACACCCTGTATATATATATATATATATATTATAGATGTGACACACATGGCATATGGCAAACTTTATTATCAAGTAATATATACTAAATTCTATTTTACCATTACAGAAATATATTTTTGAAAACTAGAAAATAATTCTTATCCTATGAATGATAAGAAAGCATAAACTGCAAATACTTACCTTTAAGACAAGCTGAACAAAAAGTATGATTTATAACGAATGGTGCCTTGAGGCGATTAATTACAAACCTAAAAATTTACAAAAGTGGAAATGACCGTTTTTACTACCTTACTCTACATTTCCTACCTTTTTTTTTCATTTTTGAACTACTTACTAGCATGAAAAAGTCCTATACTGGAAGCTCTTTTGAGAGCCAGAAGGGAAAAACATCGGGCAGGCAACCTTTCCTATGAAGTGAATCTAGACTTACAATGACTGCCGATAAGGGCTGCCAGATTTGAAGATGTATCACCAATTTGGCGACATTTCGAATGATCAAGAACGTTGTTGAAATAATGACTATTATACGAGGCACCAACCCCTTCTAGAAGTTCCTACAGAGAGTACATAAAAAGGGTCATCACCCAGAGAGCAGTTGACGTGATACAAGCTACATTGAACTGCGACATATGTCGATGTTTTAATAATAGTAGCCGCTGTTTTATGAAATGAAATACTTCAATGTCTTGAATAATATCATCTGTAATATCTTGAATATTATCATTTGTAAAATGAGTGGAGCATTTAATTGCTGTTTTATTATACCTGACAGTCGTCTAGGGAACTTGTGAGAAATTTATCGAACTATTTGCTGCATATTGCTCCTATTTAAGCTGTTCTTGTAAATAAACGTGTTAAATCTCCAGAAATTTGATCTCATTCAATTGCAACCTGAGCTTACACCCATGATTCCAGAGACTACGTCGTAACGATATGTATAATTTTTCTATAACATTGAACTACCAACACGATTATTTTAAAAAAAATGGCAGTGTTGTAAGCAATGGTAATAACATGATTTTTTTTTCGCGGCGGGGGGAGGGGGGGGGTTGTTGTTTTCTTGTTTAAAAATGTTTATCAGTCTTGTTAATATAAGCCAGACTAATTTTATTTGACGTTTCACGCCTAAATAATAACACAAAAGCTAGATAAATTAATTTGATAAAAGTACAATAACTTTGGATGGTGTTTTATCGGTTGTTGAAAAGAGATAAAATCAGATTACTAGAATTATTATAAACTTTATGACAAAAGTAAAACAGATGATATAAGAAAAATATTAATTTGTCGCATATTTACGATTGATTCAAATAGATTATTGCAAGACGATAAAAATGTTTAGGGAATGCACTATGTTATTTATTTCAGCTGCATTATTCTGTAGTATCACGTCACAACCACATTTTTAAAATTGATTCTCAAACAGGATTTGAGTGTTTTATTCTCCGGTTTTACATATTTGAATTTTCAATAATTGGCGTATTACAATTTAATAGAAATTGGAAATTAAAAATGCAATATTAATTATTGAAATTGAAAAATAATAAACTGAAATAATTAATAAATTGAAATAATTAATTATTAAAACATTATTATTAATATTTAGTTGGTAGATAAAATTGTGAATCAAGCACAGCATTTCTATCAACAAAAAGTATCTGAATTTATTAAGAATACTTGAGACAAATAAAAGATGTGTTTATACTAAATAAAATATTAAATAAATAAAATAATTTAGACTATGTGTACTTGAATCTATTTAATTCATAAAAGATTTCACAGGTAAATTATATATACGTAAATAAATTAATCTTGGCTCGCTTTTTGTTGGTACTACACTCAATTATTTTTAATTTCTATTTTCTATTTTATTATTCATCTATTTGAAAGGAAACATCTATTTTATTTTTAAATTTCTTTTTTCTTTTTGAATGGCATTTTATTTTTCGATGGCAATATACTTTAGAATACGGTTAAAATTTGCACATATTTTTAAATCATGAGCTATATAGAATACAGGTATTATAATATTTATCATGTATGAAAAACTATTTATGCATTCATACACTTATTTATATACTTATTTGCTCATGCAAAATGTTCACCCTTTCTTCTCCAAATCATCAAAACCCACATATAACTTCTTTGAAAGAAATACTTTAGTTTCTTCGATACTTTGTGATATGAAATTACATTTTACGAGAGATTGTATTTTCGATTTTCCCAAGCTAGCAATAACTCTTCAGCCAACGTATCTAATGACATGGTAACATTTTGCACAAAATTTCTCGGAAAATATTTCCAAGAAGTACATTTCATGCCGAAATTTATTCATTCTTCCCCAAAGCTACTCGTTTGTAAATTTCCTTCCAAAAATATGAATATAAATCATTCTGTTCTTTCTGTTTGAAATGCTGTTGGAAATTTAAGTTAATATGTTCCTTTCTTACTTTACTCTAATGTTTAAAATTCCTTGTTTTGTGAACGTAAAAAATAGAAATCGTTCTTGCAGTCCACAGCTGTTTTGAATTCAGGATTTAAATATATGACAGCGTGCGCCATTTTGTTTATTTTGTGTATTTATTTATCATTCACTAGGGCTTTTCTCTGTTTTGGAATTTCCTGAACTGAAACTCGCCGTAAAACTTAACTCCTATTTTTAGGAAGCGCTTTTTCCTTCGAGGAAGTGAGTTTGAATAAACAAGCAGCCTGGTTTTCATATTCCGTTCTGAAATGCTGCTGTGTTAAAGGCAAGGAGTGTTTTTAAGAAGAGTTTTGTACATAACCGAACTAGTATCGCGCTGAATTGAGAATTTTTATGTTTCGAATTGTGCATGCTTTGAAAGTATAAGCGTTGGTCCGTTTTCTTTATTTATTAGTAAACTAACATATATAACGGGTATCGGTTATGATGTAGAATATATGCAAAAGTCTAACAGCATTGTAATCCATGTTGTCATTCAGAAATGTATCTTGCCCGAAAAACATAAAAAGCGGAGTTTAAATATAAGATTGTGTATTGTATGTATGGAAAATGAATTCCATATGCAAATTTAAAGAATAAAACATTTAGGTACGAAACATTGTACATAAAAAAATAAACTTAAATTCAACTTTTTGGCATGAATAGCGTCTGTGGTATCCGGTTGAAATTAGAGTGTTACGAAAAATGCAAACACTATGGAGACTTATAGATCCGCACCTAATACAGGGTGATTCAAAAAAGATTGGCCAAACTTTACTAGGTGATAGTACGCACCAAACCAAGAATTTTTCTCCATAGTTTACCGGGTCGAAATTGAAACGTATAGGCGCCAGTGGGCGCTTAATGGTGAAACCGAAGAGGTGAGGCGAAAATACAAGAATGCATTTAACACCTGAAAATTATAAAACGACATTTGATAAACAATAATTACAGTAATGTCTCAAAAGAGCGACCGCCAACCTGAATACACGTCTCGCAGCTGTGATGGAGGGATTGGCGAACTCACTCGAACAGACCCGGCATGTCGCGCACTTCGGCAACAGCGGTCGAAATTCTATTGACGAGTTCCTCTTCAGATTCAAAGGTGGTATCATAGACGAAACTCTTGAGATTTCCCCACAAAAAGAAGTCAAGACACGACATATCGGGTAATCGTGGGGCCAAGATATAGGACCAACTGGCCCAATCCATCGGCCCTGTAACGCCTTTACGTTTCATTTCCGATCCGGTAAACTATGACGAAAAATTCTTGGTTTTGTGTGTACTACCACCTCGTAAAGTTTGGCCCTTCTTTTCTTAATCACCCTGTATATCTAAACAAATTAAGTGTGAATTTACGAAGTATGGTACTATTTATGAATACATAAAAATAACTTTTAATAGTTTGAACTATTTTTTTTTTTCAAAAAAGAAAAACAGTATTGCCCGAGCGAGTGTTCGCTTCACTGTGGGGAATGAGGGAGGGAAGGGACTACGTCGACATCTAAGAGTTCTCTAAAAATATGTTCCCTGGCCAAATCGTAAAACAACTCCAGTTTGTGGGTTCAATTCTCTGGAAATTTTGAACGATTGCAGAATTTTTGAATTCGTAAATTACTGAGGAAGTAATAGATTGTCTAATCATGAAATAATTCCTGTGAAATCATATATCTATTATCCTGTGAAATCATATATCTATTATCCTGTAAAATCATATATCTATTATCCTATAAAATCGTATATCTGTTATCCTGTAACATTATATATCTGTTAACCTGTAAAATCATATATCTGTTATCTTGAAAAATCATATATCTGTTATCCTGTAAAACCATATATCTATTATCCTGTGAAACCATATATCTATTATCCTGTAGAATCAAATATCATACATCTATTTCTGATTTTCGAAGTTTTTACTTTCGATATGTAAAACGTCTATGGTAAGGGCATCCGGTTGAAATCTAAGAGTTACAGAAAATGTAAGCACTGTGGACGCTTATATCTCCGAACCTAATAAATAAAAATGTAAGTAAATTATTAGAAACTTGTTAGAAATAAAGTACCATTTAGTACGTCAGATCACAATATAGGAAACCTGGATTCGTTTCCGTAGTTCCATCCTTGTGTTGTGTCGAGCTCAGAAAATTAACTACAAACTGTGTTTGTATGTGAAAAGTGGTGCTTAAGAATTTTTTTTATCGAAATTATCAATATTAGCTGATGTGTCAATTACTTTAATGATTTTTAGTTTTTGTATATCAATTTACCATTTACATTATACGGAGTTTAGAGTAAAATGGTAACAAATATATAAATAACAGCATACATGAACTGGTTCATATAAGCTTTGCTACGCTGTCGACACAAAAGAGTGTTTGTTTTCTTATTACTTTCTCATTAATGTTTATTCTTTTCATAAACATATGATAAATAAATGCAGGTTTAAAACTACTCTAACTGTTTAGTTGCTACTGTTTACTATATTGATACATTTCCAACGATCATTTAAATTCTGTATGCACAAGAAACCCATTTTACGGACATGTTTACGGTTGTGCAAAATCGATTCTGGCTCAGGTGTTAAATCCGTTTGAAAGAATCTTTCTATTTGGAAAGTACTTGTGTATAAAAGTTTGGGAAAGGAACGTGTAACTCCATTTGATTTTTTTCAAAATAAAGTAAGATTATATTTTTCTCGGGATATTGATATATGGAATTATAAAGATTAAGGATATTTTTCCATGAACATTGACTTTAGATTTTACTGAAAGCAGGCAGAGAATTTTTTTAGGAGTATGAAGATAATTTCAATAAAGAATAAAGGCTATATGTGAAGTCTTAGAACTCTACTACAGTAAAGAGTATAGTTCCAGAAATCGACTATAAGGGGTATACTCAAATTTAGACTCACGCTTCCACTGCAGATAAAAACATGCATAAGGCACTTTTGCGCGCTCTTCGGGTTGGAATAGCTGGTGTTATGACAGCAAAAATAAAAAAAAACATCCGGATGCAATGGAAAAAGATTGCTGACACCACTGCATTAGCAACCAGAAAACTTTTTGTTGCTGTCATTTCAGTTTTCTTGCTGTCATTGTTTCCTTGCTGTCATTACAGGTATCATCTATTCTATGGTAACAAATGCATAATAAGCGCTAAACCGGTCCGTGGATGTTGTTATTTGCAATACCAGCAAGATGTTAGCAGTGAAATGTATTTATACCTCTTACTATCCCATCTCCCTCCTTCCATGAAATTTAGATTCATACGTTTTAAAATCACGTCCCAGATAAGAGGGGGGTAGGGAAGATCTGAGATTAGTCGTATACTGGTTTGGGATTCCCATGAAACTGAAAATTTTGTTCAAGTTAGCTTCCGTGTGCAAAATAAACATTTCTTTTCGATTCAATTACTGAAAGAAATCGATAGTGATATGCACAAGTATGCACATATTTTCGTCCTACTTATAATGAAACCGACGCGGGAAAAATAATGAAATCTACTTAAAATGAAACCGACATGGGAATTTACCCAATTGTCATAAATATCTTCACCAAATGTAAAATGAATAAAAATTGGGGAAAATGAGAAATCATGTAAACGCCAATCAGGACAGCCATGCTTTTTTTTGGCATTTATGTATAGTACTAAAAGGGCAAAACGTAATAGCATCATGTGCTATGAAAAGCAAAATAAGTTCTCAACATTTTGTTAATTTTTAGAGAGAGCTTAAATATTGATATGGAATTTAGATTAAAAACGCTTTGAAAATAACTTAGATGGATTCAGCTTTGCATTTTGAAGGGGGGTTGATTGACTCACTGATGATTTCCACTTCCGGTTCTCGAGATGTCACTTTTGATTCAAGAATTTATATTTTCATTGAAACATATATTTTTGAGAATCCACTATAAAAATAGCTTAGATGCCAACCGACATAGATTCAGTATCGAATTTTGGAGGGTGTAGATGTTTTTCTAAGGCTAAAGTGGATAAACTTTCCAAACTAAAGTGGATAAACAAAACTGGTGAACAGATAACCGCTACGTCACATCCAATTTTCAGAATTTCTTCAGCGGTCCCTTGTAGACATTAGTAGCTGCAATGTTTATAAATAGTTATTTATGTGAAGCACTTTTGACCAATATTACATTTTTAAATTGGTGTAAATTTGTTGTATACCATTTAAAATAAGTAACTACAAATGGACAAAACTAAAATTATATTAGTTCCAAAAATTGATTTAGTTATAGAGTGAATTATGTACTCTATAGTATCATCGAATTGCATTCAATTATCTTAGGTTCTCTATTCTTTCATCGCTGAATTTCTAAAACAAGCTTTAGAGCAAACTACGCGTACATGTACAACTTGGCTTTAGACTTGTGCAACTTATGAATTTTATTAGTCACCAGAAAATATTTAAAATATTAAATAATTAAATAAAAAAATATTATAATATCACAAACTAAATTATTTCATTATTTAAACGTATTTTGTTTGATTTTATTATTTCCATAAGATTAAAAACTGAAATAAGTTTATGAAAACGAACCAAAATTCTTTAGTATTGTAAAGTTTTAAATCAGATATAAGAAACTTTGAGAGGTTGGCCAACTGAAGAGCCCCTTGGTGAATCAACAGCGTTCGACCGCACTCATGTTTATCTTAAAAGCCCAAAAGAGCTTCTTTGTGTTTTCTATTAATCACGTTAAGTATTAACTCGCTGTACTCTTATTTTCTGTCCGAACAAGGGTACTTACTTCACAACTTTGGAACTTGGCCAGTTTTTTATTATTTTAAGTACTTTTAGAAGTAACAGTAAAAAGTGAAAAACTTCAAGATTGATTTTTATTTCTTTTCAAGAAAGGTGTCCTTCCCTGGAGCATAAATTTAAACAGTCTTGACGGCAGATATTTGTTTTGCTCGTTTCAGAATTTCCCTATAAACAAGAAGATACACTTTATCTTAGTAATGGGCGTAACAATAAATGACCTTACAAATATATCGATATTGCATATAGATACCATTTGTATACGATACATACATATTGTGTATCAATACAGTGTTCGATATGTATTTTACTAGCAATTTTCCTTTATTCCTGATCACATTTTCAATTTAGTGAAATCTATTTAAAGTTTTAAATTATAGTATTATAAGTGATAATTTCGGTATAATGATGAAAGCAATGCGAAAAAATGTCTTTTTGCTACAAAATGTTTTTGTAGCATGCTCTAAAATCGGCGAAATTTTAAATTTAACTGCATTTCAAAAGATTCGTTCAACATAGCTTGATTAAAAACAGAGATTCTTAAATTTAAATTAATAATCATATGAATTTATGATAAATGATAATTTATGATAATGTTATGAATTTATGATAAATTATGATGTTATGAATTTATGATAAATGTAGTAATAATTATTTATATAAATTACGGAATTTAATAATATTTCTGTAATATATGGTATTTTATTTATTCAGATCACATTTAGCTGTGTCTGATCTATATAAATAGGATTCTACTGCATTTAATTTAGTTTCATTAATGTATTAATGCTACCTATAATCAGTACTCTCAAAAAACATGAGGTACACTTATTTTTTATGTTTAATTTGAAGTGAACATAAGTAGTTTCTAATTTTATCTTGATATATTATAATATCAAAACTGCTAGGTTCAGAAAGTTTAATTACCCTAGGTTAGGATTATGATTTCTTTGAAACGATACGGCATGATACGCTATTTTCTATGTATCGATACAATAGTCATCGATATGTGTAATATATTTTATGGTGACATGTGAATTTTATAAATAGAAATAACATTTACAATAAATTACGAATTTACCTAGATCCAGCATAAATAACACTACTCTGTAATGCACTGATACATTACAATTAAATGCATTTTAATTGTATTTAATTTTAAATTTGAAGTACGACAAATTCATTCTATAACCCACTTAATTGTTCTTTGGAGTCCGGTCCCCCCTTCATTACAGTAAACTTCCAGAATCAGCCAATTGGAGGAGATTTAAGTCACTTACAGCTAATCACATATTAATTCATACTCTTTCTCTACCTCATATGCAAACATTCTAGGTGTCGGGCCAATGCTTTTCCTTTGTTACATCTATAATGTCTAGAAAACAGTCTATTGCTTTTAGTGAACACAGTTATATCTTTTGATGTTAAGAAAAACGTCAAATCAGACGACATTTTGAAGAAGGGACCCTATTAGCCTTATAGAGGAAGAATAAAATATATTGTGTTCGTTTTAGAGTTTGTCGCTCTGCTACAAGAGCGTCATCTATTGAATGAGGAGAAACTATGGCTGCCAGATACGCATGTCTTTTTCTGTAATGTTATTATGACCCAGCATAGCGATTTCAGCGTTAAGCGAAGTCCACATTTATTGTAATCCACTAAAATTACAACGAATAGTATGTACACTTTTACACTTTGGTTAGTTTGAAGGATAAGTTTTGTCTTGTCTTCTGATTTATAAGATTGATGAAATGTACAAGGCTTATATTAAAATATCTTGCAACTATACTAATATATAGCAGCACTTTTATTTTCTTTCTTAACTACACAATTAAATTTTTCAAATAAAATTTCTTGTTACATCAAAGGTTTTAATTTTTCATCAATCTTAATAAAAGAAATATTCTTGGGAGGAGGGAAGGGATGTGCACCAGCAGTGCGTCACGCTCAAAATATAGTTGTTGTTGAGACCCAGACCGTCCGACCGACCAGAAAGGTGCAAGGTAACTGTTTGGATGGCCTGGTGCTCAAAATATAGTGGAAAACCCAGACCACACGACTGACCCGAAGGCTTACAGTAACTATTTGTGTGGCCGGGCTAAAAATATAGTTGTTGTTGAGACCCAGATCGTCCGTCCTACCAGAAAGGTGTGAGGGAACTCTTTGGACGGCAGGGAGGGCTCAAAATATAGTGTAATATTTCACCTACGTGCTTTATACAGAGAACTATAATCAAACGCGTATGTGTTAGATGAAATATGCAAGCATAAAGCATATCTTTCTATTTCAAAAATAATATCACTTTTGTAACACATTCAAATACCTTCTCCTATAACATAAATAAAATGCATTCTCAGTTCTTTGCTATATTGTTTGATGCAACTAAACTCATTTCAAAATCTTATAAAACTTCCGAAACCATTTTTCTTATCGACGACTTTTAGTATAATTAGAAAAGTTTCCCTGAAACATGCAACACATTCAGGCACCCCCCCCCCCCCCATTGCGATTACTTGCATACTTTTTAATGCAAATTGCATTTATTTATTTCTAACTCTGCGTTAAGTTTCTAGCACGGGAAACTGGAACTTGCAAATTGCGATCATCCATCTCGAACAGAGGTGCTGAAGTTGAAGTTTGTTATTTGAAGGATGAAGAAAATGGTACATTTTCGTGCTCTTTTGTTGGAATTATTTTACCCCTCGAAACTGGCAAAAATAATACTTAACTAAGCCGAAAAGTTATTGCATGTGATAAATTACGTGTTTATATTCTTACCAAATTTCGACTATAGGTTATGCTCTTTATTTAAAAATGTAGAAATTCAAATAAAATATATTTGCAAGGATTAACAAACAAATTGTGAATACATCCCACAAAGTATTTTAATTCATTTATTCAACGCAATGTTACATTCAGCAACTTAAATTGTGAAATCCATTTATCTTTATTTATATGTCTCACAATCTGTTTGCCTGTCTATCACTGCCCTTTACGGGAAGAATTCAAATTCAACCACCTCCAAGTTATTATGTGGAGGGGAGGATTGCCATTACTCGATATCATTTTTCAAAATCCATGAAAACTATCTATCATTGAATCTTATATAATAAAAGACGATGTAGGTGTGTCTGTCTATCTGTATCGTCTGTAGCGGAAGATCGAGGTTTGGAACAAACAGGAAATGAGGTACAAGGGTATTTGAAGTCTCGGGACGATAGAAGTCGTCGATTTTCATTTAAATTAGAACTACTTTAAAATTTAAACTTTCAAACTGAAATTCGACTATTTTCCACCCTTTTATTAAATTAATTTATTCATTACAGCTACAGACAAATATGAATCATCCATAAGCTATCTACGGACGTTGCAGACAGCTTTCGTTATAATGACTGGAATTTAAAATTCAAAATTCTAATGTTGCTGTATAAAAATATTTTGTTCTTATTTTTTATTTGGATTTATATTATTTCGAGTATTGAACTAAAAATAGCAAATTCGGGTGAAAACTCCCTAAGTCAGTATTTAATTCGCTTTAAATTTTACCGATTTTTCATCTAAGGTTCTTGATATATCTCTACTTTGATTCGATTAACTTGTAATTTTCCCTGGCATACAGATGCTTATTAATAAGAGGCTGTAATTAGGGAGGGTGGCGAAGCGTGTTGCGTCCGCGCCTCAGGTCGAAGATGGGGCTGTTTGCTTTTTTGCTATTTTAAGTAATTTTAGAGTGTTTATTTAGCACGTATCATGGGAACTTATTTAGGACGTATTATGCTCGCTTTGTATAACTGGCATAATTGCGCATGGAAAGAAAACGGATCGCTGAATGGCTTTTATTCAAAATAGGTGCTTTGGAAATTGAGTTGGAGTTATCTTCATCTGTATTATTTACGTAGAAAGTACGTAGAAACAGAGCAACGCCAGGGTAATTCGTTCTGGTATTCAAAAAAATATAATAAATACGTAGTACTAAAATAATGTTTATTTATTAAGGAAAGAACATTGTTTGAAACTGTAGAAACAGATTTAAGATTCTGTCGTGCAACGTGCGTCAACTTCTATGGTTTGAAAAACAGCATGTGTGTCCATAAGAAGACTGTAAACAGCCAAACAACTAGACGGTACCATTTTTGTCGCAAATTATTAATGGTATAAACGGCCGCTTTAAGCGTGATTAAATTCAGCGAAACAATTGAGGTTTGGCTAGAAAGTCATTTGAAAATGAAATGTCCAAACCCGCTCTATCTAGCTAAAACGGGAATTTGGGTGGCGTTTGTTGGGAAAGACTTTGTTGCCCATCATTTTCTGACTTTCCATAGCTTATAATTTTGCTTTTAAAGCATTATTTGTACTATATTCAAAACAATTATTTAAAACATTAATTATTGTACAAAAATTTATCTTATTATTAACAATATGTAGTTCTATTATTCAGAATACGAAAACGTTCCTTTAACGCCCCTTCAGAATGCATTGTCTTCCTCGAAAGTGAATATAATATATTTGATACATTCCATCACACTTTTAAATAACAGAAATGATTTTACATATAGAAAACAAAATCTTCACCAAAACTCAAAGTAAAACAAAATTACAACCGTATCAACGGGTTCCGGAGCGGGAACAAACCAGCCTCCCCTTTCAGGATGTGGAATAACCACGTCAACGATACGTATTAGTCTGCCTCTGATGTCTGTCTCAAAAGCCTGCTTACCTTTGGCGTGTTTGCTCTGACTTTGTATCCATACAGAAGGAAGCTTGTTTTCATAGGCACCCAAGGTATTTAAAAAGAAGGTAGGTCAAACAGCGCAGGAGAATACCATTCGTTCCCGCTCCGTGACGTCATATCGGGACTGAAGGGAATTTCTTCAGTAGTTTCTATGTGTTTTTGAGTGCGCTTTTCAAATGATTGCAAATTTCAATTATTATTGAACTTTCAGAAAATGATTTTATATTATAACAGATTTATGAGTAATTTTAGCCTATGTTTTAATGAATTATCATAAACTTGCATGTTTAAGATACAATAAACGCTGTTTCTCTATTTGGAAATGATAGAACAAAAATAATTAATTCAAAAGAAACTTAAATAGAAATCCCTTCTCCGTAATTGAAATTGATTGAACAATAATTGTAAAATAGAGGAAAACGGTATTTATTACTGTGTATTTCTTATTTTCAATGAAGTACAGAGTTTAATACTAAAATAATGTATTTAATATATGAATTTCTGCTGTCACTTTTTGAACTTACAGGGTTCACATCCTATTAGAACATAACAATATCATCCCACTAGCTTCATAAAAAGCACTCTATACGGCTATCGACTCATTTTAACTTTTGTTTTACGGCTAATTTTAACTTTCGTCTAATATTAATTTTGTAACTAATCTGTCATACGAATCACTGGTGAGGCTTGAGTATTTTTATAAATTACACCTAATATGCGAACAAAATTTTCCAACATTCGATTTAATAGCAAGAAAATGTGTGATTAATTAGTAAAATGAATCCCATCATATATTGCATTACAATAAAAGTTTTATTACTTTCCTTATATACATAGTATAATGTATAAGGACAATATTGTGATGGTGTCGAAAATTCGAATTCGAGTTTTCGACGGGAGAGCACGTTTCAAGCATCCCTTATCACATCAGATTTTTGAGGTGATGTCTGTGTGTGTGTGTCAGTGAGTCTGTGGAGAAGATATCTCAATAAATTAAGCGATTCGAATGAAATTTGGTATAGAAATTGCAATCCACGAATACTGAAAGCATATTGTATTTAAACACAATTGAATGTTCAGCTCCCCCTAAATTTTCGAGTGAAATTTTGAAAAAATCATCAAAAAATCGAAACCTTAAATAAAGTTACGCAAATAGACATTTCTTAAGTGATTTTTCCTTAGAAAACGATTGACATAAACTTTAGAACCCTAGCATTTACCATTCTCGAGATATTGCACATTTTTCAAATAAATTTATCACCCCCTCCCCCCCCCCCCAAAAAAAAATATTATCTCTTGAGAAACAATTAATTCATTATTCCTTTTTTGGTATTTATGTTTTGTTTTGTAAAATAAAATATATTCAACTATTATTGCTGTAACTTTTAAAGACAACTTTTTAAAAAAGTTATGTGTTACATGAGCGTATACTAAAATGAAAATTGTTTCGCTGGGAAAATATTTAGATATTGCTTCTGTTTATGTAGATTCTAAAGCGAACTGCAATAAATTTGTATACGGTAAATTTGTATTATTCCCGTATATCATTGATTTGTGGATGCTTTAAAGTTCTGCAGAACCAATAGTGGAATTGTTTGAGATTGAAGATCCCAGTAACTCTTTAAATCAAAAGTATGATGTGGCAGTACACAACTAGCTCTATATAATGAAATTAATTTATGTTTTTTACATTGAAAAAATGATGTATAAGTTCCACGGCACTGGGTTTTTAATACAGGATAGTACATTTGACATTTTTCCGGATCACAACTATTTCGCAATACCCAATTAACTTATATTTCACACAACTCTAAATTGACAATTATCAATATTGATGGCATCAGCAATAAGCAATAGATTCTATATATTTTAATATTTTCAGAATTAATCCATTAAATTTGCGTCATTTTTGTAATTTTTACGCCAATCGCGATATTTCGCCAAATTTATCACCAAGTGTCAAAAACAGACGAAGAGAACAGCATTTCTTACATATGAATGACTGCTGTTGAATAGTTATACGTCAAAATGCAAAACTATAACTCAAAGTATTTTCTCTCGTGAATGGAACGAACTCGGTTCCAGAGAATAATGTTAACAAATTTATTGCATATTATTACATGTGTAAATTGAACAATTTTACAATAATTTATACTTCTTAATTTTACAGGATTTTTTTGATAAATTTATTTGAAACATGTACGATATCTTGAGAACGATTCCTTCTAGAATTTTGAAGTTTATGTCATTTGTTTTCTAATGAAAAATTATATAGGAAATGATCCCTTGTGTAATATTATTAAAAGTTCTAATTTTTAAATGATTATCTCAAAATTTCATTCGAAAATTTGTGGGTGTTCTAAACATACAATTGCGTTTAAAATCAATAGGGTTCCGGTATTCGCTAATTTTAATATTTTTACCAAATGTCTTTCGAAACGCTCCTTTCTTTTGGGAGATATCGCACAGACTCACGGACACACACATACAGACAGACATCACCTCAAAAACGTTCGATCCGAGTTCAATTCAGGAATAATTGAAACTTGCTTTTTCGTCGAAAATTCGAATTCGAATTTTCAAACTCGTCACAATATTTCCAATGTATACTATGTATATAGGAAAAGTAATGACTACATCCCCGTTTCTTTTACTACCAGAATTTCATTTTTGAAAGCTAAATTAATTATGGAATGGAAATTGCCTTGAGCATATTGTAGTACGATTAAAAGTAATTTTCCCTTTCAATATTTAATTAGCCATTCATTTTGCCACTTTGAAGCTTTAAAAAACTCACTCAAGCATTGACCACCCCTGGGGCACCCTCCCATAGGGGAGGGTTTGAGGGAACACTTGCCCTACCCTAGACATTCAAGGTCACAAAGGTGGGTATCAAGTTAGTTGATGCTGCACATTTTATCCTTGAATTTGCTTCACTGATTTCAGTGGTTTGTCCTCTCCTGGAAAAAGTTCTGTGGGCGCCCATGCTTGTTTTTGTCCTTTAAAAACGATTAATACTTTTACTATTTTGTATTATACTGTGATTTGAGGAAGATTGTACGTACAGTTTGATCGATTTATTTTTAATAGTATTCAAATGTGTAGAGTTATTAAAAATTTAAATATTATTATTAACAATTAAGTTTCCAAAATATATTTATGGATGTCCTTCGTAGCAGAGAGTGATGTAAGAGCAGCCCCATATATTTCTTAAAAATCTAAAGTTTTATTTTATTGGTTAATAAAAACATTAGCTCATTTTATATTATTCTTTAAAAAGCGACAGTGTCTTTATAACTAAAAATACTTTCAGTACTAGCGAAATACTTTGACATTTTCGTGTTTCGAAGATGAAATGTCACAAAATGTTCAATATTTTGAATTTCATTCTGCCATCCATGTTCCTCTGTCTCCTTACGTAAAATCCAATCTTCAGTGTTAGAAGTACATCAAACATTTGCTGAAAGCAGAAAAATTTACATAAAGAAATCGAATTCCTCGAGATTTGACTTCGCCAGATGGCGTTGATGACCTTAGCAATCTACAAAATCCTTAAGAGCTGTTTTCCAAATACTTTTCCTCAAAGGTTGTGTGGAAAATGTCTGTATCTTTGAAAATGTTCAATTTATGGAATATATTCCCTGTGTATTTACTTTGAATACAAAACGGGAAATTTATGTATATATGAGAATTTGTCCGAACTGGATTTCTGCACTGATGTTCAAGATTAAAAATGGAATGAATTTCAAAAGCTATTTAAGAAACTTTTGTAAATATATAATAAGGTTTTGGGGTATTTCAGCTTCAATAATATTAAATCTAAACCACTGATTTGTACTTGTTATCCTTCCATAGACTGAAGTCTAATAAATTAATATGTATACTCAATTCTCTACATTCCTGATGATTTTCATTAAATTCGATTATAGTTGTTCAATAAGTCTGTTTTCAATAGTCACCATAAATATCTAAAAATTTATTCTTTTAATATATTTATTGGCTAATTACTACTGGAAGAACAAAAAAAGCTAATATCCTATACAAAACGTCAGTCGAAGCTATTTCTTTTTGTCATTTAAATGGGATGGACTTTTTAAATTTTAATGTGCAATTTCAGATCAGTAGGTCTTTACGCTTCGGTTTGTATTTTATGCAGGTTAGTATACTGCATTTTTTAAAATAATAACATTGAATATAATTGCCGTAAATTGCGGTGATCTTCATAAAATAGAAAGTAATTTTTTCTTTCTTAAATTGTCAGCGTAAACAAATATTTTGTAGAACTTAGACAGAAAGCAGGCATGAAAATTAGATGACTACAATTCTTTCAAGGGTGTTATAAAACCATTTTCATTAGGTCTGGAACATTGTTATTATTGACAATTTACTGCTGAGAAGACAGAGAAAACTGTTTCCGTCAATTAGATCAGATATACGAGTAGGAATCGCCCATAAGATTTTCTGGTTTTGTTATTTACAGCGGAAGCTTTACATATAAATAAATTGCTGTGCATATGAATAAATTGTGTGAAATGAATAAAATTTTCATTCAGCAGTCTGGTAAGAAATGCAACAGGTAATAATAATTTCCATGCAGTTAATTATATCATTAAGTAATAATTTACCACATATGGTTTCCACATGCTACCCACTGATAGCTCTATCTTACATCATTTATTTGGCATAATAAAAATTCCCCAAAGATGAGTATACATTTTTTGGCTTTACAATATCAAGTGAGCCTAGATTTTTCACAAAATTTAACCGTTGTCGTATTTGATATTTATTTCCATTTTTTTGTATCTTTAAATCATATTAAAATTTATCTTTATGCCAGAAGAAAAATAATGTTGAAAGATTTATCCGTCCGGATAAATACATCAGAATTTTAGACGAATTCTTAAAAATATTTAATTTATTGTAACTATTCTTGCTGAGATATAATAATGCATGAAATTATCCTTTTTAACATAAATCTGAATTATATAGCGCATTTTATGCATTGTAAAAATGTGCTGTCATTTTAGTGAATAAAAATGTAATTTTAAACTTAGAAATTATGTCCTGTTGGAATAGGAGTTGTTGAATGAGAATTTGTTTTAAAACCTATCTTTCTCATTTCTGATTCGATATTTTGTGACATTTGAAGCATTGTGAAGCTTAAAAACTTCCCTTCAAAAAAAGTTCTTCTAGTGCAGACATTTATTAGCGCTAAAGAAATCTTTTGCTGCAGAACTTTGAATTTATACGCTTGATTCTCATTTTGTAAAACAATTTTTAGTAACCTCTTTTAACGATGATAATATAATTACCTTCCTAGAGCGGATAACATTGAATTTAATGGATAAATATATTTAATGGATAAATATATTTAAATAGAAAAATAATATTTAAACAGATATAAATATAATAGCAGAATAAATTGAAAATATAAACAGGAGGGGGGGGGGGTTGAATAGTCGTGTACATTAAATTTTAAAATCATATAATGTGCCAATAAGTTAAATGGTAGATTTTTTTCAGGTAGGTGGCATTAATATACCCTAGAAAATACATCTCAAATATCGTCTGCTGATATTAATACGTCAGCAAATAATTACAGACCTCTTTTTCAGTAATCGAAGAACATAATAGTTTCACAGAATGTAAGGTTTTTTTTTTTTATTTTAAACCAGCATTTCTCTAGCCACTTTTATGAGAGTATCATTAAAAAGGTCGAAAGTAATACCCATGGCTCTAAAATCTCTAACAATTCACCAATGGAGAGGTTAGTAAATCGTTTTCGAGAAATTGGAACTATGGAAGAAAAGCGAGAAAGGACAGGCTTTCCATTCTAACTCAGGATAAACTGTTTGAAATAAAGACTGCATTGCTGAAACACTTCAATAACATTCTTACAAGCATTGTTAGAAAAAGTATTAAAATTAAAATAGCGTCATTAAAATTTATTACTTATTTTAATGTTATTCTTTAGCAGCAGTTTGAGCTGTACGTAGAAAATATCATTAAAGAAAAATACTCTGGGGAAATTCCATTTTCTTTGATTGATGAAAGAGAGATTTGATAAATATCGTCTGACGTATTAAAAGTTGCAGACGATATTTCTGATATATTTTTGAGGCTATATTATTGGAACATAACTAAATAAAATTTACTATTTCAAGTTATCAGGACGTTATCTGTACTAGTAAAACGTGATCGTATTTGTATTTATGCATGTGTGTGTATGTATGTATGTAAAAAGAATCGCAAAGCCCCTACTCAGCCTAAAAGCCCGCGTTTTTTTTAAACGTATGCATCGAACCGTAGAAGGTTTTGAGACTTTTGAATATTCGAAACATTTTATAGATTTTTAAACATTTGTAAAAATACCCCCTAAAAATCAGGATAAAAAGTAAAGTGTGCGGAAAATCTATTTCTTCACTCAAAAATACATTAGAACCTCGTATTTTTATTTTGAATAATAGACAGATAAATATCGAAGGGCCTCTAGAGACCGAATTTTCGATAAAGTCGATAGATTTTCTTGTTTATACACATTTTTAAAACTATCGAAAAACGTGAACCATTCCGAACAAAGAATTATTCACCATCTTGTTTGTGAATCTGGGAGGTAGTGGAGTCACGAAGGTCAGACAACTGACTCCGGCCTAACTAGGATATTAAGATACAAAATTATAAAATCTCCAGTTTTACAGATTGGAATTTTGCATTTTAAATATATTCTAACGTTATTATAAGCATTTCCTGAAAAAATCGCGGTGTTCGAAAGAAAAGTTCGTGTTTTACACTATTTCGACGCATTGCTCGAAATTAAAATAAAAAATAACTTATACATTTTCTACGTACGGTCTTCAACATCTGTCATCGTGAAGTGTTAAGTCTTACCTCTAGAGAACTTCTATTCATTTCGAAGTAACTTTATTTACTATTTTTAAATTAAAATAACGATTTCATAACTTTGGTTTCAAAGCTCTACGTTCTTGTTGTGGTTGTTACTTATACCCCCGTGGTGAAGGAGCGCCTATGCACCACGTCCACTAGACCCTGGCCCCATGGCGAAGGAGAGAAATTTGCAGCTTCACTTTATTTTGAGGCACCCCAAAGGCGGAAGTCTGACTTTGCCTCAACAACACAACATCAATGCCCGCTGGCGGGATTCGAACCCACAACCCGGCAATCCAGCGATCAGACGGAAACGCGTGCCTCTGACCGCTCGACCACCGGATCGACAAAAAAGGGCTACGTAATGCTCAGAATCAAAATTATGCCACTAATTTTGTCCTCGTCAAGTGTTATGCCTTAGCTCTACGAAACCTCAGGCCTGAATCTAGCTTTTGGCCTAACGTTATAGCATCGGGCTACGAAACTCATCCTCTCGGGTTCAAACCTGAACGGGGCCAAACAGCCTGTCAGCACAGATTTTATTATTTTACACCTCCGCTCAAAACAACGAGAATTAAAATGTCTGGTTATCAGTCTATAATGACAGCTTTTTAATTAGAAAACAGTTCAACCAATTTACGTAGTTTATCCCCAATTTTTTAAGTTAAATAAGACACACAATTATGGCTAAACTATTTCATTTTGTACCGAGTTAATTTTATTTCAATATTGTCCCGGACAACGCCGAGAATATGTTAGGTTTTTTTTAATAAATAATTAATCTACTTTATTCTAAATTTGTAAGGCAAATTAATAAAATATTTGATTTCCATAAACACAGTTTCCACCAATTTGTAGTTTTACCAGAACCACATCACGGCACTGCCAAGATAAATAAAAGAGCCGAACTAAAATAAAATCTCATTAAAATCACATTTATAAAATTCGATTCTAACTTCTGATTTATAGGACTTCTTGAAGTGCATTCATCATTCTTTATTTGAAAATATAGTATTCCGAACTCGAAGTCATTGAATTTTGCTTAAGAAATACGCCATATCGTTTTTCAACTGGTGTGTTTCTCCATCTCCAATGCGAAACTCGAGTAGCATCATAAAACACGGGGGCATTATGCATTTCGAAATCCTTGTCCCAAAAGTAAAAGAGCACATATTCTCCTAACCTATCAGTTCCCCTGATATCTATGGCCACATAGTTTCAGGTGACTTGTCTGTTTCAAGACGGCGATGAACATGTTAGTAGACATTATATTTTGCAATGCATTTTCGCTAGAAGACGTCAAGTATGTATCCTCTTTATAAATTATACATAAGTGTTGGATACCTGCTTTATATCAGTTTCTTTTTACTGACTCTGTGCAATGAATGGTAATGTATATGGAAATGGTGTGGAAAATTGGAATTCAAGTTGACGATGAATATACATTTTGCGTAATTTAGAATTTAGAATGGAAACTAACTAGTTTTAGTTTCTTGTATGTGTGTATGTATCGATGTGGCGTTCTGTCAGTAGAATGTACGTAACTAAAAAACTATCAAATTTCATGAAATTTATCATTTAAGTGGATTATAGATTATACTAATGCTGATTATATTTTGGTATAACTTGGAAAAATAAAACCGGCCCTTTCTAAATTGTTCGCGAAAACATCAAAAACATATACACATATAGATACACACATACGCATACATATGTACACATATATTGACGCACAAACACATATACACAGCATGTATATAACATATATACACATGCATACGTATACACATACATACGTATGCACATACATAAACAAAATCTTGCATAAAATACGCACTATTCACACCTAAAAGCATATACATACATACATATATATATATATATATATATATATATATATAAATATATATATATAAACATTCACACACAAAAATACACACACACATATATATACGTGCACATACTTGCCATACATACATATATATATATATATATACGTGCACGTACCCGACATACATATATACACACACACTTTGACAAAAGTCAGTAAAACAGAATCATAGTAATTTACGAAAGTCATAATTTGTAAAAGTCATTAATTATAGTCTAACTGAAAACATGACCAACTTTATCGGTTACTACAGTGGTTCATAATAGTTTGGGACATATGAAAAGCTTTCTTACTGCCATTACAGTTATATGGTATTACGTGTTGTACACTGGAAAACATGAAATCTGTTTACAGACCCTGATATCAGCCCGACTCCTTTTCAAGAATGTCCATCGTGACTTTAAACGAGCTTCCCCGTCAAAATATCGAATTAAAAGTCTTTTGGACAGCACAATGGTTACTCTACAGGGTGTCCCAAAAAGATTGAAACACGCTTTAATTATTTACCTGTTGGAGATAAGTGGGCAATGCAAATTGCAAAAATGTTGAAAGTAAGGTAGGAAATAAGACTATGTTAATGAAATAGTCCTACCATTAATTTTCAAAAAGTTACACTTTTTAAATTTTTATACGACCCACTTAGACAAATTGGGTCAATCAGAATTTTTTTTATTTTTAATGAAACAAGATCATTAAAAAAAAGCGTATATCTGTATCTTTAAAATTGAGTGAGTTATATTTTATTGGAAATTGAACATTGTGAATAGGGACCCTATATCAAATTAGAAATGCAAATTTGTGACATATCATAAAAAAAAATAAAACTGGATGATAATACATAGGATACCCAACCGCGTAGTGAGTACCACTGCTTTGTATGATCTCTGTCTGTGTAATGGCTTTATTTAGATGCATTTGTGACAAAATATTTTGACACATTAACGTATTTCTGATCTAAACAATTTCCGTCGTCAATTTGTTTATGATCCCTAATTTCACTGATGAAACAGCCTTTCACATGGAACGGAAAAGTGGCATAAGTCAGATTTTTCTTTTATCATAATTCACTTGATTTTAAAAATACGGATATGCGGGTTTCTTTATGATTTTGTTGCATTAAAAATAAAAAATTTCTGATTGGCCAAATTTGTCTAGGGGGGTCGTATAAAAATTGAAAAAGTGTAACTATTTGAAAATGAATGGTAGGACTATTTCATTAACGTAGTCTTATTTCCTACCTTACTTTCAACATTTTTGCAATTTACATTGCCCACTTATCTCCAACAAGTAAAGAATTAAAGTGGGTTTCAATCTTTTTGAGACATCATGTATACAATAGCATAACAAGTTTGAAATTATATTACACATTTGAAAATGATTCCTCCCCATTATTGCAAATTTTAGAACAATAATTCTGAAGCACTTTAAGGGGAGTACATTTTAAAAATAAAATATCCTTATATTCACTTTTATAAAATTCGATACTATCTTCCAACTTTTAGGACTTCTTGAAATAAATGTATCAGTCTTTATTTGAAAATATAGTGTTCAAGTGTCAAATTCATTGAAATATTTTATTTTAAATCCCTATCTCCTTTTTCAGTCAATGTCTTCCTACTTCCAATCCAAAACTCGTATTGCGTCGCAAAGGATACGAGAATATTATGCAGTCGAAAAGCTTGCCCCGGAGCCTGTAAGCTTTACATAGTTTCGAATGACGTCTGCTTCGTGGAAACACTGTTGTATGACTTTATTTTTGAAAAAAAAAATACTGTTCGATGAAATATATCAATTGTGGATTTATCTCCATACATTATACATAAATGTTGGATGCCTACTAAATACCAATATTTTTTTCATATCTATAATAATAAAAAAAAATCTGATGTGAGCAACACATGACTTTCCTTATATAATGTAATGAATTTACTAGTTTTACAGTAAAAAAAATAGGTTTTACTTATAGTAGATACTAATATTCTTTCCAAGACATTGAATTTTCGACAATTAGTCGTCATTTTCATTGATTTAGCGTCATTTTTATCCATTTGGCGAGATTTTCGTTAATTTGGCAATATTTCAAAAAGTCGCCTAGTTGGCGACATTCCGCCAAATTCGTCGCCAAAATCTCGCCAAGCGTTATGCACTAAGAAATAAGTTATTCTTACAGCAGATAAATGACTATTGGCGTTCAAATTCAAAAGTATTACTCAGAGTATCTTTTTTCATGAATGGAACGAGCTAGATCCACGAGAATGATGTCACCCAATTTATCGCATGGTATTACATATGAAAAGTGAACATGTTTATCAATAGGGCATATTTTTTTTTATATGACTTTTTGATATTTTTTTTGAAAAATGTACAATATCTCGAGAACGATTCGTGTTAGCATTCTAAAATTTATGTCAATCGTTTTCTAATGAAAAATTACATAAGAAATGTCTATTTGCGTAACTTTATTAGTGGTTTTGATTTTTAGACGATTTTTTCAAAATTTCATTTGAAAATGTAGGGGGGTTCTGAACATTCGATTGCGAATAAAAACAATAAACTTCCAGTGTTTACGGATTGTGATTTTTGTACCAAATTTGGTTAAAATCGTTCCATTCGTTCGTCTGTTATCGTCTCCACAGACTCACTGACACACACACACACACACACACACACACACATTCTTTCACACACACACACACACACACACAGACATCACTTCACAAATGTTTGATTCGTGATCAGGGATGCTTGAAACGTGCTCTCCCGTTGAAAACTCGAATTCGAATTTTCGACCCCGTTACAATACTTTCCTTATACATTATGTATATAAAGAAAGTAATATTATAAATAATAAAAGAGATGAAATTACAATAATAAAATTACAGTCATATATCATATTCAATTATTACTTTCCTTATATACATAATGTATAAGGAAAGTATTGTGACGGGGTCGAAAATTCGAATTCCATTCGTTCGTCAGTTATCGTCTCCACAGACCCACTGACACACACACACATACTTTCACACACATACACACACAGACATCACTCCAAAAATGTTTGATTCGTGATCAGGGATGCTTAAAACGTGCTCTCCCGTCGAAAACTCGAATTCGAATTTTCGACCCCGTCAGAATACTTTCCTTATACCTTATGTATATAAGGAAAGTAAAAATCGAATCAGCTTGTATGCTCACCATGCCGTGCGAGATCTATCACAAAAATGGAGATAGCACCTCTATACGTGTATTTCACGCCATAAAATAAGCAAATATGCTTTATGAATTAAGTATGCGTATTTTTACGCATCGATTTTGTAAACAAAAAAGACAAAAATATTTCTTACAATCGCAAATTAAAGGGAAGGTGGACGTTGACGTATTTTTTATTTATTTATTGACTTAGAACCGTGAAAATTTTTATAAATATTCCTCTTAACATTACTATATACGATACCATTAATATTTTTTTTCAATTTTGTTATAATTTTGCATTTTTTTTAATTTAATTTTTTTTAACGAAAATTTGAAAATGCTCCTTGCGTGCCATTTGTTCACATTTTTGATTAATTTTACATTATGATCACTCAAAAATACAAAATGAACAAATTTGGGTATTCATTTTCAAATCCTTTAGAAAGTTAATTTTTTAAAAATATTTTTCTGCATTAAAACTTAATTTTCATCATTTAACTGGGTTCTTATTCACTTTTAATTACCTTAATAAAGTCCACTTATAAAATGCATACCCAGTTTCATTAAAAAGTGTAAGAGGTGTCTTCTTGCCAAATTTCATGCATCTTAGACAAAAATTAAGACGCATGGAGCATTTTAAAAATGGAAAACCTTTGAAAATTCCGTTTCGAAAAAAATGCATTCAACCTTTTACTTACGGATGGACGCTGTCCCACCCGTAAGCAAATGTTAAATGTGTAAAATAATGTTATATATTAAAACTTTTTTTAGTCGATATTTGCTCATTTCAACGTCCACCGTTCCGTCTCCGTAAACAGATTTGGCCTGAATGTAAATCTAATTTTGAGAAAGCTGTTCCTTTATGGGAAAAGTCAAAAATAAAGTAGGTTGGAATTTTAAAAGGAAAGAATAAAAATTATTTTACTTAATAGGATTTTAATTTTCTTTTCCCCTTCTTCGTTTACAACCGTATGGAGAAACTTAGCCAAAGGTAAGGTAACTATTTTGATATTCCATCATGAATTATATGATTAGCTATTTTTATGAAGAAAAAAAAACATTGTTAATTATACTATGACGAATTTATAATTCAAGATTGCTACTCAAAATTGACAGGGAATTAAAAAAATGTGATCCTAAAAGTCCAAAATTTAGTAAATATTTCAAAACTCATTTCATAAAGTTTATGAGGAATATTAATTGTGCTATCAGATATACAATGTATTTTGCTTATTGACACAAATAAAGAGTATTGTGCATTTCTTAAATCTTATTTTTTTTCAACGTAGAAAATTCAGAAATTTATATTCTGTTAAATAATGACCCTGTATTTTTTTTTAATACAAAATACAATAAATTTAATAAATACCTGAAAATTTGAAGGTAATTGTACATTTTTTTTCCAATGGCTAAGCACTAGACTTACGTTTTTTTGCTCTATGTACGGCCGAAATCGTGAACCATTTAGCCGTCCAGGGAAGTTGCCCCACGTGCAACAGAGGGGGGCGGAACACACTGCGCCCACAACACACAACATCCGTGTCTTACGTGGGACTCGAACCCACAACGTGGCGACCGATCAATCGGTGGAAACCCTCGCCTTGACCGTTCGGCCACCACGTCGACTGAAATGAGCCAACAGTACGCGGTGTTTCCAGGTGGTCACCCATCCAAATACTAACCGCGCCTGATGCTGCTTAACTTCGGTGATCTAACGAAACCGGTGTTTTCAGCACGGTAGAGCCGTTGGCTAATTGTACATTTGTTGAAAATTACTCCTGTGGAAAGCAAAATACTCCTTCAAATCAAGTAAAGGAGTATTTTTATTCTTCTGGGAAAATTCTAGCTCGATTTCTGATCTACCGCATTTACAAGTCTGTGTTTTTGCATACAGTAGAATAAATACCTGAACTGTTGTATCTCGAAAGCTTTTAAAGTACGTATAAATAAGCTACCGTCACGATCTAACAGCTATCCATACGATCTAACATCTACTGCCACGATCTACTGACGCTTTCCTCTACTAGTTTCAAATATTTTAATTATTTGTTTATTTATTTATTTATGTATTTATTTATTTATTAGGTTTGCTGAGAATTGTTTACTTTGTGGATAGCGTGCGTGGGAATTTCGCGACGGTTTAGGATTTTAAGAAAATTCAGTATAATTATCAGAATAGCAAATCATCGTCTTATCATTCAGTAATGTATTGTTTTAGTAGCAGCCTCAATGGCGAGTAATTTGTTATGAGGTATATATTTTTGCATATGTGTGGCTTGAGAAGCTGCACATAAGTTTCTCATGTAGTGTCAATGCAGTAAATATACCATTAAATCTCACAATCTAACTGATTGCCATGACTTTGCATGCTACAATGTACGAGGTTGTTATATTATTGACTATCATTACAGCATATTTTTATTGTCTTTTATGGTATTTTAAATAGTTTATTTTTTATATTGGAAATAGGTCAATTTAGCACTTAACGTTTTATAGTAATTTTTCAATATGAATAAAATGAGGCAAGGTATTTCAGCATAAATTAAGTTGCAGTGCTGCATGCGATAATTTTAGGGATACGTTAGATCCATTTTGTCACTACTAAAAGATCAAACAGCCCGATAAAAAGGTACACAATGAAATCGGCGCAAATCCAGGAGTTAGAGGATATATGTTCAGGGCCTACTAATTAGAAAACATCTTTCCAGAAGATGGATTGGGAGCACACCAATTAGAAAATATCTTAATCTTACTAGATAATGCAATTAGATCCAACCAGTTAGAAAGATCAAATCAGAAGATGGTTTCGGAGCTTTACAATTAGAAAGCAGAACGAAAAACAGGCAATTCATTTCGAAAACAGACGGCTAACAAAGAAACTGGGGTATTGGAAACCGTAACAAAAGAGTTTCAGCAAGACAAATCCTATCAAGATAAAATATGTTTCAACAAAACTTTCGTTTTGAAATATTTCAATATTAGATGTATTTTACAACTTAAGAAAAACGTATTAACTTCTTTTTTTTTTTCAAGTTAGAAATAAGTAAATTAGGCAGGTGACTTAGATGCATTTAAATTGATTTGTGTTAAAGAATGCCATTTTAATTTACCATTTTGGATAAAATTCATCAACGTATTTCAACAAAAATACAATTCAAGGACGCGTTTGGTCTATATTGCCAGTGTTTAAAAACAAGAAAATCCACCAAGGTAAAAAAATACGGAATGGTCACAGATGTAAAAACCATAGAAGTTATACTACAGACAGTATCAGAGATGGGCCCAAGGACCACCATTTAAAAAACATTTTACCAAAGGATGGATTCAGAGCCTACCAATCAAAATGTAATCAACATCAAGTCATTTTAAGTCACGTCAAGTCATTTTAAAAGAAAAGGGATGGCATTCTAATTACAGTCATAAAACATAACAGAAGGGTTTCAACGAAACAAGCCCACCAGTTAGAAAACATCTAGAGGATCAAAGTAGATGATCGGCTTAGAACCCCTCAATCAGAAAGCAGAACAAAAAGAAACAGTCTAGTCAATTCGAAAACTTTGAGCTAGCACACAATTAAGAGTGTCAAGGAACGTATCAGACAAATCCCAACAGGGCAAGTTAAAACAAGACAAACCCCAACAAGACAAACCCCAACAAGATAAACCTCAGCAAGACAAACCCTAACAAGATAAAACCAAACAAGACAAACCCCAACAAGATATACCCCAGCAAGACAAACCCCAACATAATAAACCCCAACAAGACAAACCCCAACAAGACAAACCCCAACAAGACAAACCCCAAGAAGATTAAACATGCTCACACGAAAATGCATCGAACGCCACAGAAAAATCCGAAAAAGTCGTGGAAAAAGAAATAAAGTAAAACTATACAGAATCCAGCTTATTTTGCACTATTTTAATTTTCATATTGAAATCTAAACTGCAAGTTTTGTTTAAAAAGAGGGTCGATCAAAAAATGATAAAAGATCCCCAGTTACTATTATTTTACATTAGATTTTGACGTGAATAAATTCTTAAATTTTTAATGATATTAGGCTCTAATCATGCGTATCATAAGATATATATTTTTAATTATGATATAATTTATCTCAATATATTTTAATACCTGCAATCCATATTGAATTGAGGCATTTCACAGCATTGTTATGAGAGATTCAGTATTCTTATGAGAGATTCCGTATTGTTATGAGAGACCTTCTAAAATGAAATCTTATCTAATTCATTTTTATGAAATTCTATTCTATTCTATTCTTCGAGTTCTAAGATGTTTTAAAACATGTTTATCATTCTTGATTTCAAATCATGGTATTCAGAACGTGAATTGATTGAAACCTTTGTAAGAAATACCCCATTTAGTTTTACTGTTAGTATTTTCATGTCTCCAATCCGTATCGTATCACAAAATACGAAAATATTATACAGTTCGGAATCCTACTTAAATAAAAAAAAAAATCACATTTTCTCAGAGACTATCAGTTTCACATAGTTTTAAATGGCATTTCTGTTTGTTTCATGGCTACATTTCTTCTGTTAGACACTGGTTTTTGCGATACATTTTTCGATTGTCGATTATTTTATGCACATTACATAACCCTCACAGCAAAGATCGTCACAAATGTGACAGTGACTTTGTAGTCACGCGTGACACCTGGGTCACAATGTGACATCATATTTGTGACTTCTATGCGACGTTACGTATTAGTAACTTTGTAACTTCATTGTGACTATATTCTGTAACGTTTCCACAATTTAATTAACACGTAACAATGTGACGACATTAGAATGGTAATTACAATGTGACGTCACAAACAAGTTAATATGCGACGTCACAAACGACCAAGAAAATGCCCAAAATGACTTCGCTGTGACCTCATTAGGACATTGCCGAGATGTACTGCGACGTCATGTGACGTCCCAAATTCACAGTGTGACGCAAATCTTACGTCACTGTGAAAAAAAATGCTGTTAGGAAAGTGTTTGATGCCTAATGTATACCAATCTCTTTATAGTTTAAGCCGCATGTTTCTGCGAGAGTGCTCTACTCTCTTGCACTAATTCTATATTGTTTAGGTTTGCTTGTGTCAGAAGTATCACAAAGAAAATATGTATTTCCGATATAATTCATATTGAAAAAATTCCATTTTAACGCAATTTTAGATGTTTGTTTTATCATTATGGCAATACGCCAATTAAATCAGTAACTTGGATGCATTCAAATGAATTCATATTAACGAAAAATACTGTAATATGGTAAAATTAAGCAACGTATTTAAGCAAAAATTAAGTTACAAAGTAACATATAAATATATTGAGGAAAAGTTATATCAATTTTAACAGTTTTAAAGTACTCTATCTCTCTCTCTCTCTAAAAAAAACCCCAACGTCAAGAAACACAAAATGGTTACAATTGCTAGAAATATGAGGAAATATATATATATGCACAGCTCAAACTGCTGTAAAGAATAAAATTTAAAAAACTTCGTTAAACCCTGTGGCCTCCTCCTCTTGTTCTTTCCTCCTGGGTTTCTTATACCCCATTTTTCTTTTCTCGCCGTCATCGTCCTTTCCCTGCTTTTACCGTGTTTGCTGTTCCTGCATCAGTTGCCGCTCTTTCTCTGATGAGCGACTGTTAAGCTTCTTTGTGTGTCCTAACGAAGAAGGTTTTGCTCAAATTCTTCATGCCCATCAGTTTCATTATAATCCAAATGTCGAATTTTTACCCAGTCACAAAACTATTCTTTTACACACACTATGCATTCCGGCCGTCCAAATGGATGCTGTATGGCTTCGGATGAGTCGGACGGTCTGGGTCTTCAACACACTATGCATTGTATTGAAAGTAAAAAAATATCCTTATTTTCATATTCATGAAATTTGATTCATTTTTTCAACTTCTAGGACTTTTAAAACATTTTTCATTCTTGTTTTGTATACAGGACTTTAATTCATTGAAATAGTTTTTTCTACAAAATACTCTTTGTTTCACCGTCAGTATCTTCTTACAGCTCCAATCCGAAACTCATATCACAAAATATAGTAATACCATACAGTTTGGAATTCAACTCCAAAAGTAAAAGAGTTATCCTTCCTCACATTTTCCGTGCCCATCAGTTTCATCATCACAATACAAGTGCCAGATTTTTGACACCATCACAATACTTTCCCCTTACATAAATTATGCTTTATAGGAAAAGTAATAAAATATCCTCTATTTCACATTTAAGAAGTTCGATTCACTGTTTCATCTTCTAAGACTTTTTAAAACATATTTATTTTTCTTGATTTCAAAATACAAAGATTTACCTTTCAAATTCAATGAATGTATCACAGTCAGTATATTTTTATCTCCAATCCGAAACCAGTGCTGTATCACAAAATATAGAGATATTATACATTTCGGAATTTTAAACCAGAAGTAAAAGTATTCACCTAGCTCAAATTCTCCATGTTCATAAGTTTTACATCGTTTTAGATGACTTGTCTGTTTGTTCCATGGCATCAATGATCCAGTAAGTAGACGCCTTTTGAAATGCATTTCTTGAAAGAAGACAAAGAATGGATTTCTGTTGATACATTATGCATATTTCCTATCTTATATGGGTTTATTTTACTTGGTGATATATTTCTACATATATTTTCAATGTTTTTTTTTGGTCATTCGGTTTCATATTTTTAGGAGCATTTCAGCTATTCCTAAAAAAAGCGATCTTTTTCGGCCCCGGCAAATGATAGGAGATTAGGGTTTATATCAATTATTTAAATTGGGTCGTGCCAAAATATATTATTTTTCAGGAAACAAAATAAAAATAATTTCAAAAATATTAAACACTACTTTAATTAATAAATTTTTAGATTTTTCAATATTAAAAATTTACCTCTTTGTTTCTTGAACATCTGTAATTTTCAGTTTGGAATCCTATTGAAAAATTACAAGAATTATCATCGCTCAAGTCCTCCATACCTATCCGTTTTATTACAATCCAAGTGTCGGATTTTTGACCACATTACAATGCTTTTCTTTTGCACAAACTATATACAGTATGGAAAATTTCCGCAATATAATTTTGAAATTTGAATAACTTTTCCAACTTCTAGATCTTTTAAAACACATTTATCATTCTTGATTTGAAAGTATAGTACTCAAGACTAGAATTCATTAAAACGTTTTTTTTTCTCTTTTTTAAACACTCTTTGTTTCGCCTTTAATATCTTATTATAGCTCTTATCCAAAACTCGCATCATATACAAAATATAATAATATCATGCAGTTTGGAATTCTACTCCATAAGTAAAAGAATTCTTCCTTAAATTCTTTATGTCCATCAGTTTCATCATCACAATACGCGTGTCAGATTTTTGACCACATCATAACCATTTCCTTTTATATAAATTATGCTTTGTAGGGAAAGTAATAAAATATCCTCTGATTCACATTTAAGAAATTTGATTCACTCTCTCATCCTCTGAGACTTTTTAAAACACATTTATCTTTCTTGATTTCAAAGTACAGAGATTTACCTTTCAAATTCACTGAAATGCTTTTTAGAAAATACTCGGTTTCAACAGTCGGAACCTTTTCATCTCCAATCCGAAACCGGTATTGTATCACAAAATATGGGGATATTATACAGTTCGGAATCCCAAGCGAAAAGTAAAAATATTCTCCTAGCTCAAATTCTCCATGCTCATGAGTTTTACATCGTTTTAGATGACTTACTTGTCTGTTTGTTTTGTGCCAACATTGATCCAAGAAGTAGACATCGTTTGAAATGCATTTTTTGAAAGAAGACAAAGAATGGATTTCTGTTGATACATTGTGCATATTTCCTACCTTATTTGGATTTATTTTACTTGGTGATATATTTCTACACATATTTTTAATTTCTTTCTTTTCCCCCCCCCCCCCCATTCGATTTCATATTTTGAGCAGCAATTCCGCTATCTTTTTCGGCTCCGGCAAATGAAAAGAGATTGGTGTTTATAGCTATTATTTAAATTGAGTCGTGCTAGAATATATTATTTTGCACGAAACAAAAGAATAACAATTTAAAAAATTTTAGCCTCTACTTTAATAAAATTTTAGATATTTCAATATTAAAAATTTACCGGTTTATTTCTTAAATATTAACCAATGTAATTTTATTCAGTTTGGAATCCTACTCCAAAACTAAAAAAATTCTCCTTCCTCAAATTATCCATGCCCATCAGTTTCATCATCACAATACGGGTGTCAGATTTTTGACCACACCATGACCATTTCCTTTTAAATAAATTATGCTTTGTAGGGAAAGTAATAAAATATCCTTTGATTCACATTTAAGAAATTTGATTCACTCTCTTCTGAGACTTTTTAAAACACATTTATCTTTCTTGATTTCAAAGTACAGAGATTTACCTTTCAAATTCACCGAAATGCTTTTTAGAAAATACTCGGTTTCAACAGTCAGAGCCTTTTATCTCCAATCCGAAATCAGTATTGTATCATAAAATATAGGGACATTATACATTTTGGAATCCTAAACCAAAAGTAAAAGTATTCTCATAGCTCAAATTCTCAATGCTCATGAGTTTAACTTGTCTGTTTGTTTTGTGCCAACATTGATCCAAAAAGCAGACATCTTTTGAAATGAATTTTTCGAAAGAAGACAAAAAATTGATTTCTGTTGATACATTATGCATATTTCCACCTTATATGGTTTTCTTTTACTGGGTGATATATTTCTACACACATATTTAATTTTTTTTTCATTCGATTCTATATCTTTATCGGCAATTCAGCTATTCTTGAAGAGATTGTTGTCGGCTCCAGCAAATAAAAGGACATTGGTGTTTATAGAAATTATTTAATATAAGTCGTGCCGAAATACGTTAGTTTGCACGAAATAAAATAATAATAATTTTAAAAATATTAACCTCCACTTAATAAAATTTTAGATATATCAATATTAATAATTTCTCTTCTTATTCACATAATCAACTAATGCTTTATCTTTTAATTTGGAATCCTACTCCAAAACTAAAAGGATTGTTCAAATTTTTCCATAACCATCAGTTTCTTTATAATCCGAGGAATTTTTGGCTCCACTAAAATGACTTCCCTTTACGTAAACTATTTATTATAAGCATATAATAAATATGTTTTATTTCATATGTATTGAACTCTATTCACTCGTTCAACTTCAGGGGCTTTTTAAAGTACGTTTTTTCCCCTTGATATCAAAGTAAAGAGATTTATGGCTCAAATTCATTGAAATGCTTTTATAGGAAATACTTCTTATGTAACAGTCTGTATCTTCAATCCGGAACACGTATCGAATCAGAAAATATAGGGATATTATGCAGTTTGAAATCCTACTCTAAAAGTAAAAGAATTCTCCTTGCACAAATTCTCCATACTCATGAGTTTTACATAGTTTTAAAAAAGGTGTATGTTTGTGTTCGTGGCAACATCGACCCCGCTAGTAGACATCTTTCGCAATGAATATTTTAATAAAAACATCAAGATTGGATATATTATATAGTATTGTTTGCCATATGGTTTCTTTTATTTGGTAATAAAATCCTTTACACGTAATTTGTAATTGTTTTGCCCTTTGATTTCATATTTTTAATCGCGAATTTTGCCATTCTTAGTGTATACGGTCGTTTTCGGCTTCGGCAAATTAAAGAAGACTCACTCATGTTTAGACATAACAGTTGTTAAATTGATCCTTGACAAAATACGTCAGTCTCAGAATAACAAAATAAGTTCAAAACTATATTAAACACCACTTAAATTAATAAAATATTTGATATATAATTATTAACAATTTCTATATCTTACTCATGAATTTATATTATACATTCATCTCAAGTAACTGATTGGAGTACTTTCAAAAGGTGTATTGCGCCAAATCACTGGCGTGTACCATTAAAAGTAATGACAACGTATGTTTGGATTTGCACATAAAGTTACTTGCATAGTCATTCAAATGCCAAATTTAATTTAAATACCATCTAATATTCTATAATTTTTTATTTGGAGTAGATATAAATTTCAGCTCGAACAACTCACCGACAAGATTATTTGATTCGTGTTCTGAAGTGCTCAAAACGAATTTTAGATCTAGAGTTTGAATTTTAGATCCCATGGTACTACTGTTTCTTTACATATGCTTTGTATTATAGGACAGGCTAGGCTTCTCTGGCGGGATCGACAAAATGTATTTTACATTCTTTTCAGCCAGAGGATGTATTGTAGGACAAGTAAAATGTTTCTAAATTTTGAAAAAAAAAATCTGTTTCATAGGCATATTTTACTTTTAATGAAATTCCATACCAAATTCAGCTTTATATCGATGCCATAACCAGATTCCAGTTATTGATATTTCCAGTCAAATTTAAGGGAAAAAATTAATTTTCACCCTAAAATAAATATTCATGATATTTTTTGTTTTAACTAGATAAAAATCAATGCTTGATATTTATTTTAAAAGAACGATTGAACTTTTCTTAAAGATTTATAGAAAACTTTCTAAAAATTTCACCATCTTTTTTTTTTTTTTTTGCCCAGCCCATTACTACTACCATTCCTTTAAAGAGGAAATACTTTGATCCACCTACGTAAGACTAATTTAATTTTGTACCCTCGTTCAACAGCTCTGGCAGTAAAAAGAACAATAAAAGTCATTGATCGCATTTCGACTTCAACTTCGACTTTCTGGTAGGAGGGAGTGATAAAAGTTACCGTTCTGAGTTTTCATTATTATAAGGTTATTTTTCGCATGGTCTTAATCCTATTGTGGTGCGTTTAACTCAATTATTCTTTTGAAAGTCGATAAAGGATTTTATTTATCAATGCTTTTAGCATTTTAAGGTTTATGCTTCCGTATAGAATATATATATATATATATATATATATATATATATATAGGGAAGGTATTGTAAGAGTATATAACTTTCTAATACTTCTTTGAAGAAAGCAGACATTGGTAAATTAGGTGACTACAATTGTTTCAAGGATGTTTCGACTCAGGTCAAGAACAATGTGCTCTTCACAGACGTTCAGAAACAACTGGCAGTTGTTTCTTAATGTCAACTGACAATTGTTTCTTAGAGTCAACTGACAGTTGTTTAGTTAAAATTTTAAATAAATTGAATGTGACACTGTAAAACGTTTCCTTCCCACATCTTTACTGCTGGAGAAAAATTCGAAAAATTGAATCACGTTCTTTAAGGAATATAATGATTTCATAATTCGCAAATATAGGCATTCTTCTTATAGAAGACTTTCCTTGAGTTTTAAGGGCCACATGTGACCGAGAATAGGAATTCAAATAAAAAACGAACTCTGACTTTAAAGTATGTATATTAAAATTTTATTTATGCTTTCCGGTGGAGAGTTCTATGCACACATACATACCCGTTGTAGTTTTGAGCTCGTGACTTCAGGAATAGGTAAAGCAGATTCAGTGGTGTGGTTACCCCTCTCCTTGACAACGAACATTATCAAAATACGTCGCGCTACTGTCACAAGTGTTGTCACAACAAACATTATCAAAATACGTCGCGCTGCTGTCATAAATGTTGTCAAATATTATCCGAAAATAAATACACGTGTCTGAAAATTAGCCAAATAATAATAATAATAATAACTCATTCAACCGATAACTTCAAGTGAAGCAGCGCTTCAGCTGATGAGCGACCACTGGTTTGGAATCTCCTTTAAATTTTAGGACCTGATAAAAGTAGTTCTTGTGTGCCTGAAAAGAATATTAGAATCCCAAAATGATCTAATCCGCTCCATAAGTAAGAATGTCTTCGACTCATTATTCATACTCACCCGTGAACCATGTTTTTGCAGTCATTGCCGTTTTGACAGCATAGCACATGTAATAAGATGATCAATTAGTACGAAACTCCTTAAGACAAGAATTTTAGAATTTTTCTGGTAGATATATTTAACTTAATTAAAAAACAGTAGAGGGCTGTTATAGTCCCGCCCACTGTTGAAAAAGGGGCTTAAAATCACCTCTACCTTTTCCTGGTTCGAAGTTACAGTACCTCTACCAAACGAAATTCCAAAATCCTTCTTATAAGATGTTTTGTGTTTGTTCTTTGATAACTCCATACCTTGCATTCTATAGACTGCACCATTCTGAAGAGCTGTAGCAACAACGAAACCATTGGTAGGTCGGACGGTCTGGGTCTCAACAACAACAACGAAACCATTGTCCACGGGTGATGGATAATCAGTTGAGCACTTCCTCGCTTTTGTGCAACGCCCTATTTCGGGTAGAAATCGCTTCACTGTATTCCAATTCAAAAGCGCTAAACGTTGGTAAACTTCCAAGGGCATTTTAAAATGTCCTCAATGTAATAATAAATATTTATATACTGTTAAATGTACAAAGATTTTACAGAATTTTGAAAATGAAGTTGCTTTTGTTGGTCTCCAATAAAAAAAAAAATGTTCTCCCCTGAAGATAGTAGGAAATCCGATCTCATATACTTTCAAAGCATTTTTGATCCGCGGAACCGATATATTGCCTGAAACCTTTTTCTATTCAATTCGTATGGCTTTGTGATTTGATGCGTCTTCATTTTCTGTTTAATTTTAGTACAGGGTTATTGAAAAGATAGATGCTTTGAGCAAACAACCATTTTAGACATCTTATCTTCTCGGGAAAATATATTGTGTGATTTGACGGCACAACGAATAAGAGTTTACCTTAATGCGTTATAAAAGTTCGGAGATGAGAGCGAAGTTACTTTGGCGTCAGTACATTGCATAAACTGAAGATTGAATAGAGTTGAGTGTCTCTTGAGCTTTAATTTATTCGATGTTAAAGTCGAACAAGATAATTCAAGCACCATTATGCAAACTAAACTGCCTAATGTACTTTGCAAAGTCACGCGCTGGATTATTTTTAACTGTTACGCAGAAATTATCAATAAATATGTGAAAGATATTTATAAGTTGTGTTGTGAGCATGTTTTCACAGTTTTGTATGCAGGATGTTGCAGCAAAGTTGGCCTTGCTTTGGAGATTTGTTTTAGTACAGGGGTCCCCAAAGGGGTCGTTACCGACCTCCAGGATTTGATATGCCATTGTTAGGGGTCAAATCGGGCTCGGTGGATAACAGTTAATGAATAATATAATAAATAACTAAATATCTATTAGTTTAATCCAGTAGTTTGTTTTTATTATACTGTCTTTTAGAAATAGTAAAATTTAATATGTAATAATTTTTGCGAAATGAACACTAAAATTTTAAAAGAAAATATTACAAAAATTACATAAATCGTTTTTTTTTTTTGCTTAAACTATTAGAATTACGTAATAATAAAATAGAGGGAGTAATAGTATAATAGAGATTAGAGATAGTAAATTAGAGACTTCGATAAAAAAAAAATCGAGAAATTCTTGACGTCGACGGGCAAAAAAAGGGAACAAACCACCTGCTAAAATTGTTAGCAGGATGGCCAAATGTGTAAGAAATTAGTAAAGAGAGTTTTATTATTATTGTCATAGAATTTAATTAAGTGTATATTACCACCCTGTTTTGTTTTACAAGACGTTATTCACTCCGAAAAATCGTTTAGTCTCCACTGTAATGAAGCCTCCGCCGATTTTTTTTTCTTTCACCATAAACAGTCTCTGTAGCATCAAACTAGGGAGAATAATAATAATCCTATTATAGTAGAAACATGTCCACTACAGTTCTTTAGTTATTAACTAATGTGCAGCAAATACCATTCTGATGTTACTCCGACAACTAAATTTGAAGTAATATTGTGTGATGCAAGCGTTATTTTACGGAGGTCACGTGTTTTCCATTTACGCTAGTCACCCTTCCAGCCGTCATACTCCTCCTCTGTTTCATTACTTGCTCACCTCTAAGTGCTTGATTGTTGTGAGCGACTAATGCGCCCATTACTCTTGTATGTCTCCATTTCTCAGGTTTTCTTTGTAAAATATATGGCAAACTATCGTTTACAAACTAACATTTTGTTTTAACCTGAGCATGTACCATTAACGCTTTTAACGCTACTTTGTTGGAAACCGCTCAGTGAAGCATTTTCTGGAATCGCGGTTTTAAGACCTCTTCTTGAAAAAATACACTTTTAGAAATATACATCTTAAATTTTAAAAACTCAATTAATTAAATCCGTAATAAAAAAATTAATATTTTTATTGGTATCGTACAACCGGGGGAATGTGAGCAACCAGGATTTATATAAACAAAACTAGATAATTTTTTTTAAAGCAATATTTAAAGACAACGTTTTTCAAATAAATTTCAATAGATACGCTAAAGTTTATTTGAGAAAATATTGGGGAAAATGGGAAAATATTTTTTTGCAAGTTCTAAAAATTTTTAAACATTTTTCACATTCATCCTGTTTTAGGAGTATCAAAGCTTATTTGGCAATAAGAACTGAATGAGGATGATACGCAGCATCCTTGTGTAAAATAACATATTTTTGTCTTGGGACGATTGAGGAGAAAAGCAGAAAGATCGAATACGTACCTCACTCAATATAACATGTGTTTTAAAAAGCAAAACTCGCCTATAAGAGGATACATAGATGATAGTAATGAATATTTAACGATTATATATATATATGCATAAGTCATCTCCATGGCTTTATGTGCCGCAGCCCCCCTCCCCCGATATATACAGGGTGATTCAAAAGTTCACATGAAAAGTAAAATGCTATAAAAAATATCTATGGGCCGGAGAGACATGCGGTTTGCAGATTAATATTCACCATGGTGGGGGATTTTGTGTGGCATGAAAAAAAAATTAGTTCAAACTCTCGATACTCGGGGGGGGGGGGGGGGACTGTGGCAGATAAAGCCATGGATATGACTTATGCATGAAGGTGATTGCACACATAACTGGTCTGCGAGATCCCCAGATCCCACATCCGTGATTTTAGGCATTCCCCACAACTAAAATTCACAGGGTATGAGATCTGGGGATCTGGCAGGCCAGTCATGTCTGCAGTCACCTCCATGCATAAGTCATCTCCATGGCTTTATATGCCGCCCCCCCCCCGAGTGTCGAGAGTTTGAACTAATTTTTTTTTCATGCCATACAAAGTCCCCCACCACAGTGAATATTAATCTGCAAACCGCATGTCTCTCCGACCCATAGATATTTTTTATAGCGTTTTATTTTTGCTCCGAACTTTTTAATCACCTTGTATATATATATATATATATATATATATATATATATATATATATATATATAAATGTGTGTGTATTTGCATGGTGACAGTGAATACACCTGTTTTAAACACAACTTGAGATATGTTATCGCCAATCATAGCAGGATTCTAATTCATATTTCGCTCTCATCAGCATGGCATATTCGATACAAAATAATCGTCCTAAATTGAGGATTAAGGCTTCATTGTGAATAACGTCATCCACGGACCCTTTTCGCGATTTTTACACGCTCCTTAGCATGGGGCCAACGGCCGTACCGTGCTGAAAACACCGGTTCTCGTTAGATCACCGAAGTCAAGCAGCATCGGGCGCGGTTAGTACTTGGTGGGTGACCACCTCGGAACACCGCGTGCTGTTGGCCATCTCGGGTGCGGTATCCCCGTGGTTTGCGCGCTAGATTTGCACGCTACCACAAATGCCGCCGTGTTCATGCGGAGTACGATCACGTTAAACATGTGGGTCCGTAAGTCCTTCCGAGAGGTTGGTGGTAGGGGAAGGAGGGTACGGTCCCTGTGGATGCCTCCCCCACTGGGTTCCGGTCTAAATTGGGAGGCACTTCCCGGCCGTCCATACAGTTACCTTACACCTTTCTGGTACCGGCCGACCAAATGGCTACTCTTGTCCTTGTTGACGAGTCGGTCGGTCTGGGTCTTCAACACCTTTCTGATAGGTCGGACGGTCTGGGTCTCAACAACAACGCTCCTTAGCATGTAGCTGATACCTGCAACGACAACAAGAAATGATGCCAGGTACTACAACTTTGAGAGCTTCTGGACCCAATAAATTCAGTCTTCTAGAAGCAATAAATTTAGTCTTACCACGCATCTAGCATCAAATTTGATAAAATACGAGCTCAGGTTGTATTATTATCACCAATCAGGGTTCTGTGCAGACATGCTGCCTGAGCTCAATCTTTAGAAAATTTAATTCTATCCGCATGGCAGAACTAAATGTGTTGGCTGATTGTCAAAATTGTACCACACACAGCAAGTTTTCATGTTTGTACTGGCATACTGACCAGAAAAGAGAGGAATAGGTTCATGGATGATCTTATCTGCAGTGAGAACGCGATCTCAAATTAAGAAACACCTCCTATAAACGGATTGACTGATTGTCACATACAGTACTTTCCGAATTGGATTTTAATACATTATCTCCTTTCAAAAACTGAGCAAAGATAAGTTTGGATGGTCACTCGTGCTTCAAATTATGATCCAAATCAACATAAGAGTACAAACGAAAGAACTGCATTTATATTAAAGTATGTTTCTGTTGCATTTCATTCTTTGTACTTCATTAAATTACATTCCAAACTTGTGATTTTTTTCTTCATTTTAAGTACTTAAAATAACACACTTTCCTTCCGAAGCGCCCAAGAATGACTATAAAGAATTGAAGCATAATTCTGACAGTTCTTCCTGGCATTTCTTGCCTTCAGTCTCTCCTCCGTACACACTCTCTCTCTCCGTTTTGCTTTATAATGGCTTCCACTAATGGCCCATTGTTTTAATAGGAACCCTTTTAATTTCTTGTTAGAAATTTATGACGGGCATTCAAAAGATTCCTGTGCTATCCACCATTAAAGCAAATATCATTACCTTCCGCAGCCGAACGGCTCTTATTCCAACGGAAATATTGAAAGGAAAAATAATTCCAGTTTTATGTGAGTTTGATGGCCTAGATTAAATTGGAGTATGTTGGAATGAACTACGAATACAGTGTTCTAATGATGGAAAGGTATCTAGATAATGTTGAATTATGCAGCTTTACAAAATAGTGTGAAAGGAAAAATGAGTAAAAGAAAGAGTAATACTTTATGGAAAGACAAAATAAATAAATTGATGCAATTAGAAATATTCCGTATATGAACCACATAAATCGCAAATTAAAAAAAAAAATTATCTTTCCATTTTTTATAGCAATAAAACAATCCGTGTAGATATGCGTGCCCTAATGTGAAATACAAGCAGTCTATATGTTCGAAATTTGGCAACGTTGAAGGACTATATTTATCAGTTTCCATAGATGTTCCCGAAATTGCGACAAATATTATCCGTCCACCTCAGTCGCGGCAGTCGACGCAATGAAATTAAGCTAACTGAACGAGTCAAGTGGCATAATAAGGATGACGGCTGCAAACGAAAACATGCAAACGAAACACGGAACTAAAAGTTAAGTGCAAGTTGCACGCATTTTTTTTTATTACTCTCCTTTTTACGTCTTCGAATTTTGGATTCATTCACTTGAGCTAGGCACGTCTTTCGTGGATGAACAGTAGAAAAAATTTTGTTGCCATTGTAGAAATCATCTATTCCATGCTGCCATTGTGGAGATCAATTATTCCTTGCTGCCATTGTGAAGATCAATTATTTGCTGCCATTGTAGAGATTAATTATTCATTGCTGCCATTGTAAAGATCAATTATCCATTGCTGCCATTGTAGAGATCAATTATTTCTTGCTGCTATTGTAGATATCAATTATTCCTTGCTGCCATTGTAGAGATCAATTATTCCTTGCTGTCACTGTAGAGATCAATTATTCCTTTCTGTCATTATAGAGATCAATTATTCCCTGCTGACGAGGTCAGTTTTATTTGTAGGTCCATAATTTAGCCAATATGCATGAAACCAGCCCAAGGATTCTGTTATTGACAATAGTATTTCCCAAATTATGTGCCCAGCTACAAGCTGATTCTGTGACGATGAGCTTGGTCGTTTCATCTTCGAATAGCTCCAGCAACATTGTGGCGAAATTTGAAGCACACTTCTTGGTAGGGAAGAATTTTACCGCTTCCATAGAGGTTCCCAAAAATGTGACATATAATAAGTTTATTGATGTCATTGTGGATATCATCCTTTCCATGCTGACCAGCGCATAATAAACACAAAACTGGTCCATTGTTGCTGCTATTTGTAATGGGAGTGTTTTCTAAATATAAATAAATTCGTTAGAGTTTACATCCTGCAAGCGGCAAAAGTAAATGGTGAATATTGTGACTTAAAAGACAAAAATGTTCATTCAAGGGATTAATTCCTTAAAAACATCGTGAAACAGTATTTGAGATTTATTATGACTATGCTAGTTATAATCCTCAAAATAATTGCCTTTAATTATGATACTAATTAATATTTAAGCCTGTGAAAGACAGGGATTAACTAACACTCATTAAAACAAGTTGGAACTTAATATTTTAAAAGTTCATTTTTGTTGAACAATGCATGTCGCTAAGAGTCGAAAATTGGCGCCTTGAAAAAAAGACTTGTCTCAGTTGGATATTAGTGCCGTGTCCAATACTATAATTATGCAAAATTTCGATCTTATAGATCACTGGGTGTTTCTGGAAAGTCCGGAATAGCTTTTTAACCTCCTTTCGAATTTTTCAGTCACTCCCAGGAGGGAGGATCGAAAATACGGCTGCCTTAGGTTCTTCCCCGTAGCAGATGATAAAAGTTGCAAGAATTTAGTCTACTAGATCACCATAAGACTTCTGTAAAGTCAGAAAAGACACAAACGCGTTAGACAGTTACTATATAGGTAGTAAATGTGCCTTTCGTAAAGTCGTGTTATCTGCAATGTTTTCAAAATGCACCTTCACAAACTGCAAAGAAGACATGGAAAACTTGAGCAGCGTACATAAGCACAAATAGCACAATAATACGGCATGCAGCTGTTTCGAGGATACGTTGAATCCCCTTTGTCAGTGCAAGAGTACCAACAATACCCAAGACCTGGATTAAGATCTCACTTGAGAGGAGAGCCAATCAAAAAGCAGAATGTAGCACAATGCATATTTTAGTTACTGCTAGAAAGAAGACGATTTAAAACATATTAAATCCAAGTGACTTTGAATGTTTACCTATATTTTAAATTATGATTTAAACCTATATATTAGAAAAAAAGAAACAAAATTATTTAAATAAAATTTAGATTAGTAACTCTTTCTTTGACATTTCAATTATTGAATCAACTTTACTTTCATTTCAATGCTGTACTCTTTCTCTTTTAAACTTATAAAATAACTCGCAATTTACCATTAAAGTGTTCTAGAATGGTAATAAAGAATTCCGTTCATAATTCTGATTGTTCTATTTGTGATTTGTTATTTTTGCCTCCAATCCTCATTTTCCGCTTTACTTTATAATGACTTACACTAATGGTCCATTGTTTTAATAGGATCCTTTTTAATTTCTTATTAGAAATTTATGATGTGCATTCAAAAGTTTTCTTTGTCATCCACCATTAAAGCAGAAATTACTTTAAAAAGCCGAAAGCGTCTTATTACATTGGAAATATTCAAAATAATATTTACATTTTCGGACTAATCCGGTTTGAAGCGAATTGGGATATAGTGGACGAATTAGCGTTGACGGTTCAAACAATCGGGTTAATACTGATACATTATGAAATATATAAAACAGATTAAATGTTCCAATGTAATGTTTTATTTTGAAATTGTTTTAATATAATTAGAAGGAAAACGTAAATTTCATGCGCAGTAGTTAGATTGGTCAGACATTACCAGATATAATAGCCAGAAATTTCCCTTGAAGCAAGGCATTTGACATTTAAGCCTAAATTGAAAATAACTTTGTTCGACAAAGTCTCTTGTACCACGTTAACAACATCAAATTTATTTACTATCGAGATTGAAGTGTATGGGGTGGAAATATCCGGTTTATAATTTCTAAGGAATGCATTAAGTTTCTTGCCGATGATGGTGGTAACTTTCTTTGTTGGTGGTAACTTTCCTTGAAGTAAGACATTTGCCACATAACCCCAATTTTAAAATACTTTATCCAACAAAGTCGCCCATACCACATAAATAAAATCAACTTATTGACTATCGAGCTTAAAGTGTATGGGATTGTGATATAAGGTTTATAGTTCCTAAAGAATGCATGAAGTTTCTTGCCGATGATGGTGGTAACTTTCTTTGTTGGTGGTAACTTTCCTTGAAGTAAGACATTTGCCACATAACCCCAATTTTAAAATACTTTATCCAACAAAGTCGCCCATACCACATAAATAAAATCAACTTATTGACTATCGAGCTTAAAGTGTATGGGATTGTGATATAAGGTTTATAGTTCCTAAAGAATGCATGAAGTTTCTTGCCGATGATGGTGGTAACTTTCTTTGTTGGTGGTAACTTTCCTTGAAGTAAGACATTTGCCACATAACCCCAATTTTAAAATACTTTATCCAACAAAGTCGCCCATACCACATAAATAAAATCAACTTATTGACTATCGAGCTTAAAGTGTATGGGATTGTGATATAAGGTTTATAGTTCCTAAAGAATGCATGAAGTTTCTTGCCGATGATGGTGGTAACTTTCTTTGTTGGTGGTAACTTTCCTTGAAGTAAGACATTTGCCACATAACCCCAATTTTAAAATACTTTATCCAACAAAGTCGCCCATACCACATAAATAAAATCAACTTATTGACTATCGAGCTTAAAGTGTATGGGATTGTGATATAAGGTTTATAGTTCCTAAAGAATGCATGAAGTTTCTTGCCGATGATGGTGGTAACTTTCTTTGTTGGTGGTAACTTTCCTTGAAGTAAGACATTTGCCACATAACCCCAATTTTAAAATACTTTATCCAACAAAGTCGCCCATACCACATAAATAAAATCAACTTATTGACTATCGAGCTTAAAGTGTATGGGATTGTGATATAAGGTTTATAGTTCCTAAAGAATGCATGAAGTTTCTTGCCGATGATGGTGGTAACTTTCTTTGTTGGTGGTAACTTTCCTTGAAGTAAGACATTTGCCACATAACCCCAATTTTAAAATACTTTATCCAACAAAGTCGCCCATACCACATAAATAAAATCAACTTATTGACTATCGAGCTTAAAGTGTATGGGATTGTGATATAAGGTTTATAGTTCCTAAAGAATGCATGAAGTTTCTTGCCGATGATGGTGGTAACTTTCTTTGTTGGTGGTAACTTTCCTTGAAGTAAGACATTTGCCACATAACCCCAATTTTAAAATACTTTATCCAACAAAGTCGCCCATACCACATAAATAAAATCAACTTATTGACTATCGAGCTTAAAGTGTATGGGATTGTGATATAAGGTTTATAGTTCCTAAAGAATGCATGAAGTTTCTTGCCGATGATGGTGGTAACTTTCTTTGTTGGTGGTAACTTTCCTTGAAGTAAGACATTTGCCACATAACCCCAATTTTAAAATACTTTATCCAACAAAGTCGCCCATACCACATAAATAAAATCAACTTATTGACTATCGAGCTTAAAGTGTATGGGATTGTGATATAAGGTTTATAGTTCCTAAAGAATGCATGAAGTTTCTTGCCGATGATGGTGGTAACTTTCTTTGTTGGTGGTAACTTTCCTTGAAGTAAGACATTTGCCACATAACCCCAATTTTAAAATACTTTATCCAACAAAGTCGCCCATACCACATAAATAAAATCAACTTATTGACTATCGAGCTTAAAGTGTATGGGATTGTGATATAAGGTTTATAGTTCCTAAAGAATGCATGAAGTTTCTTGCCGATGATGGTGGTAACTTTCTTTGTTGGTGGTAACTTTCCTTGAAGTAAGACATTTGCCACATAACCCCAATTTTAAAATACTTTATCCAACAAAGTCGCCCATACCACATAAATAAAATCAACTTATTGACTATCGAGCTTAAAGTGTATGGGATTGTGATATAAGGTTTATAGTTCCTAAAGAATGCATGAAGTTTCTTGCCGATGATGGTGGTAACTTTCTTTGTTGGTGGTAACTTTCCTTGAAGTAAGACATTTGCCATATAACCCCAATTTTAAAATACTTTATCCAACAAAGTCGCCCATACCACATAAATAAAATCAACTTATTGACTATCGAGCTTAAAGTGTATGGGATTGTGATATAATGATATAAGGTTTATAGTTCCTAAAGAATGCATGAAGTTTCTTGCCGATGATGGTGGTAACTTTCTTTGTTGGTGGTAACTTTCCTTGAAGTAAGACATTTGCCACATAACCCCAATTTTAAAATACTTTATCCAACAAAGTCGCCCATACCACATAAATAAAATCAACTTATTGACTATCGAGCTTAAAGTGTATGGGATTGTGATATAAGGTTTATAGTTCCTAAAGAATGCATGAAGTTTCTTGCCGATGATGGTGGTAACTTTCTTTGTTGGTGGTAACTTTCCTTGAAGTAAGACATTTGCCACATAACCCCAATTTTAAAATACTTTATCCAACAAAGTCGCCCATACCACATAAATAAAATCAACTTATTGACTATCGAGCTTAAAGTGTATGGGATTGTGATATAAGGTTTATAGTTCCTAAAGAATGCATGAAGTTTCTTGCCGATGATGGTGGTAACTTTCTTTGTTGGTGGTAACTTTCCTTGAAGTAAGACATTTGCCACATAACCCCAATTTTAAAATACTTTATCCAACAAAGTCGCCCATACCACATAAATAAAATCAACTTATTGACTATCGAGCTTAAAGTGTATGGGATTGTGATATAAGGTTTATAGTTCCTAAAGAATGCATGAAGTTTCTTGCCGATGATGGTGGTAACTTTCTTTGTTGGTGGTAACTTTCCTTGAAGTAAGACATTTGCCACATAACCCCAATTTTAAAATACTTTATCCAACAAAGTCGCCCATACCACATAAATAAAATCAACTTATTGACTATCGAGCTTAAAGTGTATGGGATTGTGATATAAGGTTTATAGTTCCTAAAGAATGCATGAAGTTTCTTGCCGATGATGGTGGTAACTTTCTTTGTTGGTGGTAACTTTCCTTGAAGTAAGACATTTGCCACATAACCCCAATTTTAAAATACTTTATCCAACAAAGTCGCCCATACCACATAAATAAAATCAACTTATTGACTATCGAGCTTAAAGTGTATGGGATTGTGATATAAGGTTTATAGTTCCTAAAGAATGCATGAAGTTTCTTGCCGATGATGGTGGTAACTTTCTTTGTTGGTGGTAACTTTCCTTGAAGTAAGACATTTGCCACATAACCCCAATTTTAAAATACTTTATCCAACAAAGTCGCCCATACCACATAAATAAAATCAACTTATTGACTATCGAGCTTAAAGTGTATGGGATTGTGATATAAGGTTTATAGTTCCTAAAGAATGCATGAAGTTTCTTGCCGATGATGGTGGTAACTTTCTTTGTTGGTGGTAACTTTCCTTGAAGTAAGACATTTGCCACATAACCCCAATTTTAAAATACTTTATCCAACAAAGTCGCCCATACCACATAAATAAAATCAACTTATTGACTATCGAGCTTAAAGTGTATGGGATTGTGATATAAGGTTTATAGTTCCTAAAGAATGCATGAAGTTTCTTGCCGATGATGGTGGTAACTTTCTTTGTTGGTGGTAACTTTCCTTGAAGTAAGACATTTGCCATATAACCCCAATTTTAAAATACTTTATCCAACAAAGTCGCCCATACCACATAAATAAAATCAACTTATTGACTATCGAGCTTAAAGTGTATGGGATTGTGATATAAGGTTTATAGTTCCTAAAGAATGCATGAAGTTTCTTGCCGATGATGGTGGTAACTTTCTTTGTTGGTGGTAACTTTCCTTGAAGTAAGACATTTGCCACATAACCCCAATTTTAAAATACTTTATCCAACAAAGTCGCCCATACCACATAAATAAAATCAACTTATTGACTATCGAGCTTAAAGTGTATGGGATTGTGATATAAGGTTTATAGTTCCTAAAGAATGCATGAAGTTTCTTGCCGATGATGGTGGTAACTTTCTTTGTTGGTGGTAACTTTCCTTGAAGTAAGACATTTGCCACATAACCCCAATTTTAAAATACTTTATCCAACAAAGTCGCCCATACCACATAAATAAAATCAACTTATTGACTATCGAGCTTAAAGTGTATGGGATTGTGATATAAGGTTTATAGTTCCTAAAGAATGCATGAAGTTTCTTGCCGATGATGGTGGTAACTTTCTTTGTTGGTGGTAACTTTCCTTGAAGTAAGACATTTGCCACATAACCCCAATTTTAAAATACTTTATCCAACAAAGTCGCCCATACCACATAAATAAAATCAACTTATTGACTATCGAGCTTAAAGTGTATGGGATTGTGATATAAGGTTTATAGTTCCTAAAGAATGCATGAAGTTTCTTGCCGATGATGGTGGTAACTTTCTTTGTTGGTGGTAACTTTCCTTGAAGTAAGACATTTGCCACATAACCCCAATTTTAAAATACTTTATCCAACAAAGTCGCCCATACCACATAAATAAAATCAACTTATTGACTATCGAGCTTAAAGTGTATGGGATTGTGATATAAGGTTTATAGTTCCTAAAGAATGCATGAAGTTTCTTGCCGATGATGGTGGTAACTTTCTTTGTTGGTGGTAACTTTCCTTGAAGTAAGACATTTGCCATATAACCCCAATTTTAAAATACTTTATCCAACAAAGTCGCCCATACCACATAAATAAAATCAACTTATTGACTATCGAGCTTAAAGTGTATGGGATTGTGATATAAGGTTTATAGTTCCTAAAGAATGCATGAAGTTTCTTGCCGATGATGGTGGTAACTTTCTTTGTTGGTGGTAACTTTCCTTGAAGTAAGACATTTGTCACATAACCCCAATTTTAAAATACTTTATCCAACAAAGTCGCCCATACCACATAAATAAAATCAACTTATTGACTATCGAGCTTAAAGTGTATGGGATTGTGATATAAGGTTTATAGTTCCTAAAGAATGCATGAAGTTTCTTGCCGATGATGGTGGTAACTTTCTTTGTTGGTGGTAACTTTCCTTGAAGTAAGACATTTGCCACATAACCCCAATTTTAAAATACTTTATCCAACAAAGTCGCCCATACCACATAAATAAAATCAACTTATTGACTATCGAGCTTAAAGTGTATGGGATTGTGATATAAGGTTTATAGTTCCTAAAGAATGCATGAAGTTTCTTGCCGATGATGGTGGTAACTTTCTTTGTTGGTGGTAACTTTCCTTGAAGTAAGACATTTGCCACATAACCCCAATTTTAAAATACTTTATCCAACAAAGTCGCCCATACCACATAAATAAAATCAACTTATTGACTATCGAGCTTAAAGTGTATGGGATTGTGATATAAGGTTTATAGTTCCTAAAGAATGCATGAAGTTTCTTGCCGATGATGGTGGTAACTTTCTTTGTTGGTGGTAACTTTCCTTGAAGTAAGACATTTGCCACATAACCCCAATTTTAAAATACTTTATCCAACAAAGTCGCCCATACCACATAAATAAAATCAACTTATTGACTATCGAGCTTAAAGTGTATGGGATTGTGATATAAGGTTTATAGTTCCTAAAGAATGCATGAAGTTTCTTGCCGATGATGGTGGTAACTTTCTTTGTTGGTGGTAACTTTCCTTGAAGTAAGACATTTGCCACATAACCCCAATTTTAAAATACTTTATCCAACAAAGTCGCCCATACCACATAAATAAAATCAACTTATTGACTATCGAGCTTAAAGTGTATGGGATTGTGATATAAGGTTTATAGTTCCTAAAGAATGCATGAAGTTTCTTGCCGATGATGGTGGTAACTTTCTTTGTTGGTGGTAACTTTCCTTGAAGTAAGACATTTGCCACATAACCCCAATTTTAAAATACTTTATCCAACAAAGTCGCCCATACCACATAAATAAAATCAACTTATTGACTATCGAGCTTAAAGTGTATGGGATTGTGATATAAGGTTTATAGTTCCTAAAGAATGCATGAAGTTTCTTGCCGATGATGGTGGTAACTTTCTTTGTTGGTGGTAACTTTCCTTGAAGTAAGACATTTGCCACATAACCCCAATTTTAAAATACTTTATCCAACAAAGTCGCCCATACCACATAAATAAAATCAACTTATTGACTATCGAGCTTAAAGTGTATGGGATTGTGATATAAGGTTTATAGTTCCTAAAGAATGCATGAAGTTTCTTGCCGATGATGGTGGTAACTTTCTTTGTTGGTGGTAACTTTCCTTGAAGTAAGACATTTGCCACATAACCCCAATTTTAAAATACTTTATCCAACAAAGTCGCCCATACCACATAAATAAAATCAACTTATTGACTATCGAGCTTAAAGTGTATGGGATTGTGATATAAGGTTTATAGTTCCTAAAGAATGCATGAAGTTTCTTGCCGATGATGGTGGTAACTTTCTTTGTTGGTGGTAACTTTCCTTGAAGTAAGACATTTGCCACATAACCCCAATTTTAAAATACTTTATCCAACAAAGTCGCCCATACCACATAAATAAAATCAACTTATTGACTATCGAGCTTAAAGTGTATGGGATTGTGATATAAGGTTTATAGTTCCTAAAGAATGCATGAAGTTTCTTGCCGATGATGGTGGTAACTTTCTTTGTTGGTGGTAACTTTCCTTGAAGTAAGACATTTGCCACATAACCCCAATTTTAAAATACTTTATCCAACAAAGTCGCCCATACCACATAAATAAAATCAACTTATTGACTATCGAGCTTAAAGTGTATGGGATTGTGATATAAGGTTTATAGTTCCTAAAGAATGCATGAAGTTTCTTGCCGATGATGGTGGTAACTTTCTTTGTTGGTGGTAACTTTCCTTGAAGTAAGACATTTGCCACATAACCCCAATTTTAAAATACTTTATCCAACAAAGTCGCCCATACCACATAAATAAAATCAACTTATTGACTATCGAGCTTAAAGTGTATGGGATTGTGATATAAGGTTTATAGTTCCTAAAGAATGCATGAAGTTTCTTGCCGATGATGGTGGTAACTTTCTTTGTTGGTGGTAACTTTCCTTGAAGTAAGACATTTGCCACATAACCCCAATTTTAAAATACTTTATCCAACAAAGTCGCCCATACCACATAAATAAAATCAACTTATTGACTATCGAGCTTAAAGTGTATGGGATTGTGATATAAGGTTTATAGTTCCTAAAGAATGCATGAAGTTTCTTGCCGATGATGGTGGTAACTTTCTTTGTTGGTGGTAACTTTCCTTGAAGTAAGACATTTGCCACATAACCCCAATTTTAAAATACTTTATCCAACAAAGTCGCCCATACCACATAAATAAAATCAACTTATTGACTATCGAGCTTAAAGTGTATGGGATTGTGATATAAGGTTTATAGTTCCTAAAGAATGCATGAAGTTTCTTGCCGATGATGGTGGTAACTTTCTTTGTTGGTGGTAACTTTCCTTGAAGTAAGACATTTGCCACATAACCCCAATTTTAAAATACTTTATCCAACAAAGTCGCCCATACCACATAAATAAAATCAACTTATTGACTATCGAGCTTAAAGTGTATGGGATTGTGATATAAGGTTTATAGTTCCTAAAGAATGCATGAAGTTTCTTGCCGATGATGGTGGTAACTTTCTTTGTTGGTGGTAACTTTCCTTGAAGTAAGACATTTGCCACATAACCCCAATTTTAAAATACTTTATCCAACAAAGTCGCCCATACCACATAAATAAAATCAACTTATTGACTATCGAGCTTAAAGTGTATGGGATTGTGATATAAGGTTTATAGTTCCTAAAGAATGCATGAAGTTTCTTGCCGATGATGGTGGTAACTTTCTTTGTTGGTGGTAACTTTCCTTGAAGTAAGACATTTGCCACATAACCCCAATTTTAAAATACTTTATCCAACAAAGTCGCCCATACCACATAAATAAAATCAACTTATTGACTATCGAGCTTAAAGTGTATGGGATTGTGATATAAGGTTTATAGTTCCTAAAGAATGCATGAAGTTTCTTGCCGATGATGGTGGTAACTTTCTTTGTTGGTGGTAACTTTCCTTGAAGTAAGACATTTGCCATATAACCCCAATTTTAAAATACTTTATCCAACAAAGTCGCCCATACCACATAAATAAAATCAACTTATTGACTATCGAGCTTAAAGTGTATGGGATTGTGATATAAGGTTTATAGTTCCTAAAGAATGCATGAAGTTTCTTGCCGATGATGGTGGTAACTTTCTTTGTTGGTGGTAACTTTCCTTGAAGTAAGACATTTGCCACATAACCCCAATTTTAAAATACTTTATCCAACAAAGTCGCCCATACCACATAAATAAAATCAACTTATTGACTATCGAGCTTAAAGTGTATGGGATTGTGATATAAGGTTTATAGTTCCTAAAGAATGCATGAAGTTTCTTGCCGATGATGGTGGTAACTTTCTTTGTTGGTGGTAACTTTCCTTGAAGTAAGACATTTGCCACATAACCCCAATTTTAAAATACTTTATCCAACAAAGTCGCCCATACCACATAAATAAAATCAACTTATTGACTATCGAGCTTAAAGTGTATGGGATTGTGATATAAGGTTTATAGTTCCTAAAGAATGCATGAAGTTTCTTGCCGATGATGGTGGTAACTTTCTTTGTTGGTGGTAACTTTCCTTGAAGTAAGACATTTGCCATATAACCCCAATTTTAAAATACTTTATCCAACAAAGTCGCCCATACCACATAAATAAAATCAACTTATTGACTATCGAGCTTAAAGTGTATGGGATTGTGATATAAGGTTTATAGTTCCTAAAGAATGCATGAAGTTTCTTGCCGATGATGGTGGTAACTTTCTTTGTTGGTGGTAACTTTCCTTGAAGTAAGACATTTGCCACATAACCCCAATTTTAAAATACTTTATCCAACAAAGTCGCCCATACCACATAAATAAAATCAACTTATTGACTATCGAGCTTAAAGTGTATGGGATTGTGATATAAGGTTTATAGTTCCTAAAGAATGCATGAAGTTTCTTGCCGATGATGGTGGTAACTTTCTTTGTTGGTGGTAACTTTCCTTGAAGTAAGACATTTGCCACATAACCCCAATTTTAAAATACTTTATCCAACAAAGTCGCCCATACCACATAAATAAAATCAACTTATTGACTATCGAGCTTAAAGTGTATGGGATTGTGATATAAGGTTTATAGTTCCTAAAGAATGCATGAAGTTTCTTGCCGATGATGGTGGTAACTTTCTTTGTTGGTGGTAACTTTCCTTGAAGTAAGACATTTGCCACATAACCCCAATTTTAAAATACTTTATCCAACAAAGTCGCCCATACCACATAAATAAAATCAACTTATTGACTATCGAGCTTAAAGTGTATGGGATTGTGATATAAGGTTTATAGTTCCTAAAGAATGCATGAAGTTTCTTGCCGATGATGGTGGTAACTTTCTTTGTTGGTGGTAACTTTCCTTGAAGTAAGACATTTGCCACATAACCCCAATTTTAAAATACTTTATCCAACAAAGTCGCCCATACCACATAAATAAAATCAACTTATTGACTATCGAGCTTAAAGTGTATGGGATTGTGATATAAGGTTTATAGTTCCTAAAGAATGCATGAAGTTTCTTGCCGATGATGGTGGTAACTTTCTTTGTTGGTGGTAACTTTCCTTGAAGTAAGACATTTGCCATATAACCCCAATTTTAAAATACTTTATCCAACAAAGTCGCCCATACCACATAAATAAAATCAACTTATTGACTATCGAGCTTAAAGTGTATGGGATTGTGATATAAGGTTTATAGTTCCTAAAGAATGCATGAAGTTTCTTGCCGATGATGGTGGTAACTTTCTTTGTTGGTGGTAACTTTCCTTGAAGTAAGACATTTGCCACATAACCCCAATTTTAAAATACTTTATCCAACAAAGTCGCCCATACCACATAAATAAAATCAACTTATTGACTATCGAGCTTAAAGTGTATGGGATTGTGATATAAGGTTTATAGTTCCTAAAGAATGCATGAAGTTTCTTGCCGATGATGGTGGTAACTTTCTTTGTTGGTGGTAACTTTCCTTGAAGTAAGACATTTGCCACATAACCCCAATTTTAAAATACTTTATCCAACAAAGTCGCCCATACCGCATAAATAAAATCAACTTATTGACTATCGAGCTTAAAGTGTATGGGATTGTGATATAAGGTTTATAGTTCCTAAAGAATGCATGAAGTTTCTTGCCGATGATGGTGGTAACTTTCTTTGTTGGTGGTAACTTTCCTTGAAGTAAGACATTTGCCATATAACCCCAATTTTAAAATACTTTATCCAACAAAGTCGCCCATACCACATAAATAAAATCAACTTATTGACTATCGAGCTTAAAGTGTATGGGATTGTGATATAAGGTTTATAGTTCCTAAAGAATGCATGAAGTTTCTTGCCGATGATGGTGGTAACTTTCTTTGTTGGTGGTAACTTTCCTTGAAGTAAGACATTTGCCACATAACCCCAATTTTAAAATACTTTATCCAACAAAGTCGCCCATACCACATAAATAAAATCAACTTATTGACTATCGAGCTTAAAGTGTATGGGATTGTGATATAAGGTTTATAGTTCCTAAAGAATGCATGAAGTTTCTTGCCGATGATGGTGGTAACTTTCTTTGTTGGTGGTAACTTTCCTTGAAGTAAGACATTTGCCACATAACCCCAATTTTAAAATACTTTATCCAACAAAGTCGCCCATACCACATAAATAAAATCAACTTATTGACTATCGAGCTTAAAGTGTATGGGATTGTGATATAAGGTTTATAGTTCCTAAAGAATGCATGAAGTTTCTTGCCGATGATGGTGGTAACTTTCTTTGTTGGTGGTAACTTTCCTTGAAGTAAGACATTTGCCACATAACCCCAATTTTAAAATACTTTATCCAACAAAGTCGCCCATACCACATAAATAAAATCAACTTATTGACTATCGAGCTTAAAGTGTATGGGATTGTGATATAAGGTTTATAGTTCCTAAAGAATGCATGAAGTTTCTTGCCGATGATGGTGGTAACTTTCTTTGTTGGTGGTAACTTTCCTTGAAGTAAGACATTTGCCATATAACCCCAATTTTAAAATACTTTATCCAACAAAGTCGCCCATACCACATAAATAAAATCAACTTATTGACTATCGAGCTTAAAGTGTATGGGATTGTGATATAAGGTTTATAGTTCCTAAAGAATGCATGAAGTTTCTTGCCGATGATGGTGGTAACTTTCTTTGTTGGTGGTAACTTTCCTTGAAGTAAGACATTTGCCACATAACCCCAATTTTAAAATACTTTATCCAACAAAGTCGCCCATACCACATAAATAAAATCAACTTATTGACTATCGAGCTTAAAGTGTATGGGATTGTGATATAAGGTTTATAGTTCCTAAAGAATGCATGAAGTTTCTTGCCGATGATGGTGGTAACTTTCTTTGTTGGTGGTAACTTTCCTTGAAGTAAGACATTTGCCACATAACCCCAATTTTAAAATACTTTATCCAACAAAGTCGCCCATACCACATAAATAAAATCAACTTATTGACTATCGAGCTTAAAGTGTATGGGATTGTGATATAAGGTTTATAGTTCCTAAAGAATGCATGAAGTTTCTTGCCGATGATGGTGGTAACTTTCTTTGTTGGTGGTAACTTTCCTTGAAGTAAGACATTTGCCACATAACCCCAATTTTAAAATACTTTATCCAACAAAGTCGCCCATACCACATAAATAAAATCAACTTATTGACTATCGAGCTTAAAGTGTATGGGATTGTGATATAAGGTTTATAGTTCCTAAAGAATGCATGAAGTTTCTTGCCGATGATGGTGGTAACTTTCTTTGTTGGTGGTAACTTTCCTTGAAGTAAGACATTTGCCACATAACCCCAATTTTAAAATACTTTATCCAACAAAGTCGCCCATACCACATAAATAAAATCAACTTATTGACTATCGAGCTTAAAGTGTATGGGATTGTGATATAAGGTTTATAGTTCCTAAAGAATGCATGAAGTTTCTTGCCGATGATGGTGGTAACTTTCTTTGTTGGTGGTAACTTTCCTTGAAGTAAGACATTTGCCACATAACCCCAATTTTAAAATACTTTATCCAACAAAGTCGCCCATACCACATAAATAAAATCAACTTATTGACTATCGAGCTTAAAGTGTATGGGATTGTGATATAAGGTTTATAGTTCCTAAATAATGCATGAAGTTTCTTGCCGATGATGGTGGTAACTTTCTTTGTTGGTGGTAACTTTCCTTGAAGTAAGACATTTGCCACATAACCCCAATTTTAAAATACTTTATCCAACAAAGTCGCCCATACCACATAAATAAAATCAACTTATTGACTATCGAGCTTAAAGTGTATGGGATTGTGATATAAGGTTTATAGTTCCTAAAGAATGCATGAAGTTTCTTGCCGATGATGGTGGTAACTTTCTTTGTTGGTGGTAACTTTCCTTGAAGTAAGACATTTGCCACATAACCCCAATTTTAAAATACTTTATCCAACAAAGTCGCCCATACCACATAAATAAAATCAACTTATTGACTATCGAGCTTAAAGTGTATGGGATTGTGATATAAGGTTTATAGTTCCTAAAGAATGCATGAAGTTTCTTGCCGATGATGGTGGTAACTTTCTTTGTTGGTGGTAACTTTCCTTGAAGTAAGACATTTGCCACATAACCCCAATTTTAAAATACTTTATCCAACAAAGTCGCCCATACCACATAAATAAAATCAACTTATTGACTATCGAGCTTAAAGTGTATGGGATTGTGATATAAGGTTTATAGTTCCTAAAGAATGCATGAAGTTTCTTGCCGATGATGGTGGTAACTTTCTTTGTTGGTGGTAACTTTCCTTGAAGTAAGACATTTGCCACATAACCCCAATTTTAAAATACTTTATCCAACAAAGTCGCCCATACCACATAAATAAAATCAACTTATTGACTATCGAGCTTAAAGTGTATGGGATTGTGATATAAGGTTTATAGTTCCTAAAGAATGCATGAAGTTTCTTGCCGATGATGGTGGTAACTTTCTTTGTTGGTGGTAACTTTCCTTGAAGTAAGACATTTGCCACATAACCCCAATTTTAAAATACTTTATCCAACAAAGTCGCCCATACCACATAAATAAAATCAACTTATTGACTATCGAGCTTAAAGTGTATGGGATTGTGATATAAGGTTTATAGTTCCTAAAGAATGCATGAAGTTTCTTGCCGATGATGGTGGTAACTTTCTTTGTTGGTGGTAACTTTCCTTGAAGTAAGACATTTGCCACATAACCCCAATTTTAAAATACTTTATCCAACAAAGTCGCCCATACCACATAAATAAAATCAACTTATTGACTATCGAGCTTAAAGTGTATGGGATTGTGATATAAGGTTTATAGTTCCTAAAGAATGCATGAAGTTTCTTGCCGATGATGGTGGTAACTTTCTTTGTTGGTGGTAACTTTCCTTGAAGTAAGACATTTGCCACATAACCCCAATTTTAAAATACTTTATCCAACAAAGTCGCCCATACCACATAAATAAAATCAACTTATTGACTATCGAGCTTAAAGTGTATGGGATTGTGATATAAGGTTTATAGTTCCTAAAGAATGCATGAAGTTTCTTGCCGATGATGGTGGTAACTTTCTTTGTTGGTGGTAACTTTCCTTGAAGTAAGACATTTGCCACATAACCCCAATTTTAAAATACTTTATCCAACAAAGTCGCCCATACCACATAAATAAAATCAACTTATTGACTATCGAGCTTAAAGTGTATGGGATTGTGATATAAGGTTTATAGTTCCTAAAGAATGCATGAAGTTTCTTGCCGATGATGGTGGTAACTTTCTTTGTTGGTGGTAACTTTCCTTGAAGTAAGACATTTGCCATATAACCCCAATTTTAAAATACTTTATCCAACAAAGTCGCCCATACCACATAAATAAAATCAACTTATTGACTATCGAGCTTAAAGTGTATGGGATTGTGATATAAGGTTTATAGTTCCTAAAGAATGCATGAAGTTTCTTGCCGATGATGGTGGTAACTTTCGTTGTTGGTGGTAACTTTCCTTGAAGTAAGACATTTGCCACATAACCCCAATTTTAAAATACTTTATCCAACAAAGTCGCCCATACCACATAAATAAAATCAACTTATTGACTATCGAGCTTAAAGTGTATGGGATTGTGATATAAGGTTTATAGTTCCTAAAGAATGCATGAAGTTTCTTGCCGATGATGGTGGTAACTTTCTTTGTTGGTGGTAACTTTCCTTGAAGTAAGACATTTGCCACATAACCCCAATTTTAAAATACTTTATCCAACAAAGTCGCCCATACCACATAAATAAAATCAACTTATTGACTATCGAGCTTAAAGTGTATGGGATTGTGATATAAGGTTTATAGTTCCTAAAGAATGCATGAAGTTTCTTGCCGATGATGGTGGTAACTTTCTTTGTTGGTGGTAACTTTCCTTGAAGTAAGACATTTGCCACATAACCCCAATTTTAAAATACTTTATCCAACAAAGTCGCCCATACCACATAAATAAAATCAACTTATTGACTATCGAGCTTAAAGTGTATGGGATTGTGATATAAGGTTTATAGTTCCTAAAGAATGCATGAAGTTTCTTGCCGATGATGGTGGTAACTTTCTTTGTTGGTGGTAACTTTCCTTGAAGTAAGACATTTGCCACATAACCCCAATTTTAAAATACTTTATCCAACAAAGTCGCCCATACCACATAAATAAAATCAACTTATTGACTATCGAGCTTAAAGTGTATGGGATTGTGATATAAGGTTTATAGTTCCTAAAGAATGCATGAAGTTTCTTGCCGATGATGGTGGTAACTTTCTTTGTTGGTGGTAACTTTCCTTGAAGTAAGACATTTGCCACATAACCCCAATTTTAAAATACTTTATCCAACAAAGTCGCCCATACCACATAAATAAAATCAACTTATTGACTATCGAGCTTAAAGTGTATGGGATTGTGATATAAGGTTTATAGTTCCTAAAGAATGCATGAAGTTTCTTGCCGATGATGGTGGTAACTTTCTTTGTTGGTGGTAACTTTCCTTGAAGTAAGACATTTGCCACATAACCCCAATTTTAAAATACTTTATCCAACAAAGTCGCCCATACCACATAAATAAAATCAACTTATTGACTATCGAGCTTAAAGTGTATGGGATTGTGATATAAGGTTTATAGTTCCTAAAGAATGCATGAAGTTTCTTGCCGATGATGGTGGTAACTTTCTTTGTTGGTGGTAACTTTCCTTGAAGTAAGACATTTGCCACATAACCCCAATTTTAAAATACTTTATCCAACAAAGTCGCCCATACCACATAAATAAAATCAACTTATTGACTATCGAGCTTAAAGTGTATGGGATTGTGATATAAGGTTTATAGTTCCTAAAGAATGCATGAAGTTTCTTGCCGATGATGGTGGTAACTTTCTTTGTTGGTGGTAACTTTCCTTGAAGTAAGACATTTGCCATATAACCCCAATTTTAAAATACTTTATCCAACAAAGTCGCCCATACCACATAAATAAAATCAACTTATTGACTATCGAGCTTAAAGTGTATGGGATTGTGATATAAGGTTTATAGTTCCTAAAGAATGCATGAAGTTTCTTGCCGATGATGGTGGTAACTTTCTTTGTTGGTGGTAACTTTCCTTGAAGTAAGACATTTGCCACATAACCCCAATTTTAAAATACTTTATCCAACAAAGTCGCCCATACCACATAAATAAAATCAACTTATTGACTATCGAGCTTAAAGTGTATGGGATTGTGATATAAGGTTTATAGTTCCTAAAGAATGCATGAAGTTTCTTGCCGATGATGGTGGTAACTTTCTTTGTTGGTGGTAACTTTCCTTGAAGTAAGACATTTGCCATATAACCCCAATTTTAAAATACTTTATCCAACAAAGTCGCCCATACCACATAAATAAAATCAACTTATGGACTATCGAGCTTAAAGTGTATGGGATTGTGATATAAGGTTTATAGTTCCTAAAGAATGCATGAAGTTTCTTGCCGATGATGGTGGTAACTTTCTTTGTTGGTGGTAACTTTCCTTGAAGTAAGACATTTGCCATATAACCCCAATTTTAAAATACTTTATCCAACAAAGTCGCCCATACCACATAAATAAAATCAACTTATTGACTATCGAGCTTAAAGTGTATGGGATTGTGATATAAGGTTTATAGTTCCTAAAGAATGCATGAAGTTTCTTGCCGATGATGGTGGTAACTTTCTTTGTTGGTGGTAACTTTCCTTGAAGTAAGACATTTGCCACATAACCCCAATTTTAAAATACTTTATCCAACAAAGTCGCCCATACCACATAAATAAAATCAACTTATTGACTATCGAGCTTAAAGTGTATGGGATTGTGATATAAGGTTTATAGTTCCTAAAGAATGCATGAAGTTTCTTGCCGATGATGGTGGTAACTTTCTTTGTTGGTGGTAACTTTCCTTGAAGTAAGACATTTGCCATATAACCCCAATTTTAAAATACTTTATCCAACAAAGTCGCCCATACCACATAAATAAAATCAACTTATTGACTATCGAGCTTAAAGTGTATGGGATTGTGATATAAGGTTTATAGTTCCTAAAGAATGCATGAAGTTTCTTGCCGATGATGGTGGTAACTTTCTTTGTTGGTGGTAACTTTCCTTGAAGTAAGACATTTGCCACATAACCCCAATTTTAAAATACTTTATCCAACAAACTCGCCCATACCACATAAATAAAATCAACTTATTGACTATCGAGCTTAAAGTGTATGGGATTGTGATATAAGGTTTATAGTTCCTAAAGAATGCATGAAGTTTCTTGCCGATGATGGTGGTAACTTTCTTTGTTGGTGGTAACTTTCCTTGAAGTAAGACATTTGCCATATAACCCCAATTTTAAAATACTTTATCCAACAAAGTCGCCCATACCACATAAATAAAATCAACTTATTGACTATCGAGCTTAAAGTGTATGGGATTGTGATATAAGGTTTATAGTTCCTAAAGAATGCATGAAGTTTTCTTGCCGATGAATTAATTGAGGGTATTGATGAACTCTAACAAGAATACAACTGGTCCACCGATATTTATTGCTGCATGTGTGTAGTTGTATAGTTCCAAATTTGGGTTTTCAGGTAGATTGTAATTTCGTTTCTATAGAAAAGCAAGGTAACCCGCATAAGTTATAAAAGAATAAGTAAAAATGATAAAATGCAAATATGTTCATATTTCTTTTCCATTTGAATAATTTCTGCATACATTATATATTTTTTTTCTCATTTCAAATACTTCAAATACATCATCTTTACTTTCGATGTGTTAAGAATGGCTATAAAAAAAATTAGGCATTAATTCTTAAAACTATTCCAATGTTTTCTTGCGTTCTACCTCGTTCAACGTTTTTTCCCTCTGCTCTAGAATAGCTTATATTAATGGTTCATTGTTTGATTAGGAACATTTTTAATTTCTTCTCAGAAATTTATGACTCTCATTCAAAATATTCCTGTTCCACTTACCTTTAAAGCAAATACCATTACCTGAAGTAGACGAATGCATATTTACATTGGCGTAAAAATCCAAAGAAAAATAATTTAGTGATTAAAATTATTCTATTTTTATGCGGGTTTAGAAGCAAATTAGGTTGTGTTACGACCGATGGTTGTATTTGATCTGCTGATACAATGTTTTGATGATAGAAAGCAATTGCAAAATATTTAATTATGCAATTCTATAAATTCGCATTTATGTTTAGTTATGTCTTCAAAGGAAACTATGTACATCAGTTTGAACTTATTTTAGAAAACAATCTCAGTGCATGCCTTAATTAGAAGTTTCGATAATTTTTGTCATTGCGATATATTTTTATAAGGAAAATATGAGAAGTTAGTTGTTTTCAGATGACAAAACATTCGAAATCAAGAAATCTTTCTCTAGGTTCCCTTTCAATAGGATATTTCTTTTGAAAACACAGTACGCACAGACAGTTTACCTTTCGTAGGAGTTTCGTAGGAGAAAGGTGCAAGAACACTGAACTGTGTGATATTCTGAATTTCAAGTTCATAGGTGTTGGATTCGAATCCCAGATACAAAGAGGAACGTTTGGTGTTTTTGGTGGCACGCCTACGCTGTCTTAGTGGTGCGAGTTTAGTTAAAGGGATTTTAAACTTATACAAAACAAAACATCGATTTACTGTAACTTTTATCCAATTCTACTCTGGTATTTGAAAGTTTAAAGTCTGGTATTTATAAGTTTTTACGTGTACGAATTCTCCTAAAACAATATTTATATAAAATATTCTTCGAAACCACTGATTTGACTAATTTTAAAGTTACAATACTTCGCTAATTGCGACATAATGCAAAGGGCAAATGATTAACTGATCTTGATGTTATAAATTTGAAAGTATTTGAAAGTTTAAAGCCTGGTATTTAAAAATTTAAAGTCTGAAATTTATAAGTTTTTACGTATATGAATTCTTCTGGAACAATATATTTATATAAAATATTCGTCGAAACTACTGATTTAACTAATTTGAAAATTACAATACTTCGCTAGTTGCGACATAATGCAAAGGACAAATAATTAACTGGTCTTGACGTTATAAAATAGCCACCTCGAGTAAAAAGATAGCGCAGCCACTTCAAAACAAGATATACCTCTATCGATGGACATATTTTAGGTATACATGGAATAACTCGCCGACTACCCTGATGCTTTTTCTTTAAAATATAATTTCTTTTCAATTTTATTATCTTTAATTCGAGCTGTACTTTTCATTGATACTGTTTGGTAGAACTTTATTTTAAGATGTTCTTGGTTTAAAGTCTACTATACAGGCTCTACCGTGCCCTGTCCAATGTCTTTATACTTCATTCAAGTATTTTTTTTCAATCCTGTTAGATATTAAACTTTGCTATCAAATGTGAGATGTGCTCATTTTTAGAATAAAATGGATCAATATAATGTATATCGAAATGAAAATTATTTCAAAATGAAAATAAAAGATAAAGCAATCACATTTTTCCATCCATATAATCCTTTGGTATTCAATTGAAATTTTTTTTAAAAAGATCGTTTATAATACTGTCCTATATCATAAAGAAAACGGAATAGAAGTAATAATCAATAATGCACTGAGATTATTCAATTGTTTAGATTGCATCCAATATATTTTCAATTGTCTTGTATTATTATAACAATATTTTATGACAAATTTAATTTGTTTCTGCCATGATTTAACTTTCAATACAGCGTTTTAACATTTTGAAAATATGATAAAGATTTAAAATGACTGATATAACATTTTTTCCGAAAATTGTATCAAATTCTTAACTTTCCTTCATACGGAATAAAAATAGAAAATTTGAATGATTTCTAAATTGAATATTATTGATATACATTTTTTTATCTACTGAATATAAAATGGATATTATTTTTGTATATTTATTCAAGCAATCACTTTTAGTAATATTTACTGAATAGATTTAGTTGGGGTAGTACACATTTTCTCTAATGAAACGATTCGGATGCGTTTGCAAGCATCACCGTTACAGCAAAACGATGCATTACAAACAACTGGTAGCGTAACTGAAATGAATGTGTAACACCCTAGCCTTACTCACTGATCTGTAAACAGTAGGAAAAGTTATAGCCATTCTCGCCACAGATTAATTGGCGGACGTAACAGAAAGTGTAACATGTCGTCTAGTATCCATTTTATTTTTCGTAGTGAATGGATTTCCTTCAAACGTGCTTGCCCTACCGTGCTTTAAGAAGTTTCACTTCAAAAGAAGATGCAAAATAAATAAATATAATTAAGTATTTATTTGCTTAGTAAATACTCAGGAACCGACTTAGCTCAACTGGAACCCTAGTCGTCCGCCCCCCCCCCACCTCTCGACATATAGGAAATGAACAAAAATACACAATTTGTCAAACACATGAACGTATCCTAGAAAAAATTTAACAAATGAAATTTTTACATATTTTAATGAAATTTAAATTAGTGAAAACTTTCTCATCACAGCCTGAAAGCCTACATGCTCTATATCTTGAATGTGTGCGTTTCTACTTATACGAATACCTACTTATCCATAAACTGAATCTTTCCTAAGAGCAAACCTATTACAATAGCATAATTTATTTTCCAGAAGTGGCCATTAATTTTTCTATTTTGCATTTGTTTATTTTGAAACGGGAGCCCGAGCAAGCTGTGCCGAGGAAGCTGTGTACGAGGAAGCACATGCTATGTTAGCCATGGCCTGTAAATAGTGTACATACACAGTGTATTTTCACTCTGCTGTTCGAAGTATCGTAATGTGGTCTTAATCCCATTTAGGTTTTTCGCATGCAGGATTCTTAAGCCTTCTTCTGGGCACATATTCTACATATTCTGGGCATCACATATCCACAGTCTGGACTACATCTTCTGGACATATATTCTACATATTCTGGACACACATTCTATTCTAAAACGATTTTTTGTTAGCCTTTCGTATGGAGGATTCTTAAGCCTGCTTCTGGACACATATTCTACGTATTCTGGACACGTATCCACATCCTGAACTACAACTTTTGGACACATATTCTACATATTCTGGACACATATTCTGTTCTAAAACAAATATTTTTTTGCTAGCTCTATAAACGGAAGATTATCTTCATAATCATATTTTCCTCTGTTCACTGAATAAAGTAGGACTTAACGAAAGTTGGTGTAGAGAGATCTTCATCAGAAATGTGATGAATCATATGAAATAAAGCTACAGCTTGACTAACACGGAAACTCGTATAACCGTGACGCAGACAACACGAAACCTCGTATAACTGGGACTTAATAATATGTTAGATTAAATACTACATCTCCCTGTTTGTATTGTTTTTATAATTTTCAACAGTTGCTAAATAAAATTGTATTACCAATCTCACTATATTACCCAACATAGAAAATGTTATTTAGGTATGACTCAAGATACAAACCTCAAAAACACTTATCGAACATTCGGCTTTATATAAATAACATATTCATATGTAATGAAAACATTAATCCGTTCGTGACAAAGCACCCACCCCCAACCTCAGGTTATATTTTTGCATTATTATTGACAAAAAAACAATGAATGCAAGATGTTAGTCTTAGTCGCATAGTCAATCTAATTCATCCAAAAGGAAAGGCAGTCGGGAGCATTCACACAAGCCCCTGGTAATGAATTTCCATTTGTGTTCCGGAGAGACTCATTTGTTGGGAGTGTTCTGCGGTTTCAGAATCACCCTCTGTGGAGTTGAAATCGAAGAAGATTCTTCTTTTGTGCCCTCGCAAGGGATGAAGAAAAAAAGGGATTCTTGGTGATTTCTTCGTTGAATAGCATTAATATATTTGAAATCCATTGAGAGTGTGAAAAGAATTCCTCACCATCTTTTTTTCCGATAAGCATTTCAATAATGATAATTTGCTATTTATTGATTAGTATTAGATGCAACAAATCTTATACGTGCAACACCTGCTTTCCTTCGTAGATTAACAAATTTAGAAGTTGTGTGAGTCTGTGGGGGTGGGGTTGGGGGGGGGGGGGTGAGAACAAAACGAGCTGCGTTATAAATAGATCCGGCTGGAAATAAATATGTGTTTTGTTGATATCGATAAAATTATGAAATCAATCAGGATTTCCTGGAATAAATTCTGGAATTGTCTGGATTACATTTAAATATGGTGATTTTTGCAATATTTATACCAGAATTATAACATTTATTTCGATGCTCTGAAAAATATAAAAAAAAAATTGCTGCCCTTTTTCTGGTTCAAGCTCTTAGGAAACTGGTAAACCTCTGGTTTTCAGCGATTGAAATGATTGTATCACATTTCATATGCATCTCTCAATTTGTTCGAGATACTTACTTACCCGATAGATATCGTTGAAGAAAAGATCGACTTTTAGACGATACTGAAATACTTAAAGATACTCAACTTTTGGAATTCCATCAAAGTTTGAGAGCCCATTTTTTGACGCTTAAAATATTTCCATTCTTTGCAATTTCGAGGAGTTAACAACAATGTAAATTGCAGCAAGTACTATACCAAAATACTATATATATATACCAATATATATATATATATATATATGTATATAATGAGAAAGTGACAAAAATGCATATACTATGATCCAAAGAAGCTAAGGTAATAAACTATTTAGTCTATTGTCCCCATTTTTAAGTCCTATTTTTCAATTTGAAGCCTCTGAAACCTTTTTTGGCAGAAGCGGGTGAAATTCCTGTCCACGACCTGTGTTTGCAGTGCAAATAAAAATTCCAGTATGTACTGGATATTTTGTTTGTTATAGAAACCAATACTTTCGCCATGAGATTTGTCACTTGAGGTGAGGATTAGCATGCTCTTTTTATGCATAACAGTACATTCTCAGGGATTGCATCATTCTGATTAGTTGGATAAGAGGTTTTTCTCTACTTTCAAATATCAGGACATTGTCACTGTGCTGAAATAAACTTTATTTTCTGTTTCATTGGTCATATTTTTCTCTTTCATTGACGTTTCAGCAACGACAACCGTTGTAGCAACCGTTTGTAGCAACGACATTTTTAAACAATGGACAATGTCTGTTCCGCCCGGGAATAATTTCTTAAATTAATATAAAAGCTAGATATTTGTATCGCATTATATGCAAAAATTAATATTGGTTGAAATCCTGTCAAAATATACCCATTTAGAACCAAAATATCATGAAGTTTTAACCAGACTTACGTTCTGCTTTAAACACTTAATAAAATAAAACAACGTCGCTTTCCAATTGAGAATAAATACATTCACAGAGCTTCAGACCACGTCATCCATTTTACAATATTCTTATGTTTTGGGGTGAAGTGTCAGTTGAAATCTCAGGACGGTAAAAAAGCTTTAAAAGTAATATATTGAAATATAAAGGCAGAAGAAACAACTTCAGATTGTAGAGAAAGTCGGTTAACGCCCACATTAGATTTCGTTCAGCCTGAAAATAAGATAATTTATACACCACGTACGAGCTCACTTCAGAATCCCAAAAGACTGCTGACTGTCCAAGAAAAATCAATTGACATCCACAGTCTTGCCTGACCATCGTCTAAATCCCAAATCTAATCTCTTGGAAGAAAGAATGTAACTTAAGGGCGGAATTTCCAAGCAATCCGTTTGTAACAAATCCTTGTTAGCTTTCCAACGAGGACCACGGAGTGACATTTAGTTGTTTTACGTTACCAGGGGCTTGCAAAAAATGATTGTGAAGATCCGGATGTAAAGCACAGTTGATGTTAATGTCCTAGTTCTTTCAGATGGTGAAGTTTTTGTGGTGGTCCTGTGTTGATTTTATTTAGTTTCATTTAAAAATATGATACGTCTAATATGACTTTTTTGTATAAGACAGATTTACTATGTCTTATGTAATAGATTAGAAAAAATCGATTTTGTGGAAAAATAAAAAATAAAACTTGAGCTTTTATATTGATTGATCTCGATAAAATTTACTAGATTGTGGTCACTAAACGACTGCTACTACCTATTACAAAAATCATAACGACTATCATGGAAATTGCTTTGCTCTTTCATAAATACCAATGAGAAATGAGAAAAATACAATTTCTAGTATCTCGAATAATACAATTTCTAATATCTCGAAAAATACAATTTCTAATATTTCGTGCAAGGATTACATTAATTCTGAAACATGGTTTCGATTAATTTCTAGCTAATCATACTTACAAATCCTCCACTCATTTCAGAACAATGGAAAAAAAAATATTACAGTTTAAATTGATTTATTCATTTTGGTCAAAAACTGTAATATCTCGGTAAAAGCACGTATTATTGCCAAATAAATGATACAATCCCTGTACATACAGGCTGTTTCAAAAATACTGAACTGTCTTATAACTTTGAACCATTAGTACTAGAAACATACTGTTCCAACGGGAAAACTTTTTTTTAATCCTAAGAAAAAATATAGTAAAACACTTTCAAAACTGTGTGACTTATTTGCATGATAATACAGAAAACAAATTTTTATATATCTCTCACCCACTTAGATCAGAAAATTCAATTACTCAAAAAAATTGGAAAAATCTGTGGTTTGATTCCCGGTTTGGGCAGCAATGTTTTCTATAATGGCACCCAACACAAATCAACCATGTAGATTAGTGCAAAGATATCGGGAGTCTAAAGGTGACTCAAGTACAACTAGCACAAATTCAGTGGACTCTGGTATATTGAACGCTGATTTTAAATCGGGAAGTTAACAACTACGCAAGAAGTTAACTTAGAGGATAAAAATAGCATCAGAAGGCTAACCTGAAGTAAAAATAGTAGGAGGCGGTCAGTCGGATTACCATTTGCACGTCAATTTGACATTATAAGGCAGGTAATGCAGGACCACTTCGACAAGAGCTTGCAATTCTATCCCAGTAGCTTAAGGGTAGAGATTTTGCTAGCCAGTACAAATATCCATGGTTTGATTCCCGATTAGAGTAGCAAGGTTCTTTACAACGAATTTTAGCAATTTTCTAATCAGAAGTATGAGTGTAGCGATAACGGTTAAAAGGTAATGTCTAGTAAGTTTTTTTAATACATAGTGTATAATAAAGTACTTACAGAAGTTACCTGTTTTTGTAATTTCATCATATCTTCATTCTACAGGGCGATTAAACAAAGATGGTCCAAACTTTACGAGGTGGTAGTAGACACCAAACCAAGGATTTTTCGTCATAGGTTACAGGATCCGAAATTAAATGTAAAGGCGCCAGTGGGCGCTTAATGATGAAATCGAGGAGGTGGGGCGAAAACACAAGAATGACTTAGTTATGACGTAACATTTAATAAACAATAATTACAGTAATGGCTCAAAAGAGCGACCGCCAACCTGAATGCACGTCTCACAGCGGCGATTGAGGGGTTGGCGAATTCTCTTAAACAGACCAAACATGTCGCGCACTTCGGTAGCAGTTGCCGAAATTCTAGCAACGAGTTCCTCTTCAGATTCAAGAACGGTATCCTAGACTCTTGAGATATCCCCACAAAAAGAAGATCCATAGATGAAATGCATATCGGCTTTTTCCCTGTTTGTAAATTGCTTCATCGTCTGAAAAGTTGGAGTTGCGAACACCTGCTGCAAAGCTGATAAGGCCTTACATTCGGTGTTACGATAATTTGCATAAGGGTTCTTCTTTCCCAGATGAAATTTGCATACGTGGTTTTCTTCTTCAACTAGAAAATAACAACCAGAATGAAGCTTTTAAGTTTGCTGAGCGCCGTTTCCTAACAAATAAGAGACCTGTAACGCCTTTATGTTTCACTTCTGACCCTGTTAACCATGATGAAAAATGCTTGGTTTAGTGTGTACAACCACCTTGTAAGTCTAATCCATCTTTTGTTATCACCATGTATATTCATCACAACATTTGTAAATTGTATTCAGGTTCAAACAGAAAATTGATTACATGTATGCAAATAAAATTTAGATTAAACAACATTGAACATCAGTAACAAATATTTGAGATTATATTTACCTTTATTCACTTAACAGCATAAAATAAAAATGCTCGTTTGCCTGTGTTAATAAACAAACATCGTAGCAATGTTTGTCATTATTCTTGTACATTTACATTTCAAACAGTGTTAGAGAAGCTGTTGGAAAAGCTAATACAACCCTGGAAACAATTCATGCAATATATATATATATACTAGAAAAGATATCCGCTTGCGAAATAGATATTTGGGAAGAAAGCGACATTTGAAAGATAAGGAACAAGTATTCAAATTTTAAGGACAATATTTTAATTAGTATTGTTTAATCATCTCCCCTTCCTTCAAAGGTGACGTGTAGTTGGTAAGATACGATGTAGAATTTTATAAATAGATTAAAGTAGTATAAAGATTAAAGTAGTAATTTGCTGTTATAAAACAGGTGTTAATTGGATACATTTTAGGTCTTCCTGTAGAAATATTTTTTCATCAATTGCATCAAAAGCAAAAGCACATGTCCTGTCTATTTTATCCTGTTAATTTTTGTATGTTTAATTATATCTGCATCTTTATATGATATGTACGAGTATAACTCAAAGTTATATATTTTTCTTCATGTTCCATTTTCTTTTAATACCTCCAACAATGTTCCGCAAAATTTTACTTTAGAAGATGCAAAGGATTTTTCACCATTTGCCGTGAATGCCCCAGTTTCTGAGGCATGGCTTAAAGTTGGTGAGCAGGTCCCAGAAGTGCAGTAATACTTTTATCCTTTTTGCATTTAAGTATGACATGAAAAAAAATCCCCAATCACTAAAAATAGCAATATGCAAACCATATTCGATTTGAATTAAAATTAATAACAGGAATGTTTACCAGAAAAATACTGTAATTACGTTAGTAAATAGATAATTGTAACAGTCAAAGGTATTGACGACTCCGACTCGAAACATCCTCCAGACGATTATTTTAAATCTAATGTCCAAATAATAATTATTTAATTAATGTCCAAATAATAATTAATTATTTAATTCTAATGTCCAAATCTATTCTGCTGAAATGCCATTTTTACAACTATTACCACATACCGAAGCTTGAAAGCTAGGAATCCCTCTTAAGTCAAATCGCCAAAAATATTGACCAAGCAAGTAATTTCAAAAGATTAAGATTAGTGCAAATATATCTGTTCCCTTGATAATTGCAAATATATTTGCTCCCTTATTTAATCCGTTATGCGTATTACGGATAATTAAAACTGAATTATACTACCCACTGAATTCAATTTAATTAGATTTTACTGTACTTAAATAATACTACCAATATTCTTCTCAACTCTTGTATGCTGTCTTTAAATTCAGGCAGAAAACTGCTTACGCAATTGAAACTTTGAATACAAAACATCAAGATCAAAAATACACGATTATAAATGGTCTCATTTACATGTTAGCATAAAAATATTCATTTACCTGTGTAAATAAACAGACATTATAGAAATATTTGTTACTGTTGAACATTTGTTTTAAAGTTGTGTTGAAGAATCTGTTGGAAAAGCTAATACAATTTAGAAAACATTTCAGGCAATATATATGAATGAAAGAGTTCCGCATGCAAATTAGATTTTTAAGAACAAAGCGGCATTTGAAAGAAAGGAGAGACGGATTCAAATTGCAAGGGAAGTATTTTAATTACCACCGTTTTATCACCTCTTTCTTTCAAAAGTACCTTGCGGTCGGTTATGAATTACGCTATAGAATTTTATAAATATGTAAATTAAAATAGTCCATAGAGATGTTGATTATTGCTGAAGTTGATATTATAAGAGAAGTTTTAATTTTATGCAAAATATATATGTATTAGATCAGTTTAATGATAAAAGTTATACAGTGTTAACTTCTTTTCATCGAATTGGATCTTATAATCCCCTCCTTCCGAAGTCAAATTGGCAAGCATGTGCGGATTTGACCGACGACTTTTGTATTTTCTGCTTTTTTTTTGTTATGCAGATTTACATTCTGTGTGGCCGTGATATTGAAACTGACGCAAGAATTCACATAATTCACTGAAAATTTGTAATTGTGTCTTTTCATGATCAGTCTTATAAAACCTAAACCTAAATTCACCAGTCATAATAAAAAAGAATCAAAAACATTGATTTAAATCTGAAAGATAAATTCCAGCTGAAAAGAATAATATCACTTCAAACTTCCAAGATTAACGAGAAGAATTACAACAATAATTAAACTTATTTATTGAACCAGATAGCCCTTCAAACTCATAAACCGTTCACTTGATAACTTGAAAGGACTAAGCATACATCATATAATTTTTAGTTCTATCTACTTACACTTAGCCTTCTAATCTGTCACGAGCGTCATCCGAACAATCCATACGTCACCCATCAATCAAGCCCCTCATTGGCTAAACGACACCTGTATCAGTGATGTATAGCAAAAACTGCAACATATGACATTTCTAGACAACTAGCGACAGTAGACATTCCTAGACAACTAGACATTTCTAGAGAACTAGACATTTAGCAACAGCAATCTAGCGCACGAAGCAAGCCAGAAAACAAAGCTGCGTTTCCCCATGCTATCCTACAGAAACAAAAAACCTTTCGATAAAATGGCTCTAAAACGCAAGAAATCAAAAAGGCGCTCAAAAGTCAATACGACAATTTAAATGTAAAAGCTATTCATTTCGAAGTTTTTTGAGTTCTTAAAGGTTTTTCTGTCAATCCTGCATAGATTTCAAAATTTGGTAGATACAATTCAAATTCAATTATATTTTCGGTAGATTAGATTAGCATAGAAAAACGTAACTCAATACTGAAAATCATTTATTTTATTCAGAATTCTTACAACTGCCCCATGATTATCTCCAGAAAGTGTGTCTCCTATTTTCACAAGCATCGCGAAATGTTCTATTCTTGCAAATCCTTTCAGAAAATGCTTCCGTGTTTGTTTAGGAAATATATTCGTTTTGTGAACTCGTCAAGAAAAGGTACCTTTCAGGCGCATGTCTTTAGAAAATACATTGTTTCCTTGACGCCTTACAGAAAATGTATTATTCCATAAATTTCTAAAAACGGATTGAATAGTGTAGTAGTATTATCTGAAATTAAATTCTTACAGTATATCGTCGAGGTTCTTTTATATGTTTCTATAATTGAAATTAATATGTTTTTTAAAATCTTTGTTTTTTCTCTAAAGAAACTATTATGGAAGATGGAAGGCACTACCATAGCAGATATCAATATCCATGGACCGGTTTTGCGCTTATTATGCACTCGTCAGTATGGAATAACCAATATCTGCAATGGCAGCAAGAAACTTGCTATTAGCTACAATTTTTGCGATCATCTATGGGAACTGACAGAATTTAGCTCAACTAATTTAGAATTTAGCTCAACCCACATGAAGCTTCAAAGGCAAAGTACATGAACACAAAATCTGCCTACATATTTTAGGAACGTCCCTCATGAAGTAAAATTGTCAGTTTCTATAGAAGTTTGCAAAAATTGTGGTTTATAACAAGTTTCCTGATGCCATTGCAGATATCGGTCATTCCATACTAACGAGCGAAAAAGATGTGAAATCGGTCCATAGAAACTGGTATCTGCAATGGGAGTGTCTTCCGAATTTTAGTAACGCCCCTTATATGCGAATTTTGTATTTATGAACTATAGAAAAATACCATACTGCCAGGAACAAGCTGTCTTTCATCCTTCACTCCCCCCCCCCCCTCACGCAAATTATCAGAACAAAATCCTTCTTTACAAGACTGTTCTTCGGCGGTTCCTGATCTACGGCGCAGCTGTTTGGGGTTTTACCAACGAAACTAATTTAAGAAAACTTCAAAGAACCCAAAACAAAACCCTTCGGGCAATTAGAAAAGTTCCTCTGTTCCTCAGAAACGACATCATTCATAACGACTTCGGTGTAATCAACATTACATTTTTTCAAAATCTAAGCAAAATCCCTAACGAAGAAATCTGCAACTTACCGGAGTACGACCCACATCAATGGCAGTTTCGTAAGAGACCCAGAGCATCGACAATACTTTAAACTCAGCTCTCGCAACATTTTGGTGCATTGTCCTTTTTCTCTTTAGCATAATCTCGTGAAGTTCTTTAAACTCTTATCTCCTTTGAAAATTTAGAATTTAAAAATAATTCCTTATTGGCAGTTCTTCTTTATTGTGGGTGCTCACACCCCGGTCTCTCGGAGGACACCCATCTTTCTGTACTGCTGCCATCTAGTGGCAACGTTTAATAATTCTTGGACCATAAATGCAGCGATCTCAAAAAAAAAAGTACCCCCCCCCCCTTTCTTCGTGAGTCACACCTTTACACCATCTTGGAGACTTTCACTTTCCCGCCTTTCCAGCATGTACTCAGCTTAGTGATTTTTACTTTTTCACCCCCCCCCCCTTCTGTATGGAGCTATTCATATAATTTCAAAATACCTGGTGCACATTACATCCTGGAGATACGACCATTTCTGGCCAGGCGCTCCACAACCTTTCCCCCTTTTAGTAGTATGAACTATAGATTATTCTGCTCAAGACAAATGTGTTTCTGCCGTTTAAAATGCAAGTTGATTCTTATGTTGGCATTTAAGAATCTAAATATGATAACCAATTTGCTCTATGACCAGTTCCTGTTAAAGAAGAAGGTATAAAAAATTATATGTTAAATATTTTGTAATGCGTCAATTACATTTTTAATGAATATTCTCTCTAAAGAAAGTCATTTTTGTTAAAGTAATTTTTGTGGGTCTCTGAGATCAAACCAAGTTATCTTTATATTATTTGGTCTTTTGAATATGAAAAAGACCATTAAAACACCAGATTAGCTCCAGTTTTTAAATATTTATAAAATAAGTTTTACTGCATTTATATATACAATCCTAATTAAAGTCCTCACAGAGGAAGCATCTAGCTTTTAATGAGTTTCTTCAGCATCTTAAGAAGGAAGAAATTCGGATAAGAGAGTAAAAAGTTTTTTTGCAATAACAAGTTGTACTTTAGTCTCTTGAAGCGCTCTCAAGGGGTTTCTCCAAGCGCCTGGTAATTGCTGAATGCCCACTTTATCTTGAAAACTATAACTCCCCCTCCACCATATCTTGAAAACTACAACTAATTCGCAATGTTTAAGTTCATATTCGTAAGCAAAATGTCTTAAGTATTGAAAAATAACCATTTTGTCTCAACAGCAATTTTTTTGTCGAATTAATTGACAAAAATTTTAATGTACTTTCAAATATACACATGTGATTGTATATCTAGCCCATACTAATGTACTGAGATACTAAGAAACTGACAAATTCTAGTTTTTAAGATATGTGCCATGTACAAATACGGTGAAACTGTGGTTCACGATCATTTGCCACCCATCAGTAAGATTTTTGTGAACCACCAGCAAAATTGTTTAATAGTATTACTATACTGCCATGAGAAAAACATTGAACTGCAAATACCTTAATAAACCTTAGGAATCAATTGTTATTTATTATTTTAAACTACTGATGATATAAACGTGCTATTTACATATTCGAGTGATATGATATTTACACATGAGAATTTATCAAACATTTTTTAGGGGAGAAAATTGATGCTAACCACCGTTTATGATTGTGATAGATAAAGTAAATGGATATTTTTACAACACATTTTTCTGTAATATCAATTATACCTTCAAATTTTCAAAAAGGACATATTTGAAGCAGGAAATTATTATTATAATTTTACGGTAGTGAAATTTTTAAAAGCAACATTTCAGTCTCAGAAATTGAGCTCTACATGTATAATATTTTCTGTAATGTTATCCAATTATAAAAAAGGATATTTCCATTTCTCTTAAGTATTGCCAAAAGTGTGCTGTATATTAAATATATTACTGATTATCTATTACTAGTCGTTAAATCTGTCAAATAGCAAGGTGTATAAATATAAATCTACCAAGAATTTACGCTTCTGTTTTGGATTGTGTTCGGTCCTCGACATCACGTGGTTACGGAGCTCAACTTAGCCTAACTATGGTCGGAGACCTTCGGGGCCTCATTCTACCTCTCGTCATATATGAAATGAACAGAAACATTTTTTTTCAAAAACAATTGCATTCTAAAGAAATGTGAAGCTCTTACACATCTTAATAGAATTTAAATTACTGGCAACTTTGTCATCGTAGCCCAAGAAGCCAACATATTCATATATGTTGCAATTGTTTAAATTGGGGTCCCTCTAATGCAGGGGCCCGGAAGCTGTTCAGCGTGCCTCTGCATTAGTCTGGCCGTAAGCTGTTATGTAGACTAGCGCTTTTCATTAATTTTAATATTGTGTGAAAAGTACAAATTATCAGTTTAAAAAGTCATATTGCATATTTTTTAGGCTTTCCTAGTTATTGCCTAATTTTGTAAAAAACCTATAAATAATATGATAATTGCATTCGGAAACGTTTTGTATTTAAGAGTATAATATAGCTGTATAAAATTACATTTGCTTTTATTTTTATAATATATATATATTTTTTTCCAGGTTAGTTTGTTTTGAATATCATTGTTTAAAGAACTTATATCGGTAAGTGCCATTGTTTGCTTATTATTTCTCTCATATTTTTTCTCGCATGTAATATGAAAAGGCACTTAAAATTATCTTGGTTTTCGCAAATTTATGAAAGCTGTGATAATAATTAAGTTCTATTGGCGACAACAATTTTATCATACTATTCCTTTTACGGAAAATTTATTCTTGAACATCTATTTCTCACGATCTGCTATAGATAGAGCTCAGATGATGTCTGATTCATCATGAAATTCCGGAGCAAATTGGGGTTCACTAAGGATTTTCACTTACTATTAAAAAAAAATTCATTTTTTTAAACATATTTTTCTCAAGATTAGTTACCAATAGAACTTACTTGATAACTAATGTTGATTCAGCTTCAAATTCTGGAGGATATAGGGCGGATAACTGGGAATTATTTTCCCTGGATTGGCTATGGGTAGAAATTAAATGATGACCGATACTGATTCAGCATAAAATTTTAGACGGCTAGAAAGTTCGCTAAGGATATCAGATTATGATGATTTCATTTTTTTTTTTTTTTTTCAGAAAATGTGCATGACTGTGCGAAATAGTTATTAAAAAGAGATTAAAAGTGCCTAATAATTCCGTGAAATGTATATTCCACTAATTTATATATAAAGACTCCTTCATAGATTTCTTATTTAATTATCAGTATTCCCTGAATATATAGATTGAGATTAAATTATGACGATATGGATTGAGCATCACATTTTAGAGGACTAAGAATCTTCACTAAGGATTTCCAATTCGGATGATTTCACTTTGATTACTTTTTTATTCGTCTGAATGTGCGATATAAGTATGCAAAAGGGAATGAAATTGCGTAATAGTTCCGTAAAATGTGGACACCATTAACCAATATATTCATAAATTTATTTTTTAATTATTAATTCGGATCGTATAAGATTATTACATTGTATTAAATCCATTCTTTGGGTATAAAATAAAAAAAAATATTTCCTAAATTTTGAGAAAATCACGAACGAGGTAGGGATTTAACTTCAGAAATTTGGAGGTTATGTCAAAATAATGACTCCTTTGTTTTAAAGAAATTAAATTATTCATAGATGACAAAAATATTCCGGAAAAGCTACCTTTGTAATCCTCGCAATAAGTTAATTAAAAATTTTCACAGTTACTAAAAATAAAAATTCCTTTTCGTTGCTTCTTTTTCCGTTGCGATGGCTAGATTGAAAGAAAGGAAATTATAATTTTCCATTTCTGTCTTTAAAGGTTCTAGACAGGGCAAAATTATGCTAAATATTTTTAGAGTTTAAGAGTATTGCAAATATTAATATGTTTTGTTAAAAAGAGCTTTGTTTGAAGTTGAACTTTACTGAAGGAAAAGGAAATGAAAATAATTTAAAAAATTAAAATTCATATCTCTATAATTGGATTTATTCTGATGCGAAGCAGTTGTTGGAATTTCTATTAACTCAGAAATTACGGATATCGTAGAAAAAATGCACTTGTTATTATTAAAAATATTATTCATAATTGCTAAAAATGAGAGATTTGCTATAAATAATAAAATATGATGTTTGTCTTTGTCTGTTACGTCAGTATCAAGAAGCCTAAGAATCGACCAGCGACAAAATTTAGTATAAAAGTACTTCAGGACCTGAGAAAATACGGTTGGACGAGGTTTTTTTAAATTTGAATTCAATTTGTATTTGAATTGAATTAAAATTTTGATTTGAATTAAATTTTTATTTTGAATTCATGTTTTAGTACGTTTTTCAGTGATTTTCACAAATATCGGTTTCTGACAGATCAGAAAACGTACTTTCTAACTATTTTTAAACCGAATCTGTAGGACAATTCTTTACTATTTATTTATTTATTTAAGTACATCACAATTTGCATTTTTTAGGTTATCTAAAACTTATTTCGCCGCATCCGAAAAAAGAAGATTAGCACAACTCTATAGTTTGCCAAAAATATATGTTCGCATTCCAGCAAAAATATGTTGAATTACTTCACTATTTTATTTTTTTAGGATTTTTCAGGTAAACGCACAAAAACTTAACATTGTAGTTAACGTTAATAAAGTGCGGTCGAATTTTCTCCCCCCGGTGGACTTTTCTGAGTATGCACATCAAAACATGCCTTGGAACTCACGTCTTCTCTTCTAGAGGAAGTATTCCGTTCTGTTTATTTTATTTATTTATCTTTTTCTTTCCGCGGTTGTGGAGCGCATGCATGGGATTTGAATTGAAACGAAATGATAAACTGATTTTTTTTTAACTCTAAAAGGATTTTATTGTAGTAAAGAAATTAAATAAAACGCTTTAATATTATAACGGTATTAACGTTTAATATTATTATGCCAATTTCTATGTATGTACAATTATTCTCAGAAAATACGTAAATCTGATTTAAAACCTCCTCTCTGAAAACTCTCGGTCTGCTTTTGAAGCAACTGAATAAACACACCCACAGCGGCTGAGAGGGCACATACCTTCCGCACAAGTAATCCTGCTTAAGTTTCTAGGGATTAGATTTTTAATTGGAAAGTTCATGTGTTCCCTTTTGGCATCATTAAAGTGCAATTGTTCTGTGAATTCGAAAATATTCTGTCCTGGGAATGTCTGTTATGAATGCGCTATTATTCAAGCAATAAAGTGGGACCACATTATTCTGTGAGCTCAGATTTAAGTTATTGTAATGAATAAAAGTAATGTGAAATCAATGGGAAGCGCTGCCTTCCAAAAGTTCGGATGCAATTTCTCACTTTTGATATAATGAAGTCAGTTTTGTAGCATTACATGTGTGGGGTGAAAAAAACATTTTAGAAGGTTTGCATTTTAAATAAACATTTGTGGATTAAATTATTATTCTTTATTAAAATGGTCGTGAATCGTAACATTTGCACATTGCTTTCATGGCCGCAAAACCCACCATTACTTCTTTGCACGAGTTCCTTAACCTTTTGCTTACGGGTGGGACAGCGTGTCAATCCCAAACAAGGAACCTCTAAAAAAGACAGGTATTTGATATACAGGGATTGACGCTGTCCCACCTGTAAGCAAGAGGTTAACATAATCATTAAATCAAAACACCACACATTAAAATCCGCATTTTAACCTTTAAAATAAATTATCATTTATTCACACCTCCATATTACTATGATGAACATGAATTTATTAACAAACGCTGAAGGGAAAGAAATACACCGTGCTAGACCAGGTCTTTTGAATTTTATTCTAAAGATCAAAATGTTGACCTAACATACATGAAGACTGAAACATACCTCTGTATTTCGGATCTGTAGCTCAGCATGACTGTCACCTTTTCCGATTCTTTTTCTAACATTTGAAGTCAGACTTTGTCGTTTTCTATAACATTCCTAATTCTCAAATGAATAACGTCTCTTTCTGAATAACACTTCTTGAAATCACGACTCTCTCTCTTTTCAACTGTTGAATAATCATTCTTATAGTCATTGGCTTTCCTCCTTGCAGCCTCATCATTTGACCTGGGGTTCAGATACGCCTTCTTTGTTCTCATTGGATGCCCCTTAGTGCGATGTCGTATCGTTGCATTATTGGCTCCATCAGTTTCCACTGAAGCTTGTTTTAAGTATTGTCCCTAGGATGTTTTATCCAACCACATCTGCAATTTGTGTGACGTGTATTTATTGGGGTCATAGCCTTCCGGGCTAAGAATCTCATAGAACGGTGACTAAAAGTATGCGCTTTATTTCGTCTTAAACATCCAAAAACTGCATATGGTGCTTCTTGGTCTCACAATATGCATAGGTATATATGTATATATTTCCGTAATCGCAAAGTTCCGATGCTAATAGAACTAATCTTTTCACAATAGCTTCAAACAGTTATATCAAAACTTTCATGTTCAACGTCACTTATTCAAACCCTCCATGTTTTATAGATTAATTTAAGATATTGTTACATGAAAGTACAGTCGGTGTAGGTTTATTTATCCTCTAACTTCCAGCTCCAAAGTTCTCTTTTCCATTGACAGATATTTCTAATAAAAAGAAGTTCATTAAATTGTTTGAAAAGTAATAATTTTGTTATTAACGCCATCTAGCGTGTCAAAAGAGAAGTAAAACAATAATTTGTAATGAAATACAGAAAGTATTGATGCGAACTTAAGGGTAGAATAAAATAAAACAAAAAATCAAATCAAACATAGTCATTAAGAGGAAACTCTAAAAGTTTCTAAAACAATTGTTTGTATTAGATACTTTATTTGTGCATCAATTTACGTTGCAATTTACATTACGCAAAGATGGCTCCCTATTCCCTAGCACTACACTTTAAATTCTGCGCGAAGGAATACAGTTCTCGATGAGGGAAGACGCTCTCATTTCGGAACTGCTTTGATTTTCTTCTTCAGTGCAAATAACACTAAAACTGAACGAAGAAAACATATTTTTAAACATTTAGCTTTTGAAATTCACATTTATATATAAATAATTATAATTTAAGAAAATATTCTAGAAATCTGTGCCATTTCATGAAATGTTACTAATGAAAAGGTTATAGTATTTTCATCCTTACCACCTTCATTGTCGCTTATCAATACTTTGAAGTCTGTTTTATTTGAATCAATTTAATTCCAACAATATTGCTTAGGAACAACTTTTTGTATAAAAAACTGTTTCAAGAATAAAAAAACATATAGGTTTCTTTCTTTTTAAACACTGTTTGAAGTGTTTGCATAATTTTCTCAACATTCTTGCCTCAAATCCATGTGTTATGTTTTACTCGAAGAAATGAAAAAAATATATAATAGACATAGATATATTTAAACATGCGGAGCTGTAAAACAAAGGAAGTGAAATATTTTATTTCATAAATTAAGAGAAAAATGTTTTCTTAATTTTCCTATGAAAACAATAAATATATTCCCATTAATAGAAAATGGTATAAAAAGCATAACTACCAGCTGTTGATGTGTACCATAGATAATAAAATTCGTTAAATTAATTAAAATCGTATTAAACATTAAAATACATATTGTCTTTTTCAATTTAAAATGGTCGTTGATAAAACACCCTTTGAAAATAATTTTTGTTGCTGGAAGGCAAAAGAAAATGATCAGTTGCCACAAAAATAGCATTCCCAAATTCTTTTTAGTGAATACAGAAACTTCATAAAATAATATTGTTTTTGATGCTAATTCTTTTTACAATTCATTTCGTACTCTAGCAAGAACATTTCATCAAAAGAAGTATTATCAGGCTTATTATTATCACATTCTGTTTCACAAAATAAATTATTATCACAAAGTTTTAGCATAAAATATTTTCCTAATATGAATGTTAAAAGTACATGATTCTTGCAGATAATAGTTTAAATTGTCTGAATAAATTGAAGACATTAGAAACTCTTGAAAAACTCCATATCGGCAAGTTCTAGTCATATACATGGGGGAATTATGAGGCACATTTTAATTATTATGAGGGCATTATTAGACACAGGGGCAATATTATTATCATTCGGGCACTATGAAATTCGTCATTGTAAATATATTTAAAATATATTCACTTAAAGTCATAAATTTTAAATTCTACGCTATTTAATTTAAGAAATTTAAGCTAGCAATTTAGAAGAAAAAAGTTATAATTAGCATAACATCAGCATTAACATTTAAAATTATTTCTCGCTCATAATTACCAAATCAACACATTGAAGAAAAAATTATAATTAGCATAACTTCAGCATTAACATTTAAAATTATTTCTCGCTCGTAATTACCAACGCAACACATTGAAGCATACATAATAATATACAGAATTCTAACTCCACATATTGCAGATATTTTTATTAACTTCTTTAAGAAATATCATGTAAAGTAAATATTAATTACATTTGCCAATATTAAAAGAAGAAAACAGTATCAAATGTTTTACTTGGAAAATCACTAAATTTGGAGCAATAACAATATCTGATTAAACTAATTAAAATGTGATATAGAATCCATATGCATGCTGTTTTCTCCAAAGAAAAGTGACTGGATGCAAAAATACCATTGTAAAGTCCTTTTATCACTGGAAAGCAAAAGAAAATCGGATAATTGCCATTAGAATATCATTTGAAATCCCCCTCCTGATAGTGAAAACAAATAATTCATTGAATGAAGAAAAAGATTTTGATGCAATCTCTTTTGATATTCATCGCATTCAAGATAATTGAAATACTTCAACCGAAAATGGATCAGCCTCTGCAAGTATCTACCAGAATTGTTTTCATACTTTATTCTATTAAAATTTGAATAACAATTTTGAAATATGATACTTGTGTAATATATAATAAATACTTTTTTCTTTTGCATTACGAAAAAAATTATTCGTAGTTGAAATAATATTTTGTCTTTTTGTGTAGAATGTACAGATTGTGTGAGTTGCAAATATTAATAACCCATTTTGGTAGTTCAATGCTACATATTTAATTTATGCTGTCATGACTGCAACGAATGTACTTCAATCTAAGCATATATTTTCAATGTCGTAAATATTGTATTTCAGCAGTAAACATTGATTTTTTTTTCTAATTTTAAAAATGTTCAATATTTAAAGTGCATATTAGAAAAAATATATAATATACAGTAGATGTTCCAAATTAGAGTTTAACACATTTTGATTCAACGATAATAGTAAATAATAAACTTTACAACATATGCCACATGATATACTATTTAAAAATCACTTTAATTAACTTCAAATTATATTTCACATATCAAACCTTTGAATGCAAACGCAGGTTTGTTAAAGTTTGGATCAATTTAAGTTGTTGCGCAATTTTACCATACGACAAAATGGAGTAACAAATAAATTTTATTTTAATTTCTTTAAAGTGCAACTTATTTTAACACATTATATTTCAGCAACACAAAAGTGTGTCTAGATGCTATACATTAAATTTTTTAAAAATTGATAACTTGATTTCTGCCATGTTACATTTTGACAGATTGGCGGACAAACAAAATTACGATAGATATATTTTTCGTGTTTATAGGCTATAAACACACATAAAAGCTGGACACATATAAAAAAAAACCAGGAACAGGGTTTAAATTTAAGAAAATGGACCAATAGGAAGGATGAAAATTGAAAAACTGAGCTAGTACTATGTCTCTAATAATTGTGTTGTTGTTTACAAATGCCGGTCGCTTGGCCGCTAGGCCATTAGACAGAGAGTTCTCCAGTATTTCTCAATAATTGAATTAAAAGCCAATGAAGGGCACTCGTCTAAATGATTTCTAGATATAGGCTGTCCTAGATCACATAAAGTTCAATCCAGGGAAGCAGTAAATCCAATTCGATGGAATTCGAGCCTTGAGATAGTCATGACCAGTCAGAAGGCTGAACCTGACAACTGCTTCTCGCCGTGGAGCCTCTGGAATGACTAAAACGTTCTAACTGAGGACCCTCCATGACTTTCCCTTAGATGCCTTCAGACATTTTGTCTCAATTTCTTTCCTGTGTAGCATTTTAATGTTCAGTTGTGCTGAATGGTGTAAAGAAGTAGGCCCCCACGTTGTGCAACCTGGATAACACTCAATCTACTACAACAGCTCTTGCCGCTCTATAATAATTGCCCAAAGTGCTTGTGTTTTTCCACGCACTCCAGAAGCTCCGCCGAGATCTAGTGGACTGAAACTTTACACTCCAAATAGTTGCTCAATGTCTTGAAATGAGTCGAACGGTTTGGGTTTTCGACACTTAAAGTATTACCGTTCCCGGCCACCCAATTTACTGCTCATGCCTTAGGGCGAGTCGAGTGGTCTGGGTCTTCGACACTTAAAGTATCAAACACGAAAAAGAACCCAACGAAGCTGAATATTAATTTTTTTGCCATCAGGCTCGGAAAAAAATGGGGGATTTAAAATGATTTTCCAAGTCTTCTAAAATCGTCCTCCGTGGCTTGGGCGGCTGAAACTTTGCATACTTATACTACAGTGTCTAGAAGGAAGTACAGTGTTAGTTCTAGACACTGTACTTATACTATCGACCACAAGTAAAAACTTCACGAAGCCTGGTTTTCAATTTTCCCTCTGGGGGGGGGCGCAATAAATGGGACGGTTTTGAAAAGACTTCCCATACCCTGCAGAAGCTTCCAAGCGATCTAGAAGATTGAATATTTGGTAAATTCGTTGTATCGACAATGGGACATAATTCAACGAAACCAAATTTCCGGAGGGATAGAAAACATGGTGTCGAAAATTATTATCTAGACCCTTCAAAAGACTCCCCCCCTCCCTCTCCAATGGCAGAAGGATCAATATTAGCACACGTATAATATCCACCATTAGACAGAACCCAAGGTTCATCGCTAAGCTATGTATATCGTCAAACAAAATAAAACGAAGAAAAAATTAACTTTATTTTCTAAGCGTGTTACTTTTCTTAACTTGTACAGGCTTCAATGCTAGTATTATAATAGATACTCAGGGTGAAACTTGGTAGAAATTAGTATCTTCACAATTAAAAGGGTTCTAGAGTAGCGCATTCTTTAATTACTTTACAAAATATCTAAAATTAACTTCAAACTAAATTTAAATCTATTAACTATGATTGATTAATCTTCCCGGCTTTCAACCATTATTCAAATAATGCTGATATATATTTCGCATTCATTAAACCGATGTTTTACAACTTTCAAAAAACGTTAATTTTCGCACCATTTCGTAATTCTGAAAATTAGCCCCTTCATTCTCACTCCTTTTACATTAAAAATGGTCCCTCATAATTAATTTACCTACCTCATTCCAATTCTCCGTACCTAACCAAAGATTGAGTCTGCACTTCTCTGTTAACCAAATTAGATAGATTGCCTGTTAGGTGTTCTGAAGAAAGGAATTTTACCGCGGCCTCTAATCGCTATTTGTACGTTACTTGTTCATTAGTGTTGCCAACCGTTCGCTCGAAATTGATTCTAAAATAGAATTTCTCCGATAAATATTGGCAGATTTGAAAAGATGTGATAAAAATTCCGAAATTCTGAATAGAAATCTCGTTTGTACAAGGATTATTTTAAAAGAATTGATTGGCGTATATTTATTTCTGTGACGATTAACTCAGCATTAACTCTTTAAATCCATTTTAAAGTCAAATACTCAAGTTTACATTTACTGTATATGTTTATATTGTAAAATTTAATTACTTCGAAAACAGTCAGTGCTTTAAAACTTCAAAATGTTTATTTAGTTAAACATTATTGCACATTAAATATTCCTTGGATTTATGTCATTTAAGATTTTAAATAATCATTTAATGCATGTGGCTTATAAGTATTAAAATCTACCTTTCCTTTAGCAAAGCATTACTTTTCCTTTAGCAAAGTTTCCTTTAGAAAAGTTTCCTTTAGCAAGTTACTTTTCCTTTAGCAAATCATTTCAAACGCATTGTGAGATTGAATAACTTCTAGCATAGAATATGAATTATTAACAATGTATTAATGTATTATTAACAATTTATTAAGTAATGGGTTTATACGTTTCTTATATTTTATTTAGATTAATTAAGAATTTTATTTAGATCCTTAAATTTTATTACGTCTTGACCTGTTCTATACTGTTGTTGTTCGAGATAAATAATATCAAAATTTCCACCAGAAGCATTCTACAATTCTCTATATATAAATATTTTGAGCGGATAATTTTAGTCTAATGCGAAATCGTTTGTAATTAGCTACACGATAGAAAAGAAAGTATAAGTGGTCTAAGATATGTAGGCAAAGTAGGATGGAATGATCATTTTTCTCTTTATATATTAAATAAGTTGTTTAATCAAACACATATGACTTATCCATACTGAGCGTGTAACCACATAATTTTAATTTCTAAATTTCAAATGTACAAGAAAGTTTCTTATAAAGTCCTGTATAAGGAAATTGAGATGCTAAAACGTATTGGCATATTAAGGAGACATAATATATTTTAAATAAAGAAAATGTTCTATAATTAATAATAACAAAATAAAATGGAAACAAATATATATATATAAACAAATATACAAATGGAGACATAATATATTTTAAATAAAGAAAAGGTTTTATAATTAATATTTTATATTACTGTGTTATAGTTAATTACTTTGTACCACTGATTAGTTTTGAAACTATAAATGTGCAAGAAAATGTACAAAAATTATTTCGATTGTAGTACATAATTACAATTCAAATTTTTTTGAACTATGTATTTAATTGATGTATGTTATATTTCGATCAGGATATTGTATTATATTACAGTCTTTACTTATATTACATACATAAATATATACATAGGGACGTTTATATGATATATATATATATATATATCATATAAACGTTTGATCTATATATATATATAGAGAGAGAGATTAAACAAATTATATTTTTCCGCTGAGACTTATCAGCGGTTAAAGCAACGATGTTTTATTTTCTACTTATCACAACACACATCTATCTTGCATCTTCAGTGAGTTGCGTTTCATATTAAAATCTAATTCGAGCAGAATCTTATTTTATTTCCATTTCACTCCCAACGATGCCTTGTTATTGAATAATATCTTAAGTACTGTCAAGATTTATTTTTAATTTGAGATGCATTCTTTATTTCAAACATTTTTCAGAATTTTTACTTGAATTATTATTATTATTATTTTTTTTTCGGGGGGGGGGGGGGGGCACATTGGTTTCAATAAGGAAAATTTCTAGAAAATTCTAGCAAAACATGAACTTCCCCTTAATCGTTACGGAAACATTGCGGAACTTGCACTGTGTTATTTCCATACCATTTCTTTAACCAATGTACCCGACGTTGTTCATGATTAAAATATATACATTATGGGTATTGCTTTGATAAATTAATTTGAAAACTGTGCACCATATCAAGAACAGTTCATGCAACCATTCTAAAATTTATGTAATTCTTTTTCTAATGAAAAATTACATATAAAACAATTACTCATTTAACATTATTGAAGACCCTAACTTATGATTTTTTTCAAAAATTCATTTGGGGTCTTCTTAACATTCGATTGAGTTTAAAATCAATAGAGTTTCAGTATTCATCGATTGTAATAATCGTATTAAATTAATTTTGAAACGTTTCATTCATTCGTAAGATATCACCACACACACACATAACCTCAAGAACGTTTGATTTCAGTTCAGGGATGCTTTAAACTCGCCCTTTCCTCGGAAACTATCATTAGAGTTTTCAACCCCGTCACAATACTTCCCTTATACATTATGCTATGTATTTAGGAATAGTAAAATGTAGACATTTTGGAATATTAAAGTTCATAAAAATAATACTGCTGTTCACGGTTGTTCATATGTGATTTGCACCATTCATATATCATATTAGTTACAATAAAATGACAGTACTTATTAGCTCATAAAAAGTACTTATTAGCTCATATAAAGTACTTATTAGCTCATTTTTCTTCAGATATTCCTTGGTGATTAAAATAATTATGCTTTTTTTCCCTATCATAATACGTATCCCTTTCTCATCGTCATTACTTTCCTTAACAAATCTAATTACGACAGAATATTACCTTCTATTCAACAATGCCTTCTGATGGAATTATGTCGTCTTCAATACGATCTAAAAATAATTTCCCTTTTATTTCAGAAACCTTTTGTTTCATCCTTCTTTTTTTTTCAGACAATTTTTTTTTTTGGCAGATTTCTCACAACGAGACAATATTTTAATAATTACTATTAGCAGCACCGCGTCTAACTTCAGTGAATTCTTTTCAAAAACTTCCAATGCTATCGACATAGACCCGCTGTAGCCATTTTTTTTTGTGTGTATGTGTGTGTGTGTGTGTGTGTGTGTGTGTGTGTGTGAAGCTCGGATTTAATGAGATGGGTGAGATGTTAATTGCGCCATTGATCGAAAACCTCCAGACTTAACGTATTTTACATTTTTATGCGGAATTAATGCGCAGCTTCCAAAAGAAATTAACTTCGTTAGGGATTTTTGTGTTCGTGGGGAGAAAAATTCAATTATAGCTTTAAACTAAGAAGATTTGTAAAAAGTGGAAGTTATGCAAATGTGAACATCTGGAGAATCCCGTTTTCCATGATGAATAAAAAGTATCTTCTTTTAACGACGATAATACACATGTAGAGGCATTATTCTTTTATTTTGAGTTCGAGCGCCATTTTCGGAGTTTAAATGCGTTTAAAAAAAGGAGTAACTGCATAAAAATAGTAATTTTGGCTTGTATTAAATATCACCTAGAAAAATAGCGTATAATTTCAAGTATATTTTTAAATAGTAAGAAGAGTTGCCATTTTAAGTTATTAGAATAGCTTGACAAAATTCGTTGAGATTAAAATATATATATATATATATATATATATATATCATCCAGCAGTGCATGATTTTATAATTTATCCTCACAATGTGTATAAGATAGATGTATCGAAAATTATTTGCATCATTTTTGGTTTAAATATATATAAAAGAGAAAGACTATGTAGAATTATAAATCATAGTTTTTCATTACATAAAGCATGGGAACCAAACCATAGTAGATTAGAAGCTTAGGAGAGATATCCGCTGTGGGAACCACCTAGTTTATGCCAAATATAGCTGACGATCGTTAAGATCGTATCCTCTCCTCTTCAATTAAAACCCATTCCATGGTGATACGACCCACAATTCATCCACCGGGTATGGTAAGAAGAACGCAACTTACAGACAGACTCAGATTTTTACTTCTTCTTCGACCCAGACCGTCCGACCTACCAGAAAGGTGTAAGGTATCTGTTTGGACGGCCGGGAAGTGCCACCCAATTTAGACCGGAACCCAGTGGGGGAGGCATCCACAGGGACCGTACCCTCCTTCCCCTACCACCAACCTCTCGGAAGGACTTACGGACCCACATGTTTAACGTGATCGTACTCCGCGTGAACACGGCGGCAGTTTGGGCAGTGGCTGGAATCGAACTAGGGCCTACCGAGTGCAACTCCAGCGCGCTAACCACAGGACTACCGCGCCCTCAGGTTTTTACTTGGTGGCCCACTTCCTACCCTTTAATAACTGCTGCCTTTGAGCAATTCAGAACTAGAACCGATTTACTGATGCTGCCAATACGAGTGCCCATGATTATTCGATGTTCAAAGTCAGTCAGATCACGTATTTTATCCATTATTTCTTGAACAATGCACCTCGTTACTCTTTGCATACCTCCAGTTTTGAATTAAACCGATCCAGCATTTGAACAGTAGCTCTACACTTTTATCTCCAGGATCGCTATCTTGCATTAAATGCACCGATTGTCAAAATAGTTTGCCACTATAGACGCACATATACGCGCGTGTGTGTTATTTACGCACATATGTGTGTGAATTATGCCAACATATGTGCTGTTGTTGTTGAGACCCAGACCATCCGACCTACCAGAAAGGTGTAAGGTATCTGTTTGGACGGCCGGGAAATGCCACCCAATTTAGACCGGAACCCCGTGGGAGAGGCATTCACAGAGACCGTACCCTCCTTCCCCTACCACCAACCTCTCGGAAGGAGTTATGGACCCACATGTTTAACGTGATCGTACTCCGCGTGAACACGGCGGCAGAAATGGCAGTGGCGGGAATCGAACCCGGGCCTACTCCCGCGTGCAACTCTCGCGCGCTAACCACAGGGCTACCGCGCCCCACGCACATATGTGTGAAATATATACACACGTGTATAAGTTGTGTGTAACACACATGTGTGTGTAAGTGTGAGATACACACGCGTGTGCAAGTGTGAGATACATACACACAGATGTGTAAGCGTGAGATACATACAAACATGTGTGTGAGATACATACACACATATGTGTGTAAGTACAGGAGTTCAAGGAAGCTCCTTAAGTACACCAATGACTTTGTAAGGAAAGAGTATGAGTCTACACTCTTTACATTTACTCTATCTAGAAAAGTAAACATAGCCATTCGAATAAATATGATTGAAGCGCTCTTAATGGTGAACTAAAATGTTAGAATATTGCACTCGGCAACAAAATAAGATAAAAGAGAAACGTCAATTAAAAAATTGAGGAAGATTAACTAATTGACTTCAAAAACGAGTATGTGAAAGGCAATAAATCCCAGTCAAACAGTATTATCATCAGATACTTTTAAACTACGATACCTGCGACGCTTCTCAAAGTAGGAATAAATAGTTCAAATATGCATTATTGATGACGAACTCTATTTTGAACAGACTTGGCATTAGATTCCATTGCATGCAAATGTTTTTTATTTTAGCATTCTTTAGTGGGACAGTATTTCGCGAATAACCATTTTGAGTGAAATAAATGCCTTCCACAACAGTTTTATTGTCGATCCCTCCTCCTCAGATAACGCGCTGCAATTTTGAAATTTACTTTATGGGTCTATCTCGCTTTGTTGCCGAGTCCACTATCTTAACTTTTCAAATTATCTGCTAGAGTTACTGCATACTTTATCCGTTCTCTCCCAGCCACTCAAACAGCTGCTGTAAGTCCTAGGTCCAGTCGAGTGATCTGGGACTTCACTCTATCCGCTGGGAAATGGTCACTTTACTCTAGATAGACCTAACGTGTACACTCATGGATATTTCCTTACAAAATTATTGGGGTCCTTAAAGACTTTCCTACGAACCCCTTATATATATATATATTATACACCACACATAAAATACCTTCACACACAACTCTAAGGATATGAAACTAAAATTATTCTCCTCACAATCTATCTATTTATCAAAATTATTCTCCTCACAATCTATATATTTATCCAAATTATTCTCCTCACATTTCCTCACTATCAATCAATCAAAATGAATCCCCTCACCATCTAACTCTCTTGGCGAAATTGGCGACTTATTTAGCGACATGTCGCCAACGTTGCGATATTTTGCCCCAGATTGACAAAAATATCGTCAAAATTGAAAAAAATGACACTAAATTAAAGAAAATGACGCCAAATTACTGAATTCATTATTAAAATATTTTAATGTATGGACTATACGGCTTATTGTGGATGCTATCAGTATTGTTGCGATAAATATAAGCTAATTGGGTACGTATTTTCCATTGTTGTCATCTGAAAATCCGACACATGTACAATTCAACGTTGAAAACATCGTATTGTGGATTTTATACATCGTTTCTTCACTATGAAAGAAATAATTTCATTGCATTACATAGGTAAATGCATGTACAGCCCACGTCCGATTTTTTAAATACGCGAAAAATATCATAACATTAACTCTTTAAAAGGAATCCAAGCAGTTTTTTAAATGTAAAATAACGTATCTTTGTATACGTCCTTCTGTTTTCACAAGACTACATTTTGTAACAAATATTTCTCTTTATCGTTAAGGAATTCAAGCCTATCATTTTCCACCGATTACGAACGCAACAACAAATTGAGCTTGTAAACGCTATTTTCCTCTGTATTTAAAATCTAGTCATGTTTTAGATTATCATAAGAAAAATGGCCGAACTTCACGCCGTGAGAAATTGAAATCTATTAAAACCGTCTCTCAACGCGCACATGTAATGCACACTCCATATATTAAAGTGATTAAACACGCTTCGGCTCTAAAAGATTTTAAGTAGGCATTTTACGTGAAGAATAACCATTGATCGGTAAATTATTTGCTCGTTTAACAGGTATGCAGTAAGTATCTGTAAAGAGGAGGTTCGCTGATAAGTATTGGCAGGATAATATTGGATGGAAAATGATCGGTAATGTACAGCAAATGGTTGCTCTGTAGAACGTTGGCTTTCGCGGCATGTTAAGCAATTATCGAGTATTTAGAGGAAAATACGAAATAATTTGTACATCGAAATTTGAGCTAGTATGTAGCATAATGACTATTAATTAAAAATGGAATATTTTAGGAATAATATATATTAATTCGAATATATTGATTCGATATATATTGATTTGAAATATAAGACTGGCTATTTAATCAATTATTGGGTTCTCATATAACAAAGGTGGAATTGCCAATAGTTCTCGTTTGCATGAAACATTTTTGACCAGAAATTTTGGGCCAAGGTTAGTCTGAAACCAGTGGATGACTAAATTTACGCCGAAACTTACTGCGAATTTTTGAAACCAACGAACGCTTTAATAATTATCGAAAACCAATGAACGCTTTAATAAATATCGAAATCCATTGAACGCTTTAATAAATATCGAAATCCATTGAACGCTTTAATAATTATCAAAAACTAACGAACACTCTAATAATTATCGAAAATCAACGAACGGTTGAATAATTATCGAAAACCAATGAATGCTTTAATAAATATCGAAAACCAATTAACTCTAAAAATTATTAAAACCAACGAACGCTCTAATAATTATCGAAAAACAACAAACGCTTTAAAAATTATCGAAAACCAACAAACGTTTTAATAATAATCGAAAATCAATGAATGCTTTAATTATCGAAAACCCACGAACCCTTTAATAATTATCGAAAACCAACGAACGCTTTGAAAATCATCAAAAACCAACGAACGCTTTAAAAATCATCAAAAACCAACGAACGGTTGAATAATTATCGAAAACCAACGAATTCTCTAATAATTTTCAAAAATTAACGAACGCTTTAATAATTATCGAAAACCTACGAATGCTTTGAAAATCATTCCCAATCGTGACATCAGAATGCATGAATTCGCTTCCTACCCGCTTTCCCGACGGCGTCGAAATTAAAAATCGAAATTTCTATCGACTCACTTTACACCATTTCTGGTTTCTTTTTTATGAATTTTTAATTGATTTTTTTATAATCCGAAATTATCGCTGTCCATATTCATGTCAAGAATGAGAAGTATGAAACTTTAGTTCGCCGATGCAAAAATGAGTTTATATAAAGGGTGCAATTTCGACGAATTTTCAAAAAAATATTTAAAATATGAAGAAATTGTCCTACAGATTCGGTTAAAAGAACATTGAAAAGGTTGTTCTTCGATATTTCTGATGGCATTAAGATGGAAATTCCGCTATAGTACTTTTATTCGCCAAGAATCCGAACCAATTTGTGTGAAAGTCACTCAAAAGTGTACTTCAACATAAAATAACTAAGAAACTAATTCGATTTTTAGCAAAATTGCTCAGAAGTCGTTTGGGAACTGACCCAAAGTATATTTATACTGAATTTTGTAGCTGTGGATTGATTGGATTTTCTGCCACGCGATCAACAGATGAACATACAAACAAACATATTTTATTATCTTAGATAGTGAGTTAAAATTCCCCAAAGGGAAATTTTTCAGGCAAATATTCTTTGGAAATCTGCATTTTTTGTTCATTCCGGATGACTATCCTCACCAATTGTTCTAAAACATTTTTGTCAAGATAACTCAATTTCTCAAATTTTAAAATTATTAAAAATTGTGCGTGGTAGCGTATGCGCATTGTTATTGAGCCAGGTGAACGACCCTACAGAGAACGATATTATGTACCCAGTACAGTGACCCAAAATAGTAATCGAACAGTAATTTTGTCATATATAAGTTTAATTTATAGACCTCCAAGCAAGTTAGTTGGTGTGAAGTCTGAGTATCCAGATAAAATCGGGGCGAAGTGCTATAAATAACTATCAAGTAATTTGAAAGCCTGTAAACGAATCTGAAAAAAATCGAATAAACTTATTGACAAAATGTTATACCACGCAGGATTAGAGCCGACTTTTTTTTTCAAATATTTTTATTATTGGTACGATTCATAAAATGCAAATAATTAATACCATGTAATTAATTTACAAAAAAAAGCAAAACTTCATCAGTTAAGCAATTTTTGCTGGGTGTACAGTAGTTTGTTTATATTTTTAAGAGATTGTACACCATGCTTATTGTTGTATCGACTTTGTTCATTGTGTCAGGAAGTAAAAGAAGGGATAAATAAAAAAAGAAGAAATAAAGGTAATTTGTAGTGATATTTTCAGATTTCACCGTTTAGGTAAGCCTGAAAAACATTTTGTATTCATTCTATTTTTTACTGTCCTGCAATATGTAAAAAGGGGGAGTATTGTAGGGTTTAAAAAGTGGTTTTATTGTAAGATAAAAGGAATGAAATTTTCAGAAAACTGGAGTCACCAGAAAGCTCTAATTTTTGTTATTAATTTCATACAATATTGGAATTTGTTATTATGTACGAAAGCTATACGTTGGAGACATTAAATTTTGTTTTTATTTCATTTCAGAGTAAACTAATTTCCAGTAATATAAAATTACCATCTTGTGTGCTTTACTGTTTGGTATTGCGATTTGTATTCAAAAACAGAGCCATGTTCTAATCTCCACGCAGATTTCGAACTGTTTCATAAAATTCCTCAGGAGACTTTACAATTTCATCCGAAATTCATTCTTCCAATATATTTTGCGAATAACTGTATCATTCCTTGGCTAAATGCTCTTGGTAACGTGCCAGAATTGTTATGATAATTCGAAATACCGGCTTTTGACTTCTCGAATTTGGAAAACGAGCGATGTGATGCTGCAAAAACTAATATAAACGGAGATGTTTCGAAACGTTTGCATACAGAATGAAGAGATGCAAGCCCCTCAAACATGCTGATTTCCCTTTACTTCCAGAAGTTGCTTTGGAATGTGATTTATTAATAGTAGGAGTCAAAATAGCGTAGCTCTTAATATGCATTGAAAATATTTTTTTATTATTTATTTAAAAATAATGCAAGCCATCGGACAATATCCCAGTAACAGCGTGCAAGATAAAATACAATACAATATATACAGTTTAAAATATAATAAAAATACATTAAAATACAAACTATTGACAGCAAATGGTTTTCAAAAACACATGCAAATGCATAAGTATATTAAAATATAAAATATTTACAACAAATGGTTTCTAAAAACCATTTCCGATGCATAAAAACCATCAAGATTATTGGGGAATCAGTTGTATAATTTACAAAAATTATTAATCGCACAATAGGAACCAATATTCGTACTAAAATTCCTTTCAGCAAATAAACTCAAAGTCCTTGTAGAATACTGGGGAACATGAAACCAAATGAATTATGGCATGTATGGCGAATAATAAACACGATATGTTACAGAGGTATCTGTGATTTACATTCTGATTTACATTCGGACATCTATAATTTATATTCTGTTTTTCATTTAGTAGTCCTGAACGGTCAAGGGAAGCGTTTCTTCGTCCTCGCTCGTCTGTCAGGTTGTGAGTTCGAGCCCCACCTGCGGGCATCTGCTCCCACTAAAGAACCGAGGACATATTATGCGACGGCTAAATAGTTCATGATTCTGGCCGAAGTATAGACGACTAATTGAAAGTATCAACTACCTAGTCATCAACAGATAAATAAATATTTTCCATTTATTGAAGTCAGTCGCGGCATCTCCAAAGAAAATTAGCAGTATATGTAAAAATATATTCATCTCAAACTACTACTAATGTAGTGAAACTACAGTCTATTTTGGAGATAAGAACACAAGAAGCGTAACATTCACTCGTGGACATAAGATCGGCAACTGATATTAGAAAAGCAAAGGTGACTGAAGTGGATAAGGGGGATGATAAGGACGCGAGAAGAAAAATGAAGTTAAAAATCATGGCCGAAGGAGCGAGAAGTACGACACTATAAATGAACGGCAAAATATCAAAGAAGAAAGTGAGTCTAATAAAAGGATTCAAAGCACTTGTACAGGTAGTAAAGCTACGAGAACATAAGTATCATATTATGCTAAAACGGCAACTAAGCGGTTTCTGAAGTTACGCTTCGTTCAAACCAGCTTTCTAAACAAATACGAAAAATAAGTAGGACAGAAAATTGAAAAGTAACAAATTTTGGAGGCTGAAAAAGTTATCAGCAAATGCTTCAGAAAAAGAAAATAAAAATTTAGTAAATAGGTACGAAAAAAGAGGAAAAAGCAAACGGTAATAAAAAGATAGTTTGATTGTGAATGACGTCCAATTCAAAAATGGAGTTAGGAATAACAAGAAAGATCAATCACGCATAAAGCATTGATTATGAAATACTTTCCAAGTGAAATGCAATTTTATTTAAACATCTATAAAATGAAATACATTCAACGGTGATATTTTTTAAATTATCACAATACTACAATAATTTATTTTACTTGGAAACTTAAGTATTCATAAAAACAGGCAATGCTATAAAATCGTTTGTTTCTCTATGTAAAATCAATGAATATTTCATTCATATCACATATATTTCAGACTCCAGAGCTAAATAATTTAGCGTGAAAAATTTTCATTCTTATACAACTCATCTTACGCATTTACAACTCATCTTACTCATCTTACATCTTATAGAACTCATCTTACATCTTATAGAACTCATCTTACAATCACTTGATTTGTTTACTTTGTACGTCCATTAATATTAGGTTTCGTTGTAGAAATAATCAAAGTTTGATGATCATTTAAACTGAAAAATATTATAATTGCGTTTGCACAAAATATAGATGCAAAGAAAATACGCAGAAGTAAAGCGGTTTTAGGACGGATGCAACACTAAATATCAATTTAAAAGATCCTTAAAAATATCGATCAAGATACATCGGAAAAAAAAATGGATGCCATATTTCATTTTGCAATGACTCATTTGATCTCTTCATATGTCACATGCGTAAATGTTATTTTAATTTTTATTTGACAACTACCTAACATATTTTGCTGATTTTTTTATATATATTTTAATGGGATACTTTGAATATTCCCTAAAATTTTCGAAGCAATTTGTAAATTTTTACTTCGCTTAAAAAATACTTGAAAAATTAGGTCCCATAGGGTTCAACGTATTTCAATTTTTCAACCCGGGTTCAATCCAAAACTAATTTTGGTGATATTATTCATTTACATTCCCATTTGCCCCACAGACCATCTCAACAACTTACTGAAATTTTTAAGGTAGTTATCATGCGGACCGACAGACATGCAGACAGACAGAATGAACAAAGTCATAAACACTTTTCAACTATGTTAGAAGGCGTTAAAAATGACCTTAGCTTCTGCAAATTAAGGAAATGATTTGAATCCCCAGAATGCTCTGTTCATTGAGGCAATGCTTTGTATGTACGTTTAAATAAAAACTAATTGACATTATTGTTTGGAAACTATTATGAGCTTTTCGAAGATATTTGGCATTTTGACTGTTTTTCATAGCAAGTGAAAATCTATCAAATAATGTGATTTCTATTAAATGTAGTACTCTTACTTCAATCTGTAACAGCAATAAGCTTGCTTATTTTCAGCAAATTTGAGTTATAAAATAGCTTCCATTTTGTCATATTGCTTTCACACAGCATTTACATCTGTTAATCTGCAGGAAAGCCATATATTGGACACTTTTTGTTTTAATTTCATAGTAAAATAAATCTGAGTAGTACAAAACTATCATCCTTGGTGCTTTGCTCTTTCATATTTTAACCTGTACTCAAAAGAACAACATTCTAATTCACATGCAAATTTCGGAATGTTTCATAAAATTCCTCAGGGGATTTTGCTATTTTCTCTGAAATTCCATATTCCGAAATATTTCGCGAAAAATTTTACAAACAAATTGTTTTAGATTCTTTCCCGGCTGAATAGATTTGGTAACTTGCCGAAACTGTTATGATAATTCGATGTGCCAGGATTTGACTTCTCGAATCTAGAAGACGAGTGATATGATGCATCAGAAGCTAATATAAACGGAGATCTAAAGAAACTAATATAACGAAAATCCTTTCACATACTGAATTTACTCTACTACAAGAAGTTGCTTCGGAACGAAATTTATTCATAATGAGATTCAAAATACCGAAGTTCTTAATATGGCTGGAAATTCTGGCATGTATGGTGTATAATAAGCACGATATGTTACAGAAATATTTCTGTCATGTGTGACACGCGAGTAACCATGGTGCATTTATAATTCATATTATATTTACTGTTTATTTGCAGCCATCGTGTGACTTCCAAATACAATTGGAAAAAATCTGATGTGGGCAACACATGACTTTCCTTATATAATGCAATGAATTTACTACTTTTACAGTTAAAAAAAATGTTATTCTTATAGTAGATACTTATATTCTTTCCAAGATATTGAATTTGCTTCAATGAGTCGTCCTTTTCATTGATTTAGAGTCATTTTTATCCATTTGGCGAGATTTTTGTTAATTTGGCAACAATTAAAAATATCGCCAAGTTGGCGACATTCTGCCAAATTCGTCGTCAAAATCTCCCCAAGCGTTATGGACGTAGAAATAAGTTATTCTTACAGCAAATAAATGACTATTGGCGTTCAAATACAAAAGTATTACTCAAAGTATCTTTTTTCATGAATGGAACGAGCTAGATCTACGAGAATAATGTCACCCAATTTATCGCATGGTATTACATATGAAAAGTGAACATGTTTCTCAATAGGAAATATATATTTTTTATTTTATATAACTTTTTTATAACTTTTTGAAAAATGTGCAATATCTCGAGAACGGTTTCTGTTAGCGTTCTAAAATTTATGTCAATCGTTTTCTAATGAAAAATTACATAAGAAATGTCTATTTGCGTAACTTTATTAGCGGTTTTGATTTTTTGACGATTTTTTGAAAATTTCACTCGAAAATTTAGGGGGGTTCTGAGCATTTGACTGCGTATAAAAACAGTAGGCTTCCAGGGTTTACGGATTGTGATATTTGTACTAAATTTCGTTCGAATCGGTTCATTCGTTCGTTAGTTATCGTCTCCACAGACTCTCTCTCACACACACACGCACGCACACATCACTTCAAAAATGTTTGATTCGTGATCAGTGATGCTTGAAACGTGCTCTCCCGTCGAAAACTCGTATTCGAATTTTTGACCCCGTCACAATACTTTCCTTATACATTATGTATATAAGGAAAGTAACATATATATAAAAGTACGTACAGCTCGAACTGCTGACAATGTAATAAAATTAAAACATTTTGTTTAACGCAACATCCAACACAAAATTAATAGTAGTATCAATCGATTTTGAAGATAAGAAAGAGTATCCCTAGTCAAGACAAATAAGAAGTGCAACCCTTAACCGTCAAAAGAAGATCGGCAACTATTATTAGAATAGCAAAAGTTTCAGAAGCGGGAAAAGAGGGGGGAGGAGGTGCTATCTACAAGAGATAAGTTACCATGGTGAATGGAACTAGACGTACAACACTATAAATGAATGGTAGAATGTGAAAGAGGTAATTGTGTCCACCAATAGGATTCAATGCACTTGTTCAGGGAGTGAAATTATGAGCATAAGTGGCATAAAAACCGGTTACTTGCTTTTTATTAAATTAAAAAAGCAACTAACCGGTTTAAAAAGTTACAACTCGTTTAAAACAGCTGTAAAAATAACTTTCTTTAAATAAATACGAAAAATAAGTAATAGAAAATTAAGATCTAACAGATTTTCGAGGCTAAAAAAACTAACTTCGTCAGCGAATACATCAGGAAAAGTAAAAATTCAGTAAGCAGTTAGAAAATTACCGAAAAACAAAAAAGGAAGCAAAATACAAAAATTTAAAGTAGAAGGGAAGAAAGGACAATTATCCTTAATAAGGGTGTTTGACTGAGAAAAAATCGAGAAACTCTCAATAAAGATAAATTGAAAAATTGAGTTAGTAAATATGGCCTTAGCTTCCGAAAATTAAAAAAAATTATTAGAAGTCACAAGAATGTTCTGTACATTGGATCAATGCTTTGTATGTACGTTTAATTAATACCCCTCACAGCAAAAATCGTCACATGTGTGACAGTGACATTGTAGTCACGTGGCACCTGGGTCACAATGTGACATCATATTTGTGACTTCTACGCGACGTTACATATTAGTAATTTTGTAACTTCATTGTGATTATATTCTGTGACGTTACCACAATTTAATTAACACGTAACACTGTGACGACATTACAATGGCAATTACAATGTGACGTCACAAACAAGTTATTATGCGACGTCACAAACGACCATGAAAATGACCAAAATGACTTCGCTGTGACATCCATATGACATTGCCGAGACGTACTGCAACGTCCTGTGACGTCCAAAAACACAGTGTGACGTAAATCTTACGTCACTGTGAAAAAAAATGCTGTTAGGGACTAATATAGCACTATTATTGCTTGGAAACTTATGAGTTTTTTAAGATATTTAACATTATTACTTTTTTTCATAGCGAGAGCTTTATTTCATATTTTTCATCTATCAAATAATAAAGCGATTTCTATGAAATACAATACCTTTATCGCAATCGGTAATGGCAATAAGCTTATTTTCAGCAAACATCATGCGAAAGCTCTAAATTTGGGTTTTTTTCTTTCAAACAGCAACGGATTTTATTAATCTGTAGAGAAGCCATAAGATGGACACAATAGATATTTTTTTATTTCATTTCAGAGAAAAATAAATTCTAGTAATATAAAATGACCATCTTGGGTGCCTTCCGTTACATATTTCAAACCGTGCTCAAAACCAGAGCCATATTCTAATTCACATGTGAATTTCGAAATGCTTCGTGAAATTTCTCAGGAGATTTTGTGATTTCCTCTGAAATTCCATATTCCGAAATATTTCGCGAACAATTTGCTTACAAATTGTTCTAAATCCTGTGTCATTCCCCGACTGAAGAGTCTTGGTACCGTGCCAGAACTGTTATGATAATTCGAAATACCAAATTTTGACTTCTCGAATCTGGAAGGCGAGTGATGTGATGCAGTAGAAACTAATATAAAAGGAGCTCTAAAAGACCTAATATAACGGGGATCCTTCGACATACTGAATTTGCTCTACTACCAGAATCTGCATCGGGACATAATTTATTAATAATGGGAATCAAAATATCCTCGTTCTTAATATGGCTGGAAATTCTGGCATGTATGGTAGATGATAAACACGGCGTGTTACCGAAATATCTGTCTTATGTAGTATGTGGTCACACATACACCCGTATTTCATTCTAGCCATGTCCACTCGCAGTTCCCGAGGGCGAAACTGGTTGCTCAATGTAACATCTACTTACTTAGTAGAAGTTCTGAATATCAAAAACCGTTTCGAATTTAAGTATAAAATTGACACATATTTCATAGTTCTGTTAATATTGAAATTGCGATATGTAAAACAAGATTGTATCTCGATCACTGTGTTCTGCCTTATTTTCGATGTTTTCAGACATTTTAGGCTAAAAATCAATGCATTATAGCATTGCTTCGAAATTGTTAGATTTAAGGAATAGCCGGCAAACGATTTCGGTTGTTGAAATGTAACTCGCTTACCATAGTTACCATGATAGAATCAATCAGACAACTATAAATCAATTCCTTGATAAAACATAAAAAATCGTCTGCTGTAACTATGAATTAGAATTTCTCAGGGAAGGTTGATTATACCCGATTACAGCTAAGAAAATTTAGAATTTTTTTTTTCTGCTTGATGTTATAAAAATTAATTTTGCGTATGTATTTGTTCTCAAGTTAAACCTGGGTGAATTCTGGAGCGAAAAATTCCACACTTTATAAATAATTTTTTGAAAAAATTTACGGCATATTATATTTTTATCATTATTTATAGGTCATGTCCCACGTGAGTGCAGAGTTTTGAGTGCAACGTTCAGCAGTTGTTTGAACTGTATAATTCATCCCTTAGTCAGTTAGTCCGACTCAACTGTGTGATACAGATTTATATTTCCTGTTTATAGATGTCAGTCGTGTCCTCTCCAAGAACAATTGAGAGTATGTATATAAAAGTTTTAGATGCAGAGATTGGTGACATAGCATCTGAGTTTTACCAGTTGGAGAGCGTGATGTAATGTAATATGAATTCGCTATGAAAGAGGACGCTCAGTAAAAAAACTTCATTTAAAAGTTTACATCTCCATTTCAGGGGGAAAATAATGTCTTAACGAAAAGTATAAACTTTATTTTGTTTCTTACTTATAAGTAAATAGCATAGATGGTTGCTTAAAAAGATGCATCACCCCGAATAATTCAGCATTTTCATAATCAATTTTTACTTTCCCTGCAATACATGGTAGTGTATAGGGAAAGTATTGGAATCATGTCGAGAATCGCAACTCGAGTTTTCGACGGATCTACACGTTTCAAGACCTCTAGAATACGGAAAAACCATTTTCAGCGTGAAGTCTGTGTGTGTGTCTGTCTGTGCAGATTTTGTATCCACTAACTAAAAGACTAATTGCCCGAATTTCATAAAATTTGGTAGGTAAGTCAATTGTGGGCGAGTCTGGAGCTGATTAGTTTTGGGTACGATTCGGGATAAAAGAACCCGACTTTTTTGCGAAATAGCCCCCAAAAGCTTGTATCCACTCTATCTGTAAAACTAATGGACCGAATTTCACAAAATTTGGTAGATAAGTCACTTGTGGGTCACCCTGGTGTTGATTAGATTTTGGTAGGATTCAGAAAAAATAATCTGCCTTTTTTGCAAAATAGCCCGCAAAAATCGGCAAAATCTAATATAAAAAACTACGTATAATCAAATATATCCATTAAATTCTTGTTTAATACGTAATATTTAACGAAGAGAAGAATAGGACCAACCCTATTATACTAGGACTAGCCGTTCTCGAGATATTTTAGTTTTTTCGTATTTCCTCTACGCCACCTTTGGAAATAAGTCCAGTTATCAAATGAGAACGAAAATTGAATTAAAAGTGAATTAAATTTAATTAAAATAAAGAGAACGTCGATATAAGTTTGCAAGGAAAGTCATGTGCTGCCCACATCAGATTTTTACTTTCCCTGCAATACATAGTAATGCATAGGGAAAGTATAGGAATCATGTCGAAAATCGCAACTCGAGTTTTCGACGGATCTACACGTTTCAACTCCTCTAGAATACGAAAAAACTATTTTTAGCGTGACGTCTGTGTGTGTGTCTGTCTGTCTGTGTGTCTGTGCAATGTATGTATCCACTCTAATTCAAAACCTAATATACCGAATTTCATAAAATTTGGTAGGTAAGTCACTTGGATGTGACCTTGGTGCTGATTAGCTTTTGGTACGATTCGTAAAAACAGAATCCACCTTTTTTTGCGAAATGGCCGGTAAAAATTTCATTTGTCCGCTTTAGCTAAAATACTAATTGACTAAATTCCACAAAATTTGGTAGATAAGTTACTTGTTGGATACTCTGCTGCTGATTAGAATTTTGTACGATTCGGAAAAGAAGAACCCGCCTTTTCTTACGAAATGGCCGGCAAAAATTTCATCTATCCACTCTAGCTAAAATACTAATTGAAAACCCAGACCGTCAGACTCATCCAGTGGACTTGAGCATCAGCTAAAATACTATTTGACCAAATTTCTTAAAATTGAACAAACACAAAAATGAGTTATTTGTGGGATACTCTGGTGCTGATTAGATTTTGGTACGATTCGAAAAAGAACAACCTGCTTTTTTTATAAAATGGCCCACAAAAATAGCCAATACTTGAAAAAAGACTACGTATGTACAAATGTATCAATTAAATGCTTGTGTCATACGTAATTTTTGACGAGGAAATGAATAAGAACAACTCTGTTACTCTAGGACTAACTGTTCTCGAGATATTTGAGATTTTTCTCATTTTTTATGCCGTCTTTGGAAAAATTTCCAATTACAAAAAAAAACAGAAATTGTATTAAAAATGCAAATTTAGTGTTATTTGGTTCAATTAAACTCAATCTAATGAATTATTAAAGCAATAAAGAAAATATGAATTTGAGTCTGGAGGGAAAGTCATGTGCTGACCACATCAGATTTTTAATACAGCATAGCAAACCCAAATATTGCCTTTAATTTCCTGTTTTGATCCTTATATGAAATTTTCAATTGCCATCGCTTTCTGACCATTATTATGGGTCAGTAGACATTACTCCATGTCATCTCGAAAATTTAATTATTTTTTAATTATAAAAAACGCTTTATTATTAAATATTTTGTAAAAGAATGTCACATATTTCTCTTTATTATTAAATATGAAACAGAAGAATAGCACCACATATCTTTTATTATTCCGGAATGTTTCACATATAGACATCCCTAAAAAAATGTTTGTGCATTACTGCATACCATCCTTTTCTATACATTCATCAATATTAAACACTTCATGGATTAATTACTAATAAATGACAAATCTCACAGATCCAATAGTCATTTTATTTTAAAATCATCCTACAGACGTAAAAACAATAGCCAAAGTGCTTTCGAACATCTTACATGTTCATCCTCAGTGGCAATCTAGATTGCCACTGAGAATAAACATGTAAGACGTTCGAAAGCGTTTTGGCTATTGTTTTTACGTCTGTTCGAATATCTTACATGTTCATCCTCAGCGGCAATCTAGATTGCCATTGAGGATGAACATGTAAGATGTTCGAAAGCACTTTGGCTATTGCTTTTACGTCTGTAGGATGATTTTAAAATAAAATGACTATTGGATCTGTGAGATTTGTCATTTATTAGTAATTAGTATTTAAGATCGTGACGTGTCGCCACTCTTTGTACTTTAAAGATTACTCTAAACGCGTTATGTCATTTTCTCCTTCAAAGCCATCGAAATAGGTTGGTGAAGCATTTTTAGCACCAGTTTATGTGTCCTATAAGCGGCAATAAATTATCAAGTCTGACAACAGAGAAAAAAATAGAAGCACACAATAGCAGATTCATTAAAATCCAACTATTAGATAATTTTAAGCGCATAAAATTTTAACTATCTGTCTGATCAATTAATCGCACTAATAATCCCGAACTGAAAACCAATCACATCTAATTTATGCTTCTGGAAAAATTCGACATTGGTGGCTAATATAAATGCATGATTCCAGCTGGAGTCGTGAGAGGTACCACTTTTCCCCTCCCCCTCCCCCCCCCCAAAGAAAAAGCCAACTTTTACTTCCTATGTTCAAGAGGAAAATGTAATGAAGAAATTGAAATCTAGAATATTGTAAATAAATTGAACACCGAATAAAATGTTGACCAAGTAATAGTAAAGAGTATATAATCATTGCAAAACCACGTAATGGGTTTTCTTTTCCATGAGAGCAGATCAAGATGGTCATCTACCAAATGAACTGAACAAGTGCAGGAAGTTGCTTAAATAAACAGAGATATACAGTGATAGTACCACCTAATGAGAGAAAAAAGAAGCGGCTGAATAAAACCAGAAAAATACATGCAAAATAGCGCGTATTTTCGCGTATACCGTTTACATTTTTCTATAACGGTAATCATTATTATCGTTATTTAAAATTACTCGAAGAAGAGTTTTACCTCTCATTCATTTTTCTTTTTTTCTCTTGACCCAGATCGTCCAACCTAATCAAAACCTCATTCAGTTTGAAATAAAAAAGAATTCCCGGTTTTTTGAATGACAGTCTATATTTTTGTTAAATGTTATAGCTTCAGATCACGCCATTTTGGTCAGTGATATCCATAGTACGCAGACAAGGGGAATATTTTAAATATACTTCACTATATTTTAACTAACGAGCCTAAATTTCGACTTTTTATACTAAAATAAATTTTAGCAAATTATCACTAACCTCAAGATTGCACATTTGTCACTCTAGTCTTTAATCAACAAGAGTATTTTATCCAAATACCACACGATATTCGAAAATGCATAAAATTCCTCATGAGATTACGATTTCATCCAAATTCCGTATCCCAAAGTATTTCGAAAACAATTTGTAAACAAACTGTTCTGGATCCTGTGTTAGTCCTTGGTTGAATACTCCCTGGTAACGTGCCAAAACTCTTATGATAATTCGAAATACCGTATTTTGACATCACAAATATGGAAAGCGAGTGATGTGATGCAGCAGAAACTAATATAAAGCGAAGGAGATGTTTCGAACGTCTGCATAAAGAATGAAGTTCCTTAACATTCCGAATTTACTCTGCTTCTAGAAGTTGCTTCGGGACATAATGTATTAACAGCATGAGTTTAAATATCATTATTCTTAACAGGGGTGGAAATACGTGAATACACAGTAGATAACAAACACGATATATTTCAGAAATGTATATTCAATATGCAAAGTGTGGTAATGAAGGCATGAGCGTAAACCATTTATACAGAAGAAACAGTAATTTAATTAGACGTAGTTTGAGAAATAGGATTATATTAAAAGAGCAAAGAAGAAACATTATTTCAATGGAAAATTAATTCATGGCTGTAATGTGCATTGTAAAACATATTTTGTGCTGATAAAAATATAAGCTTCATGTTCATTATTAATAAGTACACAACATACACATACAGGCCCTACCGTGCTGAAAACACCGGTTCTCGTTAGATCACCGAAGTCAAGAAGCATCGGGCGAGGTTAGTACTTGGGTGGGTGACCACCTGGGAACACCGCGTGCTGTTGGCCCTTTTTGGGCGTGGTAGCCCGGTGGTCTGCGCGCTGAATTTGCAATCTGTCACAACTGCCGCCGTGTTCATGCGGAGTACGATCACGTTAAACATGTGGGTCCGTAAATCCTTCCAAGAGGTTGGTGGTAGGGGAAGGAGGGTACGGTCCCTGTGGATGCCTCCCCCCTGGGCCCCGGTCTAAATTGGGTGGCACTTCCCGGCTGTCCAAACAGTTACCTTACACCTTTCTGGTACCGGCCGGCCAAATGGCTACTCATGTCCTTGTTGACGAGTCGGTCGGTCTGGGTCTTCAACACCTTTCTGGTATGTCGGACGGTCTGGATCTCAACAACAACATACACATACTGTCCAAAAAATTTAAGAGCACATACTTAATTATAATGTTTACCCATCTCGGGTTTCGATAACAGCAGATGCATAATGGGGCATAGAAACAGCAAGGTCCCAAAGAAGAAAGATCTGCCCATATCGGAAGAATAGTGATCCACAGTTCTGTGAGATTTTCAGGTGGATCAGGAATGAGTTCACGAAACTCCATAAGTTCTCACTCGGGTTCAGGTCGGATAATTGTGGTGCCATACAATAAATAAGAATAAATTTGAATATTCTCGAAGCATTTGGCTACAATCCGTCAATTATGCTCCTGTAAACCTCAAAGCTGAGGATTTAGCTACAGAAATCCGAGGCAAAGTATGTTCCAACATAACATTCCCCATATCTTTACACCCTCACCACCTGCCAGTACCTGTGTCTCACAGCAGGATACAACCATCTCTTTATACGATTTTATAAAAATTCAGAGGTTACCGTCCTGGAGATATAATTAGTTGGAAGCGGGATTCGTCACACCTGAAAACTTTGTTTCAGCCGTTCAGAATCTTATTATATTTTTTGTCCATTACACATGTTTTTGCCAGCCAGTGATATAAGAAGCATTGTTTGAACAACGGCTATCAAAGTATTGCCTTTGAAACTTATGTCACATAGTTATTTCAAATATCCGTTAGGCATTGATTCGGTTGTATTCCTCAGTGAGTTGACAAATGGTGGCACATCAGTTTCGATTTACTGACCGAGTGACACGCCGGATCCTGCGTTCAGCAACTTCTTTTTTCTGACCTTGCAACCTCTGCTGAGATTTTTCAATGTTGCATTTCAGATTTTTCAATGTTGCATTTCAGATTTTTCAATGTTGCATTTCAGATTTTTCAATGTTGCATTTCAGATTTTTCAATGTTGCATTTCAGATTTTTCAATGTTGCATTTCAGATTTTTTCAATGTTGCATTTCAGATTTTGCAATGTTGTATTTCAACCTCTTATTACAAACACTCCATACTACACTTTTTTGAAAACCTAAAGGTTCGACCGTTAGGCAGATAATCAAGCCTGTCCAACGGGCACCGACAATCTGCAATTTATCAAACTTTGTTAAATACTTTGCAAGGTCAATTTATTGTATGATAAGTGAGATACACATTGAGACTTTCAAAGTGTAGCGCATGATCGACGAATGTGTACTGTAACGTTTGATTCATTACAGAAACTCGAAGGTGTTAAAGAAAATAAGATGTTGAATTAATGTTCTGTTAATGAAAATAAGAAGTTGATAGGAAAGTAATATATAACGTAATAGCTTAATCAAAATTGATTTAGAAGCGATGATATTTTAGAGGTAGTAAGCGCGTATATAATTTCTGAAATGCATACTATCCATATAAAACCGGATATTCGATGTCTTTTTCAGGATAAATTAGCATATCCCATAGATATCCAATAAATGTATATGATATATAATATTGATATATGTAACATATCGGTAATATTTATTATTTAAAAATAATGAAAGGATGTTCCTTGACATTCATTCTACTTCTCCGGAAATTGCTTTCTCTATAATTTATTAGTGGCCAAACTAGCATTATTCTTAATATCAGTAGTAATGCTAGCTATTATGTGTCATAGATAATCAACGTATGCTTCAGAAATATAATATATATATATATATATATATATATATATATATATATATATATATATACAGGACGTCCCAAAAACATTGACCTCAGATTTTATTCCTTAAATATTGATCTTAGACATATATAATAAATTACAAAGTTGCGCAAAAGTGGTACAGAATTTTATAAAATTGATAAAAATTTTCGGGATATTAAATTTGAAAAAATACAAAATTTAAATTTTTTACGGCCCCCGTACAAAAACATTTCCAATGAGTAAAATGTTCCCCATACTCTTAAAAGATGATGTACAAAATGTCAGCATTTTATCATAAAAAGTCCCAGAGATATGTTTAAACAAAGTTGGTAAGATATGTTTAAACAAATTAAAATGCAAATGTTTTCAACAAGAGTGCAAATGACGCAATGCAGAAATGCATTATAGGCAAATAATATCTGCCTCTTATCTCTAATGGATCTGTGGTATGGATAGAAAACATTTTGAACAAGTTCTGTAATCTTTGTGTAAAGTTATTATTTCTACACAGTGTAGGTACTTTTGTACCAATAACTAGCAAAATTATTATTTATTTATGTAATCATTGTTTTCTTTCGTAATTTGTGCCTGAAACGCGATCTGCCGACATGATTTTTCCCCTCTGAGAACCCATGTCGATGCATCGAAAACTGGTTTAAGTCAGCATTTTTGTCTTTTCATATCTCTAGGACTTTTTATGATAAAATGCTGAAATTTTGTAAAATCACCTTATTAGTGTATGGAGCATATTTTACTCAGTGGAAATGTTTTTGTTCGGGGACCGTATAAAAATTTAAATTTTGTATTTCTTAAAATTTAATTCCCTTAAAAATTTTAATCGATTTCATAAAATTCTGTATCTTTTTTTACGCAACTTTGTAATTTATTATATATGTCTAAGATCAATATTTAAGGAATAAAAGCCGAGGTCAATGTTTTTGGGACACCCTGTATGTATATATATATATATATATATATATATATATATATATATATACATATATATATACATATATATATACATATATATATACATATATATACATATATATATACATATATATATATATATATACATATATATATACATATATATATA